>CM033620.1:4685000-5285000 GCA_019453435.1 Rhinogobius similis | reverse complement strand
TAAATTTAATTAGCGGACGTAGCCAAACAGGAAGTGAGCCCGAGCGTGAATCAGCTCTTTCAGGTCGGGCTCCCGTTCACTTTCCATTGAAACATCTGCGTCTCTCTCCGTCACGGCTGCAACGTTCTAGTCAAAAATGTTCTGGTGTTTTTATTTCGCAATTGTCTTTTGAAATCAGGATACAGTCTGAACAGTCTTTGCTAGCGGCCTGTCATTCCCGCGTCACTGTAGCCTTCGTTCATTCATTTACGTTAGTTAAAGGTCCCATATTCTGCTCTTTTCCCCTTCACACAGTCTATTCTAAGGGCTTTGTTGATACATTTTCTCGTTGTGTAATATCCATAACATAACAGTTTACAAAAAACACCCATTTCTTGGACTGGCCCCCCTCCTGCAAAAGCAAACGGCTCACTCTGAGATCTGACCCCCCCGAACAGAGAGCAGGCTGCCTCCCCCGCCCAACCCGCGCCGAAGCCTAGAGTGGAGATGGTGCATGCGCCGTGTGCTCCGGTAAACAGCGATACACAAACACTGAATAAACATTTTCTCGTCCTGGCGGTGTCAGTGCTGAGTCCTTCGTCCTGGATCTGACCTGGAGTTTGACGTGCTCCAGGGCCTCAACGATGGACGTGCCGTTTGGTAAATAACAAGCTAACTCTTCTATCTGTCGTATCCATCGTGTAATTACTGTAGCATTAGCATTAACCGTTTTTATTCTTGCGGCTGTGCTCTTCCTGGAGGCGTGGCTTAAACACGGCGTCATCTTAGTGAGGAGCCCCCGTCTGCTGCTCAGCCGAGGGGGACGGAAAAGACAGTTCTCTGGTGAAAACATGAGGGAATCAATCAAAAAACCACTTTGGGCACAACATACGAGGCCCAAATAGCACTGGAGGAAGGTTAACACCTCTGAAAAGTCAATTTTGCAGGATATGGGACCTTTAAGCTTCATGACTTTTATCTTTGATAAAAATCTCAAACCTGCCGTAGTTACAGAACACATTAAATACGACACCAAACTCAGTTGACTGCAGTGTTTCTCAGGTCTGATCTGTTTGCTCGGGTTTATCAGCTCATATTTAAAAAGGGGCTTATCTTGAGTTTTACGTACTGTCCCACCCGCCGCCTCCGCTCTGCTGACACCCACCTCCTCACTCCCATCACCCGCTCTAAGCACCGGACCTTGGGGGACCGAGCCTTCGCCGCTGCTGCCCCTGCCCTCTGGCCCCGCCCTCTGGCCCCGCCCTCTGGAACTCACTTCCACAACCATCAGGAACTCGGACTCACTACAGACATTCAAATCACTCCTTAAGACCCACCTGTTCAAACTGGCTTATCCAGTTCATTTAATACATCCATGGTCTAACTACACGTCTTTGCAAAGGAGACAAAAGGCTGCAGTGCATTCTGGCCCCGGCAGGTGTAGCCGACATGTCAAGAGCAACAAGACACAAATCTGTGATACTGAGTTGATCATGTTGAAAGAAAATGATAGATTATTTCCACATATTTGCAGACGATGAAAGTTAGTTTCTATCTTGCTGAAGAATAAATGTTAATCAATGGAAAAAGCACAATGGCGTCCCGATCTAATCTCACTTGTGCTTTGAATTGCTCTTCACTTTCTCCTCGCGGCGCTGAAGAGCAGGTCATCCGAGTGTTAACATCAAACTTTGCTCAAAAGCAGACGCACGCCGGCACCGCCAATAATCTCTGTTGTGCCCCGATGGTCGTCATGGCAACTGACAACAGAGTCCTACCTGAAATAACCTGCCGAATCGGTGACAGCGGAGGCAGCCAGCTGTGCGTGGGCCTGTCGCTTACACGTGAACACATAATGGAGTTTGTCAGATAGGACCGCGCGGCACAAACGCAACACAAACACAAATTATTTATACTGCGACAGGCGCTAATAATAAAACGTAACAGGAGCTTTCATGGAGCTAAACAACGCTCCAATTGATCTGTTTTCTTTCATAAATACCCTCGAAAATAGGGATACGATGGATTACTTCAGCTGATATTAGGTTATGTTAATTGAATATTTTAGACTCATTGAAGTACTTTTTTTTTGTCAGAGATGGGCATATATGTGTTTCTAGCACCGCTCCTTCAGATACTTCGTTTTTTTCCGCATTTTTGTGTCTATCCTGAATCTGAAAATGACTTCTTTTGTCCTAAATTAACTCAATTCATAAATCAGATATTAATTCACGACAGTTACCGTGTTAAAATGATGAATGAAAGTAATTCTAGATCTGAATTATGTAACCGTAAGTATAATTTTTTACTTTTATTTGAGTCTTCTTGTCTAAAAATCTCCAAACTTTCAAAGTTCTGAGTACATAAAAGACATACTTACAAATTATAAACAGAGAAAGGAACACAGATCTCGGGACTTAGATCTATTAGACCAGGGGTTCCCAAACTTTTCTGGCCGGGACCCCCAAAATAGCCCAGCAACTAACTTGGTACCCCCAAAGATAAAATAATAATCATTTTAAGTGCCATTCATTCATTCATTCATTCATTCATTTTCTCCCGCTTATTCCCGTTAGGGGTCGCGGGTGACTGGAGCCTATCCCAGTGACTTTGGGCCTTAGGCGGGGTACACCCTGGACAGTGGCCAACTCGTCGCAGGGCTGACAGTTTTAAGTGCCAAAGCACGTTAAATCAGGTTTAATATTGGTTATTTGAATAGATTATTGCTTATTAGACCCCATTTCCCTAAAAAATACTGTTTTTAATCTGAAATAGAATTGAAATAGAGCAAATACAGTGTCACATTTATTCAAAATAGATCTTGAAATCATCTCGCGACCCCCAGGTCATCCCTCGCGACCCCCCGAGGGGTCCCGACCCCCACTTTGGGTACCACTGTATTAGACAAGCCAAGAGTTCAAACTGAACTTGGCGTTGTAGCTTTTAGTTACAAAGCTGCATGAAAACAGTTTGCCCATTTAACTACAGTCTTCCCGAAACATTAATATTTTAAAATCTAGATTAAAAACCCTTCTCTTTACATATCTTGATTGTATAATACAGCTATTAAACTATTCATATGTTCTCTTTTATCTTGCTGATATTTTTCTTTTTGAACTGAATTCTGTAGTGAGCAGAGAGCAGTGTGAATAAAACGCCTCGCCTAACCTTAAAGGATTATTTGTTTGTTTATTATTTGGCTAGGGTAGTCGCGCAGTTGTAAATGATGATCGTGATTGGACGGGAGAACTGCTCAGAGCGAGTCTGGCGATGATGTATGGACTTAACAGAACAGACGATTATCCGAGTCACGTCACGCATCGGAGAAATTCAAGAATGGAGTGTTTTAAAAGCTCGGAGGAGAGAGGATTTTCTAACCAGGAACGATTAAACAAGTGTGAATGAAGCCAAATACGACTCCAGGTATGTTTTTGACGACAGAACGATGTTAGAACATGGTTAAAAGAGTCAATTTAGTGTGTCTGCTACCTCGGTCTACCTTGGTCAGTTTACAAATGACCTTCACGCACATTTACGCATGTTTCTCCAGAGAGCCGGCCTGCACTCATGTTACATTTATTATTATTTGTTTGTCCCTCGAGTGCGGACCGATTTGGGGAAGCGAGTGTTCTGTTAAGCTGTTCCCACAGCTTGGAACGCTATTAAAACTGTACTAAAACTTCATTCATTGAGCGGTTTACGGTACTATTGTAAAAAAAACAAAGCACAAGAATCCTTTGAACATTGTCTGTTCTTTTAAACATGGTTCTGTTTTAATTACAATTACATTTTTTTAATTACAATGCATTTTATTTTAGTGCAAACGTTGAAATGTTTTCAGGATGTTTTATGTGCTGCAGTTCACTTTTAGCCTTTAGATATACTTTGTTTTGTTTATGATGATTGCGCAAACATACAGTCACCTCTTTTTCCATTGCAACTCAAAATAGTCTGTTTAAAAAGACACATCTGACACCTTGAGGATGAAATGGGAATGACACACAGGCGCTAACGGAGCTAAGGAAATGTATGTGTAAAAATCCTTCATATGTTGTTAATCTCAACTCTAAACGTCCTTGGTGTAGATACCTGGTAGAAGTTCTGGAAGCCTTCGTCGGTGAGCGTGATGGAGATGGAGAAGATGGAGTAGGTGGTGTTCTGGTCAAAGCCGGTTTCACTGTTTCCTCCGAAGAGAGCCAGAGCCCAGCATCTGGAAGAACACAACAAGTAAGAACACATCGATGTAAACCCTCATTCGTCCAGGTGTGGTTCATCGTAGAAAGGGTTTCAGGGGTCGTCATCCGGATGCTGTTTGAAGATCGAGACGTTTCGACTTTTATCCAAAAGTCATTGTCAATCAGAGAGCTGGTCTGGGAACTCAGGCTTATATGCTCCTCTAAGTAGTGAGAGTCCTGCCCACAGAGAGGAGTCACTGAACGCCTGTCTATGTTTGGAAAATTGTTTGTCTAGTGTCACCGGAAACTCGATAATTGGCCTGTCTTTGTTAGTTTAATAGTTGGACCTGCCCAGTTTCACCTGTGGCTAAGGTCTATTATTGTCTTAGATCTATTGTTCTATTGATAGCCGGCTGTTGCTCCCTCCTCACTGCTGATGACCTCATTAGCATTTGACTGGTCTATTGATTTGGACCAGGGTGTCAGGAGGCTGTCATAAATCTGAGCCAAATTAAATCTTAAGCCCCCATTCCTGTTTAGAGACGGATTTTCTCTTTTGACAAAAATAGCCTCCTTTACTCCTCTTTCAAACCAGTTCTTCTCTCTGCTCAATATCTTCACCTCACTGTCCTCAAACGAGTGGTTTGTAGCTTTTAGGTGCAGATGGACTGCACTTTGTGGTCCCGTAGAGGTAGATCTTCTGTGTTGGTACAGCCTTTTGTGCAGTGGCTGTTTGGTCTCACTATGTAACGTTCTTTACAACTGTCCTCACTGCACTCTGTCCAATAAACTACATTGCTCTGTTTCTCTGTCTGCGTCTTGTCTCCCAGACCAGCTCTCAGATTGACAATGACTTTTGGATAAAAGTCGAAACGTCTCGATCTTCAAACAGCGTCCGGATGAAACCCTTTCTACGAAGTAAGAACACAGTGACACCTGGTTATTTCATACTAAAATCAAGAGTCAAAAGCGGGGAGTTTAGCTTGTTATCCGCCTGGAACTAATCATTCTGTATTTCTTTTAATTTGAGTCACAGAAGTGAAGAAGTGAACATGAATTAATTGGATAAAAACATATAGTTAAGCGTGGTAGATGGCCATAACGAGCACTTTAATGTTGACGCCAAGTGGTCTCAAGGGCTGGGAGTTCTGATACAACATCTGGCCAGAGAACTGCTTGTCCTTCGAGAGATCTGCTTGAAATCAAAGCTTTTCTGTCCTGAAGGCTTTAGGACAGAAACAGCAGGACAGCTGTGGAGTGAATGTAGAGAGGGTACAACCATTTGGCAGGAAGCGGACCTAAGACGCCGAGGTGCTACTATAACCACACAAACCTTAAACACCACCAGCAAGCACAGAATGATCGCAAGTCTTAATTAAAGTGCGTATGACAGGTTTTTATGATTTTCTAATTTTGACTTAATTCGGTGCATTGATACCTGTTATAAATTATAGTTTTACACCATTCAATTAGCTGTTTGTGGAGAAAAGTTGAAAAATATGTTGACAATTACAGGAAGTAAACAAACTGATGACATCACACTGGGGAGACAAAGGTTATGCATAATTTACACAAAATAAACTACTTTTTTGACGCTTTAAACATTGATTCAACAAAATAAAAGGTGTTTTGGCCATTGTACAGTGTGGTCGCCATGGTAATTTCCTAGTGTGATGTCATTATTTACAACCAGGAAGTGAAATTAAGAAGCTAAAAAAAGGTAAAATGTGGTAAAATTTGTAAAGATTTGAGCAGAATTTGAAATATATTTATCTTAACTGCATTTTAGTCAAATGAGTAGTTCAACCTGTCAGAGGCCCTTTAAAGTACGTACACATTTTCTAATTTTGACTTTATTTGGTGCATTAATACCTGTTGTAAATATAAATGATAGTTTTACATCAATCAAGTGGCTGTTTGTAGAGAAAATGGAAAAATATGTTGAAAATTACAGGAAGTAAACAAACTGATGACATCACACTGGGGAGACAAAGGTTATGCATAATTTACGTAAAATAGACGACTTTTTTGACCCTTTAAACATAAATTCAATGAAATAAAGGCGTTCATGTGTATTTTTATTTGTCAAATTAAAAAAAATCTCTAACATTAGATCAGTTTTTGCCCAATGTACTTTCTAATTTCCTAGTGTGATGTCATCATTCACAACCAGGAAGTGAAACTAAAAACCTGAAAAATTGCTTTATTGGGATAAAATTTAACAGCATTTTAGCAAACATTGAAATATATTTATCGTAACTGCATTTTAGTCAAATGAGTTGTCCAACCTGTCAGAGGCCCTTTAAGGCTGTGCAACATGATTTATTTTTATTTTTTTTTCATTATCTTGATCACGATGTTCAGACAATATTTTCACAATGTGCTAAAAGGTTCGAGTTTAGCACAAAACATGAATGAACCATAAAATTAACCAGAAATATCCCTTTTTATACCCTTGTTTGGAAGAAAATACGGAACGTTTCTGTTCAATTTATTTTATATCAGCACTTTTGTGGTCGTTTTAAATTGTTTTAATCATTGACGACACAACTGAGATTCTAATATTGTATTTCTTTAAAACATTAATACATTTCCCACAAGCTAGTTTTGCCATGATGTCATCTTCATTTCATCTGTACACCAACTGCTGCACCTCCAGCCACGACTCTGTAAAACTGATCAAGTTTGCGGACGACACCACCCTCATCGGACTCATCTCGGACGGCGATGAGTCTGTCTACAGGAGGGAGGTGGACCGGCTGGTGTCCTGGTGCAGTGACAACAACCTGGAGCTCAACGCCCAGAAGACAGTGGAGATGATCGTGGACTTCAGGAAAGTCTCAGCCCCCCTGCCCCCCCTCGCCCTGACAGACTCTCCCATCACCACCGTGGACTCTTTCCGCTTCCTTGGCACCACCATCACTCAGGACCTCAAGTGGGAGCCGACCATCAGCTCCATCATCAAGAAGGCCCAGCAGAGGATGTACTTCCTGCGGCAGCTGAGGAAAGACAAGCTGCCAGCGCAGATGATGGTGCAGTTCTACACGGCCATCATCGAGTCCATCCTCACCTCCTCCATCACCGTGTGGTACGCTGGAGCCACAGCCAGGGACAAACAGAGACTACAGCGCATTGTGCGCTCTGCTGAGAAGGTGATCGGCTGCAGCCTTCCATCTGTCCAGGACCTGTGCGTCTCCAGGACTCTGGGACGAGCAGGTCGGATCACAGCTGACCCTTCTCACCCTGGACATGGACTATTTGAGCCACTCCCCTCGGGCAGGAGGCTACGGTCCATCCGGACCAGAACCTCCCGCCACAAGAACAGTTTCTTTCCCTCTGCTGTTGGACTCATGAACACTTTATAACACCTGCCACTTTAACCATATATTATATAAGAACAATCTATTTGCACTACTCATTTGCACATTGCACTATCTGCCAACTGTACATTCTGTATATAGTCTTAGTCTATCTTAGTGTATTTTATTCTTAATTCTATGCATGCCTTTTTATATATTTTTTATATTTTATCCTTTGCTTTATGTTGCACCTACGCCGAAGCAAGTTCCTACGTTTGTGAATTTCACTGACAATGGCAATAAACAGTTTCTGATCTGATTTTAGGTTTAGTAATCAAATAATGAAGATGAGCAAAGAAAAGACATTTTATGGCTTAAATTGAGCAAAAATGATGCAAAAATGATGCAAAAATGTCATTGATTCTTTTGTCCATAAATGTACTCTACAAGGTCCTCAAATTAGTCTTAATTTCAGCTTCATCTGGACTAAGTTGAGTAAAAATCTTTTGCGAGGCCCAAATAGCACTGTAGGAAGGTTAAAACCTCTGAAAAGTCGATTTTGCATGATATGGGACCTTTAAGGACACAACAGCAGTCTGCACTAGAACCACTGCTGCTCCACTGTGGGATTCACCATGGCCTTCCATCCGAGCACCAGCCCTGCTTGGCTCGTGAGATCAGACGAGATCAGGCACCGACGAGGAAGTGTGGGCACAGATGGAGACGAGAAGTAGGCAGCATGTGTCTGTGTTTGAGCTGCACTGAGCGTCACAACATCAACACCACTCCAGACTGACAGACGGCAGCGTTTAAAAGGTGCACTGTGTAACTTTTCTGGAGGACAGTGCGCCACCTGCTCGTGTTAGTGCAAGCAATGAAATATCAAATCTCAAAAGAGTTGACAGAGCACTCCTTATTGTTGTCCTTTAAAGTGCGTATGACGGGTTTTTATGATTTTCTAATTTTGACTTTATCCAGTGTATTAATGCCTCTTGTAAATATAAATTATAGTTTTACACCAATCAGGTCACTTTTTGTGGAGAAAAGTCGAAAAATCTGTTGACAATTACAGGAAGTAAACAAACTGATGACATCACACTGGGGAGACAAAGGTTATGCATAATTTACACAAAATAAACTACTTTTTTGACCCTTTAAACATTGATTCAACAAAATAAAGGTGTGACATGTGTTTTTCTTTGTCAAATGAACAAAATCTGTGACATTAGATGAGTATTGGCCCAGTGTACAGTGTGGTTGCTATGGTAATTTCCTAGTGTGATGTCATACTTTACAACCAGGAAGTAAAATGTAAAACCTAAAAAACAGCTAAACTGGGGTAAAATTTGAAAAGATTTTAGTAGAAATTTGAATATATTCATCTTAACTGCATTTTAGTTAAATGTGTATTTAAACCTGTCAGAGGCCCTTTAAACCTGTCAGAGGCCCTTTAAACTTGCTCTGTGCCTCTGCTTTGGCGTCTATGTTTTAGAACTTAAAGTAACGCATCTACTGAGCATTACTTTTTGTTGTGTTCCATCATCAGGCTTTGTGAACTCCAAAGTGGCACAGAGGGAATTACCATGGGGAAATAAACAAAAGCTAGCTCGTGCCAACATGCCAATAGAAGCACGCAGTTGTAATGATCGCGGTTTTACGGCAGAAATGCTCGACAACCATGAATCATGTTATAGTTTCGATCTTGAACGATACATAATATTATGTGCATTATTTGTGTTGTTGGCCTTTAAACAAACAGCTCTTATCTTTATTTTGGAATCTCATGTTTGCATGACTGAAGTTAAATGTAACTCCAGACATGCTGATGTGGAAAAAAGTCAAAATGCAATAGAAGTTAGAAAATGGTTGCCCCCTATGGAATGGAATGTGACAGTAAAGACTGTTAGGAACTATAGTGGAATTATGTTATTTTACTATACTTATTGTTAATTAGCTTTATTAACATTTCTTTGCAATACTAAAACATTTTATTAAGTCAACGTGTAATCTGAAGAAGTTATAGAGCCAATGCAAAGTAGCAGTCAGACAGCGTAACAGAGAACATGGAGACCATAGGAGCTGAAGATGAGGGGCGTGTACCAACGAGGAGGAAGTACACGCAACAAAACTACAGCCAGTAGCAGCACCGTAAGGGGGTAGTAATGACGTAAACCAGAAGTTGAAATAAAGGTCGGGAGAAATAGTGGTGAGCTCATGGAGGGTCAGTGAGTTCAGACCTTGGATCAAAGAAAACTAGAATATAGGTGACAGGAATTAATTGCTAAATAAAGTTTGCTGAGGCAGATGATTGTCAAAAAGAGTTTAAATTGGGACGAGTTATTCTCCTTATTCCTGAAGTTGTCTTACGCGCCGCCGTCTTGTTTCTGTTGTATTAGTTCACACGGAGCAGACGAGCTCAACAGAAAATAAGTTCTACTCGACTAAAAAGCCGTTTTCAGACTGACCAGGAAATCGTTGTGTTGTGACTTGTTGTTGCTCGTGTTCATTAAACATTTTACACAAATCAATCTACTTTATGTAACATTTTTGCGTCAGACTTTTCCCTCGTTCATCATTAGCTTTAACGGAGTTCTCGTCAAACAGAAGTGCGTTTACAGACGGAAGTGCAGAAAACGGCAAAAGTGGGCGGGGCAGAATAAGGTCAATAGGTTGTAAGCAGTAAAAATGATTTACTGTAAAATATGGCACAAAACGTTTTAATTAGCTCTATAGAATATGCATTAGATGAGGAGGAGTAAGACGGGGCACGTGGGGGGGTCATAGGTGGATGCATTTACCGAGAGGAGGACCCCAAGACCATTTATTCATGAGCTTAGGGTATTAAACGGCATGTAACAGTACGATGAGCAGCTTTTTCTGCAGAAACTGCTCGGGTCTTTCTGTACAAGGACTTCTTTTTGTGCCTTGGAAATAAAGACTCTATTTTGCATTGAATCTCTTCGAGTTGGAGTTTTCTTCATCTGATCTTCACAAGTGGATACAACAATGTGTTTGATGAGGCAAAAACACGGTCAAAAGCTGAAAAAGTCAATTTGCATACTGTATGTGTCCTTTAAATTATTGATCTAAACCAACTTAAGAAACAAGTCATCTTACTGACTGCCCCTTTACGGTATGTCACTGTATTCACCTTATTCTGCCCCGCCCACTTTTGCAGTTTTTTGCACTTTTGTTGTAAACGCACTTCCGTTTGACGAGAACTCCGTTAAAGCTAATGACGAACGAGGGAAAAGTCTGAGGCTAAAATGTTACATAAAGTAGATTGATTTGTGTAAAATGTTTAATGAACACGAGCAACAACAAGTCAACAACACAACGATTTCCTGGTCAGTCTGAAAACGTCTTTTTAGTCGAGTAGAACTTATTTTCTGTTGAGCTCGTCTGCTCCGTGTGAACTAATACAACGGAAACAAGACGGCGGCGCGTACGGCAACTTAAGGAATAAGGTGACTACATCAACAAAACAATCGCTCTGTCAGACTCTGCTGATGACCCGACTATATAGAGCTGCTGCCCACGATAGAAAGCATCAGATTTGTCTTTTTTCATTTGTGCCAAAATGGCATCATGGCGCTGCCGAATCCTATGTTTGTCACCATTTAAGAAAATAAAACTAAACCCAGGCAGTAGTGCGGAATCTGGGGAGCGGTGAATCTGTCGGAGCAATGGTGTAGTGTCCACAGGAGACTTCCACACACAGATTACTCAAACATGCATGACTCACTCAAAATACACCTTTGAGTGGTTAAATGAGAATTATAGCATGGTAAAAACTCCCAGAAGTCATTTTTGCATAACAGGTCTCTTTATAAAAACAGCGCAGTGGATATCGGAGCTCTAGATATGATGTCACAAAATCGGGAAATTTGGAACGGAGTATTTTGAGGCTCAGAGCAAGAGGACGTTCAAAACAGAATTCATCAAACAAGCACGAATGAAACTAAATTTAACTCCAAGTATGTTTTTGATGACGCAACAGCACAGTTTCACGCTCAAGGAAGTCAATTTTGCCTAATATGTGTCCGTTAAATTGCAATATTGATCTAAAACGACAAATATAACGAGTGGTTAAAGGGCCAATGACAGGTTGAAGTACTCATTTTACTAAAACACAGTGAAGATCATTATATTTAAGATTCTTCTAAAGAATTAACTATTTTTATCTAAGTTTGGCAATTTTTTTAGGTTTGAATGTTTACTTCCTGGTTGTAAATGATGACATCACGCTAGGAAATTCTGCAACTGTTACCTAGCAACCATGTTTTACACTTGGCCAAAACTCCTCTAATCTCACAGGAATTATTATTTGACAAATAAAAATACACGGGAACACCTTTATTTTGTTGAATTAATGTTTAAAGGATCAGAAAAATGTGTTTCTTGGTTGTAAATTGTCCCTGGTGAGTCTCCCTAGTGTGATGTCGTCATGTTTTGGAATTCTGCTCTACTTCCTGTAAATTTCAACATATTTTTCAACTTTTCTTCACAAACTGTCTCTCGATTGGTGTAAAACTGTCATTTATATTCACAACAGGTTATTTTTCCATCAAATATGTGAAAACTAGAAAATCATAAAAACCTGTCATACGCACTTTAAATGAGAAGGATAAACAATTATTGCATGATTAAAAGCTCCTAAAAGTAAATTTTGAATGATAGGTCTTTTTTTTTTAAACAATGCAGAACAAAACTGGGAAATTTAGAACTGAGTGTTTTCTGAAGCTCAAGAGGAAGAGGACATTCTAAACAAAATTCACCAAACCAGCGTGACTGAATGTGCCTATGACAGGTTAGACGACTCATTTAACCAAAATGTAGTTCAGATAAACATATTTCAAAATTTGCTAAAATTCTTCACAAATTTCACACCGGTTTTGCAATTTTTTGCTTTTTAATTTTACTTCCTGGTTGAAAATGATGACATCACGTTAGGCAATTACCATAGCAACAACACTGTAAACTGGGCCAAAAGTCATCTAATGTCACATTATTTTGATTTGACAAATAAAAATAAATGTGAACACCTTTAATTTTGTTGAATTAATGTTTAAAGGGTCAAAAAAGTAGTTTATTTTGTGTAAATGATGCATAATCTTTGTCTCCCCAGTGTGATGTCATCAGTGGTGTTTACTTCCTGTATTTTTCAACAGGTTTTTCAACTTTTCTCCACAAACAGCGATCTGATTGATGTAAAACTATCATTTCTATTTACAACAGATATTAATACACTAAATAAAGTCAAAATTAGAAAATCACAGAAACCTGTCATACGCACTTGAAGCTAAAAACAACTCCAAGTCGGTTTTTGATGAGGCAACAACACGGCTAAAAGCTCAAAAAAAGTCAATTTAGCATTATCCGCATCCTTAAAATCCAAAACCGGAGCGTCATCTTAACTATCTGCAACTACAATGTAAGCAGTGCACTCGTTACGGCACCAAACTCTTGTTAGTTCTGCAGCAATTGTCCGAAAAACCCGGCGCTGACTAATTAACAGTAACGCTGGCCCTGAGATATGACCTTGTGATATTCTTAAAAACTGCCTCCTCTGACTCGGCAGTTTACTCCGGCTCCTCTCGTTTAGTTTCAGCTGGACCAGGCTCACACGGTTTGACGGCGCTGCAGCTCGATGGCCGTTCTCTCTGCCTCTCAGCCAAAGCGGGGCGAGCCTCTCCTTTAGAACCATATGCGAGATGAGTATGCATGATTCACAGTCGAGTGTGTGGGCTTTAAAACCGCTCAGGGCCGACTCCAGGCTTTCAAAAGCGGTATGCGCTCATCAGTCTGACGGATTTTAATTGGGGCGTTAAAGGGCTCTTGGAAAAAAAAAAAAAAAAGAAGTGGTAAATCTAATGCGGCGCAATGAAGAGGAATCTTACTTCTTTCGGAGCACGGAGAGGATGCTGCCGGTGCCTTCGTGTCCAATCAGCCACGAGATGTAATGGAGAGGCTTCACTCTGAAAGGAAAAAACAACAGCAAGGACATGAGATAACTGTTGCCATGTTTACATGCGCAAAATGTCTTTAATCTGATCATGAATCGGATTAGAATTTTACTCTGTACATGGACCCTGAAAAAAATAATCTGATTACGACACGCGTTTACATCTGTTATACATTTGATCGGAATAAATTATTTTGACATGCGCAGAATTGGCTAACATACCGGAAACAGTAGAAGAAGAACAAACTTCCGTTGTAAACAAACATGGCTGCGTACGTTTTGGCTCGAAACATTTTTCTTGGTTGACTCCACCTCCCGTTGGTGCTGTTTAATTATACTCTTGATATGGAGCTGTATTGTGTGCCTCACGCTCAGCATTTCCCTCGCTCCGCATTATCTGACGTAACAGACATGCGCAGAGAGGATTCCTTCAACCTAAACATCGGAAGAAGCGTGTACATGCGCATCGATCGGAATAACAATCGGCATAACCCACCCGTCTCAATCGGAATGAAATTTTGATCCGAATGAGTGTAATCGGGTCAGAATATTCCGAATGGCGTGTTTACATGAATCATTTTTATTCCGATCAGGCTTTTGATCCGATTACATGTGTCCATATGAACGTGGCTTGTGACGGTTTATGAAGAAAACGTTCTGTATGGATAACGCTCTATATGAATATTGAGATCGCTTCATGTGGTTTTCAATTATCTTAACTGTGTGGAGTGCGGGCCTTTTTTCTGAGGTAGTAATTAGCTGAATAATGTATGAAAAATATGTAAACATCTCGTCCTGGTTTGCGGTTAACGTCTTTGTCAGTGCTGGATAATGCAAGAGGACGAACGAACAGCTAATGGTGAATAGGCATGTCCAAACTAAGGCCCGGGGGCCAAATGCGGCCCTCAGACCAATTTTTCTTGGCCCTTAGTCTTCCTGGTGAACTGGCCCACATTGTCCTGATAAGTACTATTTACAGCACATTTCAGATTTTCTACAATTATTGACCTTATTCCTGAAGTTGCGTGCAGCGCCGCCCGTCTTGTTTCCGTTGTATTAGTTCACGCAGACAGACAGGCGAGCTCAACAGAAAATAAGTTCTACATGGACTAAAAGCCGTTTTCAGACTGACCAGAAATCGTTGTGTTGTTGACTTGTTGTTGCTCGTGTTCATTAAACATTTTACACAAATAAACGCAGCTTTTTTGAACGTTTCACGGTTGATTTGTGGCCCTCCGCTTGGTCTATATTTCAATATGTGGCCCTCGATGGAAAAAGTTTGGACACCCCTGTGGTAAATTATTCTTTCTCCGTTTAGAGGCAAAAAGCATAGCCTTCCCTTGATCTAAGGATTTGACATGATTAAATCCAAAAACACTGAGCGTAGGGCTGCAACGTTTAATTGACCAATTGTGACTAGTCGGCTGTAAAACATAATCGTCGTGGTGCTTTGATAATGGCAATAGTTGAAAGGAACAGTGTTTTTCGAGTTTTTTTGAGTCATGGCCAGTGGGCGAGGCTACCGCGCTCAAATTGAGCCGCCGACTGTAGGCTGCCATGTTTGCAATCTGCTGCTGACCACTAGGGGCTGCTGTGGAAGTAGAATTATTCAATGCAAGTCAATGGGGAGTTAGACGTCTCAAAACCTCCTTTAGAGCCTGAGGCTCAAAATACGGCTTTGGTCTCAAACGTTAGCTTACGGCTCTGTGACGTTAGCTTACGGCTCTGTGACGTTAACTACGGCTCTGTGGGCGTTAGCTACGGCTCTGCCATGTGCAATCTGCTGCTGACCACTACGGCTCTGTGGCGCTTTAGAGCCTGAGGCTCAAAATACGGCTTTGGTCTCAAACGTTAGCTTACGGCTCTGTGACGTTAGCTTACGGCTCTGTGACGCTGAGGGGGTGAATGTTTTTGAACCAGGCTGGTTTAGCCTGTGATTGTTTAAAGTTCTTGCATATCTAATGAAGAAGGCGGGCTTTACGCGCCGGAAATGTCAGGGCGCAGCCATACACCTACGAGTGGGCGGTAACCATAGAGACAACGACGGCCGTACGTCAGCAAAAGGCCGCCCCAAAGTCACCCTCCCCCCGCCTCCCCACCGAGGGGGGAGTGGTGGGGGCTAACCCGCGGCCATTTTGAATTCTCCATGACTGAGCCACATTATCATGAATGGGGCGGAGCCACAACCGTCTGTCCATTATTTTTATGTCTATGGTCATGGCACAGTTTTTTTGGTTGAAAAGATTCTGAGGCACAGAACCTACTAAAAACAACACCAAAATCAAACTTTTTAAGGGAAAGAAGAGGTAAACAATGTGGAAAATGTAGTTCATGCCACTAAGGGTGACGATTTGTTCTCTCTTTTTGGATTACAAGTTGGCTCAGGACACTTCAAAATGGTAAATTATTCAATTACATCGATGTGTGAATCAGTTAACTCTAATTGGACATTTTGGACGCTAGTGTGTCCCTGGCACACTGGTTGAAAAACAGGGCTCTGGACATACAAAAAAACTAATTACAACAAAGACAGTGGCTATATTAAATCAAAATGTCCCAAAAAATGTTCACAATTTCTGATTTTCATGAATAATAAACTTTATTCGCAAATATTCTCTATTTAAAAGCCTTCAGTCGCCATATTTCAACCTTTATTTAGTTAAAAATGTATTTAACAGTCTCAATTTACAATAAAATAACAGTATGACTAGTCAACCAATCAAAATAATATTTCAGCCCTTATTGAACGCAACCAAATTGAAACTGTGAAATTAAGTTTCAATAACCCTTGAGGTTTTTCCCACTGGATTTTTGTAGTTTTTTCCTTGCAGAAAAAGAGCGTCTGACCAGGGACAGTTATCCATTTACTTATTTCCGTGAACGTTGGTTAATCTGCTTGTCTTTTATTGACCGACGACTGTTTCATTGTTTGATTTTCTAACTTTTTGTTGGTAAAAATCAACAGTTTCGTGAAGCCCTGCGAGGCGAATGCTGATGTGATTTTGAGCTCCGCAAAAATAAATTGAATTGAACATAGAATAAGCCCATCAAAAGGACAAACAGAAAAACATCTCAAAAGCAAATTGAAAAGTAAAAAAAAAGCGACAGCCCTCACATCTTTCTCAAGGCAGTGACAGAGCAAGATTACACTGGCCAAAATATGTATCATGTAATTGTGTTCAGGAGCAAGGAATTACACTCATCTGAACACTTTTTGGTCACACAGTAATGTAAAGCACGCAGATTACAGGTACCATCTCTAGTAGTAACTTTGAATTACTTTTACGTGTGTTTTTCTTTACGTGTGTAAAGGGGAAAATATTCTGCTCTTTTCCCCTTTACACAGTCTATTCTAAGGGCTTTGTTGATACATTTTCTCGTTGTGTAATATCCATAACATAACAGTTTACAAAAAACACCCATTTCTTGGACTGGCCCCCCTCCTGCAAAAGCAAACGGCTCACTCTGAGATCTGACCCCCCCGAACAGAGAGCAGGCTGCCTCCCCCTCCCAACCCGTGATGTAGCCTAGAGTGGAGATGGTGCATGCGCCGTGTGCTCCGGTAAACAGCGATACACAAACACTGAATAAACATTTTCTCGTCCTGACGGTGCGTCGTGCTGAGTCCTACGTCCTGGATCTGACCTGGAGTTTGACGTGCTCCAGGGCCTCAACCACGGACGTGCCGTTTGGTAAATAACAAGCTAACTCTCCTATCTGTCGTATCCATCGTGTAATTACTGTGTAGCATTAGCATTAGCTGTTTTTATTCTTGCGGCTTCTTCCTGGAGGCGTGGCTTAAACACAGCGTCATCTTAGTGAGGAGCCCCCGTCTGCTGCTCAGCCGAGGGGGACGGAAAAGACAGTTCTCTAGTGAAAACATGAGGGAATCAATCAAAAAACCACTTTGGGCACAACATACGAGGCCCAAATAGCACTGGAGGAAGGTTAAAACCTCTGAAAAGTCCATTTTGCAGGATATGGGACCTTTAAAATTCAGTCCTATAACTGTAAAAAAGAAAAACAGCTTGAGATTAGGCATGGGATGATATTGAAATTTTATGTCACGATTATCACGGTCAAAATAATTGCGATTGACGATAATATCATGATAGTTATTAAAATTGCAGATAGTTTGAAAATGTGACGTAAAAAGACATTACGATTTTGCCACAGATACGCACTTTTGTTGTAAATGCACTTCAGTTTGACGAGAACTCCGTTAAAGCTAATGATGAACGAGGGAAAATTCTGACACTAAAATGTTACATAAAGTAGATTGATTTGTGTAAAATGTTTAATGAACACGAGCAACAACAAGTCACAACGCAACGATTTCCTGGTCAGTCTGAAAACGTCTTTTTAGTCGAGTAGAACTTATTTTCTGTTGAGCTCGTCTGCTCCGTGTGAACTAATACAACGGAAACAAGACGGCGGAGCGTACGACAACTTCAGGAATAAGGAGAATAAGTGAAAACAAAAATGATCCAGAAGGGAACATAATGGGAAAATAGCTTTTTTTCCTGCACAATCTGGGGATAAAATGGCGATTATATTTGTTGGCGATGATCACGATTACACAAAACTTAGCACAAACGATTATTGTCTTCCCTTTTTATCACGATAAACGATATTATTGTTTATTGTCCCGTCCCTACTTGAGATGTGTGACGGCGGTTGTGATGTTGAGATGTTGGGAAATAAAAATATACTCAGTTTGGCAGGTTGTTAATACTTTTAGTATGCAACACACCGAACAAAAGGTGTGGATTTTTTTTTTGCCAAAATGTTACGCTGAAGATGAAAAGAACAAACGCTGAAGTCTCCCAACACTTTTGATGTTGGACAAACATAAACTATCCCTGAGTTTCTCCTCTAATGAAGATCAGACGGCGTGTGTGTGTTTCAGGGCGGGTTATTATCGGTCACATGTTGTTTTTAGCCTGAGCTTCAAGCTTTGTGCTGTGCAGCCATGTTTGTTTAGCTCTGCTCTTCTGGAGCCTGATGGGATCATGTGGATCATTTAGACTTTGTCCATCACTTATATTTGGAAACTTGCAATTATTAACGTGTGAGTTTCTTCTAATGAGACAGTTGTAAAAAGCTATGCGCTCCTTTCCCTGACATGTTTTGGCGGGAGGACTTCCGCCTTTGTCAGAGGTCCGAAACATGTCAGGGAAAGGAGCTTATCATTCTGAGACTTAAAGGGCCCATGACAGGTTGGACACTCATTTACCTAAAATACAGTTAAGATAAATATATTTCAAGTTTTGCTAAAATTCTTTACAAATGTTATCCCAGTTTAGGAGTTTTATACGTTTTAATTTCACTTCCTGGTTGTAAATAATGACATCACACTAGGAAATTACCATAGCAACCACACTGTAAACTGGGCTAAAACTCATCTAATGTCATCAATTCTTTTACCTGACAAATAAATATATATTTGAACTTATTTATTTAGTTGAATTCATGTTTAAAGGGTCAAAAAAGTAGTTTATTTTGTGTAAATTATGCATGACCTTTGTCTCCCCAGTGTGATGTCATCGGTCTGTTTACTTCCTGTAATTTTCAACAGATTTTTCAACTTTTCTCCACAAACAGCGACCTGATTGGTGTGAAACTATTATATATATTTATAACAAGTATTAATGCACTGAATAAAGTCAAAATTAGAAAATCATAAAAACCTGTCATATGCACTTTAATTCAAAATGAACACGTAGTTTATTAAGCATGATTCAGAATTAGTAACTTTTAAAATTTTATTAGGCTTAGGCTTAGGGAATAGGGTTAGAGTATTAGTTGAAATGTTACTAAGCCTGAATCATTCTTAATAAACCATTTGTTCACTATGAATTTAGTATTTGTTCATGCTTTATTAAGGGAGTGTAGTCATAACGTGTTACCCTGCTATGGATTTAAACCAGTGCTTTTCAATTTTTTTTTACTCATGGCACACTTTTTGAGTTAAAACGATTCTGTGGCACACCATCTACTAAAAATAATAACAAATAGCACCTTTTAGAGCAGAGGTGTCCAAACTTTTTCCATCGAGGGCCACATATTGAAATATAGACCAAGCGGAGGGCCACAAATCAATCGCGAAACGTTCAAAAAAGCTGCATTTATCTGATGTTTTAAGCACCACCACATCTACATTCAGTCTCAGTGTCTTAATATCAGGTCTGTGTGGCACCAAAATGTTAGTTATTTAGGTTGGAATTGTAGAAAATCTGAAATGTGCTGTAAATAGTACTTATCAGGACAATGTGGGCCAGTTCACCAGGAAGACTAAGGGCCAAGAAAAATTGGTCTGAGGGCTGCATTTGGCCCCCGCTTTAGAGTGAAACAATTTCAAATATAATGAAGCTAATATAATTAATCTTTGATGAGGGTTTCAAGAGGGTTTGGGGAAAGGAAGGAAGGAGGGAAAGGAACGAGAATGTGTGCCCTGTCTTGGCTTCCCCACTTTGGTGGGACACAGCCTTGGTATATAGAATAGAATAGAATTCATGACCCTAAATTTGGCAATGGTGACTGTTTTGCTTTCCATTTTTGGATTAGGAGTCTGCTCAGAACTCTCCAAAATGTTAAATATTCAATCCATGTGTGAATTTAACTCAAACTTTACATATTTTCAAGGCGCACCTGGCAATACCGGCACACTGGTTGAAAATCAAGGATTTAAACGACTAAAGTGAAGTGACATTTCCGACATTTTCCTAAAACTAGACCAAGAACTATTTGACAAAATCTTAAAAAGTTGCCGAAAATAATTGTAGTCAAAAAGCAAAGATTAAATGACATTGTTTTTGTCAAAATGAACACTGAATCTCACATCCTGTCACTTTTCCTTCGTCCTTCTTCTACTCTCCGTCAAATCATGCATCTTACTGTATACACCAGTGGTTCCCAACCTTTTTTGTCTCGAGTAACCCCTAAGCTTTGTCTCATACTCCCCTGAAATTCAGTTTGAGGCAAGTAAATAGGTTTTTTAATCACATATTATCAAGTATTACTATTATATTTTTGTTTTAATGATGTTTATGGTCCAAGAGTCTCCAAAAATATGCTAAATGTTCAACTAGTAACACTTTTTATTTAGATAAATGTACATTTCCTATTATTATAAAACCTAAAATCATTCCAAGTGCCCCCTGGTAACTGCTCACGTACCCCTTGGGGTCTCTGGAACCCTGGTTGGGAAACTCTGGTATACACTGTTAGTCAATAATGGCACCTATGGATTTTGCACAACACACCTGTAAAACTCCTCACACAGAGATACAGCGGTTTGTTTGCATGTCCTTGGTGCAGTTGCATTATTAAATAAATATAACACATTTTACTGCATTATGTATTGTACTCACTATCCGACTCACCGGTAGTGCTTTTCCTGTGGAGGCAGAGCCCAGGTGATATTCAAAGCGTGAACTTTTCGAACTGGAACAACTGCAAGCGCACACAGGTCAGGAGACAATGAGAAAAATGAACTTGGCGCGAGAATTGTGAGAGCGTAGCATTTTCTGTATCCCCCCCTTTCCCCCTGGCAGGATTAAATTGCTATTAAATGTAACAATAGCAGAGTTAACAAGTTCAGCCAAATCAGCAATTGCGGGAGAATAAAGTGTACCTCTGTAGAGCTTGTTAAAGGCGGGAGTGTCGAAGGGATCCAGCATATCGGAGAAATCAGGCTTTGGGAGTGCGCTGCAAAAAAAAAGAGGGAAAGATTAGACGGGACGAGATCATAAGAACAAGCGGACAAGCTCAATCTAATCTCTGAGGTGGAGGTTTACCCGAGTCACTTTTTAAGGACGCTGTGCTTGTCGGAGTTGGTTTCTAGCATCATACTTTTAAAGGTCCCATATTCTGCTCTTTTCCCCTTCACACAGTCTATTCTAAGGGCTTTGTTGATACATTTTCTCGTTGTGTAATATCCATAACATAACAGTTTACAAAAAACACCCATTTCTTGGACTGGCCCCCCTCCTGCAAAAGCAAACGGCTCACTCTGAGATCTGACCCCCCGAACAGAGAGCAGGCTGCCTCCCCCTCCCAACCCGTGACGAAGCCTAGAGTGGAGATGGTGCATGCGCCGTGTGCTCTGGTAAACAGCGATACACAAACACTGAATAAACATTTTCTGGTCCTGACGGTGCGTCGTGCTGAGTCCTACGTCCTGGATCTGACCTGGAGTTTGACGTGCTCCAGGGCCTCAACGACGGACGTGCCGTTTGGTAAATAACAAGCTAACTCTTCTATCTGTCGTATCCATCGTGTAATTACTGTGTAGCATTAGCATTAGCTGTTTTTATTCTTGCGGCTGCGCTCTTCCTGGAGGCGTGGCTTAAACACCGCGTCATCTTAGTGAGGAGCCCCCGTCTGCTGCTCAGCCGAGGGGGACGGAAAAGACAGTTCTCTAGTGAAAACATGAGGGAATCAATCAAAAAACCACTTTGGGCACAACATACGAGGCCCAAATAGCACTGGAGGAAGGTTAAAACCTCTGAAAAGTCCATTTTGCATGTTATGGGACCTTTAAGGATGTATTGATGTGCAATCGTCGCGGCACAATGGTTTTACTGTTTTACTGTTTTACTGTTTTACTAATGGTTTTTAAATGTTTGAATGGGTTGGCCCCTCCTTATCTGTCTGAGCTTCTGTCTGTTCATGCTCCATGTAGAGCTTTGAGATCAGCAAAACTCATGATCTTAGACGTCCCGAGATCACGGTTAAAAACCCGAGGGGACAGGGCTTTCTCTGTGGCAGGTCCCAGACTCTGGAACAGTCTTCCTCTGGACATTAGAACAGCCCAATCTTTGAATATTTTTAAGACTTTGTTGAAAACCCATCTGTTTGCACGGGCTTTTAACACGAGCTGAGCAGAACATTTGTATTTCTTTTTTAGCTTGTTTCTGCATGTTCTGTTTTTGTCTTATTGTATTTTATATTGTGTCTGTGCAGCACTTTGGGCCATTGTGGTTGTTTTTAAATGTGCTTTATAAATAAATTTGACTTGACTTGACTTGACACAATATTTAACAGAATTTCTAACAGAATTGTAGAAATGCTGTATTTTCCTTTTGAAATGCATTGACTTTAAAGGAGACATGTCATGATTTTTTTCCAGGTTCTTGTCTTTGTAATTATAACAGAAGTAGATCATAATTTTGCATTTTGTTCATTGTAAACTGCAATATTCATCTTAAACGGCTTAGTAATAGATATCGGTTCATTAACGTCTTGTTCAAAACGGCCAATAAATTTTTTTAGTTTTGTAATATCACTTCCTATTTGCAAATGATGACATCACACTAGGAAATTACTTTGCACACTGGGCTAAAACTCGGCTAATGTCTGAGATTTTTTTGTCCGACAAATCAAAATACATGTGAACACCTTTATTTTGTTGAAATAATGTTTTAAGGGTAAAATAAGTTGTTTATTTTGGGTAAATTATGCAAAATCTTTGGATAGAATGAGTCTCACAGTGTGATGTCATCAGTTTTTGACTTCCTGTAAGTTTGAACAGAACTTTCATCTTTTCTCCACAAACCATGACTTGATTGGTGTAAAACAATATTTTTTATGTACAATACGTAGTAATACACCAAATAAAATCAAAATTAGAAAATCGTTAAAACCTGTCATACGCACTTTAAAGGGCCTATGACAGGTTGAAATACACATTTAACTAAAATGCAGTTAAGATAAATATATTCAAATTTCTACAAAAATCTTTACAAATTTTACCCCAGTTTAGCTGTTTTTTAGATTTTACATTTTACTTCCTGGTTGTGAAGTATGACATCACACTAGGAAATCACCATAGCAACCACACTGTACACTGGGCCAAAACTCATCCAATGTCACAGATTTTGTTCATTTGACAAAGAGAAACACATGTGACACCTTTATTTTGTTGAATCAATGTTTAAAGGGTCAAAAAAGTCGTTTATTTTGTGTAAATTATGCATGACCTTTGTCTCCCCAGTGTGATGTCATCGATTAATTTACTTCCTGTAATCGTCGACAGATTTTTCAACTTTTCTCCACAAATAGCGACTTGATTGGTGTAAAACTATAATTTGTATTTACACAAAGTATTAATACACTGAATAAAGTCAAAATTAGAAAATCATAAAAACCCGTCATACGCCCTTTAACCACGTGACAGTACTTTTTCTTGATTGACGATCAACAAATGTGTCGATCATTTGGCGGCCCTGTGTGCAGCTCTGCTCGTCGGGTGATTTAGTATTTCTGCGATTCTCCGGCGCGGACGGCCTGGCGCGCATGCTAATGAAGAACATAACCTCCAGTATTGAACACTTTCATTTCAATTCCGAGGTTTTAATGCCTCCTTATAGTGCGATGCAGTTTGTCTGAGCATTCAAATCTCCCCAAACCCTTCAGCACTTTTGGATTAACTCAATTAATTTGCATCAAGCTGTGGAGCAATAAAGTAAACATTTAGTTGGATCTGACAGCGTAATTAAACATTCACCCGTAATCTTTCTTTTCCTAATGTTTTTTAATCCTGGCAGATGTTAGACAAAGCCCTAGTGAATGGAATTATCTACTATTCAGTGTCGTATTAGCTTTGAACTACCGCTTATTTCATCTGGTTTGAATCATGGATGTATTAAAAGAACTGGATAAGCCACGCCCCCTCTGTCTGTGTCCCAGATTGATTAGTGGTCGTGCGAGGTACTGCAGCCTCTTGGAACCAGCCTTTTTCTAAAATGTCACATTATAATCACAGACAGGACTGAATTATTATCGGTATTTAAATAAAATAGAAGGAAATGTTCTTTTCTACCGTTTCTAAAATCACAGAAATTACCGTTTTTATATGAAGTGACGTCACACAAACATGTGCGAGTCACATGAACGAGCGTCGGACGATACAAACAGAAGCTCGTGGAAAAGGCTCGACTAGAGACACCTGTAAGTTGTATTTTATTTCATTTCAGACGCTTCACGTGTGTCTAACATGAAGAACACAATTACAATCACACAAGCTAACGCTAACACAAAGACCTGCAGCTGCTGGTCGTTCACGTTGCTCAAAGCATCATGGGGGATTGTGGTCATGTGGTGCCCTAAAGCAAAGATGGCCGCCTCCGTATCAGGAAGTAAAGCAAAGATGGCCGCCTCCGTATCAGGAAGTAAGACATTTTTTTGGGGTCATGCACCAATGAGCTCACTCCATAGGGATAAACAGGGCGGCCATTTTGGATTCATCTTCCAGGTTTTTTTATAGTTCTATGGGTCCAAGGGCCAGCTTCAGCTCATGGAGTGAGACTTAATACATCCCCAAAACTTAAATAAGCATTTAACGGTGTCTCCTCGTCAAAGTTTTATTTTGATTCCTGCATGTTTGAGTTAATCCTTCAGAAAATTCCAGTTTTCACCTACAGTTTCACCAGTTTTGCATAATACATCCCCCGGGGTGCACGGTGCAGAGCGGCTAGAGCTTCTGCCTCTCAATAAGGAGATCGTGGGTTCGAATCCCGGACCATCCCAACATCACACGATCTCTCTGGGGGGAGTCTGCATGTTCTCCTCGTGTTACCGTGGGTTCTCCGGGTTCTCTGGCTCCTCCCACCGTCCAAAGACATGACTGTGTAGGTCAGGCACGTCCAAACTCAGGCCCGGGGGCCAAATGCGGCCCTCAGACCAATTTTTCTTGGCCCTTAGTCTTCCTGGTGAACTGGCCCACATTGTCCTGATAAGTACTATTTACAGCACATTTCAGATTTTCTACAATTCCAACCTAAATAACTAACATTTTGGTGCAGCACAGACCTGATATTAAGGCACTGAGACTGAATGTAGATGTGGTGGTGCTTAAAACATCAGATAAATGCAGCTTTTTTTAACGTTTCATGATTGATTTGTGGCCCTCCGCTTGGTCTATATTTCAATATGTGGCCCTCGATGGAAAAAGTTTGGACACCCCTGGTGTAGGTTAATTGAGAACTCTAAATTGTCCGTAGTGAATGAATGTGAGAGTGAATGGTTGTCTGTCCTTGTCTCTGTCTCTGTGTTTGCTGTGATGAGTTGTCCACTGTCCAGGGTGTACCCCGCCTAAGGCCCAAAGTCACTGGGATAGGCTCCCCGCGACCCCTAATGGGAATAAGCGCTAGAAAATGAATGAATGACTGAATAATACATCCCCTTTAATCTCACCTCTGTCGAACTGTAAATTGATATCGTAATTACAGTTGACAGGCCTACGAGTCATTTTGAGCAGTATTAAAAAGCCCTACTCCCAAAAAAAACCTCCAGAAACAGAGGCTGAAGAGCAGACGGAGGGAGCCTTGACATTTACGTTCTGGAGAATGATTTCCGGAGCTAATATAAAGCCCCGTGTGCCGCCTGTCCTCGCTCGGGGTGCTCCCGCTTTCTCTCGGACACTCACTTGTTGGGAACCTTGCTGAAGATCTCTCTCACCCACTCCTCCAGCGTGTCCAGTTTCTCTAAAGAGCGGCACAAGTGAAAAGGGGACAAATTAGATTCTGAGTGGGTCGTCAAGAACTGCCCAAAAACGTCTCCCTCCAAATTGGCCCGGGCCGGTGAGCTCTGCAGTTAAGAGCGATGACAGGCCAAAAAACGCCTCCTGTCGCCGTCCCAACCCACCAAAGCCCACGGCAACACAGTGACTTCATTAGCGCGAGCAGATTTTTATCAGCTCAATATTTTAACACATTCAATTTTAACTTTTGAGATTTCAATTTGAAGCTGGAAATTAAGAGCGCACTTCTTCATAGACTATCAATGCAGGAAACGTGATGAAAGCTGAAAAGCGGAGCAGAAGGGAATCAGAAAATGCATTTGATGTTGGAATTAGGCTTGTAGTCGACAAAAAAAATAAAAAAAATTGACTAAAGACATGGGGCTAACCAGGATATTGAATGAAGCGATATCTCGGAACAAAAACCCGACCAATTAATCAGCTAAACAAAAAAGGCTGGAGTGAGAATGTGATTGGTCAAAGGCTGCCGTTTCCATTTACTGCTAATCCTTTTGTACTTAAAAAGACAAATCTGATGCACTGAGGACAAACAGGGAATGACCCATGGGCCCGGGGAAGATTACAACAAAAAGTTCAACATCGGAGCGATACCAATATCTGGGAGAACCTTCCGAGATCACAATCAATCAATATAATGTGAGGACCATAGATTAAATTGAAATTATTCAGTTTTGCTTGTAACATTTATATATTTTTTTATTTCTTACGATTATATTTTGACAGAACTAGTCATTTTCAACTCTTTGTAGCAGTCTCACTCTCATCCTAAATATTTACTGCCATGACTTTATAAGCCCTTTAGACGAGGCAGATTTTTCTGTCATTGTAAAGCTAACAAACATTAGCATGCTAACAGTGCACTTCCTGTTTCAGGGAGAATAAAACGCTCTATAATTAGATGCAGAAATAGTGCAGTGGTCTAATTTTTAACCGAACGGATGCTATTACTGTACAGGTTTTACTCTATTACAAGCATAAAATTGGGTACAAGCCCCTTTAAAATTTCTGCTAAACGGAACAAATTAATTTTAAGCACTTTGAAGCCAAATAAAACCAAATCCATTGCTCACTTTCCTAATACTTTCCTCGCGTCTTAGTCATTCAGCGAGATTTATACGTTTATAAGTGCTTTTCACAATTCTCAGAGGCTAGACTTCACCGTAAAGCTAACATTCGCATGCTAAAGTAACAGTGCACTTCCTGCTTCGCGGAAAATTAAACGCTTTTACAATATATCTGTAATGAGGGTATAATTGTTTTACATGAAAAAAACTGTTAAAGCCCCTTTAAAGTGCGTATGACAGGTTTTTATGATTTTCTAATTTTGACTTTATTCGGTGTATTAATAATTGTTGTAAATATATATAATAGTTTTACACCAATCAGGTCGCTGTTTGTGGAGAAAAGTTGAAAAATATGTTGAAAATTACAGGAAGTAAACAAACTGATGACATCACACTGGGGCGACAAAGGTTATACATAATTTACACAAAAGAAACTACTTTTTTGACCCTTTAAACATTAATTCAACTAAATAAATAAGTATATATAAACGTATTTTTATTTGTCAAGTAAAAGAACTGATGACATTAGATGAGTTTTAGCCCAGTTTACAGTGTGGTTGCTATGGTGATTTCCTAGTGTGATGTCATTATTTACAACCAGGAAGTGAAATTAAAACGTATAAAACTGCTAAACTGGGATAACATTTGTAAAGAATTTTAGCAAAACTTGAAATATATTTATCTTAACTGTATTTTAGGTAAATGAGTGTCCGACTTGTCATGGGCCCTTTAAAGCGATTCAACTTGAAATCCCTAATTGTCCAGGGACAGAACTTTAACAAAGAAACGATCCTATAAATGACCTCGCTGTAAGTCGAGTGAATCAACTACTGTATCACTGTATCAACCCTAAATTGAAAAAATTAAACCCAAAAAGTGTATGGGTAATCGTTAGTCTTGTATATTTACGTGCAAAAAACAATCCCCACGCACCACATCCACCGAGCACTGATTACGTGAACTGCAGCTAATTGTCATTTATAAGTAATTACGCTTTAATACGTTTCCCATTAAAAGCCTGAGGTGTTGATTAAACTGAGCGGACGGTGTGTAAATGTGTTCTGACGTGTGATTAGCCGTCCACGCGCCTGACCTTTGGACTGCACGGCCAGGGTCATGTAGTGAGCCGAGTAGTGCTGCTTCCAGAAGGCTCGCAGGCGCTTGTACACGTTGATCTTCTGCTTCTTCGGCTCCTGCTTCAGAGTCTGCGCATTTCCTGAAAATACAAAACAATATGTTGATGCTATTGGATTGTGTGCCGATACTTCACCATTTTGAGGTATCAGCGAGTACTCAGGGCGCAAATAAGTCCATAAGTGCAGAATCTTAGAAAGGGTTTCAGGGGTTGTCATCCGGACGCTGTTTGAAGATCGAGACGTTTCGACTTTTATCCAAAAGTCATTGTCAATCTGAGAGCTGGTCTGGGAACTCAGGCTTATATGCTCCTCTAAGTAGTGAGAGTCCTGCCCCCAGGGAGGAGTCACTGAACCCTGTCTTTGTTTGGAAAATTGTTTGTTTGTCACCTGAACCTTGATAATTGGTCTGCCTTTGTTAGTTTAATAGTTGGCCCTGCCCAGTTTCACCTGTGGCTCAGGTCTATTATTGTCTTAGATCTATTTATCAAGTTATTATCAAGTTACCAATTATCAATTATGTTCTTCATGTTAGACACACGTGAAGCGTCTGAAATCCAATTGAAAATCTGAAATGTGCTGTAAATAGTACTTATCAGGACAATGTGGGCCAGTTCACCAGGAAGACTAAGGGCCGAGAAAAATTGGTCTGAGGGCCACATTTGGCTCCCGGGCCTGAGTTTGGACATGCCTGGTCTAAAGCCTCATTTACGCTTTATGTTTGAGACATACAGATTTGCAAAGAGGCTTTTTCCGTCCTCTGTGTCGTTTTGTTCATCGTTCATAGCTCACAATGTATGGACGTAACGGAGCTGTACATGCGTTAGCCTCTGGGGGCAGTAGTGACAACAGCACAATAGTGGAATAGTGTAGTGTAAGCTCAACTCTTTAAAAAGTGACTAGAAAAAGCTGCAGAACTAACAAACCTCGTTTTCTTGGTTCTTTTCCAACATTTAAAACTGCTGTGGGTGCCTCTTTTCTAGATGCACTTTTTCGTCCGTTTTAATCAATTCTCTAAATGGCTTTGAACGCCCTCTGGTGGTTATTTAATAGAATACCGCCTTGACATTAGAAACGGTTGGAAGTATGAATTATATGCAAATATGCAACAGTAATCACGCTTTGAACGCTCTGAGCTGTTTACGTATGAAACTCAAGCATAAATAACCAATTATTTTACTTGAACTTCTACTTAAAGTGTGTATGACGGGTTTTTATGATTTTCTAATTTTGACTTTCTTCAGTGTATTAATACCACTCGTAAATATAAATTGTAGTTTTACACCAATCAGGTCGCTGTTTGAGGAGAAAAGTGGAAAAATATGTTGAAAATTACAGGAAATAAACACATTGATGACATCACACTGGGGAGACAAAGGTTAAGGCATAATTTACAAAAAATAAACCACCCTTTTAACTTAAAGTGACATAGACAAACGAACAGAGATATTTTTTTTCCATTTTCACTCAATGTCTGTTTAAAAAATCTAATCTGATGCACTGATGTTAATTCAACACATGTTTAAGAAGCCTATTCACCTTATTCCTGAAGTTGTCGTACGCGCCGCCGTCTTGTTTCTGTTGTATTAGTTCACACGGAGCAGACGAGCTCAACAGAAAATAAGTTCTACTCGACTAAAAAGCCGTTTTCAGACTGACCAGGAAATCGTTGTGTTGTGACGTGTTGTTGCTCGTGTTCATTAAACATTTTACACAAATCAATCTACTTTATGTAACATTTTAGCGTCAGACTTTTCCCTCGTTCATCATTAGCTTTAACGGAGTTCTCGTCAAATGAAAGTGCATTTACAACAAAAGTGGGTGGGGCGGAATAAGATGAATAACTTGCCTCATGATAAAGTCCCAAATCCAAATCCCCATAATCTGTCCAGATTGCATTTTACCCACTCACCCCAGCAGAACTTGCCCATCGGGTGGTCCGGTTTGGCGAGGCTTCCGAACAGCATTTCCTTTCTGTGGGAGTCGGAGGGTTTGGCCAGCTGGTACTCTGACAGACGAGGGCGGGAGGAGGGGACAAGTAAATATTCAGGTTCAGTGACAAAACACAAACTTCTGCTATGGACATGATTGGCATTTAGCCTGCTCACCGCTGTCCACGGCCTCCACCTCGCGGTCGATGGCATCCCGGATCATTAGAGGGCAGATAAAGAACTGAGCCCACCTGAGGAGAGCACGCAGCGCAGTTTACAAAGTGCACAGTGAGGCCAGCGTGAGTCATGCAGAGTTATGATGGTGCTGTATAGAAGTCAGAGAGTCAACAGTGTGGTCTATAGGCGGCTTAAGAAGAGAAAGGTTCTGTGTGTGACACGAGGAACATGGGAACAGAGAAATAACAGAACAATGGAACAGAACACTTCCTTCTACGTCCTTCATTTACAAATTAAAAAGACTAAATTAAGAAGATGATGGCTAAATTAAGAATTTGTTATAATTTTAATTTAGTTTAATTTAATTTAATTTAATTTTAGGGGTGCACGGTGGCAGAGCGGCTAGAGCTTCTGCCTCTCAATAAGGAGATCGTGGGTTTGAATCCCGGACCACCCCAACATCACTCGATCTCTCTGGGTGGAGTCTGCATGTCCTCCCCGTGTTACCGTGGGTTCTCTCTGGGTTCTCTGGCTCCTCCCACCGTCCAAAGACATGACTGTGTAGGTTAATTGAGAACTCTAAATTGTCCGTAGTGAATGAATGTGATAGTGAATGGTGGTCTGTCCTTGTCTCTGTCTCTGTGTTTGCTGCGACGAGTGTCCACTGTCCAGGGTGTACCCCGCCTAAGGCCCAAAGTCACTGGGACAGGCTCCAGTCACCCACGACCCCAAACGGGAATAAGCGGTAGAAAATGAATGAATTAATGAATTTAATTTAGGTTCTAAGAAAAAAAAAAAGAAAAAAATCACTGTTGACTTGGGTTATTGCCCAAAGCAGGATTTCTGATGGCGCCCCCTGCCCCCCACCTGCAGTAACCACAGTAGTCCATTAGTTAAAGATCCCTGAAGAGAATTCTGAATTGATTTTGTAACAGGTAATTTTGAAAGCAAGGGACATTTTTAACAAACCAGATTTCCTGTGTGTTCCGTGCACATGTGTCATTGAGCACAGCACATGGTCATGATCATGTGAATATGTAAAGAGACAAGGATAGTAGAGTTAAGCTTATTGTAAATTGTTCATATCAGGGGTTTAGTTGATTAATAAAGATACTTTATAAGTTAAGTCAGTGTTTCCCAACCAGGGGTACGGGGACCCCAAGGGGTACGTGAGCAATGACCAGGGGGTACTTGGAATGGTTTCAGGCTTTAAACGGAGATGAAATCTACTTTTATTTGACTGAAAATGTGTAATTAGTTGTAAATTTAGTATCTTTTTGGAGTATCTTGGACCATAAACACAATTAAAACAAGAAATATAATGTCATAATTAAATGTATTCGACCAGTAAACCCATATAAGTTAGGGGGTACTCCGAGTGTGAGACAAAGCTTAGGGGGTACTCCAGACAAAAAAGTTGGGAATCACTGAGTTAAGTTAAATGGGGTTGACCATTATAGAGCTATTGTATTTTATTTTTATTTTATATATATCTTATTTTGTTTATAATACTTTACTGTCTCTACTGGTCGGTTGCACATGTAACAATAAGAATTTAAATAAAAGTAATTCTGATTCTGATGGTGCTGGGGCCCCTCCCATCACTCTGTGCCCTTAGATCAGTGTTTCCCAACCAGGGGTACGGGGACCCCAAGGGGTACGCAAGGAATTACCAGGGGGTACTTGGAATGGTTTCAGATTTTAAATGAAGATTAAATGTACTCTTATCTGATTTTAAAAAGTCTAATTAGTTGCAAAATTGGCATCTTTTTGGAGCATCTTGAACCATGAACATGATTAAAACAAAAATATAATAGAAATAATGGACTATACTCGACTAGTAAACCCATTTACTTGCTCGAAACTCAAGCAAAGGGGTACTCTGAGTGTGAAACAAAGCTTAGGGGGTACTTGAGACGAAAAGGGTTGGGAACCACTGCCTTAGATTGTGCCTATACTTTTTATTGAATCGTTTTATTATTGATGAGTATCTCTGGACATCCCTAACACTGGATGGTCCCATTATGTGAATGTCAAAACACTTGAGCACGCCGACACCTGCGATGACATGAGTGCTGTGAGCCAAAGTGCCTGGTTCAGTGTCGTGGAGGAGAGTCACAGCAGAGCAGCAGAGTAACTCACTAACATTAGGCTGGTTGTCAGGGAGAGGATTAAGCCGTTTCCAAGTGAATACACCTCCTCAGAGCAGCTCTATTGTTTCCTCTGGACGTTACAGTTTCATAAAAATCAAGTCTCTTTCTCCATTCACCAGCTTTAAATGGAAATCCAATGTGCACAAGAATCCATTTCCTATTAACTCTATGCTTTTAGACCAATCTATTTCAATTAGGGACAGGACAATAAGCAATAATATCGTTTATCGTGATAAAAGGGGAAGACAATAATGTCTAATCGTGATCATCGCCAACAAAGATAATCGCCATTTTGTCACCAGATTGTGCAGAAAAAAAGCAACTTACCCTTTATGTTCTCTTCTAGATCATTTTTATAAGAACAAATATGTCAGAAGTTATTTATAAAGAGAAAGTAATGTCTTTATACGTCACATTTTCAAACTGTCAGCAATTTTAATAACTATCGTGGGTAACGCTTTAGATTAAGGTTCCTTAGTAAACTATTTATAATGCATTAATAAGCACTTGTTATGTGTTTAAGCACTTATAAGGCATTTACAAGCATTTATTAGCGTGATAATTGAAAATAATGTAATATTCAGCTCATTGATGCTCTGTACATGTGGTTTATTAACTCAAACAAACTAGCTATTAGTGCTTATTAACATCTTATAAATAGTTAAAGGGCCCATATTCTGCTCTTTTCCCCTTCACACAGTCTGTTCTAAGGGCTTTGTTGATACATTTTCTCGTTGTGTAATATCCATAACATAACAGTTTACAAAAAACACCCATTTCTTGGACTGGCCCCCCTCCTGCAAAAGCAAACGGCTCACTCTGAGATCTGACCCCCCGAACAGAGAGCAGGCTGCCTCCCCCGCCCAACCCGGGACGAAGCCTAGAGTGGAGATGGTGCATGCGCCGTGTGCTCCGGTAAACAGCGATACACAAACACTGAATAAACATTTTCTCGTCCTGACGGTGCGTCGTGCTGAGTCCTACGTCCTGGATCTGACCTGGAGTTTGACGTGCTCCAGGGCCTCAACGACGGACGTTGCCGTTTGGTAAATAACAAGCTAACTCTTCTATCTGTCGTATCCATCGTGTAATTACTGTGTAGCATTAGCATTAGCTGTTTTTATTCTTCCTGGAGGCGTGGCTTAAACACCGCGTCATCTTAGTGAGGAGCCCCCGTCTGCTGCTCAGCCGAGGGGGACGGAAAAGACAGTTCTCTAGTGAAAGCCTGAGGGAATCAATCAAAAAACCACTTTGGGCACAACATACGAGGCCCAAATAGGAAGGTCAAAACCTCTGAAAAGTCGAATTTACAGGATATGGGACCTTTAATAATGATATCCTATATTATCCACAAACTTTAGAGAATCCAACTGGAGTGGCTCTGGCTGTTGGCCACTGGGTGAAGTCAAAGGTAAAAGCGCCCAAACCCAAACAAACATGGCTGAGCCGATAGCCGTAACTCAGCCTATTTTAGCAGAAATACGGACTATTAAAAAAGAAACAAAAAAGTGCAGATAGAGGTGCTTCGTCCGTTTGAGGAGGGAAAGATAATTGTACTTTTCTCTCAACTGGATTTAACATCCACAGCTGTACATTAACAGCTGTTGTCACACTTCAGTGTTCAAATGTTCGTAATGATGTTCCGCCTTTCTCACGATTGCTTTCAGTGAGACTCTTTCCAGACTTGTAAATGTGTAGAACTCAATTCAGAGTGAAACACGTGCTGTATCTTCCAGGCGTGATCTTACCATATGTATATATATATATGTATATATGTATATGTATTGACGTCACAGTTGTAAAATCTAAAGCCTGCTAATCAAATTTTTTGATTAAATTAACTTCTCACTTTTGACAGAAATAATTGCAAAAATATATTCTACAAGGGATCTTAAATAATCGGTTGTATTTTTGTGAAAACAACATAAACATACAGCCACCGCTTTAGCCCCATGTATTTCTCTATTTCTGTTGTAATGAATGACACAGAGACGGGGCAGCTTGAGAAACATTCATTCATTCATTCATTTTCTGCCGCTTATTCCCGTTAGGGGTCGTGGGTGACTGGAGCCTGTCCCAGTGACTTTGGGCCTTAGGCGGGGTACACCCTGGACAGTGGCCAACTCGTCGCAGAGAGAGACATGGAGCTGACACAGAGACACAGACAACCATTCACTCTCACATTCATTCACTACGGGCAATTTAGAGTTCTCAATTAACCTCCACAGTCATGTCTTTGGACGGTGGGAGGAGCCAGAGAACCAGGAGAGAACCCACGGTAACACGAGGAGGACATGCAGACTCCACCCAGAGAGAGTGTGTGATGTTGGGGTGGTCCGGGATTTGAACCTACGATCTCCTTATTGAGAGGCAGAAGCTCTAGCCGCTCTGAACGTGTACGATTTCTGTTGATAAGGGGCAGTTATTATACGCTTTTGCTTCTTTCTGTGCCCTTTCATTCATCATCTCTGTTCAAGATGTATTTGTGTTATTTTGTTGCTACGAATGAAATGAATAAATAAATAAATGGAAACAGTAGTAGAGTCAGTGTTCGTTGTTCCTTTGCTTTGAACCTGAACCCCTGCACCGCTCCAGCGCGGCCTCTGTGTGGCGCACATCCCTGGGTCGCTCACCTGTCCAGGGCCTCTTTGAAGCTCCTCCTCTGGACGTCGAACTGGAACACGGTCCTCTCACAGTCGGTGGAGGCGTTGTCGCTTCCTCCGTGCTTCTTCAGGAACGCATCAAAGCCATTTTCAGACGGATATTTCTCGCTCCCCATGAACACCACTGGGACACAGGAAAGAAGTCGAGCTCAGAACATTTGAAAGGAAGTGTTTGTTGTGCAGTGGAAGGGCAGCGGACAATCATATCTGTTACTAAAGTGTCAAAAAGAAGATATTCTGACCTGGTTTATGGTTAATTATTGCAATTACTGCAACGATTTACATGAAACAAAAACTGGGTCAAAGTCTCCCACCGCAAAATTTGAATAAAACGAAAACGAAATTATGGTTTCAAACAGAAGTGTCATTATTCAAGCACTAGACAAGATACTGCTTATTGTTGTTGTGTCCTTTGGCAAGACACCTCACCCAGTTTGCTCAAGTATGTGCTGTCAGTGTGTAATTGATGGTCCAGAAGCTGTTAAAGTCATATCTCAATGGAGTATCAATGGATAATGTAAAATGACTGATGTATGTTTGTGGTTCTAATCCCAAATATGTTAAAGGGCCTATGACAGGTTGGACCACTCATGTCACTAAAATACAGTTAAGATAAATATATTTAAAGTTTTACTAAAAATAATTGTACATTTGATCAATTTTATCAATTTATTTAGTTTTTTAATATCACTTCCTGTTTGCAAATGATGACATCACACCAGGAAATTACGTTGAACACGTGGGTTAAAACTCAGCTAATGTCTGAGATTTTTTTGTCCGACAAATCAAAATACATGTGAACACCTTTATTTTGTTGAATTAATGTTTTAAGGGTAAAATAAGTTGTTTATTTTGGGTAAATTATGTGTGTACTTTAAAGTGCCCATGACAGGTTGGACGACTCATTTAACCAAAATGTAGTTCAGATAAACATATTTCAAAATTAGCTAAAATTCTTTACAAATTTTACACAGTTTTCGCAATTTTTAGCTTTTTAATTTTACTTCCTGGTTGTAAATGATGACATCACGCTAGGAAATTACCATAGCAACAACACTGTACACTGGCCAAAACTCATCTAATGTCACATTTTTTTGATTTGACAAATAAAAATAAATGTAAACACCTTTAATTTTGTTGAATTAATGTTTAAAGGGTCAAAAAAGTGGTATATTTTGTGTAAATGATGCATAATCTTTGTCTCCCCAGTGTGATGTCATCAGTTTGTTTACTTCCTGTATTTTTCAACAGATTTTTCAACTTTTTTTCCACAAACAGTGACCTGATTGGTGTAAAACTATAATTTCTATTTACAACAAGTATTAATGCACTGAATAAAGTCAAAATTAGAAAATCATAGAAACCCGTCATACGCCCTTTAACTTCAGCCTTACTTTTATAATCTCCAGTCCGAACAGGTCAAGACGTATTGGCGTATCGCGTGTGTTTGGTGTAAATAACGCATCAGACGTGAGAGAGGCGCACGGAGAAGCTTGTTTGTACAATCTGTATCTCCAGTCGCCACAAGAAAAGCTCTGATTGGCCCCATGCACCATTCACTAAATTTTGTTTTCAATCGCATTCAGCTCTCACTTTCATCTAATAATAATCATAATGCACTGCAGTCGGCTTACCTTCGTTTCAGTCTCTTATAAAAGCCGCTCGACTACTGAGCAACACCACACAGAGCGGAGTAAAAGAAGCTATTTGTGAGAAAATAAGCGGAGTGAGTGATATTGCCTATACCTTTAACAAGCAATTTTGTAAAATGAAAACCATACAAAAGTAACTGCCAGGAACAGACAATTTGATCCAATCAGAGACATTATCGGATGAATGTGGAAGCAACTGCCTGCGACTATCCCAGTCCTGGTTCAATGACATGGTGAAAACGACGACTAAGTGGCACTTTTATCAGTTCATTGTGAAACATGTTCTTCACTCATGGTTCAAAACGGTGTACAGACCCTTTATTGCATCAAACAAAACCTATCGCACCGTGGAATGGCATTAGTTAAAACCACGAGTAAACGCAATCGTCTTTTATTGTTACGCAGAGTGTCCCCTCATTGACAGAAAAAGGATTACATTCTCTGGCTTTTTGAGAGATCGCCGTAAACAAATCTGCAATTATGACGATAAAGCAGCATCGGGAGACAGGTACGGGACAATTTGTGAAAATGACTGAGGCTCCACCGTCGTCTGGCCATCAAAGAATAGTTGTGAGCCGTCGCATCATTACAAGAGACGGATATTACAATCTCTCGGCTGACAGCGACGGCAATAGAACAAAATGCAATTCAGAAGTTCTATTGGCCTTTTATGGCTTGTATTCAGAGAGCACGTAGGAAATCTTGTGGAATGGGCTAAGCAAGTAATATGCACTCCAAGGCCACTTTAGCGGAGGTGCGGGCTCGAGCGCGGCGTGGAGCTAATGTGGATTTTTCATGCATACTAAACGGATGGAAGTGTCGCTGTGGGCCCGCCTATGGAACGCCTATGTGCCGTGACCATAGAACTATAATAAAACCTGGAAGATGAATCCAAGATGGCCGCCCTGTTTATCCCTATGGAGTGAGCTCATTGGCGCATGACCCCAAAAAAGTTTCTTACTTCCGGATTTACTTCCTGATATGGAGGCGGACATCTTTGTTTTACTTCCTGATACGGAGGCTGCCATCTTTGCTTTACTTCCTGATACAGAGGCGGCCATCTTTGCTTTACTTCCTGATACGGAGGCTGACATCTTTGTTTTACTTCCTGATACGGAGGCTGCCATCTTTGTTTTAGGGCGCCACGTGACCACAATCCCCCACTTCATATAAAAACGGTAATTTCTGTGATTTTAGAAACGGTAGAAAAGAACATTTCCTTCTATTTTATTTAAATACCGATAATAATTCAGTCCTGTCTGTGATTATAATGTGCAATTTTAGAAAAAGGCTGGTTCCAAGAGGCTGCAGTACCTCGCACGGCCACTAATCAATCTGGGACACAGACAGAGGGGGCGTGGCTTATCCAGTTCATTTAATACATCCATGGCCGTGACCAGTGGGCGAGGCTACCGCGCTCAAATTGAGCCGTTCATTGGAGGCCGCCATGTTTGCAATCTGCTGCTGACCACTAGGGGCCGCTGCGGAAGTAGAATTTTTCAATGCAAGTCAATGGGGAGTTAGACGCTTCAAAACCTACTTTAGAGCTTGAGGCTCAAAATACAGCTTTGGTCTCAAACGTTAGCTTACGGCTCTGTGACGTTAGCTTACGGCTCTGTGACGTTAGCTTACGGCTCTGTGACGTTGAGGGGGGTGAATTTTTTTGAACCAGGCTGGTTTAGCCTGTGATTTTTTAAAGTTCGTGCATATCTAATGAAGAAGGCGGGCTTTCCGGGCGCCTGTTCTCGCAGTGCAGCTCATCGTGGCTACATGCTAATGTGGCTACTGCTGAGGCTAATCTCGTTAGCCTTGTTAGCCTCATTAGCCGCGATAGCCACCTGTAGCTTCAGCTGCGTGAACTCCGCGAGAGCCCCAGCCGAGAGTTCACAGCCAAGACTCCGCCCCTCTCTCCTTTTTAGGAATATTGTCTGAGGGAGGGGTAAGCGGGGTGAAACCCGCGGCCATTTTAAATTCTCCATGACTGAGCCACATTATCATGAATGGGGCGGAGCCACAACCGTATTTTTTATGTCTATGGCCGTGACGTGTCCGAGTTGGTTACGCAGTCGAGTTGAGTACACTTGGGCGATGCTGTATGATTGATTTAGAAAGAGTAGGCGCCGTAGAACTTTCATATATTCTCTTTTGGACGGGTGAGGAATGGATAAGACTGCAAAAGAATAGAAACTGAGGAAACTTTTGGTAGTATGTGGCAGCGGCTGATAAGTTGGATAATACGACGAGATTTGAATACACTTTTTAACGCAGTAATTTCAGTTATATTAACACAAATTATATACACTGTAATTAGCCTGAGTGAAGCATAAACAAAGACTTGAAGTGCGTATGACGGGTTTCTATGATTTTATAATTTTGACTTTATTTAGTGCATTAATACTTGTTGTAAATAGAAATTATAGTTTTACACCAATCAGGTCACTGTTTGTGGAAAAAAGTTGAAAAACCTGTTGAAAAATACAGGAAGTAAACAAACTGATTCTTTACAAATTTTACACCGTTTTCGCAATTTTTAGCTTTTTAATTTTACTTCCTGGTTCTAAATGATGACATCACGCTAGGAAATTACCATAGCAACAACACTGTAAACCGGGCCAAAACTCATCTAATGTCACATTATTTTGATTTGACAAATAAAAATAAATGTGAACACCTTTATTTTGTTGAATTAATGTTTAAAGGGTCAAAAAAGTAGTTTATTTTGTGTAAATGATGCATAACCTTTGTCTCCCCAGTGTGATGTCATCAGTTCGCTTACTTCCTGTATTTTTCAACAGGTTTTTCAACTTTTTTTCCACAAACAGTGACCTGATTGGTGTAAAACTATAATTTCTATTTACAACAAGTATTAATACACTAAATAAAGTCAAAATTAGAAAATCATAGAAACCCGTCATACGCACTTTAAAGGTCCCATAACATGCAAAATGGACTTTTCAGAGGTTTTAACCTTCCTACAGTGCTATTTGGGCCTCGTATGTTGTGCCCAAAGTGTTTTTTTTGATTACATACAATACAATACATTTTTCAAGTAATATAAGCTTCAAAATCCAGAACAATTTGAATATTTTAGCCAGGCTGTGAGATTTGACTTTGCCATATGCCTCACTGAGAAATGATTTGCTCAGTGTTTTGCCGCAACATCTAAAATCCAACACCGATTTTGACGGTTTGTATCCAGGCAGCGTTGCCATGGTACCAGACCATGACACACATAAAACATGCGAGAATGCGCCTGGCAAACGTTGATGCAAATCCGACGGTGACCCAGACCAGGGAGTGCCACGGTGGATCTGAGCTGCGGGAAAATCACTGCTGCTGACACTTTGCCCTCGGAACAAACTGCACTGGATTCTATCTGTCAGCAGCGACCGAGCCTCACCGCGAGTCACTCTCCTCATTAGAAATCTGGGGGTAATAATGGACTCAGACCTGAACTTTGACCTCCACAGCAAATCAATAACATCAACAGCCTTTTACCACCTAAAACACATGTCCAAAATTAAAGGTATAGTGTCTAAACCAGACTTGGAGAGACTTATCCATGCATTTGTCTCCAGTGGGTTAGACCAGGGGTTCCCAAACTTTTCTGGCAGGGACCCCCAAAATATCCATGTAACCTACTCGGGACCCCCAAAGCGAAATGAAAATGACAGTAGCAATAATTTAAAGTGTCAAAGCGTGTTAAATCAGGTCTAATATTGGTTATTTGAATAGTTTATTGTCTTATTGGATGCTGTTTCACTAAAATATACTGTTTCTAATTTAAAAATAGAGCAAATACAATGTCATATTCATTAAAATGAGATCTTGAAATCATCTCGCGACCCCCAGCACACCCCTCGCGACCCCCCGAGGGGTTCCCACTTTGGGAACCACTGGGTTAGACTACTGTAATGCCTGCTCACTGGCCTCTCCAAACGAGCTGTAAAACAGCTGCAGTACATCCAGAACCTGCTGCTCGAGTCCTGACAAGAACCAGGAAGTACGATCACATTAGTCCTGTGCTCAGGTCTCTGCACTGCCCCCTGTGGGTCAGAGAATAGACTTTAAAGCAGCTCTGCTCGTGTTCAAGTCTCTCCAAAGCACCAAAGAACATCTGACATGTTAGAGCCACATGAACCATCTGAGGACCTCAGGGACCGGCCTCCTGCTGGTGCCAGAGTCAGGACTAAACATGGACCGGCCTCCTGCTGGTGCCAGAGTTAGGACTAAACATGGACCGGCCTCCTGCTGGTGCCAGAGTCAGGACTAAACATGGACCGGCCTCCTGCAGGTGCCAGAGTCAGGACTAAACACGGACCGGCCTCCTGCTGGTGCCTAGAGTCAGGACTAAACATGGACCGGCCTCCTGCTGGTGCCAGAGACAGGACTAAACATGGACCGGCCTCCTTGCTGGTGCCAGAGTCAGGACTAAACATGGACCGGCCTCCTGCTGGTGCCAGAGTCAGGACTAAACATGGACCGGCCTCCTGCTGGTGCCAGAGTCAGGACTAAACATGGACCGGCCTCCTGCTGGTGCCAGAGTCAGGACTAAACATGGACCGGCCTCCTGCTGGTGCCAGAGTCAGGACTAAACATGGACCGGCCTCAGGACCAGAGTCAGGACTAAACATGGACCGGCCTCCTGCTGGTGCCTCCACTCTGACAATGTTTAAATCGAGGCTAAAAACAGTTCTGTTCAGATGTACAAACGACTGAAAGATCTATCTGCACTCTTCTCTTTTAAAGCGCTTTATTTTAAAATGATTCTGTGTGTTTGTGTTTTGTGATTTTAATGCAACTTTTCCTGTTATGTAAAGCACTTTGAATTGCCTTGTGTATGAATTGTGCTCTACAAATAAACTTGCCTTGCCTCATGTTTTATTGCCGAGTCTGGTGCGCAGTTTGAATAAGTCTGAGCCAAAAGCGCCCCGTACAACAGGAGCGCTCTGGTTGTTCCGTTGGCCCAGCGTGGCGGTTGAATAAGTGCTGTGTCGTGTGTCAAAGGCGTGAAACTGAGCGTTGTCACTTCACAGGCTCCGTCGCCTTTAGGACACTCAGATCAGGCCTAATATTTTGACCGCTGAAAGGTAATACAGATATTACAAAGGCCTCAAAGTGAACGTTTATAGATCTGACGCTATGAACTAAAGCTATTAAATATTTATGACATTAATATTCATCAAAAATGTAGTTTTGTTTTAATGATAAAACATAGTAAATGTCCTCATACCTTTAGTAACTATTTTCTCAAAAAATGCCAAGTTCATTCTTATCAAACTAGACGAGCACAAACTCTTCATCTCCCATTAAAGGGCCTATGACGGGTTTTTATGATTTTCTAATTTTAACTTTATTTGGTGCATTAATACCTCTTGTAAATATAAATGATAGTTTTACATCAATCAAGAAGCTGTTTGTAGAAAAAAATATGTTGAAAATTAGGAAGTAAACAAATTGATGACATCACACTGGGGAGACAAGGTTATGCATAATTTACACAAAATAAACTACTTTTTTGACAGGCTGGACTACTCATGTAACTAAAATACAAGTAAGATAAATATATTCCAACTTTTGCTAAGAATAATTATACATTTTATCATTTTTAGCTGTTTTTTTTAGTTTTGTAACATCACTTCCTGGTTGAAAACGATGACATCACGCTAGGAAATTACTTTGAACACTGGACTAAAACTCGGCTAATGTCAGAGATTTTTTTGTCTGACAAATCAAAATACATGTGAACACCTTTATTTTGTTGAATAATGTTTTAAGGGTAATTTAAGTTGTTGATTTTGGGTAAATTAGGCATAATCTTTGGATGGAATGTGTGTGTGATGTCATCAGCTTTTTACTTCCTGTGATTTTAAACAGATTTTTTGGCCCTTTAAAGGGCCTATGACAGGTTGAAATACACATTTAACTAAAATGCAGTTAAGATAAATATATTCAAATTTCTACTAAAATCTTTACAAATTAAACCCCAGTTTAGCTGTTTTTTAGGTTTTACATTTTACTTCCTGGTTGTAAAGTATGACATCACACTAGGAAATTACCATAGCAACCACACTGTACACTGGGCCAAAACTCATCTAACGTCACAGATTTTGTTCATTTGACAAAGAAAAACACAAGTGAACACCTTTATTTTGTTGAATCAATGTTTAAAGGGTCAAAAAAGTAGTTTATTTTGTGTAAATTATGCGTAACCTTTGTCTCCCCAGCGTGATGTCATCAGTTTGTTTACTTCCTGTAATTTTCAACAGGTTTTTCAACTTTTTTTCCACAAACAGTGACCTGATTGGTGTAAAACTATAATTTGTATTTACAACAAGTATCAATACACTAAATAAAGTCAAAATTAGAAAATCATAGAAACCCGTCATACACCCTTTAACCAGGAAAGTTAGCAGCTTTTTTCCTGTTTTAGAGGCAGGGCAGACCAGAGCACCAGGAGGAAACGTGTGCAGATTCTGAAATAACATGCCGCACTGTGCTACCGTTCGGGCCCGGAACTACGAAAGCACGAGTGAAAAGCATGAATCCCGCTGACAGGGTCGTCTCATTTTCGACCTCAGAAATCACAGTGTCAATTTTCCCAGGATTGTTGTGTCACAGGAAAAAAATCTATAAACCATTACTGGACTCGTTTGCTGTCAAATTGTGTTGTGTGTGCCGTGTGTGTGACGTTCACGTTGCTTATGGGGCTTTATTTGTTTATCTTTCATTTCATTCCCACTACTGAAAGCAGAGGGTGCACCTACGTCTGTGGAGGTGTAGTTTGTCTGTCCAAATGTTATTATTTTGAGTTAGAAAATGTAAATACTAATGTGAAATATGAATCCCCAAAATACCATGTTTAAAAGTCAGTTAAAGGGCGTATGACGGGTTTTTATGATTTTCTAATTTTGACTTTATTCAGTGCCTTAATACAGTGTGTGAATATAAATGACAGTTTTACACCAATCAGGTCACTGTTTGTGGAGGAAAGTTGAAAAATATGTTGAAAATTACAGGAAGTAAACAGACTGATGACATCACACTGGGGAGACAAACTTTATACACGATTTACACAAAATAAACTACTTTTTTGACCCTTTAAACATTAATTCAACTAAATAAATACGTTCAAATGTATTTTTATTTGTCGGGTAAAAGAATTGATGACATTAGATGAGTTTTAGCCCAGTTTACAGTGTGGTTGCTATGGCGATTTCCTAGTGTGATGTCATTATTTACAACCAGGAAGTGAAATTAAAACTTATAAAACTGCTAAACCAGGATAACATTTGTAAAGAATTTTAGCAAAACTTGAAATATATTTATCTTAACCGTGTTTTAGTAAAATAAGTACTTCAACCTGTCATGGGCCCTTTAAATCCACAAGAATTCATAATGATATGTTCACTTTAAATGACAAATCTCATTAGCATAGACATAATTAGACACATAAAGCGTGCTGGGTGGTTATGAAATACTCACTGTGTTCCAGAAAGTGGGCGAGGCCAGGCAGGTCAGGCGGATCAGAGAAGCTGCCAACCCCGACACAGAGCGCGGCTGCGGACTGACATACGGGATATTCATTTTAGGAAGTCTGGCAGAGCGCTTTTAATTGGGCCGACATGGGCACCAGAACTGCAGAGGCCAGCACTTTTTCAATTAACCCTCTGCTCCACTCATCCATGCACACGACACATCGTTTTACACTGTCTGGACACATCATGTACTATAGATACTGCTGTTAGTGGAAGGAGTATGTTTTAATTACTCATGGAGGCACTAGGAGCACAAATACACTTCTTGTGCACAGCCACATCAACTAAAGAAAGCTAATGAAAACACTGTTGTATGGAAGGAATCACTGTTCGAAACTTTATGTAAATCATGATTTCAGAACTTCATCAGTTGTAAATTTAGCATCTTTTTTGAAGCATCTTGGAACATAAATGTAATAAAACAATAAAGATAAGACTATATCTGACTAGTAAACCCATTTATTTGCCTAAAACTCAAGTTAAGGGGTACTCTGAGTGTGAAATATACCTTAGGGCAGTGGTTCCCAACCTTTTTCTCCCTGTTTTACGCGTTTACGTGGTTAGTGACCCGGTCATCCTTCTCCTACTCAGAAAGCTACTGTCATTGAAGAAAAAATATAACTGTTTTCTGGTTAATAAAGAGTTCTTAAAATAATTCAGAAATTAACATAACAATAATGATTACAAAATACTTTACTTAAGCAATTAAAATTAAATTCCCTAATTAGAATGTACAATATCTAGTTCCGACCTCTTTTCTAAAAATTCCTGGGGACCCTCTCAGAATCTCAGGTTGGGAATGACTGCCTTAGGGGGTACTCAAGGCAAAAAAGGTTGGGAATCACTGTTTTAAGAGACATATATATATATATAATGTCACTATAGACTCCTATGTATCATCTCCTGACTATTTTACACTTTTTTTAATGCCTCTACCTGTTTTTCTGCATTGCCTTTCTTCCTCTTTCCCTCTGTGTCCTCCTCTTCTTCGCTTCCATCTTCCTCCTCCTCGTCGTCCTCCTCCTCGTCGTCCTCTCCTTCCTCCTCCTCCTCCTCCTCCTCCTCCTCTCCGTCTTCCTCGTCGTCGTCCTCCTGCTCCGCTGCCGGGCCGCTGTAGTCTGAGATAAGCAGCGCTCGGAGCCCGTTCTCCAGCACAATGTATCTGTGAGAGGGACGGCACGAGACGAGGGAGACACATTTCAGACACGACGAGGAACATTAACTGTGAGGAGGCGACTGGGTGTGCTTCCAGACACAGAGTGAAAGATAATACTGCTGCAGCTGTAAAGACGTGTTAAAAATGTAGCCCACGATAACCAATCATTTACCTCATAACATGGCATTTATTGTAATATTGTTGTGGGAATGTTGGCTAGAATGTCCTTAAAGGAGACATTTTATGTCAAATCAACTTTAAAGGTCCCATATCCTGCTCTTTTCCCCTTCACACAGTCTGTTCTCAGGGCTTTGTTGATACATTTTCTCGTTGTGTAATATCCATAACATAACAGTTTACAAAAAACACCCATTTCTTGGACTGGCCCCCCTCCTGCAAAAGCAAACGGCTCACTCTGAGATCTGACCCCCCCGAACAGAGAGCAGGCTGCCTCCCCCGCCCAACCCGCGCGCATCCCCCGCCCAACCCGTGCCGAAGCCTAGAGCGGAGATGGTGCATGCGCCGTGTGCTCCGGTAAACAGCGATACACAAACACTGAATAAACATTTTCTCGTCCTGACGGTGCGTCGTGCTGAGTCCTACGTCCTGGATCTGACCTGGAGTTTGACGTGCTCCAGGGCCTCAACCACGGACGTGCCGTTTGGTAAATAACAAGCTAACTCTTCTATCTTTCGTATCCATCGTGTAATCACTGTGTAGCATTAGCATTAGCTGTTTTTATTCTGCGGCTGCGTGCTTCCTGGAGGCGTGGCTTAAACACCGTGTCATCTTAGTGAGGAGCCCCCGTCTGCTGCTCAGCCGAGGGGGACGGAAAAGACAGTTCTCTAGTGAAAACATGAGGGAATCAATCAAAAAACCACTTTGGGCACAACATACGAGGCCCAAATAGCACTGGAGGAAGGTTAAAACCTCTGAAAAGTCCATTTTGCATGTTATGGGACCTTTAATGAGTTTGAATCATGTTACAATTGTGTTTCCTCATCATTAGTTTACTCAAAGTTTCATTTGGATTGATTCCTGTATGATTGAGTTACCCTGCAGCTGAGGCTCGAGAGCTCAGAAAATTCCTGTTTTGACCAATCTCCTTTTCCCGCCCACATCCCTGTATCTAGTTCCAATTATTTCGGAAAACGGAGACTCAAACAAATAAAATTGTAAAATGTCACGTAGCAACTTTTCAATAATACAAAAATGAAAATCTGCAGCTTGTTCTGGTAAGTCATTATGAAGAGGCCTAAAAGCAGTTTTAGGTCGATTTTGCAGTTTACAAATGAACAAAATGTAAAATAATAATCGAATTATGCAATACTTCAATACTAAAAACCTGAAAAAGCATAATATGTCTCCTTTAAAAATGTATTTATTAGGTTTAGAAGGCACTCTATTAATATGTCTCCTTTAAAAATGTATTTATTAGGTTTAAAAGGCACTCTATTAACATGTCTCCTTTAAAAATGTATTTATTAGGTTTAAAAGGCACTCTATTAACATGTCTCCTTTAAAAATGTATTTATTAGGTTTAAAAGGCACTCTATTAACATGTCTCCTTTAAAAATGTATTTATTAGGTTTAAAAGGCACTCTATTAATATGTCTCCTTTAAAAATGTATTTATTAGGTTTAAAAGGCACTCTATTAATATGTCTCCTTTAAAAATGTATTTATTAGGTTTAAAAGGCACTCTATTAATATGCCTCCTTTAAAAATGTATTTATTAGGTTTAAAAGGCACTCTATTAATATGCCTCCTTTAAAAATGTATTTATTAGGTTTAGAAGGGACTCTATTGTGTTAAAATGACCAGAGTTTTGTCCTTGTAACTAAGGCTGGGCGATACGGTGATAAAAATCGAATCGTGAGCTTGTCCCTGTGGCAATCTGCTGTTTTTGTAAAATCGTCATATCGTGATTCACTTTTTCTCCTGTTGTTTAGCCTCTGAAAGTGAGCAGACGACTTCTCTTGCAGAGTAGGGCTGCGCAATTAAACGCGCAATAATTTCTTCCACAAACAGCAACAACAACACAAACGTAACTCAATGCACCAAAACACGACTAAAAGCAAAATCAAAAACGCGGCTAAAAGTGACAAAGGCGTTTAAATATGACAAACACAACCGCACGTGACAGAAATGCGATTAAAAGCGACAAAATTGTGTTAAAACATAAATCAGAAACCTAATCACAATCACGGTGGTCAGAAAAATCACAATTAGATATTTTTCCTAAATCGTGCAGCTCTATTAAAGGCAATAGAAAAACACAAAGTGAACATGAATCGTGATAAAAAATCGAAATCATGATCTGGCCCAAGAAAATCGTGATAATACATTTCTGCTATATCGCCCAGCCCTACTTGTAACTAACCCAAATGTGTTTTTCTCCAGTAGATTTTTTTGCGTAAACAGCTCTGAGGTCAAAATAAGACTGCTGTGTGCCGTCTGCATCAATTTATAAGCATTTGTTTCCATTTGAGAGCCAGGAAATGAACTGTTAGCGTGCTACGTGTTGTTAGCTTTACTGTGAGGCCTCTGAAAGTTGTGAAAAGAACTCATGACAGCGACGCAAGGAAAGCGAGGAATACATTTTGAACACTGCAAACTGTTTGTAATGAACTAGTTCTGTTTTTCATGTTTTTAAAGAGAGTAAACATTCGGGTAAATTCCTAATTAACGAGCTAATTAACTGTCAGAATTCAGGTAACTTGTAACATGTAGTGATTAAAGGGCCCATGACAGGTTGGACGACGCATTTAACCAAAATGTAGTTCAGATAAACATATTTCAAAATTAGCTAAAATTCTTTACAAATTTTACATCAGTTTCGCAATTTTTAGCTTTTTTATTTTACTTCCTGGTTGTAAATGATGACATCACGCTAGGAAATTACCATAGCAACCACACTGTAAACTGGGCCAAAACTCATCTAATGTCACATTTTTTTGATTTGACAAATAAAAATAAATGTGAACACCTTTAATTTGTTGAATTAATGTTTAAAGGGTCAAAAAAGTAGTTTATTTTGTGTAAATGATGCATAATCTTTGTCTCCCCAGTGTGATGTCATCAGTTCGTTTACTTCCTGTATTTTTCAACAGGTTTTTCAACTTTTTTCCACAAACAGTGACCTGATTGGTGTAAAACTATAATTTCTATTTACAAAAAGTATTAATACACTAAATAAAGTCTAAATTAGACAATCATAGAAACCCGTCATACGCACTTTAAAGGCTTTGAGGGGCCTGAAAACCTCATGTAGCTCCTTGTTTTAAATGTTAAGTGTTCCATTTCCCCCTGTCCTCATTTCCAAGGCAGAGTTTGGTCTCTGTGGCGTCTGCTAAGTGCAAACTAGATATGTGCTGACAACTCTTCACTGCAGGGAATAAATGAGCTGTTCAAAAGACCTACATTACCCAAATACTGACCTGATCTTTTTAAAGTAGTTATCCTTAAAAAGTTGTATTGACCTTATTCTGCCCCGCCCACTTTTGCCGTTTTTTGCACTTTTGTTGTAAACGCATTTCCGTTTGACGAGAACTCCGTTAAAGCTAATGACGAACGAGGGAAAAGTCTGACGCTAAAATGTTACATAAAGTAGATTGATTTGTGTAAAATGTTTAATGAACACGAGCAACAACAAGTCAACAACACAACGATTTCCTGGTCAGTCTGAAAACGGCTTTTTAGTCGAGTAGAACTTATTTTCTGTTGAGAACAAACTTCATGAAAACATCTATAACATGGCTGTCCAAACTTTTTCCATCGAGGGCCACATATTGAATTATAGACCAAGCGGAGGGCCACAAATCAATCATGAAACGTTAAAAAAAGCTGCATTTATCTGATGTTTTAAGCTCCACCACATCTACATTCAGTCTCAGTGCCTTAATATCAGGTCTGTGCTGCACCAAAATGTTAGTTATTTAGGTTGGAATTGTAGAAAATCTGAAATGTGCTGTAAATAGTACTTATCAGGACAATGTGGGCCAGTTCACCAGGAAGACTAAGGGCAAGAAAAATTGGTCTGAGGGCCGCATTTGGCCCCCAGGCCTGAGTTTGGACATGCCTGATCTATAATAATAATAATATATTTTATTCACCCTCATATTATTGATAATGCCATAGTACAATTATCTGAAAACAAAACTAACAAGTCAAAACATTGCTATTGCATTTTCTATTTTTGCTACTTTAATAATTTTATATTATTATATAACCATTTATTTTTTGCTCTTTGTTATTATATTAAAGTGTGTATGACAGGTTTTTATGATTTTCTAATTTTGACTTTATTCAGTGTATTAATACCTCTTGTAAATATAACTTATGGTTTCACACCAATCAGGTCACTGTTTGTGGAGCAAAGTTGAAAATTATGTTGAAAATTACAGGAAGTAAACAAACTGATGACATCACACTGGGGAGACAAAGGTCATTGTAGGAGCCATATAAGGGTTTTGTGGTTTCTTCCCGTGTGTGTGTGTGTGGATGTGCACGCGCCTGGGTACGAGCACGACGCTGCGGTGTTTGGGGGTGGGGTCTATTTGGGCGCGCGCTCACCTGTGCTCTGTGTGTGGCTGATGATGGCGGCAGGGTGAGCGTGGGGAGAAACTTTCTGTTGACCGTCCCGTCGTCACGTCCCGTCCCGTCTCTCGTAACTATTGTCGGTTCCATCTTGACCAGAAAGATTTGCATGTGTGTGGTTGCTTGGCCTATATATGTCATCATGAAGTAAGTGCCAATTTTCCTGTTTTGCATCTTGGAGCAATAAATGTCCTATCATGTGCAATTGTTCTGCGTGACGCGTCTTCAGTGTTTAACCCCTGCGTCTTAGCCTGCCGCGGCGTTTGGATGTAGTTTGGATTCCTACGCCGCAATATTTTGTCAACAGAAACGTTGTTGAAGCGTGGATTCAATCGTATTTTCGTGCAACCTTTTGGATGTTTTGGATCGCTTCCAAAGTTGTAAACGATAGACGTGAACGCGCATGGATTTCTCGTGGAGCGCATTCATTCATAAATCTGCTGCTACTACGCTAACCACGTGATCGACACAGCTGCTTCAGTGACAAGGTACCGCATGTTTCGTCAATATTTTTGATCGTTTGTCAAACACTATTCCCCTGCTAGGCTCAGTGGTGCTTTCACACAAGGTGAAGTACCGTTTTGTAGTTTTTGGACCTCGTAGGGTTTACGGCTGCGTGCGTCAGCGGGTGAAGCATTGCGCTTGGGAGTGCCGCCGTAGATCTGGTTCTGAGACAGTCCGTCTGGTTCTAGTCTATCGGTATATTCGAGGTACATAAAAACCCACCGCTAGTACGCACAGAAGACTAGGGTCGAGTTTAGCTTAGCTTCCGTGGATAGTTAGGGGGAATAAGAATAAAAGACGACTACTTGCATTAAAGGGTACCTTATTATAAAAAAAAAAAAAAAGAGAGAGAGAAAGAAAAAAGGCGCTGTGTTGTGTGTAACTTGCAGATTTTGTGATTTTTGGATTTTTGTGAATGAAATATGGAAACGAATGATTCCAGGTCAAATGGTGGAAGTGAAACAAAAAAGACACAGTCAAAACTCACAGCTAAAGCTTTTGAACATAAAATCGAAAGGCTTCAAGAAGAAAGGAAATCGAAAGTAAAAAAGATCAAAAGTACAATAAGAGAAATAACAGAGTTGAAGAAAAATGTTGATAATGTTGAAACCATTAGGTCATTTCTTGAAAACGTGTCCCGTATGTACACAGAGGCCTGTCAGCTGCATGATGTGGTGATTTCTATGCTTCCTGCGGAAGAACAGAAAAAACAAAATGAGTGGTTTGACAGTGTGGAGGAGCTTAAAACAACCTTTGTTAAGGAGACAAATAAATGGTTGTTGGAGTTGCCAAACGTTGCTGGATTACCACAGATTCCTAAAGAGGGCGCTGTTGGTTCACTTTCTGTTCCATCTTTTTCTCCTGTTTTCAGTGGCAGTGCTACAGGTGCATTGAACTGTGAGAAAAATGCATCTGAGGAAATCAGGCCAAGTGACAGTGTTTCTAATCATCTCATAGTCATATACATCAAAGAAACGTAGCACAGTGGTAAGTAAATCCACTCTGTCCACCACGTCTTCCGCCAGATTAAAAGCTGAGGCAGAGACTGCAGCTCTCATGGCCCGTCAGAGGCTTCTTAAGGAGAAGCATGCGTTGGAGGAGCAGCAAGAGCAGCTGCGCAGGAAAATGAAGGAGCAGCAAGAGCTGTTGAGGAGAAAGAAAGAGGAGCTTGATTTGGACATGGAGCTAGCTGCCTCTATGGCCAAAGTAGGTGTATTGAAGGCCTCAGAAGGATCTCGTGTTTCTGCCAAATCAAATGGCATGAACTCCTATCTGAAAAGAGGTAAGCCATTGCAGTTAAATGCAGACGCTGCTACATTTGTGCCTTCATTAACCACTAAGGTCAGTCACAATGTGGAGCCTCACACTGCTGCCACTGGGGCCGGTCTGCCAGCACTGACCAATAGATCAGAACGCCAAGCTGTTCCACACCTTCAGTTTAGCCCATCTGCTCCTACAACAGAGAACACTTCCGATCAGAGGTTATTTACAGTTCTGGAAAAGCAAAATGATATTACATCTCTACTGGTTGAACAACAGTCACTTTTTCTTCTGCCCAAACGAGACCTGCATACATTTGATGGAGATCCATTGCAGTATCAGACCTTCATAAGAGCCTTTGAACACAACATTGAAGCGAGAACCCAAAGCCAAAAGGACTGTTTGTATTATCTTGAGCAGTACACTAGAGGTCAGCCTAGGGATTTGGTCCGAAGCTGTCAACACCTGCCTATTGACCGCGGTTATATCCAAGCCAAGTGTCTGCTTCAAGAGCACTTTGGTGACCCTTTTAAAGTAGCCTCCGCCTACATGGAAAAGGTGTTGTCATGGCCAATGGTTAAGGGCGAAGATATCAAGGCTCTTCAGGCCTACAGTTTGTTGTTGCGTGAATGTTGCAATTCAATGGGAGACTGTGTGGGTGATTTAAATGTCCCCACCAATATGCAAATGATTGTTAAAAAACTGCCCTACAAACTTCGGGATCGTTGGAGAAGTGTGGCCTGTGATTTGCAGGAAAAGTTTAATCGCCGTGCCACCTTTCATGACATTGTAAAATTTGTCGAGAAGCAAGTCAAGATTGCAAGTGATCCTCTGTTCGGAGACATACAAGATTCAACGGGACTCTCAAGCCTCGGATTGGGCCAAAACCCAAGAGCAGTAGTTTTGCCACTACAGTAGCACCTGTTGAAAAAAGATTAGAGCCTGTTAATAAAAGTGTGAAGAACTTACCTGTAAAAGTATGCTTGTTTTGTGGAGCTGGTCATGCTTTGGATGTTTGCCTTCTGTTGGATAAGAAGACACAAGATGAGAAGATGTCTTTTTTGAAGGAAAACCGGTTGTGCTTTGGTTGTTTGTGCACTGGGCACAGAAGCAGAGATTGCAAGAAGCGTCTGACGTGTAGACTTTGCAATCTAAAGCACCCCACGTTGTTGCATGTCCACTCCAAAACAAGGCAAGGAAGTTCTATACAGGCAAGTAATGGCTCTGAAAGGGCTAGAGAAGGCGCTGTGGTGTCTGTTCAGTCTAGTGGTTTAACTGGGGCCGGCAAGCAGGACTGTTCGTTGTCTATCCTGCCTGTCCAGGTAAAGTCCAAGAGAGGACATGAGACTGTGGTGACGTACGCGTTTTTGGATCCTGGGAGCACAGCTTCATTTTGTACCGAGAGGCTCATGAATCAACTTAATTTAACTGGCAGGAAGTTGGGAATACTCCTCCGAACAATGGGGCAAGAGAAGGTGGTGGACAGCTACATGTTGGCCGACTTGGAAGTAGCTGGACTAGACTCTGAAAACTTCTGTGACTTGCCAGAGATCTACACACAAAGGAGCATGCCTGTTCACAGGAAACATTCCGCAAGCAAAAGATCTTAGGCGATGGCGCACCTAAGACACATAAACATTCCGGACATCGAAGCAGATGTAGATCTTCTGATTGGGACCAATGTTCCCCAGGCATTGGAGCCGTGGGAAGTGTTGCATGCAGTGGATGGAGGTCCATATGCCATTAAGACCATCCTTGGCTGGACTGTGAATGGCCCCCTCAGAGGAGATTGCCAGGTCAATAAGCAGGATTGGCAACCTGACGTCTCAGTAAATCGGATCTCCGTGGCAAGGCTGGATGAACTTTGGGAAAAACAGTTGAAGGTTGATTTCCCTGAAACACCGAAGGATGAACAACTTGGACTATCCAAAGAGGACAAACAATTCATGGAATCTGTTACAGAGTCAGTCAAGCTGGTGGATGGTCACTACAGCATTGGTTTGCCAGTAAGACAAAGATGCTTCAAAATGCCGAACAATAGGACAGTTGCAGAACAGCGTGCATTGAGTCTCAAAAAACGTCTGAGCAAAGACATAGCCTTTCGCTCAGATTATGTCACATTCATGTCTGACATGATCGCCAGTGGTTACGCAGAGCAAGTTCCACCTGAGGAGTTGGCTAGGCATGATGGGAGGGTTTGGTACATACCACACCATGGTGTGTATCACCCTCGAAAGAAAAAACTGCGGGTAGTCTTTGACTGTGGAGCCACCTTTCAGGGAACTTCTTTGAACTCCCAGCTCCTTCAAGGTCCAGACCTTACGAGCTCGTTGGTTGGTGTTCTCACCAGGTTTCGTAAAGAACCTGTGGTGCTCATGGCAGATGTTGAGGCCATGTTTCTTCAGGTCCGGGTGCCAGCTGAAGATCATGACCTGCTGAGGTTCTTGTGGTGGCCTGAAGGAGATTGTGATCAGGAGCTGGTTGAGTACAGAATGGTTGCGCATTTGTTCGGCGCTACCTCTTCTCCCAGTTGTGCCTCTTTTGCCCTTCGGAAGTGTGCCGAGGACAATCGCGACAATTTCAGTCCTGTGGCAGTCAGTACTTTGTTGCACCATTTTTATGTTGATGATTGCTTGGTGTCGGTTGCCTCTGAAGAGGAAGCAATGTCTTTGTGTCAAGAACTGAGTGATCTGTGTGCCAAGGGTGGCTTTAAGCTCACAAAATGGATCAGCAATCGACGTACAGTTCTGGCAGTTATTCCTCCTGAGGAAAGAGCTAAAGAAGTGAAAGATCTCGATCTGGACAGTGATGCCTTACCTATGGAGCGAGCTCTAGGTGTGCAGTGGAGTGTGCAGTCTGACTCTTTTAAGTTTAAGATCACGCTCAAAGACCGTCCACTCACAAAAAGAGGAATCTTGTCAGTCATCAGTTCAGTCTATGATCCTCTTGGTTTCCTTGCACCCATCATTTTGACCGCCAAGAAACTCGTCCAAGATCTCTGCAGGAGACGACTGGGGTGGGACGATCCCTTGCCTTCTTCTGTGATTAGAGACTGGATGGCTTGGCTGAAAGACCTCCATCTCCTCGAACAATGGAAGGTCAGTAGGTGCCTGAAACCTGTGGACTTTTGTGATCTTTCTTCTGCACAGCTCCACCACTTTGCAGATGCAAGTGAGGAAGGATTTGGAACCGTGACCTACCTGTTACTCCGTGACATCAATGGCAAGGTTCACTGCACATTTATAATGGGTAAGGCACGTGTAGCTCCATTGAAACCTGTCACCATCCCACGTATGGAGCTGACAGCTGCTTTGGTGGCCAGCAGGATGGACAAGCTGTGGAAGAAGGAGCTGCAAATGGAACTTGGAGAATCGATCTTTTGGACTGACAGCACTTCTGTTTTGAAATACATCAAAAATGAGACCTCTAGGTTTAAAATATTCGTTGCAAATAGAGTGTCTGAAATTCTCCAGCTGTCTAGTGTATCCCAGTGGAGGTATGTGAGCACGTTAAACAACCCGGCAGATTTAGCCTCCAGAGGCACCAAGGTTGAGTCTTTCCTGAAGACTAGTGCTTGGCTTTGTGGTCCTGATTTTCTTTTGCAACATGAGAGCAAGTGGCCGACAAACCCAGAGGCTGTGGCAGAGCCTCTCGTGGGAGATCCGGAGGTAAAGGCAGTGGAGGTGAACACTGTGCAGGTTGAGCGGGCAAGTCCAGTAGAGCAGCTCATCGCTCACTTTTCCTCCTGGTTTAGTTTAAAACGGGCTGTTGGTTGGCTTCTCAAGTTCAAAAACTTGCTGTTGTCCTTGGTGCAGCATAGACAGCAGTTGAGAGAGACCCTTACAAAATCCGTAACAAGTCACCTGGAAAAGGATATACAAGGCCAGATGAAAAATGTCAAAGCCCAAGTGTCGAAGGATTTGCTGTCGGTGGAAGAACATGATTGCAGCCGAAAGTCATTGTTTGTTTTTGTCAAAGGACAAGGTACTCAGAAGAGTTTGTTTCTTTGGAGAAAGGAGAATGTGTAAAGAGGACAAGTCATCTCTACAAGCTGAACCCAGTCTTGGATGATGGTTTGATAAGGGTTGGAGGGAGGCTTAGTAGAGCTGCTATGCCAGTCGAGGCAAAACACCCAGTTATCCTGGCTAAAGACCTTCACGTCTCTGGTCTTATTCTTCGTCATCTCCATCAAATGACTGGTCATAGTGGACGTAACCATATGCTTTCTCATCTTCCTCAGAAGTTTTGGATACCCGGTGCTTGTGCTGCCATTAGAAAGATCTTGGCTAAGTGTATCATCTGCCGTCGTTTGTCCGCTGCTCCTGGACATCAAAAAATGGCGGATCTACCTCTCAGCAGAATAACGCCTGACGAGCCCCCATTCAGTCGTGTTGGCTTAGATTGTTTTGGGCCGTTTGAGGTTAAACGTGGTCGTGCTGTGGTTAAGAGATATGGCCTAATATTCACGTGCCTGGCAATACGAGCCATACATCTTGAAGTTTTGTGTTCGCTAGACACAGATTCCTTCATCAACGGTCTGCGAAGGTTTATTGCCAGACGTGGTCAAGTCCTGGAAATCCGTTCAGACAATGGTACCAACTTTGTGGGCGCTGAACGAGAATTAAGGGAGAGCCTGGAAAAGCTGAACCACAACCTCATAAATGGCATGCTGCTGCAAAGGGGCGTGAAGTGGGTTTTCAATACCCCAGCTGCATCGCACCATGGTGGTGCCTGGGAGAGATTAGTCCGTTCTGTTCGTAAGGTCCTGAACTCTATCCTGAAGACACAGATTTTGAATGAAGAAGGTTTGACGACTGTGTTCTGTGAAGCTGAGGCGATTGTTAACAGCCGCCCTATAACAAAAGTATCAACAGATCGCAATGATTTGGAGGCGTTAACTCCCAACCATCTACTGCTGCTCAAGTCACAGCCGTCGTTGCCGCCTGGTCTGTTCGAAAGGACCGATGTATACGCTCGTCGCCGTTGGAAGCAGGTGCAGTATATGTCTGATCTGTTTTGGAAGCGCTGGTTGAAAGAATATCTGCAGTCTGCAAGAGCGTCAGAAGTGGAATCATGTTGGACGAAACTTTATTCCTGGAGATATTGTGATGCTCATGGACGATATGGCGCCGCACAGTTCATGGATTACAGCAAGAGTTTTGGATACTGTTCCGGACAAAAATGGACTAGTACGCACTGTGAGGATTAAAACTAAAACAAGTGTTTTGGATAGACCGATCACGAAAGTCTGCCTACTGCAGGAAGCAGAAGAGCAGTGAAGATGGATTAACTAACTGATTGGTCGGGATATTCTGTACGTGGTCAACTCTTTGAACTTTTTGATCGCCTGGATTATTATGAACTATGCAAAATGGACATTTATCAGATGTTAAAGACTCTAACTTTTCTTTTTGTTTCCGTTATATTGTTTCTTCTGTCTCCTACAAGTTGTTGGTGGTGGTTAATTATTGTGGGCAATAATTAAGGCCCGGAATGTAGGAGCCATATAAGGGTTTTGTGGTTTCTTCCCGTGTGTGTGTGTGTGGATGTGCACGCGCCTGGGTACGAGCACGACGCTGCGGTGTTTGGGGGTGGGGTCTATTTGGGCGCGCGCTCACCTGTGCTCTGTGTGTGGCTGATGATGGCGGCAGGGTGAGCGTGGGGAGAAACTTTCTGTTGACCGTCCCGTCGTCACGTCCCGTCCCGTCCTGTCTCTCGTAACTATTGTCGGTTCCATCTTGACCAGAAAGATTTGCATGTGTGTGGTTGCTTGGCCTATATATGTCATCATGAAGTAAGTGCCAATTTTCCTGTTTTGCATCTTGGAGCAATAAATGTCCTATCATGTGCAATTGTTCTGCGTGACGCGTCTTCAGTGTTTAACCCCTGCGTCTTAGCCTGCCGCGGCGTTTGGATGTAGTTTGGATTCCTACGCCGCAATAGTCATGCTTAATTTACATGAAATAAACAACTTTTTTGACCCTTTAAACTTTGATTCAACAAAATAAATGTGTTCACGTGTGTTTTGCTTTGTCAAATAAAAAGAATCTGTGACATTAGATGAGTTTTGGTGCACTGTACAGGATGGTCATCTTGGTCATTTCCTAGTGTGATGTCATAATTTACAACCAGGAAGTAAAATTGAAAACCTAAAAAAATAGCTAAACGGGGGTAAAATATGTAAAGATTTTGGCAGAATGTGAAATATATTTATCTTAACTGCATTTTAGTCACATGAGTGGTCCAACCTGTCAGAGGCACTTTAAGCTCCATGTAATGTCTATTGTGGATTGAAAATGTCACCAAAAAATAGAAATAAAGGCAGGGCAAAAATTAGCATTACATTTAATTATGACTCAATATTTGACGAAACAAGTGCAACATGCTTTTATTTTAGAATGGGTAAAGAAAATACTGTATAATGTACTGTATTTAGATACGTTATACTGTAACTGTGGATGGGCTATTATTAGTGTTGCTTTTCAATATGGGCATTTGCTATTACGATAACACTAATTTAATTTCTAAATTTAAATTAAAGTTAAATTCCTATAAAACATCTCTCCAAAAACACTAAATCTGGTATGATGTTAAGTTTTGTAAATTTAATAAACTTATTTTGCTTTTGCGATTTCCTTTTTGATTCTTCTGAAGCAAGTAATCAATTTTAACTTGATTAACTAAACAAAACAAGTATCAATTCTGTCTTGAATTTCTTTTCAAGAATAGTAATTAAAGGTCCCATATCCTGCTCTTTCCCCCTTCACACAGTCTATTCTAAGGGCTTTGTTGATACATTTTCTCGTTGTGTAATATCCATAACATAACAGTTTACAAAAAACACCCATTTCTTGGACTGGCCGCCCGCCTGCAAAAGCAAACGGCTCACTCTGAGATCTGACCCCCGAACAGAGAGCAGGCTGCCTCCCCGCCCAACCCGGAGGAAGCCTAGAGTGGAGATGGTGCATGCGCCGTGTGCTCGGTAAACAGCGATACACAAACACTGAATAAACATTTTCTGGTCCTGCCGGTGCGTCGTGCTGAGTCCTACGTCCTGGATCTGACCTGGAGTTTGACGTGCTCCAGGGCCTCAACGACGGACGTGCCGTTTGGTAAATAACAAGCTAACTCTTCTATCTGTCGTATCCATCGTGTAATTACTGTGTAGCATTAGCATTAGCTGTTTTTATTCTTGCGGCTGCTTGGCGGCTTCCTGGGCGTGGCTTAAACACCGCGTCATCTTAGTGAGGAGCCCCCGTCTGCTGCTCAGCCGAGGGGGACGGAAAAGACAGTTCTCTAGTGAAAGCATGAGGGAATCAATCAAAAAACCACTTTGGGCACAACATACGAGGCCCAAATAGCACTGGAGGAAGGTTAAAACCTCTGAAAAGTCCATTTTGCATGATATGGGACCTTTAAGCATTCGTCAGTAATCAGAGATCGGTGTGTCTGTTACCTGTAATGTTTGGGGTCACTGGGAGACTTGACTATCTCGCTGTCCCCCACATTGTGGTCGTCTTCTTGGTCTGGAGTGGCCGCCTGCTCCCTGGGGCCAGGCTCAGGCGCTGCTTCAGACTGGACCTGGCCAGAGGACTCCACCGCAGGGGTTTTTCGGGATTTGTTGGTCTGGGGCATCTTGTACAGTGGAGGCGGGACCCCGGGTTTGGGGGGTAACTTGAGGAAACGAGGATGAACCACAGGAGAGACGAAGGTCCTGAGCAGGGCAGAGCAGCGGGTCAACCTGGACAGAGCTATGGTGCAGACCCTCCCTGAGACACAACCACAGGGACAACTGTTAAAGTCAATGAGGTAAACTGGAGGAGACCCATCCAGACACGGAGAGAAGCATGCAAACTCTGCACAATCAACCAGAAACTTCTTACTGTGAAGTGATTGAGTAGGCCTTTGGTTTGAGCATACTGTTGTTGTGTCTTTGGGCAAGACACTTCACCCACGTTGCCTACGTATGAATGTGGCAGAAATATCTCACCATCACTAAGAACATGAGTAAGGGATATGCATTTTAAAAATAATAAATAAATAATTCATTCATTCATTCATTTTCTACCGCTTATTCCCGTTAGGGGTCGTGGGTGACTGGAGCCTGTCCCAGTGACTTTGGGCCTTAGGCGGGGTACACCCTGGACAGTGGACACTCATCGCAGCAAACACAGAGACAGACAAGGACAGACAACCATTCACTCTCACATTCATTCACTACGCACAATTTAGAGTTGTCAATTAACCTACACAGTCATGTCTTTGGACGGTGGGAGGAGCCAGAGAACCCGGAGAGAACCCACGGTAACACGAGGAGAACATGCAGACTCCACCCAGAGAGATCGTGTGATGTTAGGGTGGTCCGGGATTTGAATCCACCATCTCCTTGCTGGGAGGCAGAAGCTCTAGCCGCTCTGACACCGTGCACCACTTATAAATAAATCAATTTGGATATTTCTTGTTACAAGTAGTGGACAAACTCCTAAATCTTTACAAATTGTGATATTAGTGTGTTCAAGTCTCCTTACTAAAACAATTTCTTAATATGATTTAATTTCCTCCAAACAATACAAGAGTACAATGTAAACAACACAATGTTTCAGGGTTCACCTGATTTTACTGTTGTCCTGTTTCAACTAAACGAGGGCTTAGACCAGGCATGTCCAAACTCAGGCCCGGGGGCCAAACGCGGCCCTCAGACCAATTTTTCTTGGCCCTTAGTCTTCCTGGTGAACTGGCCCACATTGTCCTGATAAGTACTATTTACAGCACATTTCAGATTTTCTACAATTCCAACCTAAATAACTAACATTTTGGTGCCACACAGACCTGATATTAAGGCACTGAGACTGAATGTAGATGTGGAGGAGCCTAAAACATCAGATAAATGCAGCTTTTGTTAACGTTTCACGATTGATTTGTGGCCCTCTGCTTGGTCTGTATTTCAATATGTGGCCCTCGATGGAAAAAGTTTGGACACCCCTGGCTTAGATGAACTTAGAACGTAGCAAACCCTAAACAACCTCTTACTATGATTATGATTTGACTATGACTTGCTATGATTAGGAAAGACAACATATTAATGATGACAGTGTTGATTAATTTTGGCTGACTTAAAGGCGATGGAGGGATTAATGTTGACCAACAGGTTAGGGTACAATTCTAGACTATTGTCGGGACATCATGACATTTTATAGACAAAACAAATATTTATAATTGCAATTGAGGCAGTCAATATGTCGATCTCAGTCTGCTTTTTGCGGTTTGGCTGAACAAATAATAAAATAATGAACTATGCCAGCAGGAATATAAAGGATTAGATTCAACGTGTGTGAATTCAATTTTTTAATGGTTTAATAAATAAATACAGAATTTGCCACAGATTTTTACATTTTATTTTATTTCATACCATTTTAGGAGAATTTATGTCACTTTTTGCTTTTACTGATCAAAAAGGCAGTGATCCAATAAAGGTTTTTATGTCATGTTTGTGAGCAAAGCTCCTGTGACCCCCATCTCTATCCAGGGGGTCAGTGTGGACATTGTGGAGGAGTACAAGTACTTGGGGGTGTATTTGGACAATTAACTGGAAGAACGTAGACAGTAGACACTGTCTACAAGAAGGGCCAGAGCCGTCTCTACTTTCTGAGGCGGCTGAGGTCCTTCGACATCTGCAGGACGATGCTCAGGATGTTCTACGAGTCTATGGTGGATGTGCCATCACGTATGCTGTGGCCTGCTGGGGGACACTGACTCAACAAGATCATCAAGAAGGCCGGACATGTTGTGGGGGAGGAGCTGGACTCTCTGACTGTTGTTATGGAGAGGAGGATGTTGTCCAAAATCAGGACTATTCTGGACTTTCCCTCCCACCCGCTCCACAAAGGGCTGGTCAAGAGCTCATTTAGCAACAGACTGTTACTGCCACGATGCTCCACCGAGAGACACAGGAAATCATTCAAACACTGAACTCTGTGCTGGAAAAATCCTCTTGTAAAGTCACTGTGCAATATTAAGTCCACTGTGCAATATTAGTCCACTTATAAACTACATGATCATGTGAATATGTAAATAGACAAGGATAGTAGAGTTAAGCTTATTGTAAATTGTTCATGTCGGGGGTTTAGTTGATTAATAAAGATACTTTAAAAGTTAAGTTAAATGGGGTTGACCATTATAGATCTATTGTATTTTATATATATCTTTTTTTGTTTTTAATACTTTACTGTCTCTACTGGTCGGTTGCACATGTAACAAAAATAATTTCCCCTTGGAGATAAATAAAAGTAATTCTGATTCTGATTCTGATGACAATACAACAAGCAAATAATATTATTTTTTCTATCAGCTTGTTTTTAGACAATGGGCCAAAAATGTAAAAAGCAAACCCTCCTATTCATTGGAAGCACTAAAATAAATGATTAATGCCTCTCTCTGTCTGGATCCATTCTACAACTTGAAAACAATCTATGGAGCATGATCAGAACCACTTAACTCAGCATGATCTCCTGGATGGATGGATGGATGGATGACTTATTTCTATATTAAATTAAAACCTGAAGGGAATAATATAAATAAATAAATAAATAAACACCTGAAAGGAATAATATAAATAAATAAATAAACAAATAAACACATGATCTCCCTCTCCTTCTTTCAGTAATTTCAGTAAAGAGCTTGTTCAAAAAGATAGGACTGTGTGCCATTGTGTGCTCATATAGTTGTTCATGGACGACGGATTTATTTATATAGGTACATGCAAATGAATAAGAATAATAAAATAAATAAAATACGATGGACTGATTGATTTATGCAAGCCTGAAATAAATAAATACGTAAATAAAAACAATTTATTTATTCTTTTAAAGGATGGGTGGTTTATTTCTATATTACATGCTAGCCTGAAATGAAATAAAATAAATAATACGTTTTTATTTCATGGATGGATGACTTATTTCTATATTAAATTAAAACCTGAAAGGAATAATATAAATAAATAAACAAATAAACCCATGATGTCCCTCTCCTTCTTTCCAGCCTGTGCCTGTGTGTGCACTGACTTTAGCTGAATGCTCTGGGGCAAAGGGCCGTGGGTTTGTCCCGGGTTCACGCCACGGTTCACGTCCAGCCAGCGCCCACTGTCCACTCACAATGCACCTATTGACATCCACTAAGCATCTACTTTACACCAGCCCAGCCCCAGCAGCACAAAGACGGCCACAAACCACACCAAACACTGAAAACAGACACAGTAACTGGCTAAAATCACGGACACACAGCTAGATCCCCCTAAGCTACTCCACTGACTGCATTTTGAAGGTTTAACACCATTATAACAACATGACTAGCTTTGAATTTAGAAACAACACGAAAGCTAACGGAACTTTGCAGATAAACCGACGCCAAATAAGACGTGTAAACTATTCGGCGTGTTAAAACGATTCCTAGCTAAATTAACTTAGGGATAGGAGCTGAAAAAGAGTTTAAAAATAGCTTACCTTCTTCCCTGTTGACAGAAGGGCCTCGGCTTGTGTGAATACCGGCTACGCAGCAACGTCCGCCGCCGTGATTGGCTGAGAGACGTGGGAGTTTCAGTAACGCGGCGGCTCGTTGGCTCTTGATTGCGAAAGGGGGCGGGATTTAGGGGAGCACGTGTTCAGCGCCGCTCAGAGTTCTAAGGATGGGACTTTTCTGCTCTTTTAGTTGTTCATGGACGACTGATTTATTTATACAGGTACATGCAAATAAATAAAAATAAGAAAATAAAATATCTTTTTTTAAATGCGTAAAAATAAAATACGATGGAAGATTTATTTATGCAAGCCTGAAATAAATAAATACGTAAATAAAAACTATTTATTTATTATTTTAAAGGATGGGTGATTTATTTCTATATTACATGCTAGCCTGAAATGAAATAAAATAAATAATACGTTTTTATTTCATGGATGGATGACTTATTTCTATATTAATTTAAAACCTGAAAGGAATAATATAAATAAATAAACAAATTAACAAATAAACACATTGATTGATTAAATAAATAAATAAAAAAATAAATAAATAAAATAAAATAAAATAGAATAAAATAAAAATAAATAAAAATAAATAAAAATAAATAAAAATAAAAATAAAATAAATAATACGTTTTTATTTAATGGATAAACTATTTATTTATATAATTTTAGCTTATTTATATCACCCTATATGCAAGCCTGAAATAAAATGAACAATGCATGTACTTTTTTTGATGTAAGAAGCTTTCATTTGACTGAATCTTGAAAAAAAGCTTCACGTTCACATCCTCCAGTCCGCCACACACGTTCGCTGGCGCACAGTGGTCCTTCCCGTCCATGCATGGTCCAGTCGGTCCAGATGCGGGGAAGAGCCACCTGGACGCGGACGGAGACAGCTGCTGCCCATCTGCTGATCACATTACGACGGCGAGATCATGGAGGACGTCCCACCAGCGCTGTCATGGCCGCTAAATGTCCTAATTGGTAATTTTGTCAGTCTCCATTTGAGCCAACCCAACAGAACTAGGCTACCGTCCCGTGTGCGGTCTGTGCGCTCTGCTGCTGGGCACAGTCACATGGAATGATTCTAACACTGCTGCCCCGGTCAGTTCTCTGCTCTGAGTGAGTGCTGTCGGGCCAGGCCGCTAGATGGCGTGATGAGGTCATAGGGGACGTGAGGTAAATTAGTGGAAGGGTGACTATTGTCCTTAGGCATGGGACATGTTGAAATTTTAAGTCAGGATTATCATGGCCAAAATAATTGCGATTAACGATAATATCACAATAATTGCTGACAGTTTGAAAATGTGACATGTAAAGTCATTACTTTCTAATTATAAATAACTTCTGACATATTAGTTCTTTATTATAAGTCAAAACAAAAATGATCTAGAAGAGAACATAAAGGGTAAGTTGCTTTTTTTCTGAACAATCTGGTGACAAAATGGCGATTATCTTTGTTGGCGATGATCACGATTTTACAAAATGTAGCACAAACGATTATTGTCTTCCTTTTTTATCACGATAAACGATATTATTGTTTATTGTCTCATCCCTAATTGTCCTCCCATAAAAGACGTTCATTATGAGATTTTCAAAAAGATAATTGTATAAAAATAAGCAAATGATTTTGGCATTTAAAAATCTCTCTAAGGCAGGCATGTCCAAACTCAGGCCCCCCCAGACCTGATATTAAGGCACTGAGACTGAATGTAGATGTGGTGGAGCTTAAAGGGCCAGGGCCAGGACAGGTTGACGTACTCATTTTACTAAAACACAGTGAAGATCATTATATTTAAGATTCTTCTAAAGAATGAACTATTTTTTATCTAAGTTTGGCAATTTTTTTAGGTTTAAATTTTTACTTCCTGGTTGTAAATGATGACATCACGCTAGGAAATTCTGCAACTGTTACCCAGCAACCATGTTTTACACTTGGCCAAAACTCCTCTAATTTCACAGGAATTATTATTTGACAAATAAAAATACACGGGAACACCTTTATTTTGTTGAATTAATGTTTAAAGGGTCAGGAAAATGTGTTTGTTGGTTGTAAATTGTCCCTGGTGTGTCTCCCTAGTGTGATGTCATCATGTTTTGGAATTCTGCTCTACTTCCTGTAAATTTCAACATATTTTTCAACTTTTCTCCACAAACAGCTAATTGATTGGTGTAAAACTGTCATTTATGTTCACAACAGGTTATTTTTCCATCAAATATGTGAAAACTAGAAAATCATAAAAACCCGTCATACGCACTTTAAAACATCAGATAAATGCAGCTTTTTTTAACGTTTCACGATTGATTTGTGGCCCTCCGCTTGGTCTATATTTCAATATGTGGCCCTCGATGGAAAAAAGTTTGGACACCCCTGGTCTAAGGCTACTTTCAAATGCGTATAGACATGATTTAAAGAATTGGCTAAAGTATGACAGGTTTTCATGATTTTCTAATTTTGTCTTTATTTGGTGTGTTAATACTTGTTATAAATTAAAATAATAGTTTTACACCAATCAAGTGGCCGTTTGTGGAAAAAAGTTGAAAAATCTGCAGAATGTTACAGGAAGTAAACAAACTGATGACGTCACACTGGGGAGACAAAGGTTATGCATAATTTACACAAAATAAACTACTTTTTTAAAACCCTTTATACATTAATTCAACAAAAAAGGTGTTCACATCTATTTTTATGTGTAAAGATGTAAAAAAAATCTGCGACATTAGATGAGTTTTGGCCCAGTTTACAGGATGTTGCTATGGTAATTTCCTAGTTTTACAACCAGGAAGTGAAGTTAAAAGCCTAAAAAATTGCTAAACCCTGATAAAATGTGTAAAGTATCTTGGCAAAATGTGAAATATATTTATCTAAACTACATTTTTGTGAAGTGCGTAGCTCAACCTGTCATGGGCACTTTAAAGGGCCCATGACAGGTTGAAATACACATTTAACTAAAATGCAGTTAACATAAATATATTCAAATTTCAACTAAAATCTTTACAAATTTAACCCCAGTTTAGCTGTTTTTTTAGTTTTTAAATTTTACTCCCGGTTGCAAAGTATGACATCACACTAGGAAATTACCATAGCAACCACACTGTACACTGGGCCAAAACTCATCTAATGTCACAAATTTTGTTCATTTGACAAAGAAAAACACATGTGATCACTTTTATTTTGTTGAATCAAAGTTTAAAGGGTCAAAAAAGTAGTTTATTTTGTGTCAATTATGCACAACCTTTGTCTCCCCAGTGTGATGTCATCAGTTTGTTTACTTCCTGTAATTGTCAACAGATTTTTCAACTTTTCTCCACAAATAGCGACTTGATTGGTGTAAAACTATAATTTGGATTTACACAAAGTATTAATACACTGAATAAAGTCAAAATTAGAAAATCATAAAAACCTGTCATGACCAAAAAATGTTGCACATACTGTATAAGTAACCTGCAAAGTAAGAGCAGGCTGTTCAACTTAAGGCCCGGGGGCCAAATCAGGTCCTCCAAGGCATATACTCGGGTTTGGAGTCGCGTCAGTGGAAATCAAATCCCATGTCACGTCCTCAGAAATGCCAGTAGCCATTTTTAATGAAGGGGCAAACTCCAACGGAGAGTAACGGTAACTTCACTCTACTCTTCAAATTCCCAAGTATAACTGCCACAAATGAGCCCAAACAGCACACAACAATAGACTAAACATCAGGAAACACGACTCACCTGGTCATGGCCATAGAACTATAATAAAACCTGGAAGATGAATCCAAGATGGCCGCCCTGTTCATCCCTATGGAGTGAGCTCATTGGCGCATGACCCCAAAAAAGTTTCTTACTTCCGCATTTACTTCCTGATACGGAGGCGGCCATCTTTGTTTTACTTCCTGATACGGAGGCGGCCATCTTTGTTTTACTTCCTGATACGGAGGCTGACATCTTTGCTTTAGGGCACCACGTGACGACAATCCCCCACTTCATATAAAAACGGTAATTTCGGTGATTTTAGAAACGGTAGAAAAGAACATTTCCTTCTATTTTATTTAAATACCGATAATAATTCAGTCCTGTCTGTGATTATAATGTGACATTTTAGAAAAAGGCTGGTTCCAAGAGGCTGCAGTACCTCACACGACCACTAATCAATCTGGGACACAGACAGAGGGGGCGTGTCTTATCCAGTTCTTTTAATACATCCATGGTCATGGCATGGGTCTTTTGGTTGTGTCATATTAGAGACTATTTATTTTTGGATGTGAGAAGTCAATTCACAGTGATCATCGTGAGGATTTGGGTTTGGACTTTAGCTCCTGTTTGGCACTGTTTAGTTTACATACAGATGCCGGTGGACCAAACAGTTCCAAAGTGAAGAAAATCCCACTGTCAGTGTTTAAAACGAACCGTTATGATACAGAAGAACTAACTACAGTATTTCAAGTTCTCTGCGTTGTCAAGTTGTGACTTGCAACGGTAGTAGGCAGAGCTGGTTAGTCCTACTTTGGGAGCCAAAGAGCCTTTTTCTGGCTTTGGTGGTTCTTTTGTGATGCATAGGCAAAAAGTATAACTTCAAATGAGGTCAAGGTGCCTTTAGATTTATACTCCATCACAGCATTTGTTTTAAGAACTCCTAATTTCAGTATTTGAGCATCTACTTCAATCATTCCGTGTTTACTTATGGACTGCGATCTGATGTTTTCTCCTTATATTTTTTTAGCTCTTGCTATTGGTTTAGTCCTGGTTTAGTCCTGCTTTAGTCTTGCTTTAGTCCTGCTTTAGTCCTGTTTTAGTCCTGCTTTAGTCCTGGTTCAGTCCTGTTTCAGTCCTGCTTTAGTCCTGCTTTAGTCCTGTTTTAGTCCTGCTTTAGTCCTGTTTTAGTCCTGCTTTAGTCCTGCTTTAGTCCTGTTTTAGTCCTGCTTTAGTCCTGTTTTAGTCCTGTTTTAGTCCTGCTTTAGTTCTGCTTTAGTCCTGCTTTAGTCCTGTTTTAGTCCTGGTTTAGACCTGCTTTAGTCCTGGTTCAGTCCTGCTTTAGTCCTGCTTTAGTCCTGGTTTAGTCCTGCTTTAGTCCTGTTTTAGTCCTGCTTTAGTCCTGATTCAGTCCTGCTTTAGCCCTGCTTTAGTCCTGGTTCAGTCCTGCTTTAGTCCTGCTTTAGTCCTGGTTTAGTCCTGCTTTAGTCCTGTTTTAGTCCTGCTTTAGTCCTGTTTTAGTCCTGGTTTAGACCTGCTTTAGTCCTGGTTCAGTCCTGCTTTAGTCCTGGTTTAGTCCTGCTTTAGTCCTGCTTTAGTCCTGTTTTAGTCCTGTTTTAGTCCCGCTTTAGTCCCGCTTTAGTCCTGCTTTAGTCCCGCTTTAGTCCCGTTTTAGTCCTGCTTTAGTCCTGGTTCAGTCCTGTTTTAGTCCTGTTTTAGTCCTGCTTTAGTCCTGGTTCAGTCCTGCTTTAGCCCTGTTTTAGTCCTGGTTCAGTCCTGTTTTAGTCCTGTTTTAGTCCTGCTTTAGACCTGCTTTAGACCTGCTTTAGTCCTGCTTTAGTCCTGTTTTAGTCCTGCTTCAGTCCTGCTTTAGTCCTGCTTTAGCCCTGTTCAGTCCTGCTTTAGTCCTGGTTCAGTCCTGGTTCAGTCCTGCTTTAGTCCTGCTTTAGTCCTGCTTTAGTCCTGCTTTAGTCCTGCTTTAGTCCTGGTTCAGTCCTGCTTTAGTCCTGCTTTAGTCCTGCTTTAGTCCTGGTTCAGTCTGCAGATGATGTTAAAGCCTTTTGTATTACATTTTTTTGTATTTCAAAAGCTTTGGGCTCGTTTCTGGCCTCAAGGACAAACCATCCAAAAATTCTGGCCCTCTGTGAAATAAAGTTGAATAACCCTTGTGTAGAGTAACTATCTGGACGTAACATGTGATTCATAAGTTATTGTAACTGGAAGGACAGGACCTTAAAGCTGGAGTATGACCATTTGTTTTGTGAATTGTTTTTTTTTTTCCCCTAAAAGAGTTGGATATACTGTAAAAGCAGCAGTTTGTGACAAAAATTAGACCGCTGCACGCCGTCTGCATCTAAGAATAACGTATTTTATGTCTCGTCAACCTGGAAATAAAAGCTTAAAGCAGTGCTCTGATTGGCTGTGGTTGGGGCGGTCACAGGAATGTCACTTCGTTGTCTGAAAAAAGCTGCTCCAAAGCTAAGGCTGTGTCTGAAAACGACGTGCCAAACGGTTCGTGAAGGCTAGGAACCCGTTAGACACATTCAAATACCTGCTTCCACTGCGCTGTGTGGAATTACCCCAGCTTTAAATAACGTTCAAATAATTTCTTTGTGTCAACATAAAGCTTTTGTCACTTGTAGACCATAGAACTATAATAAAACCTGGAAGATGAATTTCTTACTTCCGCATTTACTTCCTGATACGGAGGCGGCCATCTTTGCTTTACTTCCTGATACGGAGGCGGCCATCTTTGCTTTACTTCCTGATACGGAGGCGGCCATCTTTGCTTTACTTCCTGATACTGAGGCAGCCAACTTTGCTTTAGGGAGACACGTGACAACAATCCCCCATGATGCTTTGAGCTACGAGAACGACCAGCAGCTGCAAGTTTTTGTGTTAGCGTTAGCTTGTGTGATTGTAATTGTGTTCTTCATGTTAGACACACGTGAAGCGTCTGAAATGAAATAAAATACAACTTACAGGTGTCTCTAGTCGAGCCTTTTCCACGAGCTTCTGTTTGTATCGCCCGACGCTTGTTCACGTGACTCGCACATGTTTGTGTGACGTCACTTCATATAAAAACGGTAATTTCTGTGATTTTAGAAACGGTAGAAAAGAACATTTCCTTCTATTTTATTTAAATACCGATAATAATTCAGTCCTGTCTGTGATTATAATGTGACATTTTAGAAAAAGGCTGGTTCCAAGAGGCTGCAGTACCTCACACGACCACTAATCAATCTGAGACACAGACAGAGGGGGCGTGGCTTATCCAGTTCATTTAATACATCCTTGTTGTAGACTCACTCACAGTAGAAGTTAATTCAATTGCCGTTCTCTATCAAGCCGTAAGCTTTAATATTGAACTGTAACATATTCAGATCATCATTTTACACTTTGAAGATACACTTTAAACCACAATATATTGATCAAATAGCAGCCATTTTAGCTCCGCCCACAGAGAAATTGCACCGCGGCCCCCAAAAATTCGTAGACTCTGCTGACAATCGGTGAATCACAATATTCATTTTCAACACAAAATCCCAGTGAAAGCAATGATACGACGTCTAGACCTCGCGCCTCAAAGACTGTATGTTAAGCGCGGAATATCTTTGTGAAGCTGTGTGAACAATTTGACAAGTTATTCATTATACAGGCAAGGAATTTCTTTCAACTGTTGGAACGGCCTTGAACTTTTCTGCAGCCCGACACTGTGCACGTATTAGCATGGCATTATTTCAAGTTCTTATCGTGGAATTAGCATAGCAATCCTATTTGTGACATGAAATGTGCAGGTTTGTGTCAGTAGCAGGTGGTTAAAGAAGACCAGGGCTGCAACTAATTATTATTTAGTACTCGACTAGTCAGGGATTATTTTTATAGTAGTCGAAGGATTTCTATTGTGAATTAAGGCTTTTTAAATACATTATCAGCCAAATACAGGTTCAAATGGTGACTAAGGCTTTAACAGAGAATATTTATGTATAAACTGTTTTATTGATACAAATCTTTTCTTTCTTCTTTCTTTTTTTTTTATGTTTTGATTTAATAATGAATGGAACCCCATTTCTGCCAGTAACTAAAAAATAAAAGCCTCTCACGATGTCAAAATTATCAGTTTAAAAGTTATAATTACAAATTTAAAAGTCAACACTAAAATTACCGTTTTTATATGAAGTGGGGGATTGTGGTCACGTGGCGCCCTAAAGCAAAGATGGCCGCCTCCGTATCAGAAAGTAAAGCAAAGATGGCCGCCTCCGTATCAGGAAGTAAAACAAAGATGGCAGCCTCCGTATCAGGAAGTAAAGCAAAGATGGCCGCCTCCGTATCAGGAAGTAAAACAAAGATGGCAGCCTCCGTATCAGGAAGTAAATGTGGAAGTAAGAAACTTTTTTGGGGTCATGCGCCAATGAGCTCACTCCATAGGGATAAACAGGGCGGCCATTTTGGATTCATCTTCCAGGTTTTATTATAGTTCTATGGACGTAGGGCTGTAATCTTTTAGTCGTTTAGTCGGCCATTTTTATAGGTCTGTTAATTCTTTTATTTAGATTCAAAGGATTTCTATGGGACAGCAGTATAAAGGAGACGATATGGCGTGAGTTTACTCGCTGGATGACTCTAATCTTTAAGTGTGTTTGAGCGTCCTGCTGGTGTCAGACTGTACATTGAACGCTGTAGTCCTGCACATGTGTCATCCACCTCTCTGCAGCCCTCACTCAAGTCACTTTACCTGTCAATCATTCTGTCCACACGCCGCACTCACCACAGCCACAGCCACTTATTGTACTTAATATTGTTTTACACTTAAGTCACTTTACCTTCTACTTATTCTATTTTATTTTATGTTTTTTTTTTGTAACGCCCGGATAGCAGTGTTATTTTATTTACATATTTACAAAATCAGCAACAGCAGCAGCAGCAGCAGCAGCAACAGTGTTAACAGTGTTTTATGTTACTCCCAACTATTTTATTCAATTTAAAATATGGGACACCCCTGCTCCTGTCTACCCCATGGTCTGCCCTGGAACCTTTTAAGGTGCTCCGGCTCCCTGGGGACTCTTTTAGCCGAAACACACAAAATGGCAGACGCACAGGTGAGTACTATTCATGGATGTATTAAATGAACTGGATAAGCCACGCCCCCTCTGTCTGTGTCCCAGATTGATTAGTGGCCGTGTGAGGTACTGCAGCCTCTTGGAACCAGCCTTTTTCTAAAATGTCACATTATAATCACAGACAGGACTGAATTATTATCGGTATTTAAATAAAATAGAAGGAAATGTTCTTTTCTACCGTTTCTAAAATCACTGAAATTACCGTTTTTATATGAAGTGGGGGATTGTCGTCACGTGGCGCCCTAAAGCAAAGATGGCTGCCTCCGTATCAGGAAGTAAAGCAAAGATGTCAGCCTTCATATCAGGAAGTAAAACAAAGATGGCCGCCTCTGTATCAGGAAGTAAAACAAAGATGTCAGCCTTCATATCAGGAAGTAAAACAAAGATGGCCGCCTCTGTATCAGGAAGTAAAACAAAGATGGCCGCCTCCGTATCAGGAAGTAAAGCAAAGATGGCAGCCTTCATATCAGGAAGTAAAACAAAGATGGCCGCCTCCGTATCAGGAAGTAAATGCGGAAGTAAGAAACTTTTTTGGGGTCATGCACCAATGAGCTCACTCCATAGGGATAAACAGGGCGGCCATTTTGGATTCATCTTCCAGGTTTTATTATAGTTCTATGGTACTATTACATTACTGCACATATTCCACTTAGTCCTTACTAATTATACATTTTATTTTACAGGTAACTCTCAACAATCAATCACTTAATAAACATTTTAAAACTTTGATTGACTCATTTTTGTCAGGGCCACGTAATGGACTTGCTCCATTACATTTTTGTTTTGCTTTTTTTGCTCTACTGCAGTGTATTAGATTTAAATGAAAAATATTTTGCATTTTTTCATATCGCTATTGGACTTTAAATATGTTCTTGAGTACCTTAAAGGGCATGTACCTTAAACTAGTCCATGTTCCAGATTTTTTTTTTTTTGCATGTAATAAAGTAAAATCTGTGTTTCCTCGGTACAGATATATTGTAAAAGCATCTATTCAGATGAAAATGCACTCTCCATGCATCTGTTTTATCCAACATTGTGTTTTGACTTATAATAAAGTACAAATATGTCAGAAGTTATTTATAATGAGAAAGTAATGTCTTTATACGTCACATTTTCAAACTGTCAGCAATTTTAATAACTATCGTGATATTATCGTTAATCGCAATTATTTTGGCCGTGATAATCGTGACATAAAATTTCAATATCGTCCCGTGTCTATTTCCAGGTTAAATAAAGGTTAATGAGTAAAAACACCAATTTTTTGTCATCAAATCATTTTTAAACATTACAAGCTCACTCACGTATGCACGAATCAAACGTCGACACCTGTTTAAACGCTCACGGAGTCAGTTTTGCATAATACGTGTCCTTTAAAATAATACTTATCTCCCTGACATTTCTCCTCTAGGCTTAAACCCGGGCCGATCTGCAGCGCGTTGGCATTTCACCGCCTCGCCGCGCCAATTTCACCAGCTCCCTCTCACCGGCCCGGCCCGCCTGCCAATCTGATCGCCCCTGGGCTTCTGTCAGGAAGGTGATAAACATCGGCGCCATGACAACCGACCGCCAGCCAGCCAGACGCTCGCCCAACTTCTTCTTCTTCTTCTTCTTCTTCTTCTTCTGCGCAGGCATCCTTTAATTCCTGGCGTTCATTAGGCCGACACTTGAGCGGGATTACACGGATACATTTAGGATGGGCTCAAGTAAGATTACACTCGAAACTGCGCTTTACCGCCGCCGCGCCGGTCGGGAGGAGGAGGCGGCGCGAGAGTGAGAGGCTGAGAGACATGGTTTAGAAGAATAGCAAGAAGACAGGGGAGTTTGCACGTTCTGCCCGTGTCTTTGTGGAATTCCTCTGCTTTACCGGTCAATATACCTGACTGAAACAAAAGCGTATAGTTTATTCTTTATTTGTAAGGGATGAAGGGAAATATCTGTTTTTTACACTACCTCACTATATGCTCACTTATAATTTATTTTATATTTACACGTATAAACACAACACAAGTATATACTTTTAATCATGGTTTTATTCATAGAATCTGTAGGTCATAGGTCTGTTTACAGTTTACATTTAAAGGGCGTATGACGGGTTTCTATCATTTTCTAATTTTCACTTTATTCAGTGTATTAATACTTGTTGTAAATAGAAATTATAGTTTTGCACCAATCAGGTAACTGTTTGTGGAGAAAAGTTGAAAAATGGCTTGAAAATTACAGGAAGTAAACAAACTGATGACATTACACTGGGGAGACAAAGATTATACATAATTTACACAAAATAAACTACTTTTTTGACCCTTTAAACATTAATTCAACAAAATTAAAGGTGTTCACATTTATTTTTATTTGTCAAATAAAAATAATGTGACATTAGATGAGTTTTGGCCCAGTTTACAGTGTTGTTGCTATGGTAATTTCCTAGCGTGATGTCATCATTTACAACCAGGAAGTGAAATGAAAAAGCTAAAAATTGCAAAAACTGTGTAAAATGTGTAAAGAATTTTAGCTAATTTTGAAATATGTTTATCTGAACTACATTTTGGTTAAATGAGTCGTCCAACCTGTCATGGGCCCTTTAATGTTAGCCTCAGGTTGTTAACCCCCTTGCTTGGAATGTGTCTCTTGGGGGATGTATGTATTTCTTTTGTTTAGAGAAACTCCAAGATAAGATAATGCTGTCGTCACCATGGAGATGGAGACTCGGATATCCCGGAAGAAGGGACAACCTACTATTTGCAAATTCATAAATGTGTTTTCAAATACCTGGGTCAAGGGGTAGGCGGGCGTTCAGAGCTCCTGATCTAAGTCCCACATAGTGTAGGCCTTCAGGGAGAAAGTTTGGACCCAGAGCGCTCTGTATTAGATTCCTTTGTTAGGGTTAATAAACTTTTTGGATTTAATAGATTTTTGCCTTATTCTCGTTCTTCGGATAAACTAACACGCCTTCAGGGAGAATGTACAAATTAAAGGTCCCATAACATGCAAAATGGACTTTTCAGAGGTTTTAACCTTCCTCCAGTGCTATTTGGGCCTCGTATGTTGTGCCCAAAGTGGTTTTTTGATTGATTCCCTCAGGCTTTCACTAGAGAACTGTCTTTTCCATCCCCCTCGGCTGAGCAGCAGACGGGGGCTCCTCACTAAGATGACGCGGTGTTTAAGCCACGCCTCCAGGAAGAGCGCAGCCGCAAGAATAAAAACAGCTAATGCTAATGCTACACAGTAATTACACGATGGATACGACAGATAGAAGAGTTAGCTTGTTATTTACCAAACGGCACGTCCGTGGTTGAGGCCCTGGAGCACGTCAAACTCCAGGTCAGATCCAGGACGTAGGACTCAGCACGACGCACCGTCAGGACCAGAAAATGTTTATTCAGTGTTTGTGTATCGCTGTTTACCGGAGCACACGGCGCATGCACCATCTCCACTCTAGGCTTCGTCACGGGTTGGGCGGGGGAGGCAGCCTGCTCTCTGTTCGGGGGGTCAGATCTCAGAGTGAGCCGTTTGCTTTTGCAGGAGGGGGGCCAGTCCAAGAAATGGGTGTTTTTTGTAAACTGTTATGTTATGGATATTACACAACGAGAAAATGTATCAACAAAGCCCTTAGAACAGACTGTGTGAAGGGGAAAAGAGCAGGATATGGGACCTTTAAGGCTGGGCAATTAATTTAAATCAAGATAGAGATTCAGTCAGATCTAATTGTCAATGATGTGCTCAGAGTTTTTTAATCCAAAGCCAATCCTCTGTGAGTAAAAGCCTGTTATTAAAAGTCTGTATTGTTTATGTTCATGAAATGAATCCTGAAAGCCATTATTATAGTTTTAGGGAAAAAGGAGAAAAGAAAATTGATTTGAGAAGAAGCATTGACATTAAAAACGTGTGATAAGCTTTTCCCCCAGCCCTGGTACAAATGCATTAATCTTAGAAAAGATAAGTGTTGATTGGGACCAGATTTAGGTTCAGCTTCTTAACGGTTTTATCTGCCGTTTCCACACAAACACAACAATAATTATACACACATGTCAAATATAAAATGTAATGTACTCTACTGTACTTGTCATTAACATTAGCTCAGTAAAATGCACAATAACATTTCAAAAACATTAGAGCAGGGGTGTCCAGACTTTTTCCATTGAGGGCCACATATTGAAATATAGACCAAGCGGAGGGCCACAAATCAATCGTGAAACGTTACAAAAAGCTGCATTTATCTGATGTTTTAAGCACCACCACATCTACATTCAGTCTCAGTGTCTTAATATCAGGTCTGTGTGGCACCAAAATGTTATTTAGGTTGGAATTGTAGAAAATCTGAAATGTGCTGTAAATAGTACTTATCAGGACAATGTGGGCCAGTTCACCAGGAAGACTAAGGGCCAAGAAAAATTGGTCTGAGGGCCGCATTTGGCCCCCGGGCCTGAGTTTGGACATGCCTGCATTAGATGGTTTCCTATGGCCCGATTAAAAGCAAATGTGACCCACCCACCACTTTTTGTGGCCCTCAGGCTTCCTGTTCAATGTTTTTACGGTAAAATTGAGAAATTGTGCCATCATAACCTCAGTGACACATATTTGGATGTTATTCAGACCTAATATGAATGTTCCAAGACTTTTTAAAAGTGTGATGGCTCATCGAAGCTCAAATCAAAATTTTGAATGATTGAGTTTTGAATGATTCACACAGATGACATTGTCCTGTGGCTCCGCTCCCTCTGTCTGGACCATGTTTATTACTAAAGAGCTGCTACTTTTTACAGTGAATATTACAGGTAATGGACTGATGTTGTTTATCTTAGATGTATTTTTTCATAGGATTAGTCTACAGGATGTATTCACTTTATTCCTGAAGTTGCCGTACGCTCCGCCGTCTTGTTTCCGTTGTATTAGTTCACACGGAGCAGACGAGCTCAACAGAAAATAAGTTCTACTCGACTAAAAAGCCGTTTTCAGACTGACCAGGAAATCGTTGCGTTGTTGACTTTTTGTTGCTCGTGTTCATTAAACATTTTACACAAATCAATCTACTTTATGTAACATTTTAGCGTCAGACTTTTCCCTCGTTCGTCATTAGCTTTAACGGAGTTCTCGTCAAACGGGAGTGCGTTTACAACAAAAGTGCAAAAAACGGCAAAAGTGTATAAGGTCAATACAGTGAAGAATACTAAAAATGTATTTATTTACAGAATACAGTGATCCCTTGCTATATCGCGTTTCATCTTTCACGGCTTCGCTGCTTCACGGATGTTTTTTACAGTGCATCCACTGAACTTCAGCGCACGCACAAGAACGGGACCCTTTGATGAGTCGTTCATTGCAGTTCTCAAATATAATCGAAGGTGGCATATCCGTTTATAAAAATCTTCTTGCTCAGAAAAAGAAAGCGCCAACAACTAAAGAAAGACTCGTGCGCCTTCAGTAGAAACAGAGGCTACAGGGGGCGGAGTCAGGACCAAGAGGCACAGACTGTGAAATACACCAGTGACAATGTTTACAACCTTGTATTACTATATTAAAATGATTGTTTTAAACACATTTTGGGTTTTAAAACAGGTTTTGATTTTTGGTTTCATTCCATAGTTCAGTATTGCATTGTAAAATAATAAAAAATAAAGCTGTGACTACTTCACGGATTTCACTTTTCACGTGTTATTTTTGGAACGCAACTCCCGCCATAAACGAGGGATCACTGTATTGAATACCTGGATTAAAAAGTATTTTGTAAAGTATTCTAATGCATGGCCCAATCAGAGTACTGTATTCTGAATACTTTCACTTTATATTACAGAGTTAAAACATGACATAACACCCACATCCTCCAGCTATAGGTGCTCCTCCTGACGAAGTGACTGACTCACAATCTGGAGCTGGGCCCCGGGCCCCGGGCTCTGGATGAAGGATGAAGGAGTCAAATGCAGGGGACACATTTCCTTATAGTAACAATAAAGTCAATCTTTGGGTCAAATGACTACCACGTTTACTATGAATCATTATTCAGTTTTAGTCTAATAAGGTGTAACATTCAAACACTTTCAAACATTTCTCTACAGTCCACTGGTAAAAAACACACAATAGAATGTAATTTTCAACACAGTACAATAGGCCAAGTCGTTTTTTAAATTGTATTTGACCATGTGGCTCTGACACAACCCTTGAACTAGTTCTGACAAAGACCAGGACCATTCTACACCCAATTAAAACTTATAAAACTGCTAAACCGGGATAACATTTGTAAAGAATTTTAGCAAAACTTGAAATATATTTATCTTAACTGTATTTTAGGTAAATGAGTCGTCCAACCTGTCATGGGCCCTTTAAAGTTGATTTGCCGTTCATTTATTTGGTATTTACAGTAGATTTGCCTCCAAAGTCTTGCATTTCCCACTGTACAGCGACGGAAAGACCAGCACTTTTCCACTCCCTCCATCCAAACTTGCGCAGTCCGAGATTACATCACCCCCCCGACTCCCCGGTGTATTCAAAGCGCCGTTATCAGCCACAACAGGGTCCGCTACATCACATCACCAGAGTCAATATTCTTCCACAACACGCTCCTGCCCAAAGCCTTAAGCCGCGCATGAAAGTCACCCCCGCACATGAAGTAATACGACTTAAAACGGCCACTCTTGTGTCGCAAATCGATCGGATATACTTTCCACCTTCTTGTAATGCCACCACCTACTGCACGTTTTCCACGGCGAGCTGTGACTAAAGTAATTTCATATGTTTCGCAGAATTGTTCCAGCTTTCCCGCCGCAAAAAATGAGGGGTCAACTTCAGCGGCGGCGGCGGGGGGAGGAAAAAAAAAGAACGAAAATGTCCCTGCGAGGAAAATGAATCATGGTAAGTATTCAGAATTCGTCCCCTTCGTTTGTCATTGAATGTAGCGGCAGCGGCAGCAGCAGCGGCGGCAGAAGGTGGCAACTTTACCTTAAGATTCCGACGGAGGGCAAGGTTCCCATAGCAACCGATTTGAATCCTAATTAATACAGGAGGCATGATTAATTAGCTCGTCGCCTGCGTGCATGTTTGTGTGTGTGTGTTCGGTCATGGTGCGTTATAATTCCCCCCGCCGTGTTAAAAGGGAAGGGGGCGTCTAGAGTCTATATATATATGTGTGTGTACAGTGTGTGTGTGTGTGTGTGTGTGTGTGTGTGTGTGTGTGTGTGTGTGTGTGTGTGTGTGCAGTGTGTGTGTGTGTCGGGCCTATGGGTAATCACATGAATCACCGTGTCTCCAGGGAGGTGTGTCCTTGCCCGTCCAACTACTGTGAATCAGAGGTGAGGCCCTTTTGGAACTGGCCCTTTGGTTTAATCTGGAGATAATGACAAAGACGACTGACCCATCCACTCGCCTCCGTAACAGGGAACACGTTACACACTCAGTCTCAGTCGAGTTCATTTTAAGGGGACTGACTCATCCTCAAAAGAGAAATATTATGCAAAATTGACTTTTTGGAGCTTTTGGCCATTGCTTCCTCATCAAAAACACGGCCAGAGTTGTGTTCGGCTTCATTCACGCTTGTTTGAGTCCTGTTTAGTAAGTCCTCTCCCCCATGAGCCTCAGAAAACACTCCAAATTTCCCAGGTTTGTGACATCATCGGTAGGTCCACATAGGTAAGTCCACAAATTATCACTGTACTCGTTCTGAGCATTTCTACCTTCCAATAGCGTCCGTTATAACTGTGTGCCTGCATTAGCGTGTCAGGAGCAAGCTAGGTTTGTTTATCTCCCCTGCTGCAGTACTTTGGCTGTGCACTCTTTGGTGACATTATTATAAGACCTAAAAGATGCCAAAGTAAAGGTACTAAAGAGCGTGGTCAAATAATGCAGAATATTTCTTCTTTAAAGTTGACATATTCTTTTCTCTGGTACTTATTGTTGAACTATAACTTGCATAAATCATCATTTTACATCTTGTTCATTGTAAACTACAGTATTGATCTAAAATGGCTTAATAATAGACACCGGTCCATTGACTTCCTGTTCAAAACTGCAGAACTGATAAGCCTAACCTCTTAAAGGGCGTATGACAGGTTTTTATGATTTTCTAATTTTGACTTTACTTAGTGTATTAATAATTGTTGTAAATATAAATTATAGTTTTACACCAATCAGGTGACTGTTTGTGGAGAAAAGTTGAAAAACCTGTTGAAAAATACAGGAAGTAAACGAACTGATGACATCACACTGGGGAGACAAAGGTTATGCATAATTTACACAAAATAAACTACTTTTTTGACCCTTTAAACATTAATTCAACAAAATTAAAGGTGTTCACATTTGTTTTTATTTGTCAAATCAAAATAATGTGACATTAGCTGAGTTTTGGCCCAGTTTACAGTGTTGTTGCTATGGTAATTTCCTAGCTGATGTCATCATTTACAACCAGGAAGTAAAATTAAAAAGCTAAAAATTGCGAAAACTGTGTACAATTTGTAAAGAATTTTAGCTAATTTTGAAATATGTTTATCTGAACTACATTTTGGTTAAATGAGTAGCACAACCTGTCATGGGCCCTTTAACAAGCAGGAGATTGTCATTTACATTTTATCTTTGAAAAGTCTCTACGTGACATTTTTCAACCCTGCGTGTCACTCGGAGTCTTAATTTTTCAAATAATACCATCTAAGTAGGGGTTGGTAGATGAAAACAGGACTTTTCTGAGCACTCGAGCCTCAGTTGCAGGACAATACAGGATTATTCAAACATGCAGGAATCAATCGAAATACAACTTTGCGTAAACTAATGATGAAGTTATGTTAAGTTAAGTTGTACTCGTCGATGTAAACCCTCATTGGTCCAGGTGTGGTTCATCGTAGAAAGGGTTTCAGGGGTTGTCATCCGGACGCTGTTTGAAGATCGAGACGTTTCGACTTTTATCCAAAAGTCATTGTCAATCTGAAAGCTGGTCTGGGAACTCAGGCTTATATGCTACTCTGAGTACTGGGAGTCCTGCCCCCAGGGAGGAGTCACTGAGTCCTGTCTTTGTTAGAAAATTGTTTTTTTGTTTTTTTTTAATTTATTTAATTTATTTTTTTATTTGAACAGGACCACGTACAATGACATTAAGATGATTGCACCAGATTATAGCTGTGTGAGCTTGTTTCCATCTGCAGTCCTGGATCAGGGACGGGGGGAGTACAATGTGCATTATTTACAGTTTTCATACAGACTCTGACACTCGATCATTCACTCACACTTCATCGTCATCAACATTATTTTAACATCGAGGTTCATTGCAGATACCAGCACCTTAGAGTTAAGATTACAGTATTAGAATTACAATCTACACCTAGTAAAGCTAATACACTTTTAAATAAGTTTATAAAAGGAGCTAAGACAAGACTATTTTATACTTATTACATAAAACCACATATACATATTTCGAATAATAGTGTGTGAGTTTGTGCTCAGTGTGTGCATCTCTGCTTCTCAATAAACCACTTCTTTACCTTTGGAGAAGGTACAGAGGTTACTTTTTGTCACCTGAAACTTGATAATTGGTCTGTCTTTGTTAGTTTAATAGTTGGCCCTGCCCAGTTTCACCTGTGGCTCAGGTCTATTATTGTCTTAGATCTATTGTTCTATTCAAATCAAATCAAATCAATTTATTTTTATAATGCCCAAAATCACAACAACAGTTGCCTCGATGGGCCACAGCTGTAGCTCGATGAGCTACAGCTATTGATAGCTGTAGCTCCCTCATCACTGCTGATGACCTCATTACATTAAGTTGTACTGTCAAGAACAACACTTGTTATGTTTGATTCTGCATAATATGTCTCCTTTAAAGTGACACTACAATGTTAAGACATTCGTGCAAAATGAGTGAAGTGTCTTGGCCATGAACACAACAGAATTTTTAACTAGTTAGAGTAGAATTTGACCAGCCAACGTTGCCCAAGGGCACAACACACATTTACATACTCACACATGTCTAAAATGTGAAAGAATTGGACCTGCCAAGGACCTAGACAGCCCTGAACACAATGAAACAGGCCAGAGTGGTTCAGTGTTAAACCGAACAGTGTCTTGCCCAAAGACACAACAACACTGAGAACTGGCTGGACTGGATATTGACCCAGCAACCTTCTGGTCTTAGGGAGAAGGCTCTACAACCTGTGTCACCATTTCATTCATTCATTTTCTACCGCTTATTCCCCTTAGGGGTCGCAGGTGACTGGAGCCTGTCCCAGTGACTTTGGGCCTTAGGCGGGGTACACCCTGGACAGTGGACACTCATCACAGCAAACACAGAGACAGACAAGGACAGACAACCATTCACTCTCACATTCATTCACTACGGACAATTTAGAGTTGTCAATTAACCTACACAGGCATGTCCAAACTCAGGCCCGGGGGCCAAATGCGGCCCTCAGACCTATTTTTCTTGGCCCTCAGGCTTCCTGGTGAACCGGCCCACATTGTCCTGATAAGTACTATTTACAGCACATTTCAGATTTTCTACAATTCCAACCTAAATAACTAACATTTTGGTGCCACACAGACCTGATATTAAGGCACTGAGACTGAATGTAGATGTGGTGGTGCTTAAAACATCAGATAAATGCAACTTTTTTAACGTTTCACGATTGATTTGTGGCCCTCCGCTTGGTCTATATTTCAATATGTGGCCCTCGATGGAAAAAGTTTGGACACCCCTGACCTACACAGTCATGTGTTTGGACGGTGGGAGGAGCCGGAGAACCCAGAGAGAACCCACGGTAACACGGGGAGGACATGCAGACTCCCCCCAGAGAGATCGTGTGATGTTGGGGTGGTCCGGGATTCTAACCCACGATCTCCTTATTGAGAGGCAGAAGCTCTAGCCGCTCTGCACCGTGCACCCCTGTGTCACCAATGCCTCACAATTCCCATTGATATAGATCCTTTCAGTGTCTGTAAACTGAACGCCTGCATTCTAAAGCATGGTACAGTTCCATACATTAGCTCCAATGCATTTTCAATGGCAAAGTTAGAATTGGCCTCCAAAGAGAGCAAACTTTGAAAAACCATCTCTGTTTTGCCGACTGATAACCTCCCGCCCACATGTGAGGAACGCCAGAACCACATGTAGCGATGTTTCAAATGATTGAGAACCACCACAGTTTGACAAGGACATGTCCCATCCGCAGGCAGTTATGAATAAACTAAGAAAATAGAACTGGGAGTTAGGTAACAACTCTTTATTATGTTTAACCAAATGTTACAAGTTTTGTCTGTGCAGCCTACAAATGTGAAATTTGCTTTCATTCATTCATTCATTCATTTTTCTAGCGCTTATTCCTGTTAGGGGTCGCGGGTGACTGGAGCCTGTCCCAGTGACTTTGGGCCTTAGGCGGGGTACACCCTGGACCAGTGGCCAACTCATCACAGCAAACACAGAGACAGACAAGGACAGACAACCATTCACTCTCACATTCATTCACTAGGGACAATTTAGAGTTGTCAATTAACCTACACAGTCATGTGTTTGGGCGGTGGGAGGAGCCGGAGAACCAGGAGAGAACCCACGGTAACACGGGGAGAACATGCAGACTCCACCCAGAGAGATCGTGTGATTACTTCATTGTCTTTACATAGATTTAGTCCCTTTTAAACAGTATTTGGTGCTTCAAACCTCTGTGCATAAGTGACGCTCTGAATGAGTGACAGTCCCCACATGACATGATAAACGTCTCACACACACAGTGTAGGTTTTAATGCTTTTGGGGGACGTCACATCACATTGACTTTCTGTCATGTTCTGGAGTCTGGTCCAAACCTTAACCACGATGCAGTGGCATTTATGAAATATTTTATCTCTATTGGATTAGACCTGGATTAGACCTGGATTAGACCTGGTTTAGACCTGGTTTAGTTCTGGGTTAGGCCTGGTTTAGTCCTGGTTTAGACCTGGTTCACACTTGATTCAGACCAGGTTTAGTCCTGGTTTGAACCTAGTTTAGTCCTGGTTTAGTCCTGGTTTAGACCTTGTTTAGTCTTAGTTTAGTCCTGGTTTAGTCCTGGTTTAGACCTTGTTTAGTCTTAGTTTAGTCCTAGTTTAGTCCTGGTTTGGACCTGGTTTAGACTTGGTTTTGAACTGGTTTAATCATAGTTTAGTCCTGGTTTAGACCTAGTTTAGACCTGGTTTAGACTTGGTTTAGAACTGGTTTAATCATGGTTTAGTCCTACGAATAAAATAGACTAAGATAGATAGACTAAGACTGCAGATGCTGTTAAATCCTTTCGCGTTACATGTTTATCATATTTTAAAAGCGTTGGACACGTTTCTGGCCCCGAGGACAAAACCATCCAAATATCTGGCCCAGCTGAAAAGCCCTGCAGTATATCATTGGTTTCAAACTTTTCACACCAAACACCACAAAGTTAAATATTTGGCTTCCCGAGTACAGTCCCAGATCTACAACAGGACTAAATTAGCTCTGAAAGAAGACTACTCAGTCGCTGTACACGTCCTAAATTGGTTGGAGAAGGACAAGGAGGTCAAAATGGGGATTAAGTAAGTTCAAATATTTGATCTGCAGATGAATCCGCGTACTACGTGAGGAGTTGGAGAACCACAGGTGCTTTTATCAGCCGGTAAAATATTGAACATTATAATCAGAAAATTAAAAAAAATGTATTGAAAAAATTAAAAACTTGAAAGAAAGATTACATGTATTACTCATTCATCTCATTACATTCACAAAAAACAAAGCCCCTCCATCCACCACGTCTTCCACACAAACAAATACGATTTTAAAAAGCTCCAGCTCCTCCTCGTGTTCTTCATTGTCAGATTCCAGTCTCATCTTTATTGACGATGGATCTATTTCTACAAATTCACATTAAATTTGAAATTAACAGTAAACTAAACCCCTAGTTTTTCAGAACATGTGACTTAAAACTCCACTTCAACGCCATTAAAGGGCCCATGACAGGTCGGGCTACTCATTTAACCAAAATGTAGTTCAGATAAACATATTTCAAAATTAGCTAAAATTCTTTACAAATTTTACACCGTTTTCACAATTTTTAGCTTTTTAATTTTACTTCCTGGTTGTAAAGTATGACATCACGCTAGGAAATTACCATAGCAACAACACTGTAAACTGGGCCAAAACTCATCTAATGTCACATTATTTTGATTTGACAAATAAAAATAAATGTGAACACCTTTAATTTTGTTGAATTAATGTTTAAAGGGTCAAAAAAGTAGTTTATTTTGTGTAAATGATGCATAACCTTTGTCTCCCCAGTGTGATGTCATCATTTTGTTTACTTCCTGTAATTATCAACAGATTTTTCAACTTTTTTCCACAAACAGTGACCTGATTGGTGTAAAAGTACAATTTGTATTTACAACACGTATTAATACACTGAATAAAGTCAAAATTAGAAAATCATAGAAACCCGTCATACGCCCTTTAACATCAGACATTAGAAGTGATAACGTAAAGAGCGTGTGGTGCTGTAATATCTAAATATACACTTCACACGATACAAATTCTAATCATCACATTTTGTTAAGATTAATCAGCGGAGAGACTAATATTTCATTTAGTTTCTACAAGAGGAATGATTGAATTAAAAACATAAGGTGCCGTGTGTTGATGTTGGCTATTTTTGACACATCCGGGCTCTGGTAGGGCCTCTGGGTTAAGGTACGGGTCACGTGGGTGCCTCCTGGTTAAGGTCTGCGGAGAGGCGACTCTGGATTAAAGTGCGTATGACGGGTTTTTATGATTTTCTAATTTTGACTTTATTCAGTGTATTAATACTTGTTGTAAATATATATAATTTATAAGTTTTATACCAATCAGGTCGCTGTTTGTGGAGAAAAGTTGAAAAATCTGTCGACAATTACAGGAAGTAAACAAACTGATGACATCACACTGGGGAGACAAAGGTTATGCATAATTTACACAAAATAAACTACTTTTCTGACCATTTAAACATTAATTCAACTAAATAAATAAGTTCAAATATAGTTTTTATTTGTCAGGTAAAAGAACTGATGACATTAGATGAGTTTTAGCCCAGTTTACAGTGTGGTTGCTATGGTGATTTCCTAGTGTGATGTCATTATTTACAACCAGGAAGTGAAATTAAAACTTATAAAACTGCTAAACCGGGATAACATTTGTAAAGAATTTTAGCAAAACTTGAAATATATTTATCTTAACTGTATTTTAGGCAAATGAGTGGTCCAACCTGTCATGGGCCCTTTAAGGTCTGCAGCCAGACGCCTCTCGATTAATCGCCTAAACGACTAAAAGACGACAGCCCTCACAATCTTGACGAGTTTACCTCACGGGGACAGCGATAGTTGGTCCGTACAAAACAGACAGTCCGCACTTCCCATTCTGCACTCGCTCCAGCCGCCCCGGTGAAAACCCCAATTCCCAGCGCTTGTTGTCTCCTTCCCGCCTCCGCTCTCTCGCTCTTCACTAACTGTCAGATTTGCCGTCGGATTTTTTTCTCCCCCCCTGCTCTCGACTCTGTAGTGTGAGTGAAAAGGGTCCCGAGACGCCGAGGAGCAACTCGAGGGCAGCGAAATCCCAGAGCAACAAAACAGGTTTAGAAAGACGGCAAATCTGGGTTAAAGGGCCTATGACAGGTTGAAATACACGTTTAACTAAAATGCAGATAAAAAGATAAATATATTCAAATTTCTTCTAAAATCTTTACAAATTTGACCCCATTTAGCAATTTTTTTGGTATTAAATGTTACTTCCTGGTTGTAAAGTATGACATCACACTAGGAAATTACCATAGCAACCACACTGTACACTGGGCCAAAACTCATCCAATGTCACAGATTTTGTTCATTTGACAAAGAAAAACACACGTGAACACTTTTATTTTGATGAATTAATGTTTAAAGGGTCAAAAAAGTAGTTTATTTTGTGTAAATTATGCATGACCTTTGTCTCCCCAGTGTGATGTCATCAGTTTGTTTACTTCCTGTAATTGTCAACAGATTTTTCAACTTTTCTCCACAAATAGTGACTTGATTGGTGTAAAACTATAATTTATATTTACAAGAGGTGTTAATGCATTGAAGAAAGTCAAAATTAGAAAATCGTAAAAACCCGTCATACGCACTTTAAGCTTGTGTTAAGACCGGGGTAGAATCACCGCGAAAGTAGTGCACCCAAATAGTGTCGTACAATTCGGCGGCGTTATTTAGAGAGGAAAGCACGTCTCTGGTCTGCTCACTATTCACAAGGAAATGCTGTTTTTTGGAGAAACTGTAGCTGTCAAATAGGTCATCGCAATAATATGTTTTGGGACTGTCCTGAGTCATGAATATTGGGCTGAGATTAAAGGACCTGTACCTGATTTTGAACGTGAGGCAGGAACATGTTTTCGTTTGAACCGTTAGCCCCGCCCACATAGTCCTTCTTTTCACTCAGTATTCACCGTACGCTCCGCCGTCTTGTTTCTGTTGTATTAGTTCACACGGAGCAGACGAGCTCAACAGAAAATAAGTTCTACTCGACTAAAAAGACGTTTTCAGACTGACCAGGAAATGGTTGCGTTGTTGACTTGACAGTGTGGTTGCTATGGTAATTTCCTAGTGTGATGTTATGCTTTACAACCAGGAAGTAAAATTTAAAACCTAAAAAAATAGCTAAACTGGGGTAAAATTTGTAAAGATTTTAGTAGAAATTTGATTATATTTATCTTTTATCTGCATTTTAGTTCAATGTGTATTTCAACCTGTCATAGGCCCTTTAACCTACACAGTCATGTCTTTGGACGCCGGGAGGAAGAACCCGAGAGAACCCACGGTAACACGGGGAGGACATGCAGACAAAATCAACTTTTATTATGGATTTCCATTGTAACAAACCACAGATTTTCCATTATGTGTTTTTTTTTCGAAAAACATCTACACAATGTTATGAAGCCTAATGTGTACAGTACGACCTGGAATCTAAGTTTTTCACAAAGAATCGCAAGCACAAGGCAAGGAAGGAAGACAAGGACCTACCCATATGCATTCAATCGTTCTTTAAAGGTCCCATATTCTGCTCTTTTCCCCTTCACACAGTCTGTCCTAAGGGCTTTGTTGATACATTTTCTCGTTGTGCAATATCCATAACATAACAGTTTACAAAAAACACCCATTTCTTGGACTGGCCCCCCTCCTGCAAAAGCAAACGGCTCACTCTGAGATCTGACCCCCTCGAACAGAGAGCAGGCTGCCTCCCCCGCCCAACCCGCGCACCTCCCCCGCCCAACTCGTGCCAAAGCCTAGAGTGGAGATGGTGCATGCGCCGTGTGCTCCGGTAAACAGCGATACACAAACACTGAATAAACATTTTCTGGTCCTGACGGTGCGTCGTGCTGAGTCCTACGTCCTGGATCTGACCTGGAGTTTGACGTGCTCCAGGGCCTCAACGACGGACGTGCCGTTTGGTAAATAACAAGCTAACTCTTCTATCTGTCGTATCCATCGTGTAATTACTGTGTAGCATTAGCATTAGCTGTTTTTATTCTGCGGCTGTGCGCTTCCTGGAGGCGTGGCTTAAACACCGCGTCATCTTAGTGAGGAGCCCCCGTCTGCTGCTCAGCCGAGGGGGACGGAAAAGACAGTTCTCTAGTGAAAACATGAGGGAATCAATCAAAAAACCACTTTGGGCACAACATACGAGGCACAAATAGCACTGGAGGAAGGTTAAAACCTCTGAAAAGTCCATTTTGCATGATATGGGACCTTTAAATTAAGAAACTGTCACTGAAACCTCAGAGGTTTATTTCAGTTTGAAGTGGATGTTTTAGGAATATAACTATGGAATGATCTCTAAAGTTAATCATTATTACAAAAAATACTGTACAGGAGATAAAACGATAACATTCAGTGGATATTTGTTTGTCTGATTTGTTGAGTTGTTTATGTAACAGTCAATCCTTCAACCAATCCTTTTTGCTGCAACCAATACAGTTGGGGAACATTTTTCTGAATTTGCTATTGCCACCAGTCTGCAAGAAATCTCGGTGTGATTTTAGATGGTTCTTTCAAGTTTGACAAACAAATAAGTCAAGTTGTTAAATCAGCTTTTTATCAGTTGCGCTTGCTCAGTGATGAAGGTGAAACCACACCTGCCCCTTTCAGATCTAGAGCGCGTTATTCATGCATTTATTACCAGCCGCTTAGACTCCGCCCCTCCCTGTGCTCCGGGTTGGATCAGGCCTCCATCCACCGCCTGCAGTTGGTCCAGAAGCTGCTGCTCCTTTGCACCGGGACCAGGAAATGAGCTCCCTGTCAGCTACAGGATTGATTTAAGATTTTGCTGATGGTTTTTAAATGTTTGAATGGGTTGGCTCCTCCTTATCTCTCTGAGCTTCTGTTCATGCTCCATGTAGAGCGTTGAGATCAAACCTCATGATCTTAGACGTCCCAAGATCACGGTTAAAAACCCGAGGGGGCGGGGCTTTCTCTGTGGCAGGTCCCAGACTCTGAACAGTCTTCCTTTGAGCTTTAGAACAGCACAATCTTTGAATATTTTTAAGACTTTGTTGAAAACCCATTTGTTTGCTCGGGCTTTTAACACAAGCTGAGCAGAACATTTATATTGCATTTTATTTGAGCTCGTTTCTGTATGTTCTGTGTTTGTCTTATTGTATTTTATATTGTGTCTGTGCAGCACTTTGGGCCATTGTGGTTGTTTTTAAATGTACTTTATGAATAAATTTGACTTGACTTGACTTGACTTGAATTTAAACAACCAAAAAGTAAAACTTAATTCTTTCAAGCTAATGATGTCAGTTAGAAACTCGGGTAAAACAGTTTTTGTCTGAAATGTTAGTCATGATACAGTACTACGTCCCTGATAACTAATAATTGTATTTTTTGTTCATTTTTGCAAAGCCTTGTTGCTTCCCAGTCCACACAGCTTTACTGGATTTACCTTGAGCGTCACTAATTTGTCATTGTCAGACCAAGTCCAAATTAAAAATGCCAAAATTTAAGCACCTTTTTCCCATTCAACCAGAACAAAATGGGTGTCCTTTTTACCCATTTGAAACGTCGCCTCAAAATGTACATCACAGCCCACGTTGGTTTTTGGTGTAATTCCTAAAATAGTCCCATCCAAGGCACAGCATGGGCTCACTAATGCGATTGTTCCTAATTGTGCCCATCCGCGGCGTGCTTTCTGGGTCGGCGCTGACGGAGGAGGCGGGTCTACAGGCACGAGAATTAGCATAGCACAGTGTCTCAAAGGTAAGAGCTGGAGTATCTGCTTTTTTTACTGGTTTAAAGCGGCAATAAAGACAAAAATCACTTACAAACACTGAGGACGTCATATCATTGTCTATTGACTGCAAATTGGTTTTAGTCGTAGGATCTGGCAACGCAAAGTTAAGAGCTCATACTGTTTTCTGATCAGATAATTGTCTCTTCTTGTATTAGGATGTAAATAAAGCAACATTGCAAAGTCAAATTAATGTTTGAGGCGAGACGCTACAGGCAAAAGTCTTTCTTTGTTGTTGTTTTTTGGTCCGTTTGTTCTCTCCACATATCAGCTGCTCCTGAACATGTTTTGTTTCTTCATTTAATCCACTTCATCCATAGATTTCTCTGGGACATTGTGAATTCAAAGGCCGTTTTCTTAAAATGCTTTCAGAAAGATCAGCCTTAAAGTAGATCCTACACCAAACTGTACAATCTGGGACTGAACAAGATTGTGTTGAAACGTACAGAAGGATTTGGTGATATCTAACTCTGAGCTGGATTTATTAAAGTTCATTCATTCATTTTCTACCACTTATTCCCGTTAGGGGTCACGGGTGACTGGAGCCTGTCCCAGTGACTTTCCTATTGGGACATTGGAGCACTACTCTGGTACACTGTTTCTGTCAAACTCACATCTGGAACTAAAATGTCTGTTTGACTCACTCCACAGACAACCATTCACTCTCACATTCATACACTACAATTTAGAGTTCTCAATTAACCTGAACAGTCATGTCTTTGGACGGTGGGAGGAGCCAGAGAACCCGGAGAGAACCCACGGTAACACAAGGAGAACATGCAGACTCCACCCAGAGAGAGCGTGTGATGTTGGGGTGGTTGTTGCCGATCTGCACTCAGTTTAAATATGGAGTCTGGCTCCACTTTAGCCGCTATAACTGCTAGCTCCACTTTAGCCGCTATAACTGCTAGCTCCACTTTAGCCGCTATAACTGCTAGCTCCACTTTAGCCGCTATAACTGCTAGTTTCACTTTAGCCACTATAACTGCTAGCCACGATGGGCTTCATTTGGCTCGAGGCAAACGCTATGGGTGACGTCACAATCCCATAGTCCACTGATGTACAGTCTATGGTTTTAAGTCAAAAAAATGAGAAGAAATTTGAGTTTTTTGGCCAATTTTCAGTCAGATCTAGTTTATTCAAAAACTACATACAGAGAGGATTTTAGATGTCTTACTTTAATTTAATGCGTACAAAATGAATCAATTGTTTTTTACGTTTAAAGTTCTCAAATATGTGCAATTTGGGCGTTTTTTACACATAAAATGCTTTATTTCTACATGAAAAGATTACGTGATTAAACACTTAATGTAATACCTTTTTTGTTACATTTATATGATTAAACTGCCAGACAAGTTTCAAATGAATATCTTTAAATTTAAGATCTCGTCCTAATTTCATGTTGTGTCTTACTTACTATTTATGGTCAACAAATATTGAAGGTTATGCAAAGATTTAAACTCACTTTGTTAAGAGCTTAAATACTGTAAGTAATTTCCTAGTTTCCTAGTCATCATGAGCAAAGCAAATGAATTATAAGCACACATTTAATTGAAATAACTTAATTTTGCTTCTAAAATAGTTTTAGTTTAGATTATCTTGTGAACTGAATAATCAAAACTATAATATAACCTGTTGAAATGACAAATAACTGGACAATGCAAATCTATTTTAACCAACTTTCTCTTTCTTTCTTTCCTACACAGATTGTGATTCCTGATTGGCTGGCGTGGTCACATGATTTTCTCCTCATCTCCTCAAACATCACGAGGTAATGCAATCTCAATAGTCGATAATTGTAAGTGAAGTAGCTTTCTAACTAGGCCCAGGCTTTAACTAAACATTTAATTGAATGTGTAAAGGCATCTCGGGTTAGGAATTGATTTTATGTTTAAATCATTATGGCTCTTCTTCACGACGAAGGAAGATTGCAGTCCAACCTGAACGTAAACTGATCACATTCGGTGCCATTGTAGTGGTTAATGGAGATTAGGAATGACAAACTGTCTCTTGTTAATATGCAGATCTCGTGGTGTAGAATAAATATTGATTATACTAGATTTAACTAGAATGTTCACCAAACGTGTGACCGGAATAAAGTCAATATCAGGTTGTTCTACAATTTGACCTTGAAATATTCATAAAGATACGTTGGTCCCACTTTATAATAACTCCACCTTATTTTGCCTTAACAAAGCATGAACAAAGACTTATTTCATACTGAACAAATAGTTTATTAAGCATGATTCAGGATTAGTTACCACTTATTTAAGGTTAGCGTTAGGTTTGGGGTTAGGAATTTGGGTTAGAGTATTAGTTAAGTAGTTAATAAGCCTGAATCACTCTGAATAAATTCTTTGTTCACTATTAATTAAGTCTTTATTCATGCTTTATTAAGGCAGGAATAAGTGTAGTTATTATAAAGTGTTACTGATACGTTTTCAAGCCGCTTTCATGTGTCCGGGGAAGTTATTGCTTTGTCCAGAATGTTCTACAATATGGCATTAAACTTAAAGGAGACATGCCATGCTTTTTTTCAGGCACTTGAACTATAACAGAAGTAAGAGGTCTCTGTGAATTCTAATTTAAACATTTATTTAAGTATGGGGTATGATGTATGCAATCTATGGTCATGTGATATGTTTAGAGTGAATCTTGACAGTTATTATTTACTATCAGTAAGCTTGTCATCCTTCCTGTTGTACTTATGTGTTATGTTCTTATAATGCTGCAAATGAATTGGCCTCTAGGATCAATAAAGTTTTCTGAATCTGAATCTGAATATAATACACATTTGTTGAAAAGACATGCTTCAACTTTCAACTTCTTTGCCTTCAAATCAGAAGTAATTTCTTGTATTCTGGTGAATTCTAGACGTACTATTTTAGCGTTGACTTGATTGCACCCTCCGCCCAGGCCTGGAGTCCTAGAGTTTGATGCACTGGTCTGTCTGAAGCTCTGTTACTCACACTGAACGATCACACGGACATAAACAACACGTCTGAGCTGAGCATCCAGAGGGAGAGATGTTCCATTAACAGTTTGTCCTGCAGGAAAACACTCCCAGAAGCACACACACTCCTCAGGACGCAGAAACACACACACTCCTCAGACACAGAAACACACACACTCCTCAGACACAGAAACACACACACTCCTCAGACACAGAAACACACACACTCCTCAGACACAGAAACACACACACTCCTCAGGACACAGAAACACACACACTCCTCAGACACAGAAACACACACACTCCTCAGACACAGAAACACACACACTCCTGAGACACAGAAACACACACACTCCTCAGGACACAGAAACACACACACTCCTCAGACAGAAACACACACACTCCTCAGACACAGAAACACACACACTCCTCAGGACGCAGAAACACACACACTCCTCAGGACGCAGAAACACACACACTCCTCAGGACACAGAAACACACACACTCCTCAGACAGAAACACACACACTCCTCAGACACAGAAACACACACACTCCTCAGACACAGAAACACACACACTCCTCAGACACAGAAACACACACACTCCTCAGGACACAGAAACACACACACTCCTCAGGGCCTTGAAACACACACACTCCTCAGGACCTTGAAACACACACACTCCTCAGACACAGAAACACACACACTCCTCCAGGACACTTTAACACACACACACTCCTCAGACACAGAAACACTTTCACTCCTCAGACACAGAAACACACACACTCCTCAGACACAGAAACACACACACTCCTCAGGACGTAGAAACACACACACTCCTCAGGGCCTTGAGAAACACACACACTCCTCAGTACACAGAAACACACACACTCCTCAGGCACTTGAAACACACACACTCCTCAGGACACAGAAACACACACACTCCTCAGGACGTAGAAACACACACACTCCTCAGGACACAGAAACACACACACTCCTCAGGACACAGAAACACACACACACTCCTCAGGACACAGAAACACACACACTCCTCAGGACACAGAAACACACACACACTCCTCAGGACACAGAAACACACACACTCCTCAGGACGCAGAAACACACACACTCCTCAGGACACAGAAACACACACACACACTCCTAAGGACGCACAAACACACACACTCCTCAGACACAGAAACACACACACCCTGAGACACAGAAACACACACACTCCTCAGACACAGAAACACACACACTCCTGAGACACAGAAACACACACACTCCTCAGGACGCAGAAACACACACACTCCTCAGACACAGAAACACACACAATCCTCAGGACGCAGAAACACACACACTCCTCAGACAGAAACACACACACTCCTCAGACAGAAACACACACACTCCTCAGACACAGAAACACACACACTCCTCAGGACACAGAAACACACACACTCCTCAGGACGCAGAAACACACACACTCCTCAGACACAGAAACACACACACTCCTCAGGACGTAGAAACACACACACTCCTCAGGACCAAGAAACACACACACTCCTCAGGACACAGAAACACACACACTCCTCAGGACACAGAAACACACACACTCCTCAGGACACAGAAACACACACACTCCTCAGGACACAGAAACACACACACTCCTCAGGACACAGAAACACACACACTCCTCAGGACACAGAAACACACACACTCCTCAGGACACAGAAACACACACACTCCTCAGGACACAGAAACACACACACTCCTCAGGACGCAGAAACACACACACTCCTCAGGACACAGAAACACACACACACTCCTCAGGACGCACAAACACACACACTCCTCAGACACAGAAACACACACACTCCTCAGACACAGAAACACACACACTCCTCAGACACAGAAACACACACACTCCTCAGACACAGAAACACACACACTCCTCAGACACAGAAACACACACACTCCTCAGGACACAGAAACACACACACTCCTCAGGACACAGAAACACACACACTCCTCAGGACACAGAAACACACACACTCCTCAGACACAGAAACACACACACTCCTCAGGACACAGAAACACACACACTCCTCAGGACACAGAAACACACACACTCCTCAGGACACAGAAACACACACACTCCTCAGGACACAAACACACACACTCCTCAGGACGCAGAAACACACACACTCCTCAGGACACAAACACACACACTCCTCAGGACACAGAAACACACACACTCCTCAGGACGCAGAAACACACACACTCCTCAGGACACCGAAACACACACTCCTCGGACACAGAAACACACACACTCCTCAGGACACAGAAACACACACACTCCTCAGGACACAGAAACACACACACTCCTCAGGACGCACAAACACACACACTCCTCAGACACAGAAACACACACACTCCTCAGACACAGAAACACACACACTCCTCAGGACACAGAAACACACACACTCCTCAGGACACAGAAACACACACACTCCTCAGACACAGAAACACACACACTCCTCAGGACACAGAAACACACACACTCCTCAGGACACAGAAACACACACACTCCTCAGGACCCTGAAACACACACACTCCTCAGGACACAGAAACACACACACTCCTCAGGACACAGAAACACACACACTCCTCAGGACGCAGAAACACACACACTCCTCAGGACACAAACACACACACTCCTCAGGACGCAGAAACACACACACTCCTCAGGACACAGAAACACACACACACACTCCTCAGGACGCAGAAACACACACACTCCTCAGGGCCAGAAACACACACACTCCTCAGGACACAGAAAACACACACACTCCTCAGGGACACAGAAACACACACACACTCCTCAGGACACAGAAACACACACACTCCTCAGACACAGAAACACACACACTCCTCCAGGACGCTTGAAAACACACACACTCCTCAGGACGCAGAAACACACACACTCCTCAGGACGCAGAAACACACACACTCCTCAGGACACAGAAACACACACACTCCTCAGACACAGAAACACACACACTCCTCAGAACACAGAAACACACACACTCCTCAGACACAGAAACACACACACTCCTCAGGACACAGAAACACACACACTCCTCAGGACACAGAAACACACACACTCCTCAGACACAGAAACACACACACTCCTCAGGACGCACAAACACACACACTCCTCAGACACAGAAACACACACACTCCTCAGACTCCTCAGACACAGAAACACACACACTCCTCAGGACACAGAAACACACACACTCCTCAGGACGCAGAAACACACACACTCCTCACTACACAGAAACACACACACTCCTCAGGACACAGAAACACACACACACTCCTCAGGACACAGAAACACACACACTCCTCAGGACGCAGAAACACACACACTCCTCAGGACACAGAAACACACACACTCCTCAGGACACAGAAACACACACACACTCCTCAGGACGCACAAACACACACACTCCTCAGCACTCAGAAACACACACACTCCTCAGGACACAGAAACACACACACTCCTCAGGACACAGAAACACACACACACTCCTCAGGACACAGAAAACACACACACACTCAGACACAGAAACACACACACTCCTCAGGACACAGAAACACACACACTCCTCAGGACACAGAAACACACACACTCCTCAGACACAGAAACACACACACACTCCTCAGGGACACAGAAACACACACACACACTCCTCAGACACACACACACTCCTCAGACACAGAAACACACACACTCCTCAGGACGCACAAACACACACACTCCTCAGACACAGAAACACACAACACACACTCCTCAGGACACAGAAACACACACACTCCTCAGGACACAGAAACACACACACTCCTCAGGACGCAGAAACACACACACTCCTCAGGACGCAGAAACACACACACTCCTCAGGACACAGAAACACACACACTCCTCAGACACAGAAACACACACACTCCTCAGGACGCACAAACACACACTCCTCAGGACACAGAAACACACACACTCCTCAGGGCCTTGAAACACACACACACTCCAGGTACACAAACACACACACTCCTCAGGACACAGAAACACACACACTCCTCAGGACACAAACACACACCCTCCTCAGGACACAGAAACACACACACTCCTCAGAACACAGAAACACACACACTCCTCAGACACAGAAACACACACACTCCTCAGGACGCAGAAACACACACACTCCTCAGGACACAGAAACACACACACTCCTCAGGACACAAACACACACACTCCTCAGACACAGAAACACACACACTCCTCAGGACGCAGAAACACACACACTCCTCAGGACACAGAAACACACACACTCCTCAGGACACAGAAACACACACACACTCCTCAGGACACAGAAACACACACACTCCTCAGACACAGAAACACACACACTCCTCAGACACAGAAACACACACACTCCTCAGGACGCACAAACACACACACTCCTCAGGACGCACAAACACACACACTCCTCAGGACGCACAAACACACACACTCCTCAGGACGCACAAACACACACACTCCTCAGGACGCACAAACACACACACTCCTCAGGACACAGAGGAGAAGGAGCAGGAGAGCCAGGCCTCCAGGGAAGATCTGCTCAAACAGAACCAGGAGCTGAGAGGGCAGTTGAAGAGGCAGCAGGAGGAGAGCCAGGACTTCCAAAACGACATCTCAAAGTCATCTGGGCATCAGAAGCTCAGCACCAAGTTCAGTGTGAGGAGCGGATGGAAAATACCCACCATGAACTCACAAAGGAGCTGCAACCCAAAGAGTCAGAGATGAGGAAGTTGCAAAAGGAGAAGGCCGTGCAGGAGGAACGCCAAGAATCGAGTTCGACCTCCAGAACAAAGTCAATCGAAGAGATGCTAGAGTCTGCTGAATACAATGACTAAGAAGACCCATCAGGTGAAAGTTCTCCAGCAGAACCTGAGAGAGGAGCGGGAGAAGAAGAAGAAGATTCTGAAGAGTCAGCTGACCCAACTACAGAGCTCTCTTAACCAGAAGGACCAGGCCACAGCAGCACAGCCCAAAACCCTGGACCAAGAGAAGTGTTCCACCAGAGAGCTTCAGGAGCAGCAGGAGAGAGGATCAGGAGCTGAAGAACAAAGTGTCCTCTCTGACATCTGCCCTGACCGAGCAGAGGAGCACCACCAGAGAGGCTGAGAGCAAAGTCCAAACCCTGCAGGACGAGAAGGTCGGGTGGAGTCTGTGGTGAAAGAACTGGGCTGCAGAGTGACAGAGCAGGAGGAGAAGGTACAGGAGCAGCAGGCTGGGACGCAAACACTGACCCAGGACCTTCAAACATGTCTAAAGTCATGTATCTGCTCTGAAACACCTCAACTACTTCGTTTAAAGTCATGTTTTAACGCATTTCCGTTGGATTGACATGGTAAAAGACACAGAAACACACACACTCCTCAGGACACAGAGGAGAAGGAGCAGGAGAGCCAGGCCTCCAGGGAAGATCTGCTCAAACAGAACCAGGAGCTGAGAGGGCAGTTGAAGAGGCAGCAGGAGGAGAAGGTACAGGAGCAGCAGGCCAGGACACAAACACTGACCCAGGACCTTCAAACATGTCTAAAGTCGTGTATCTGCTCTGAAACACCTCAACTACCTCGTTTAAAGTCATGTTTTAACACTTTTTAACACGCATTAAACTTATCTATCAGTCAATATACCATTCTAATTGCTTATGTTTTTAATTTGAATGACACACATGGTTGACTCTCCACATTATGCATTAGATTTATTTGTTGCAACATTCAAAACAGACTAGAGGTCAACAAGTTTAATGCCTTACTGTGGGACATTCTTGACAAATCATTACTTCTCCATGGAGACCCTCCACAGAAAAGTTACTCCATAAAGGTGCACCTTTATTGCTAAGGAATTGATTAGATTTATTGCTAATGGGGCAAACTTTCAGTGTGAACAGCAGTGAACAGTGCTCTGTATTTAGAACAGAACACAGAACATACTCAAATGTATTTTGTTACATGACAACACAAGAAATGGATAGACACACAGTAACATGTTGTTTTACACAGCCCTGGAAATGACTATAATGAGAATATAAAGATTTGGTTGTCTTAGCATTGCCATTGTTATGTTCATGCACACATACACACTGACCATGGATTACACACAGAGGTCATAGATGGGCACATGCTCATGTGCGTGAGCCCGTGTGTGGATATGTTCAATAAAACATATTGTTGTAGGTTTCATTAACATATTGTAAAATATGTTGGACTATTGTTCCTTAGTTCACTCAGTTCATTTTTCAGTGACCACTGTGTTCAAACATAAACAGACACACGTGTGACTTACACACATTAACATGGGAATGGGATTGTATTAAAATGCTGTCCCATAAAGAAGCTCACGCGGTCGTTGTGTGCATGCGTGTGTATGTGCACACCAGTGGGTGAGGCTACCGCGCTCAAATTGAGCCGCCGACTGTAGGCTGCCATGTTTGCAATCTGCTGCTGACCACTAGGGGCTGCTGTGGAAGTAGAATTATTCAATGCAAGTCAATGGGGAGTTAGACGTTTCCAAACCTACTTTAGAGCCTGAGGCTCAAAATACGGCTTTGGTCTCAAACGTTAGCTTACGGCTCTGTGACGTTAGCTTACGGCTCTGTGACGTTAGCTTATGGCTCTGTGACAACGCTGAGGGGGTGAATGTTTTTGAACCGGGCTGGTTTAGCCTGTGATTTTTAAAAGTTTGTGCATATCTAATGAAGAAGGCGGGCTTTACGCGCTGGAAATGTCAGGGCGCAGCCATAGACCTACGAGTGGGCGGTAACCATAGAGACAACGACGGCAGTACGTCAGCAAAAGGCCGCCCCAAAGTCGCCCTCCCCCCGCCTCCCCACCGAGGGGGGAGTGGTGGGGGCTAACCCGCATTATCATGAATGGGGCGGAGCCACAACCGTCTGTCCACTATTTTTATGTCTATGGTGCACTTGAGTATCAAGGATAATTAAATAAATAACACTAGAACACTTATCCAGATTTCCTAAACATATTCCTTTGATTCTAGGAAAATAACTGTATTCCTAAAACCATCAAATGAAAGCGTAACAGTACCAAAATACAATTGCTCTAAATTAGTTTTCTGTTAGCTTCAGTGATGTTTAAACACATTTGAGAAGACAGCATTTTGTCACATTTGAAGTGTTTCATTTAGCATTTTCAGCCCTCATTAGCTGAACATCGTGGTTTCAGTAACGGCAGCAGTTCCCAAGTATCTTTGATGGCATTTCTTGTATAAAGGTTTGTCGTGCAAAATGATACGTGATACCCCTGAGACTAGGCGTCTGATGTTGTTCAAAGAATACTTTATTTCAGCACGCTCAAAGACACAAGACGAAACTGTTCTTTGTGCTGAACATTTGAACATGACAAACACTCCAAAAATGAAATGTTTGCCCTATTTAAATATATCATGTCACCCAATTTGTCCAGCTAAACCTTTCATGTCAAGTGAACATAATGTATAGATATTAATTTACAAACTAGATAAGATAAGATAAGATAAGATAATCCTTTATTGTCCCTCGTGAGAGAAATTTGTCTTGGGACAGGGGACCACAGGCTTCAGCTCGGACACAAGAATCACCAACAGAGCAAGCAAAACAATCAGCATCACCACTGAACACAAAATACAACCCAACAGAAGTGTAAGTGTGTTTTTTCATCTCCGTGAACATGCTCTTCTCCTAGGTCAAAGGTCGTTCAACATCTGGTTCACGTAAGACCTTATATCAGGCATGTCCAAACTCAGGCCCGGGGGCCAAATGCGGCCCTCAGACCAATTTTTCTTGGCCCTTAGTCTTCCTGGTGAACTGGCCCACATTGTCCTGATAAGTACTATTTACAGCACATTTCAGATTTTCTACAATTCCAACCTAAATAACTAACATTTTGGTGCCACACAGACCTGATATTAAGGCACTGAGACTGAATGTAGATGTGGTGGAGCTTAAAACATCAGATAAATGCAGCTTTTTTTAACGTTTCACGATTGATTTGTGGCCCTCCGCTTGGTCTATATTTCAATATGTGGCCCTCGATGGAAAAAGTTTGGACACCCCTGGTATAAATGAATGATTAAATCTGTTGAGTTTGCAGTTTGGGACTCTAAACCTTCTCCCTGATGGCATCATCTCAAATTGATTGTAAAGAATATGGGTTGGGTCATTGACCACCTTCCTGCCGAGTCTCCTAACAATATCCTCAAAAATTTGCTGTAGCGAACTAGGAGCCACGCCAATAATTTTACCTGCTCTTTTGGTCAAAGTAAAAATCTGTGATTTAAGTCTTACAGACAGGTTTCCAAACCATGTTGACATGCCATATCGTAAAATAGATTCAATGCATGCTCTATAAGATAAGATAAGATAAGATAAGAGATCCTTTATTTGTCCCACAATGGGGAAATTCCACTGTTGCAACACACAGTTTAGAACAGGAATGAAAGAAATAGGCGCATGCAATAAAAATAGGATAAATAATTACTAAACATGGTAATAAAAATACAATATAAAGTATAAAGTATAAAGTGCACACTCTTATTTACAGTAAAATGGCAACTATAAAACATAAGCATGACATTCTTTGGTGTACTTGACATGGTGCACTTAAAAATGGTTTACGTAAAAATATGCCTACCTACCCGGTGGCATTAACATCGATAATTATGAAACGTTTCGAAAGACTAAGTAAAGACATTCTTTGCTCTTTTCTTCCTGCTTCCAGAGACCTCCTTCAGTTTGTTTATCCGTCAAACAAAAGCAGGGATGATGCCGTCTCTCACGCCCTGAGCTCTCACACATCTGGATATGTGCGCCTACTGTTTGTCGACTGCAGCGCGGCCTTTAATACTATTGCTCCACTGAGACTTAGCCTTGGTTCAGGATTTCAAACCAGCAGGCCCCAAGTGGTGAAGATGGGAGCACAGCATTAGGACTCCGAACATCAGGGCCCCCAAAGATGTGTCCTGAGTCCCGTCCTACAGCCTGGATGACAACGCAGCTGCCAACTGTGAAGAGGTTGTGTAAGGAAAACGACGTCTCCAAAACCAAGAAGATCGCGATGGATCCTAGGAGGGGGAAAGGAAGGACGCATGGACAGAGTTCCTAGCTATGAATATCAAATCAAATCAAATCAATTTATTTTTATAATGCCCAAAATCACAACAACAGTTGCCTCGATGGGCCACAGGTAAAAGCAGTTCAGATAACTGTCCCAGAATGCCCCTGTCCTTTGACCCTCCTTCAGGAAAAACTAAAAAAAAACCCACGGGAAAAGTAGAAACCTCGGGGAGAACCACAGTGAAGGAGAGATCCTACTCCCACGGACGGACAGGCTGCAGATGAACTAGGACTGACATCCACTTGGACTGAACCAGAACCACTCAAGAGGGAGGTGGCTTTAAAGAGTTCCTCCAGGCGGACGAGGAGCAGTCCACCCAGTGTAGAGAGAGCTCCTCCAGCATTGGAATGGTTCATCTAAAGTAGATGGAGTTGGTCCAGGCAGACGAGGTGTGGCTAATCCAGGGTTGAGTTCCTCCAGGCGGGTGGCGCATAGATCCTCCAGTGTAGAGATCGATCCTCCAGACAGATGGGGGTGGGGGGGGGCCGTCACTGGAGCAGCCGCCGCAGTGTCTGAAACAGAGAGAGAAACATGTGAACAGCAATGAACAGACTACAGTTGAAGTAATATTAAATATTGTTGATGGTAAAGTAGAAGAACCAGAGGATAGTGTTCAAGCTGCCATACTTCCCCAGCAGAATTGCTCCAATGAAATATCTAGGAGTTAACATCTCAGAGGACGTGAAATGGGACCAGCACATCTGCTCTGTGGGGAAGAGGTCCAGGCCGCACTCCCTCAGGAAGCTGACACAGTTTAACACATAGAACTATAATAAAACCTGGATGCTGATTCCAAAATGGCGCCGTTTATCCCTATGGAGTGAGCTCATTGGCGCATGACCCCAAAAAAGTTTCTTACTTCCGCATTTACTTCCTGATACGGAGGCTGACATCTTTGCTTTAGGGCGCCATGTGATGACAATCCCCCACTTCATATAAAAACAGTAATTTCGGTGATTTTATAAACGGTAGAAAAGAACATTTCCTTCTATTTTATTTAAATACTGATAATAATTCAGTCCTGTCTGTGATTATAATGTGACATTTTAGAAAAAGGCTGGTTCCAAGAGGCTGCAGTACCTCACACGACCACTAATCAATCTGGGACACAGACAGAGGGGGCGGGGCTTATCCAGTTCTTTTAATACATCCATGGTTTAACATCTGAGCAGAGAAGGCCTTCTACTGTACTGAAGGTGTGTGTGAGGAGGGCTCTGCAGACCGTGGCAGACGCTCACCATCCTCTCCGTGGTCTGTTAGAGCGGTCGCCCTCAGGAAAGGCTTTGCTGTCTTAAGGCAAAAACTGAGAGATTTAAAAACATTTTTTCCCCTCTGGCCAAACGTCTCATGAATACTTCGAATTTGTAGTTCTTTTTTTGTCATGGCTTGACTGTTTTACCAAGACAAAGATCTATCTAGAGCAGTGTTTTTCAGCCTTTTTTGACTCATGGCACACTTTTTTAGTTGAAACGATTCTGTGGCACACTATCTACTGAAAATAATGTATTAACATTTCAAATCTAACAAAGCTAATATAGTTCAGGACCCTAAATTTGGCAATGGTGACTGTTTTGCTTTCTATTTTTGGATTAGGAGTCTGCTTAGAACTGTCCAAAATGTTAAATATTCAATCCATGTGTGAATTTAACTCAAACTTTACATATTTTCAAGGCGCACCTGGCAATACCTGAAGGCACAGCAGTGTTCCCCGGTGCACTGGATGAAAATCAAGGATCTAGAGATTGAATGGTTGTCTGTGATGTAGTGAGCTCTACACTCATCTTGTCCCTTTGTTCGCAAACACACACCATATGTTTAAACCTCACACATTGTACAATATAAGTTACTGCTAAGCTACACTCACATATCCCGGGTCTTGTTTGTGTTAGTCTTAGTTAGTTTATTCAATTCAGTAAAATTCATTTAATTCAGTGTTCATTTAAAAACCACACTTAGACATTTCAGTTTAACAATTTATTAATTGTGCATTGGTTTAAAGTATTTTGTGTCTTCAAAGTTTCTTTCATACTTACCTGGTCCATGTGGTGGGGAAGGACAAAGGGAGAGCCGCCCTACTCTTCCTGGCTTTTAAAGGTCCCATATCCTGCTCTTTTCCCCTTCACACAGTCTGTTCTAAGGGCTTTGTTGATACATTTTCTCGTTGTGTAATATCCATAACATAACAGTTTACAAAAAACACCCATTTCTTGGACTGGCCCCCCTCCTGCAAAAGCAAACGGCTCACTCTGAGATCTGACCCCCCCGAACAGAGAGCAGGCTGCCTCCCCCGCCCAACCTGCGCGACTCCCCCGCCCAACCCGTGATGAAGCCTAGAGTGGAGATAGTGCATGCGCCGTGTGCTCCGGTAAACAGCGATACACAAACACTGAATAAACATTTTCTGGTCCTGACGGTGCGTCGTGCTGAGTCCTACGTCCTGGATCTGACCTGGAGTTTGACGTGCTCCAGGGCCTCAACCACGGACGTGCCGTTTGGTAAATAACAAGCTAACTCTTCTATCTGTCGTATCCATCGTGTAATTACTGTGTAGCATTAGCATTAGCTGTTTTTATTCTTGCGGCTGCGCGCTTCCTGGAGGCGTGGCTTAAACACCGCGTCATCTTAGTGAGGAGCCCCGTCTGCTGCTCAGCCGAGGGGACGGAAAAGACAGTTCTCTAGTGAAAACATGAGGGAATCAATCAAAAAACCACTTTGGGCACAACATACGAGGCCCAAATAGCACTGGAGGAAGGTTAAAACCTCTGAAAAGTCCATTTTGCATGTTATGGGACCTTTAAACTCTGTCCTGTGACATCACCAGAAGGTACGATCTGGAGAGGGGGTTTCCTACTGTTAAATCAGTCTTTTGTGGATCCTATAGATTCTGTTGTTGGAATTGATAACCCTGTGTTATTATTTACTGTCAGTGCAGTTATTGTAATGTTTCTGGTTGTGTCAGTATTTGTAATTTGTAATTTGTTATAGTCATCACAGTTCCAGTTAAGTGGACTAGGCCGATTGGATTGACCTGACTATAAAAGGCAGGTGTGCGCCTCATTTGGGAGATTTTTTTGGGTCGAGGTGTGACCACTTCTCAAAAAGCAGACGACTTGTAAATACCTGGGTGGCACTGTAAATAAAATTCCACTTTTTTGACTGGACCTTTTGCCTCTGAGCCTCTCTTCCCTGCCATTTTAGCCACTCAGTGCTACACCACCTCACACTGTCCATGTCTATGTCTCTGTGACGAGCTGTTCAGGATGCACCCCGCCTAAGGCCCAAAGTCACAAGGCGGTAGAAAATGAATGAATATGTACAACGTCATTCATACATTCGACTAATTGGACTAATATGTGTTTAATTTTGTTGCTGCATGTCACCATTTCATTTGGAAAAAACAAATTCGTGGAAAAAAACATAGCCAAATGTCATAATTTGCAACAGTAATTTGATAATATGACGTGAGTTGATTTCTTAACAACCTCATCCTCTTAATTTGAGCTTGTTGCCAAAATCTGAAATTGGCTGTTAACATTCTACGCCGGTCCACCACCAAGGATGCTGAATAAATGAATTGTTCGTCCACGTCCAGACAAAGACGACGCCTGAAAGCTTAATCAAATCGCACTGACATGTTCATTTACAAGGAACAATGGGTAATTACGACAACGCATGAAAAACGACAACTTAATAACATTATTGTTGCGTTTTAACCGGGACAGATGTAAACTGACACGGACAAATGAGCGAGGTGCTATGATTTATTGAACGGATACACTGTGTCAACGACGCAATAAAGGCAGACAGCGATCGGGCATTTCTATCGGACTGTTTGTCTGTTCCCAGGGTGAAGAGGAGGAGTGGATGAGGAGGCAGGTGGTGTTGCTGCCGCTGTCGACGCAGGTACCTTATCTACCTTGGCTCGGCTGCACAAAACGTCGCATTTTGATGACATGAAAACTGCAAAATATGATCAGTTTTTTGGATAAAATGTACATGTTTAGACGTAGATATTGTGTCTTATTATTCTGTTGTTTTTATTGATCAGTTTTAAACCAGTTTAAAAGAGAACACACTACGAGGCAGAGCTGAATTTGGCTGATAAATTCACTTTTACTGAGAGAGAATTAAACTTTTGTGATTATTACAAAGGGTTAATAGTAAAATATACGTGGTTTGGCTCAATATTAATCCTTTAATGTTAAAATATAGATCATTCATCCGGTCAAACTTGTCATTTCTACAGATAATACACTCAAACATGCAGCACGTTATGTTTATAAAACCTGAACTGACCAACTCCGGGTGACAAAGATGTATTATTACATTTAAACAACAGCGTATATCAGTGGTTCTCAAAGTGGGGGTCGGGACCCCTCGGGGGGTCGTGAGGGGTGAGCTGGGGGTCGCGAGATGATTTCAAGATGTAATTTTAATGAATGTGACATTGTATTTGCTTTGTTTTTTAATTAATACCTGTATCTTTTAGTCAAATAGGGTCCAATAAGACAACAAACTATTCAAATAACCAATATTAAACCTGATTTAACATGTTTTGACACTTAAAATTATTGCTACTCTCATTTTCATTTTGCTTTGGGGGTCCCGAGGTGGTTGTATGGCTATTTTGGGGGTCCCGGCCAGAAAAGTTTGGGAACCCCTGGCGTATATGATCACTAAGTTTATGTTAAATGATTCTAAAAAGCTTTTTTGATCAAATCTGTTGGTCTTCAGTGATAAAATCGGCTCGGATCGACTCTTCCACTTTAACGAGAGGAACAGCCCATCACAGCCTGAGGAGCGAGGCAAACCAAACTATTCCATACATCTATATATATATTGTTTGAAGAAGGGGAGAGAGAGTGCATTTACTGACAGCAAGTGATGTTTTTGGAGTTTGTCTTTGTCAATAAATTAAGCTGGGGTGCGCGGTGGCAGAGCGGCTAGAGCTTCTGCCTCTCAATAAGGAGATCGTGGGTTTGAATCCCGGACCACCCCAACATCACACGATCTCTCTGGGTGGAGTCTGCATGTTCTCCTCGTGTTACCGTGGGTTCTCTCCGGGTTCTCTGGCTCCTCCCACCGTCCAAAGACATGACTGTGTAGGTTAATTGAGAACTCTAAATTGTCCGTAGAGAATGAATGTGAGAGTGAATGGTTGTCTGTCCATGTCTGTCTCTGTGTGTGAATGAATGATAATATTCATTGGCTGGTGTATGAATGAGAGTGTTGTGAGAGTGAATGTGGGAACAGATGGAAATTAGCCCAATGTGTTTACAGCATGTATATCATGTATGTTCATTAACATGCACTGTCCTGACCATAGACTGTACATATCAGTGGACTATGGGATTGTGACGTCACCCATAGCGTTTGGCTCCAGCCAAATGAAGCCCATCGCGGCTAGCAGTTATAGCGGCTAAAGTGGAGCTAGCAGTTATAGCGGCTAAAGTGGAGCTAGCAGTTATAGCGGCTAAAGGGGAGCTAGCAGTTATAGTGACTAAAGTGAAGCTAGCAGTTATAGCGGCTAAAGTGGAGCTAGCAGTTATAGCGGCTAAAGTGGAGCCAGACTCCATATTTGGAAATCCGAGTGCGTATCATGGCGACCACACGGACTAATCAGGAGCGCGGTTGCTAACGGTATCCGCCCCTCGGCGAGAGGAGACGGCGGCAACATATGGCGCAAGCTGTCAATCAAACCTGTTGCTAACACGAGCGAAAACGGCCCCTGGAAAAGGAAGCACCTGATTGGTCAGTTATTATTGCTAATAACTTGATTTATGAACAACCAACGAGAAAAAAAAACACGATTCATGTGGAGTGAGTCAAAACAGACATTTTAGTTCCAGATGTGAGTTTGACAGAAACAGTTACAGAGTAAAGGCTCCAGTGTCACAGAAAGTGAATGGAGCTCGGCTTCATGGAGCCAGGAGCCTCCAGAGCTGCTTCCTATTTGGAACGCGGCGGCTAGCATGCTAACATGGTCCACTGATATGTACGGTCTATGGGTCAAACTTGTCATTTTACAGATAATACACTCAAACATGCAGCACGTTATGTTTATAAAACCTGAACTGACCAACTCCGGGTGACGAAGATGCAATTATTACATTTAAACAACAGCGTATATGATCACTAAGTTGTTAATAATATTATATTTTTATGTTAAATGATTCTAAAAAGCTTTTTTGATCAAATCTGTTGGTCTTCAGTGATAAAATGGGCTCGGGTCGACTCTTCCACTTTAACGAGAGGAACAGCCCATCGCGGCATGAGGAGCGAGGCAAACCACACTGTTTCATACATCTATATATATACTGTTTGAAGAAGGGGAGAGAGAGTGCATTTACTGACAGCAAGTGATGTTTTTGTTCAATAAATGAAGCCGTAAATAACAAAACATCTTCAAAAAAGATTGAACAACCTTTACATGTCAAGAGCATGCTTTTAGAGAGATCGATCAGGATCAAGATTGTGCCCCAAATCTGCTAAATCTGGACGTCTGATTTACTTTCCATCTTCCAATATCATTCAAAAGTTTGTTTGTGAGAAATTATTGTAAAACCTCATAGATATAACGTTTACTCATATTGATAATTACATTGACGTAATCTTGATAAAACACTTTGTACTCTTGACTAATGTAAAGGTTTTGTAAATGACAGCCGAAGAATTCACTCTTATCAATGTAATAAACGCCCAAAGATCATTGGTTTAACTCTGTTTAGTGACTTTATCAATTGATTATGCAAGCACTGTTTTTAAAAGGCATTTGGGATCGTTTCTCTTCAAACTGCGTTCTCTCTGGCTTAATTAACAGATCAATGATTAATAGAATCGCAAATTCACAGTCTAAATAAAGAATTAGAATCGTTTGGAGATGACGGTTAAATCTTTCCCCCAATGAAACCCAAACTAACTCATTTATAGCTTAATTAATGAGAGGTCTGACTGATTGCTAGTCCAGTTTAGTTGGATAAATCCACTTCTGTTGTCAATCTGGTCGGTAAAATGCTGTGTGTTTCTTTTGCCCTTGATAAAATGTCCCTCTTGGTGCACAAAAATAATCCACAATCTTTGAGACTCATAAAGTTTGATAAGTGTGGTGTTTGATGTCACGTGCAGGACTTTTTTGAGCTTTTGTCCATGTTTTGCTTCATTCATTCATCAAAAACATGGAGTTGTAGTCGGCTTAATTCGCTCTTATTTTTTCTGAGGCTTAGAAGGAGAGGATCTCAACCAAGATCAGTGAAGGAGAGGATCTCATCACCAAGACTAGCGATCTTGGTGATGAGATTCTCTGCTTCTGAGCCTCACAATTTCACTCGGTTTCAAGTTTCCCAGATTCGTGACGTCATAAATTGAACTCCGAGATATTTTGTGCCATTTTTAAATCCACAAATCATCGCCAGACTGAGCATTTCTGCCTTTCAAATCACGCTCATGACCCACGTTTCCCCTCAGTGATTACTAATGCTGCCAGTAAATAGAGTGCCAATATAAATCCTGATGAGGGAACACCGTACTGTTACAAATTAAACAGCAACAATACAAATAATGCATAATATGTGTCCTTTAAAGGTGCACTATGTAACTTTTCCGGCGACATGGGGTCAAGTCAGATCTTTGGAACGGCAGCTACACTCAGTGTTTTATCAACGAAAACACTTGAACTAATACAAGATAGACAAGTTTAATGCCACACTGTGGAACATTCAGTAACATCTTCATGGAGATATCAGATGCCAAATCACCCACGAAGAAATACACGACGCACCTTTATTCATTCATTTTATACTACTATTTTTATTTAAAGGTCCCATAACATGCAAAATGGACTTTTCAGAGGTTTTAACCTTCCTCCAGTGCTATTTGGGCCTCGTATGTTGTGCCCAAAGTGGTTTTTTGATTGATTCCCTCATGTTTTCACTAGAGAACTGTCTTTTCCGTCCCCCTCGGCTGAGCAGCAGACGGGGGCTCCTCACTAAGATGACGCGGTGTTTAAGCCACGCCTCCAGGAAGAGCACAGCCGCAAGAATAAAAACAGCTAATGCTAATGCTACACAGTAATTACACGATGGATACGACAGATAGAAGAGTTAGCTTGTTATTTACCAAACGGCACGTCCGTCGTCGAGCCCCTGGAGCACGTCAAACTCCAGGTCAGATCCAGGACGTAGGACTCAGCACGACGCACCGTCAGGACGAGAAAATGTTTATTCAGTGTTTGTGTATCGCTGTTTACCGGAGCACACGGCGCATGCACCATCTCCGCTCTAGGCTTCGTCACGGGTTGGGCGGGGGAGGCAGCCTGCTCTCTGTTCGGGGGGGTCAGATCTCAGAGTGAGCCGTTTGCTTTTGCAGGAGGGGGGCCAGTCCAAGAAATGGGTGTTTTTTGTAAACTGTTATGTTATGGATATTACACAACGAGAAAATGTATCAACAAAGTCCTTAGAATAGACTGTGTAAAGGGGAAAGGAGCAGAATATATGACCTTTAACTACAGCTATAAAAATGCAGGAGTAAAATCTATACATTTTTCTCTTACAATCAAGCAAGTAATTAGTAAAGCTTTCAAATGACTCTTTTGACACTACCAAGGTCGTTGTGTAGTAGGTTTTCCGCACTTAAACGAAGACGATCTGAACGTAATCAAACATTGCGGTTTTAATTGACTAAAAACAATTGAGTGTGGCCGGCACAGTGTGTGGCAGATTATAATAGTAAGCACTTGTCTGGGACCGGCAGTTCTTCTTCGGGGAAACTTCAATTGGATCCAGGCCACGTTTCTGCACTAATGTGAAAACGGCTTGTTATGAGAGATCGTGTTTGTTCGGCCGCCATGCTGTATTCATCAGAAAGTGTGTGGGTTCTGAAGATGTTGGTCGGTGTGTCAATCAGTAGAAGAAGACTCGTGGACGCTTCTGAATATTAAAGGAAGTTTATTACAGAGAGCAGCATCACACACAGACACTCGACGTTGCCTGGGAGTCCCACTGTGGACACATCTAGGATCTCCCCGATTCTAGTGTAACATGCTTTATATCTGGTAGAACAACTGCTCCTTCAAAGAGACCACACCCCTTTTCAGATAAAGAAACCCCACTCCCAAATGTTTCTTTATTGCCTTTCATAAAAATTCCCAAACTTACTTCATGGTCAAACGACCTAATTTTGACTTATAATTACCCTTGTCCCCTTTTGGCCCCACAGCCTAGAGGCACTGAATAAACAATTATCCATCCATCCATCCATCTTCTTCCTCTTATCCGGGGCCGGGTTGCGGGGGCAGCAGTCTGAGCAGGGACTCCCAGACTTCCTCCACCCCAGACACTTCCTCCAGTTCCTCCGGGGATCCAGAGGCGTTCCCAGGCCACAGAGACATAGTCCCTCCAGTGTGTCCTGGGTCTACCCCGGGGCCGCCTCCCGGTGGGACACGCCCAGAACACCTCCCGAGGGAGGCGTCCAGGAGGCTCCGGAGCAGATGCCCGAGCCACCTCAGCTGCTCCTCTGGACGTGGAGGAGCAGCGGCTCTACTCCGAGCTCCTCCCATGTGACTGAGCTCCTCTGTCTCTAAGGGACCGCCCAGCCACCCGGAGGAGGAAGCTCATTTCAACGCTTGTATCTGCGATCTTGTCCTTTGGGTCATTACCCAGAGCTCATGACCATAGGTGAGGGAGGAATGTAGATTGAGGTAAATCGAGAGCTTTGTCTTTCGACTCAGCTCTCTCTTCACCACAACTGTCCGATACAGCGCCCACATCACTGCAGACGCTGCACCGATAAACAATTATCCGTACCAGTATCTCCCACAACTGTCTCTCACAGCAGATACTTCGAGTGCGCTCAGTCACCCAGAAGTCTGTCCTCTTCATTTGACCCGTCGTTTAATGCTGTCGGGGCAACGTGCAGCAACTGGGGCCCATCTCCGGATCTGGAGGTAGGTTTGGGGTCAGCGGGAGGATTAGCCTGTACCGAGCCAGACACGAAAGAAAACTCCCCAAACTGTACCTCCAGTGACTAGTTGTGAAAGTGTGCCATAAGGGGCTTAAAATAAAACACAAAAAAAACAGGAACTGCAAAGGAGTAACAGAGGGAGAGTGAAATCTCTGTAGAAAGTTCCCACAAAGTCTAGAAATCTTTATTTAGATTATACATCCAGAGACACAAAATTGCTCAGTAAAATGTTTATTTCATGATGTTTATGTGTGTCTACTCACCGGTGTAAAATGTTTAATGTGACATGTAGATTCATAACCAGCGGCACACATCAGAAATCAATCAATCAAACTTTATTTGTATAGCACTTTTCATACATTTAAAATGTAGCTCAAAGTGCTTCACATTTACAACAATTAGCAACAGACAAACAGAAGACTCCTTAGGGTTATAGGGAGCATAAAGTTAGAATGTGAGAATATGCACAGAAATACAGATTAGAGTGTTGTGAATAGACAAAAAGGAAGAATTAAAAACATAACACAAAGGAACCTGACTAAAAGTGATTTAACTCATATTAAAATTTTAATCAGAGGCCAATTTAAAAAGATATGTTTTAAGTTTACTTTTAAAATATGAACACTTGCAGCAGAAATGTCAGCCTTTAGTTCAGATGACAGTTTTTACTCATTATTTAATATCTAAAATAAAACAACAAAGGTTCACACACACAACGGTGACTTTTGGAGGCAGACACACCTGAATGTGGTCGGAGTCGGTACCATGGATCTATAATAAGACCTGGACAAGAGACTCCTCCTCTGTCCCAGCGCCAGTTTGATTAGCGGCCGCTCTGTGGGTACTGCACTTCCGGCCAAAGCAGAAACCTCCCATAGAGCGCCCAGTGCATTTTTTGAGGAACGACACTGTGCTCTGCTGACGGCGCACCTTTGGCTTTCACAAAGGTCGGATTTTAAAGGGATTCCTCTCTGTTTTCACAACATGAGCTCGAGTTTTTTTTAACGCTGGAAACACCATGGATGTATTAAAAGAACTGGATAAGCCACGCCCCCTCTGTCTGTGTCCCAGATTGATTAGTGGTCGTGTGAGGTACTGCAGCCTCTTGGAACCAGCCTTTTTCTCAAATGTCACATTATAATCACAGACAGGACTGAATTATTATCAGTATTTAAATAAAATAGAAGGAAATGTTCTTTTCTACCGTTTCTAAAATCACAGAAATTACCGTTTTTATATGAAGTGGGGGATTGTCGTCACGTGGCGCCCTAAAGCAAAGATGTCCGCCTCCGTATCAGGAAGTAAAGCAAAGATGGCCGCCTCCGTATCAGGAAGTAAAGCAAAAATGGCCGCCTCCGTATCAGGAAGTAAATGCGGAAGTAAGAAACTTTTTTGGGGTCATGCGCCAATGAGCTCACTCCATAGGGATAAACAGGGCGGCCATTTTGGATTCATCTTCCAGGTTTTATTATTCACCTTATTCTGCCCCGCCCACTTTTGCCGTGTTTTGCACTTTTCTGGTAAATGCACTTCCGTTTGACGAGAACTCTGTTAAAGCTAATGACGAACGAGGGAAAAGTCTGACGCTAAAATGTTACATAAAGTAGATTGATTTGTGTAAAATGTTTAATGAAGTCATTAGGTCTTACATGCATGGATAAATAGATAAGCTTTTAAAAGAACTGAGGTGAAGAGAACATTAGCCTGTTGGAATCGTTGTAATAGGTAATAGGTGGGGGGGGATATAACTAGATCTACTATAAATGAGATAGAGAGCGAGGAAAGGAAGGAGAGAGAGAGGAAAACAAAACAAACAAACAAAAAAATAAGTATATATATATGAATGCATGATAGAATGGTAGATGGTGATGGTAGAATTGTTATTATTATCATTATTGCCATCACATCACTATCGTACACAACACTCACACTCATATCCACCTTATTCCTGAAGTTGCCGTACGCTCCGCCGTCTTGTTTCCGTTGTATTAGTTTACATGGACGAGCTCAACAGAAAATAAGTTCTACTCGACTAAAAAGCCGTTTTCAGACTGACCAGGAAATCGTTGTGTTGTTGACTTGTTGTTGCTCGTGTTCATTAAACATTTTACACAAATCAATCTACTTTATGTAACATTTTAGCGTCAGACTTTTCCCTCGTTCATCATTAGCTTTAACGGAGTTCTCGTCAAACGGAAGTGCGTTTACAACAAAAGTGCAAAAAACTGCAAAAGTGGGTGGGGCGGAATAAGGTCAATAGATACATACAATTTATTTATTTATTTGTTTTTTCCCTCCTGCAATAATAGTAGGCTGGGGATCCTTCCATTAACATCTGCACCCCACAGTCCTAACTTCTTTTTTTTTTCTTTTTTCCTTTTTTTCCCTCCCTTTTCTCTAGTATTCACCTTATTCTGCCCCGCCCACTTTTGCCTCTTTTTGCCACAGATTCACACTTTTGTTGTAAACGCACTTCTGTTTGACGAGAACTCCGTTAAAGCTAATGACGAACGAGGGAAAAGTCTGAGGCTAAAATGTTACATAAAGTAGATTGATTTGTGTAAAATGTTTAATGAACACGAGCAACAACAAGTCAACAACACAACGATTTCCTGGTCAGTCTGAAAACGGCTTTTTAGTCGAGTAGAACTTATTTTCTGTTGAGCTCGTCTGCTCCGTGTGAACTAATACAACGGAAACAAGACGGCGGCGCGTACGACAACTTCAGGAATAAGATGAATACTACACTACTATTCCTTTCTATCGTATCCAAACACACAATCCCCAGTATCGCCCTCGCTCCTCCACACTATTCTATAAACACTCTGGTTTGTTTTAGTCAAAGAAACCACTTTGTCACTGTCTTTTCCCTCTCTTAGGCCGACTCAAATGAAGCGTGATGGCGGCGGCGCTCCGTTCGTCTGTGAGCACTCTTCTGCCTCCTCGTGTGTCCGTGCACACAGGCCTGCGTCGCGGGGCTCTGTTTCCATTACGCCGCAGCCTTAAGTGTCCTTGTGGGGAGCCTATAATACGGCCTAATGCACCAGAGAGCCGTGGATCCATAGCCATCACCCACATCTGCACCGACATTACTGGAACCCGCTCCGCTACTGTTTCTGATAGGAATCTCCCGGGACCGGCCCCCTCCAGCCCGAGAGAGAGGGAGGGGTGAGAGGAGGGAGAGAGAGAGAGAGAGAGAGAGAGAGAGAGGAGGGAGAGAGAGAGGGGGGTGAGAGAGAGAGAGAGAGAGAGAGAGAGAGAGAGAGAGAGAGAGGGGAGGAGGAGGGAGAGAGAGAGAGAGAGGAGAGAGAGAGAGAGAGAGAGAGAGAGAGAGAGAGAGAGAGAGGAGGGAGAGAGAGAGAGGAGGGGTGAGAGAGGGGGGTAAGAGGAGGGAGAGAGAGAGAGAGGGGGAGAGATACAGAGGGAGGAGGAGGGAGAGAGAGAGAGAGAGAGAGAGAGAGAGAGGTGAGAGGAGGGAGAGAGAGAGAGAGAGGTGAGAGGAGGGAGAGAGAGAGAGAGGAGTGAGAGAGAGAGGGGTGAGAGGAGGGAGAGAGAGAGAGAGGGGGGGTAAGAGAAACAGAGGGGAGGGGTAAGAGGAGGGAGAGAGAGAGGGGTGAGAGAGAGAGAGGAGGGAGAGAGAGGAGGGAGAGAGAGAGAGAGGGTGAGAGGAGGAAGAGAGAGAGAGAGGAGGGAGAGAGAGAGGGGTGAGAGAGAGAGAGAGAGAGAGAGAGAGGGGCAAGAGATACAGAGGGGAGGAGGAGGGAGAGAGAGAGAGGAGTGAGAGAGAGAGGGGTGAGAGGAGGGAGAGAGAGAGAGAGGGGGGGTAAGAGATACAGAGGGGAGGAAGAGGGAGAGAGAGAGGGGTGAGAGAGAGAGAGAGAGAGAGGGGGGGGGGGTGAGAGGAGAGAGAGAGAGAGAGAGAGGGGCAAGAGATACAGAGGGGAGGAGGAGGGAGAGAGAGAGAGAGAGAGAGGAGGGGGGGTGAGATGGTGATAAAGTGGAGACTGTTAAATAAGGAGGAGAATAGAGAAATAAAAGAGTGAGAAGGAAATAAGAAGAAGAGAAAGATGGAGGTTAAGAGAGAGAGAGGGAAAAGAGGAGAGCGAGGAAGGTAGAGAGAGGGGAAAAAGAGGAGAGAGAGGAAGGGAGAGAGAGGGAAAGAAAGAAAGAAAGAAAGAGAGAAAAGACGAACTGAGAAAATGAGGAGAAAGGGAGAGGAAGAAGAAGAGAAGTGAGAGTAAGAGAAGAAGAAAAGGGAGAGAGAAAGGATAAGGGGGAGACGAAGAGAGGAAAGAGAGAGAGGGAGAGAAAGAAAAGAGAGAGAAAAGGAGGAGAGGAAGGGGGGAGAGAAGGTATGGAAGAAAGAGTGAGAGAGGAGGAGAGCGAGTGAGAGAGGGGAAGAGAGAAATAGAGGAAGAAAGGAAGAATGTGGGTAAAGCATGAGATACAGGAAGAGAGAGTGGGAAGGGAGATAGAGAAAGAAAGAGAGGAAGAGTGGGGAGAAAGGAAGAGAGACAGGAAGAGAGAGAGGGGAGAAAGAGAAAGAAGGAGGAAGAATGGGGGAGAAATGAAGAGGGACAGAAGAAGAGAGTGAGGGGGAAGAGAGAAATAGACAAAGAGAGCATGAGAGGAAGAAAGACAGTGGAAGAAAGCGAGAGAGAAGAAGAGAGAGAGAGAAATAGATAAAGAAAGGGAGCAAGAAAGGAAGAGTGTGGGTAGAGGATGAGTGACAGAGGAGGAGAGAGAGAGGGAACGGAGATAAAGGGAAAGAAAGGAAGAGTGGGGGGGAGAAAGACAAGAAGAGAGAGAGGGAAGGGAGATAAAGAGAAACAAAGAGAGGAAGAGTGTGGGAGAAGGAAGAGAGACAGAGAAAGAGAGAGAGGAAGAGAAAGGAAGAGAGAGAGGGAAGGGAGATAAAGAGAAAGAAAGAGAGGAAGGGTGGGGGGAAGAAAGAAAGGAAGAGAGAGAGGGAAGGGAGATAAAGAGAAAGAAAGAGTGAGGGGAGAAGAGAGACAGAGGAAGAGAGAGAGGAGGAGACGAGAGACAGGAAGAGAGAGAGGGAAGGGACATAAAGAGAAAGAAAGAGAGGAAGAGTGGGGGGGAGGAAGAGAGACAGAGAAAGAGAAAGGGGGAAGAGAGAGAGGGAAGGGAGATAAAAAGAAAGAAAGAGTGGGGGGAGAAGAGAGACAGGAAGAGAGGGAGGGAAGGGACATAAAGAGAAAGAAAGAGAGGAAGAGTGTGGGGGAAGGAAGAGAGACAGAGAGAGAGAAAGAGGCATGGGAAGAGAGAAATAGACAAAGAGAGCATGAGAGGAAGAGAGACAGAGGAAGAAAGCGAGAGAGAGAGGGGAAGGGAGAAATAGAGGAAAAGAAAGGGAGGGAGGGAGGGAGGGAGGAAAAGGAAAGAAAGGAAGAAAGAGAGGGAAGGGAGATAAAGAGGAAGAAAGAGAGGAAGAGTGTGGGGAAAGGAAGACAGGAAGAGAGAGAGGAAGAGACGAGAGACAGGAAGATAGAGAGGGAAGGGAGATAAAGGGAAAGAAAGAAAGAGTGGGGGGAAGAAAGACAGGAAGAGAGAGAGGGAAGGGAGATAAAGGGAAAGAAAGGAAGAGTGGGGGGAAGAAAGACAGGAAGAGAGAGGAAGAGGCATGGGAGGAAGAGAGATAGAGGAAGAAAGCAAGAGAGAGAGAGAGGGGAAGGGAGAAATAGAGGAAAAGAAAGGGAGAGAGGAAGAAAGAGAGGAAGGGTGGGGGGAAAGGAAGAGAGACAGAGAAAGAGAAAGGGGGAAGAGAAAGGAAGAGAGAGAGGGAAGGGAGATAAAGAGAAAGAAAGGAAGAGTGGGGGGAAGAAAGACTCTTTCCAAGAGAGAGAGAGAGGGGAAGGGAGAAATAGAGGAAAAGAAAGGGAGAGAGGGAGGGAGGCAGGAAAAGGAAGAGGGAAGACAGACAGAGGGGAGCGGGTGACTAAGAGAGCGAGCGAGGGAGGATGAGCGGAGCAGACACCTCTCTCTTCCCTCAAGGTGATTCACCTTAATGCTCGCCTGAAAATCAATGTGAAATTGAACTGAAAATTGAACTTTCAGCTGGTAATGCGGGAGACACGTTGTTATTAAATCTTTCCTTTTAGCCATGAAACCTTGTGTTTGATATTTGTCGGGCCGTAAATGTGGCGTGGCATGAGGAGCGGGGGGGTCGATTAGGGGCCCATCATGGGTTTGCCGAGGGGCCCCTAATCGGCCGCCACAGAGGAAACGGACTGTGGATTCTAACTTGTGACGGATGTAAAGTGACACGGACAATATTTGTGTTGGAAGGTCACTTTGTAATCCTTTAAAACTGAACTAAACTTAGCCCAACGCTTCCTTTTGTAGCATTTGTTGCACTTGGACAGCTCTCGCTCATTTTAGCTTGTTTCTCGCTTCCGGGTACAAGTCGGATTTTAATTGAATGCGTGAAAAAATCAAACAAAAATCCAATCAGCTGTTTTATTTCAGTACATATACATTGTGTGTTATTTGCATCTAAAGAGAGTTTTATTCTCTGCGAAACCGGAAGTGCGCCGTTAGCATGCTAGTTGCAAGCGTTAGCTTGTGTGATTGTAATTGTGTTCTTCATGTTAGACACACGTGAAGCGTCTGAAATGAAATAAAATACAACTTACAGGTGTCTCTAGTCGAGCCTTTTCCACGAGCTTCTGTTTGTATCGTCCGACGCTCGTTCACGTGACTCGCACATGTTTGTGTGACGTCACTTCAGATAAAAACGGTAATTTTGGTGATTTTAGAAACGGTAGAAAAGAACATTTCCTTCTATTTTATTTAAATACAGATAATAATTCAGTCCTGTCTGTGATTATAATGTGACATTTGAGAAAAAGGCTGGTTCCAAGAGGCTGCAGTACCTCGCACGGCCACTAATCAATCTGGGACACAGACAGAGGGGGCGTGGCTTATCCAGTTCATTTAATACATCCATGGTCTGGAGTGAGCTCATTGGCGCATGACCCCAAAAAAGTTTCTTACTTCCGCATTTACTTCCTGATACGGAGGCGGCCATCTTTGCTTTACTTCCTGATATGGAGGCGGCCATCTTTGCTTTACTTTCTGATATGGAGGCGGCCATCTTTGCTTTACTTCCTGATACGGAGGCGGCCATCTTTGTTTTACTTCCTGATACGGAGGCGGCCATCTTTGCTTTACTTCCTGATACGGAGGCGGCCATCTTTGCTTTACTTCCTGATACGGAGGCGGCCATCTTTGCTTTAGGGCGCCACGTGACCACAATCCCCCACTTCATATAAAAACGGTAATTTCGGTGATTTTATAAACGGTAGAAAAGAACATTTCCTTCTATTTTATTTAAATACCGATAATAATTCAGTCCTGTCTGTGATTATAATGTGACATTTGATGCAGTACCTCGCACAGCCACTAATCAATCTGGGACACACACAGAGGGGGCGTGTCTTATCCAGTTCTTTTAATACATCCATGGCGCAGCACAATTTCCTGGTTTTGGAACAATAAAACACTATAAGATTGAGTACAGACAGCACACAGCGGCCTCATTTTGCCTTGAATAGCTGCCATTACAACAAAACTGCAATCCAATTCTGCTAAACTCCATGGACAGAAATCATTTTTAAAGCCAGACCTTGCACAGACCAACACATTGTAATAAATCCTGTTTCAGACTCCTCTCTCCGTACATGGGAGTGGCTCGGTGTGATTAGTCCATGTCGACGTTTTTTTTTCCCTTTTATTCTTCGTCTGTGTCAAAGGAGGCATTGAAGTACAGCAGGACTTATCATTACTGCCACATTCACCAAAGTCCTCATGCGGCGCTATTGTTCAGATCCACTGCTGTTTTTTAAGACAGGCCCATGTTTTATTCGGCTAATAATTCACGATAGAAAAGAAGACCACCTCATATCTCTGTTTAATCTTTATTTCAACACATTTCGGCTTAGCATTTACAGGAGACACGTGTTATCACTGTCTTCAATGCTGCAGGGTATAAATATATGAATCTCCATGGAGACGAGCAGGTGATGCCACTGTGCTATGGTATAGGTCAGGGCTCTTCAACTTGAGGCCCAGGGGCCAAACCAGGCCATCCAAGTCATGGGATGTGGCCCTCAACCCATCATCCAAAAATATAGAAAATATTTTATCTTATCTTTGGTTGGTTTAGACGGGGTTTAGATCTGGTTTGGTCCTGGTTTAGATCTGGTTCAGTCCTTGATTAGGCCTGGTTTAGACCTGGTTTGGTCCTGGTTTAAATCTGGTTTAGTCCTGGTTTAGTTCTAGTTTAGACCTGATTTAAATCTGGTTTAGTCCTGGTTTAGTTCTAGTTTAGACCTGATTTAAATCTGGTTTAGTCCTGGTTTAATCCTGGTTTAGTCCTGGTTTATTTCTAGTTTAGACCTGATTTAAACCTGGTTTAGATCTGGTTTAATCCTGGTTTAGTTCTAGTTTAAATCTGGTTTAGTCCTGGTTTAGTTCCAGTTTAAATCTGGTTTAGTCCTGGTTTATTTCCAGTTTAAATCTGGTTTAGTCCTGGTTTAGTTCTAGTTAAGACCTGATTTAAATATGGTTTAGTCCTGGTCTAATCCTGGTTTAGTCCTGGTTTAATCCTGGTTTAGTCCTGGTTTAATCCTGGTTTAGTTTTGGTTTATATCTGGTTTAGTCCTGGTTTAGTTCTAGTTTAAATCTGGTTTAGTCCTGGTTTAGTTCTAGTTTAAATCTGGTTTAGTCCTGGTTTAGTTCTACTTTAGACCTGATTTAAATCTGGTTTAGTCCTGATTTAAACCTGGTTTAGTCCTGGTTTAGTCCTGATTTAAACCTGGTTTAGTCCTGGTTTAATCCTGGTTTAGTTCTGGTTTAAATCTGGTTTAAATCTGGTTTAGTCCTGGTTTAGTTCTAGTTTAAATCTGGTTTAGTCCTGGTTTAGTTCCAGTTTAAATCTGGTTTAGTCCTGGTTTAGTTCTAGTTTAAATCTGGTTTAGTCCTGGTTTAGTTCCAGTTTACATCTGGTTTAGTCCTGGTTTAGTCCTGATTTAGTCCTGGTTTAAACCTGGTTTAGTCCTGGTCTAATCCTGGTTTAGTCCTGGTTTAATCCTGGTTTAGTCCTGGTTTAATCCTGGTTTAGTTTTGGTTTATATCTGGTTTAGTCCTGGTTTAGTTCTAGTTTAAATCTGGTTTAGTCCTGGTTTAGTTCTAGTTTAAATCTGGTTTAGTCCTGGTTTAGTTCTACTTTAGACCTGATTTAAATCTGGTTTAGTCCTGATTTAACCTGGTTTAGTCCTGGTTTAGTCCTGATTTAAACCTGGTTTAGTCCTGGTTTAATCCTGGTTTAGTTCTGGTTTAAATCTGGTTTAAATCTGGTTTAGTCCTGGTTTAGTTCTAGTTTAAATCTGGTTTAGTCCTGGTTTAGTTCCAGTTTAAATCTGGTTTAGTCCTGGTTTAGTTCTAGTTTAAATCTGGTTTAGTCCTGGTTTAGTTCCAGTTTAAATCTGGTTTAGTCCTGGTTTAGTCCTGATTTAGTCCTGGTTTAATCCTGGTTTAGTTTTGGTTTATATCTGGTTTAGTCCTGGTTTAGTTCTAGTTTAAATCTGGTTTAGTCCTGGTTTAGTTCTAGTTTAAATCTGGTTTAGTCCTGGTTTAGTTCTACTTTAGACCTGATTTAAATCTGGTTTAGTCCTGATTTAAACCTGGTTTAGTCCTGGTTTAGTCCTGATTTAAACCTGGTTTAGTCCTGGTTTAATCCTGGTTTAGTTCTGGTTTAAATCTGGTTTAAATCTGGTTTAGTCCTGGTTTAGTTCTAGTTTAAATCTGGTTTAGTCCTGGTTTAGTTCCAGTTTAAATCTGGTTTAGTCCTGGTTTAGTTCTAGTTTAAATCTGGTTTAGTCCTGGTTTAGTTCCAGTTTAAATCTGGTTTAGTCCTGGTTTAGTCCTGATTTAGTCCTGGTTTAATCCTGGTTTAGTTTTGGTTTATATCTGGTTTAGTCCTGGTTTAGTTCTAGTTTAAATCTGGTTTAGTCCTGGTTTAGTTCTAGTTTAAATCTGGTTTAGTCCTGGTTTAGTTCTACTTTAGACCTGATTTAAATCTGGTTTAGTCCTGATTTAAACCTGGTTTAGTCCTGGTTTAGTCCTGATTTAAACCTGGTTTAGTCCTGGTTTAATCCTGGTTTAGTTCTGGTTTAAATCTGGTTTAGTCCTGGTTTAGTTCTGGTTTAAATCTGGTTTAGTCCTGGTTTAGTTCTAGTTTAAATCTGGTTTAGTCCTGGTTTAGTTCTAGTTTAAATCTGGTTTAGTCCTGGTTTAGTTCCAGTTTAAATCTGGTTTAGTCCTGGTTTAGTCCTGATTTAGTCCTGGTTTAAACCTGGTTTAGTCCTGGTTTAATCCTGGTTTAGTTCTGGTTTAGTTAAAACGGATCTAAAATATATGCAAAATAGAACACACATACTTTCTGAGCTTTGTTCATGCACTGATCCACAGGTTGCCGGTTTCCTTTTAGCTCGGTTACGGTTATCGTGTCCTTGGGCAAGACACTTAAAGATGTAGTACACACTTTTACTGCCTTGAAAGATGAAAAACAGAAATGATTGATATTAAACTGTTTGCAAACTTATTCATAATTTTCCCAAGACATTCCTGACGTCCTAATTATTCACCATGATATATTTATAAGCGCTAGTGCTAACAACAACTAGTATGCTAACAGCACACAACTCTTGTTTGCGAACAAAAAAACACACTTCTTTTACAATATCTGTACTGGAGAAAACTCATTTATTTTGATTTATTACCCTTTAATCTGCCTATAAACATGACAGTTTACCATTTTACGTTACCATATGTATCTGCAGTTTCGTAGTATTATCGTTGTATTTTACATTTTGTAAAATTGTAAATATTAATCTAAAATGACTTGATAGTAAACACAGGTCCATTGAGTTCATGTTCAAAGTGATGAGCCTGCCCTGTGACTGAATGTCACTCTGAATGTCACCACAACACCGCGCTGCCGGCATCATCTCTGCTTAGAAACATACATCTATCACTCAAAATACAACCACGAGTAAGCTGATTATGATTATTATAACACACAATAATAATAATATAGGCTGTGTGTCCTTGCATAGTGCATCCGACAAGTTCTCAAATTTCTAATTATGCCTTTTTTTACCACATTACTTCTGGTAAATATTTATCTTTTTAGTTTTACATCAGTCAAGTGGCAATTTGTGAAGAAAAATAACAGTGAAAATGACAGGAAGTAGTGCTGAGATCATGATGTCATCAGTAAGAGACGTTCCATCCAAATACAGGGGACACAATTCACACGCAGCTGACACATTTTTCTGACAGGTGTTATCAGGTATTATTATTTGTCAAATTATGACTATTGTGTCATTCTGTGGATTTTGGCACTTTTTACAATACGGTTGCTAGGTAACAGTTGTGGAATTACCTCTATATGTCACATCTGCTGCTCGTATCCAACCAGGAAGTAACATTGTCAAACTGGGGGAAAATAGGCTTTTTTTTGGGGTAAAAACATAATCGGCATCGTTTTAGTGAAACATACTCTAACTTGTCATGTGCATTAAAGCTTAGATCGATAGACAGATTGAAACTCTAGGAATTTGGCTCAGTGCATCGCATTTCAGTTTGGTTGTTTATTCTTAAATTGTTATGCTTTAGCGTTAGCATTGACACACAAACATGCCCCTTTAGAAACACACCTGTTTCCTTTCCTTTGTCCTTTGGTGAAGGATTCATCTGTTCAGCAAAGTCTGTGACATCAGAGACATCCAACACAACTCACTGTTCAATGCCCGATCTGTCAATATTTAGACTGACTTGGCGAAAACCCCATCGAAACAAATTGAACAGGAAGTACTCAGATGTACAGTGTGCTAGCCAACAGCCCAACTGATGTTCCATGCACATTCTAGTCCAGTTTTTTCCATCTTCGACAACTGTCCAGAGTGAAGCCCATGCTAACGAGGGACCTCTTTGAAAGGGTCATTCATGCCTTCAGGACCATTCGCTTGGACTATTGTAACGCGCTCTATTCAGGCATAAATCAGACGGTTCTTTCCCGGCTGCAGCTCATCCAAAATGCTGCTGCTCGGCTTTTAACTGGAACTGGAAATATGATCATGTTTCACCTGTTTTATCCTCACGTCATTGGCTCCCAGTGCATTTTAGAGTAGATTTTAAGATTCTTTTGTTTACTTCTAAATGTTTGAATGGCCTCGCCCCCTCGTACCTCTCTGATCTGATCCACCTGATGCCCCGCCCTCTCCAGCCCTCAGGTCAGATCAGCTGCAGCTTGTTGTCCCAAAAACAAAACGCAAGCTTCGTGGGGACCGTGCTTTTTCAGTTGCTGCTCCGCGACTGTGGAATCAGCCGCCTTTAGAGATTAGGCTCAAGCTCTGTCTGTTTTTAAATCACTTCTAAAAACGCACCTTTTTCCCTGGATTTTAATACGATGTGATTTTGTTTGTTTTTGTTTGTGTGTACTTTTTCCGACTGTAAAACGTTTTTAAAGTGCCTTATAAAATAAAGTTGGTATGGTATGGTATAGACATTTTCACTGTTCGTCTTTCTGTCTCACTCAGGGTTCTCAGTGCAGCTTAAGAGGAGGATTCGACAGGTATAGGGTTAACAGTTAACAGTTTGAGGAGCGTAACAGCCCTCAGGACAAACGACAACCGCGTCCTGCAGCCGCGGCCAGTGGCGGACCTAGGAATTTGGGGGCCCAAGGCAAATATTTTTGTAAATATTGTATTATATTTTGTGTTGATGTTGTGTTTTATTAACAATGTCTGTTTTTGTCCGTTTTATTGCCATTTTGACATCATAGCCGGGGGATTACAGATGAAAAAGAGCCTCTTTGGCTAATTCTGGCTGTTTTACTCATGTTTTATTCATGTGTTTTATGAAATTGCACTGTCCCCTTTTGGAAAAAAAAAACTAAACTGAACTAAAAAGAAGTACAGGGCCCTCCTCATCAAGTGTGATTTTCTATAACTTTGCTTTCGTTTCTTTCGTTTCTTTCATTTTAACACGCGTTCGATTTAAATACATAAATCATATTCATTTGCAATTTTATCATGTTAGATTTTGTTGACTGTTTAGCTTAGTTTGAAGACCCCTGCGTCTATAATGATGAGGAAGGGCATTTTATTGGGGGCCCCTTCAGATTGGGGGCCCCAGGCAATTGTGGCCCGTTGCCTAATGGTAGGTCCGCCCCTGGCCGCGGCATCACAGCCAGGAGCAAACGGTGGCCGACAAAACAAGAAATGTCTCTACTAAGCCTCACTCTTTCTCTGCACGGCTGTTTCTGTTGGTGATGAGACGGACCATCCCCTCGCCCCCTCCTGAAGGTCTTCTGCCAAATTTGGTGTAAAAGTCCTAAAACATTTCTCGCAGCATGGACAGAGTACGAGCCCCTGCTCCTTACTCCTCCTCTAATGCAAAAATATGTCCATCTATTCTGCCTTTATCTAGATCCACCCGTCGCGAAGGTCGAGCAGGTTGTCCATTAAGCCGTTCGCCGGTTTGATCTCGCCTTCCCCTGTCCGTATGCTGAAGTGCCCTTGGGCAAAGCCGCTCACCTCTGCCGCTGCGTCTGCTACAGGAGGTGAATGAGAGAGTGCTTGTGAATGGGCATTTAATGTAAAGAGCTTTGAGTGCCCCAAACACTTTACAGGATAAATGTAGCGTTTACCTGCTGTGCCCCGGCCTAGTGCTCCACCGCGGAAGTCTGAGTCATTGTAAGAGGAGATCAAGCAAAAACGTTTCAGGCTGTTTGTATTTCGAGAATTAGGCGTGGGGTTTTGTGAGTGGCACCAGTGCAGTTGGTCAAATGGTTGTTTAAAGGGGTCAAGCTTTGGATTTGGATCAATGCTAAACCAGGACTTAATGAAACAAGTCCAAACCAGAACCTAACCAACCCTAAATTAGTTCTCAGTCTCTAGTTAGGGTCTATAGATTGTTTGGTACTGTTCTAGTCCAGGTTTGGTTCAAGGTTTAATCCCAGTTTAGTATTAGTACTTTTCTGCATAATTAGTTTGGATCTGATACATGTAGATACTTCATAATTTTGATATATTTTTGCCACTGCCCTTCTTTAATCGACCACAGCCCTACAAAAGTCAACTTTTTTTCATCTTTTATGTATATTTAGTATTCTTTTATGCTCTAAACCAGTATTTTTGAACCTTTTCCGAGTTGCGGCACATTTTTTGGGTTTAAAAGCCTAAACCTTAGTCTAAACCAGGACTGAACAAGACCCAAAACAAGCTGGTCTAAACTATAAAGTGAAAAGAGGTTCATATCAGGACCAAACTAGATCTAAACTAGAACTAAATTAGGACCAGAAGCAGATCTAAACAAGACATGATTTATTTCCTAATCACTAAACCAGGGCAAAAAGAGATCTAAAAGTGTTTTCATGAGATCTAAACGAGATCTAAACCAGCTCTACAAAGGTCTACACCAGGCATGTCTGGGGGCCAAATGCAGCCCTCAGACCAATTTTTCTTGGCCCTTATTCTTCCTGGTGAACTGGCCCACATTGTCCTGATAAGTACTATTTACAGCACATTTCAGATTTTCTACAATTCCAACCTAAATAACTAACATTTTGGTGACACACAGACCTGATATTAAGGCACAGACTGAATGTAGATGTGGTGGAGCTTAAAACATCAGATAAATGCAGCTTTTTTTAACGTTTCACAATTGATTTGTGGCCCTCCGCTTGGTCTATATTTCAATATGTGGCCCTCGATGGAAAAAGTTTGGACACCCCTGGTCTACACCAAAAACATTTCGGAATCACAATCAAACCAGGACTAAACCTGGTTTAGTCTAGGACTAACCAGATTTAAACTAGGACTAAACCAGATTTAAACCAGGTCTGAAGCAGTCCTAAACCGGATCTAAACCAGGACTAACCCTTCCATTTATTCCTCTCTTCACTTTGCTTATAGACAGCTCACTCACTTCCCCTCGTCGATCTACCGTGACTGCGCAGCACGGACCTTCTCACGAGGTTGCAGGTTTGATCCCCGGCCCCACTGCTTTGGCTGCTGGAGTGGGCCCTAACGGCGCCTCGGGGCCGTCTCTGCTCTCGTCTGTGAATCAGAAGGGTGCTTGTGTGAGCCGACAGGTGAATGGCCGCTTCATGTAAAGTGCGTGGAGAGCAGGTACAGACACTTAAGGTCTATACAGGGCAGATGCATGCGCTTGCCTATACCTTTGCTCAAATACACAACGAGAGGTGCATCGTTATACCACACTTAGGCGCCATCTTGTTGGAACACATGTGTAAAAAGATTAAGATAAATGTTGTGGTGTAAGTGGTGTCATTATTCAACTCCTACGGCGTGATTACCATAAGGCATGAGATTAATATAGCAGTTTTGTGGAACCAATCACAAGCACATTCTTGAGGTTAAATGTTTGTGGATTTCTTTCAAAAACAGTAAATCTCCCAGAGCTGCCCACCATCTGAGGTTCTGACGTCATCAAATTGTAGAATGTGAATCTAATCTTTTGCAGAGTCCAGCAAATTTTGTGTGACCTGCTAAATGTATTGTTAAATGTATTGTAAAATTATTGTGAAATATAGTTCTTGTTTTTCTAGTCTCAAAAAAAAAAAAAAATTGGTGTCAAGGTCCAAAGACAGGCAAGTACAAGTCAAGTCCCAAGTTCAGTCCCAGGTTTAAGACGGGCAAGTACAAATCGAGTCCCAAGTCGAGTCCCATGTCAGAGACAGCCAAGTCCCCTGTCGAGTCCCAAATCAAAGACAAGCAAGTACAAGCCAAGTCCAGTCCCATTTTTAAGACCGGCAAGTACAAGTCCAGTCCCCAGTCCAGTCCCTAGTCCAGTCCCAAATCAATGGCCTGCAAGTCCAAGTCCTCTGCTTTAAGTTTGTAGCATTTTCAAGTCATCAAACTGCCAAATATAGATCATATTTGTGAATGGCTTGTTAAAAAAAAAGGTCACAAATAAAAAGCTTCATCTTAATGTCAAATGTAAAAACAAAAACAAAACAAAAAACAGTATTCGAAACACATCAAGTTGTCTCCATAGAACTATAATAAAACCTGGAAGATGAATCCAAAATGGCCGCCCTGTTTATCCCTATGGCCTGAGCTCATTGGCGCATGACCCCAAAAAAGTTTCTTACTTCCGCATTTACTTCCTGATACAGAGGCGGCCATCTTTGCTTTACTTCCTGATACGGAGGCGGCCATCTTTGCTTTACTTCCTGATACGGAGGCGGCCATCTTTGTTTTACTTCCTGATACGGAGGCGGCCATCTTTGCTTTAGAGCGCCACATGACGACAATCCCCCATGATGCTTTGAGCGACGTGAACGACCAGCAGCTGCAAGTTTTTGTGTTAGCATTAGCTTGTGTGATTGTAATTGTGTTCTTCATGTTAGACACACGTGAAGCGTCTGAAATGAAATAAAATACAACTTACAGGTGTCTCTAGTCGAGCCTTTTCCACGAGCTTCTGTTTGTATCGTCCGACGCTCGTTCATGTGACTCGCACATGTTTGTGTGACGTCACTTCATATAAAAACGGTAATTTCGGTGATTTTAGAAACGGTAGAAAAGAACATTTCCTTCTATTTTATTTAAATACCGATAATAATTCAGTCCTGTCTGTGATTATAATGTGACATTTGAGAAAAGGCTGGTTCCAAGAGGCTGCAGTACCTCGCACGACCACTAATCAATCTGGGACCACAGACAGAGGGGGCGTGGCTTATCCAGTTCATTTAATATATCCATGGTTGTCTCATGTCGTAGGGCTCCAAGTCAAGTCCAAAATCTTAGTCCATTTTATTATGCGGTCAAGTGTCAAGTAATCAAAAGTGAATGAAGTCCAAAGTCACCACTTGCAAGTCAACTCCTCTTATTGGCAAATTTTACACATATTTCAATCAAAGCCGATGGAAATATGATTCCAGGTTTTGTGACGTGTCTTCTGAATTTCATCCTGAGTTCAGTAGCTCATTGTCAAAATCTGTAATTACATTTTTTTCCCTTTTTGTTACAGAACTTGAGCGGTCAAATTTGTTCATTCAAAATATCACCCCTAAAGAATTGCGCAACATTTAACTTGCCAAATATTGATTCCCTCCATGCACACTTTGAGGTGACATTTTCAGAGAAGGTCAATAAAGAGCTACGGAAAAAACTCGGCGAGCTTTTTAGGCGTTGTCAAGGAACTCTGTGTTGTTGTTTTTTTGTTGTTGCTTTATTCATTTCAAACAGAAAATACTACAAGATGTCATACATGGTTCATCGCTGCCAAACTTGTTAAGATTTATTTCTTAAAAGGTTTTATTCATTCAACCGTTTACTTTGAGCAAACATCGTGAAGAGGATTTCAATAAAGTTTGTAGCTCTTTTGAAAACTCTAACCTATTAAACTCCACCACACTTTAGCCGACGTCTCCGAGTCGCCATTTAAGCACACGATTCAAATTTAATGGCTTATGATTACGCATTTTCCCTCAAATAACGACGCCACTTTATAATGACCCCGGGGCCCCTTTTTCACTGTAACTATCATGATTATTACGGCCGGTGGGAGCCTTCCTCCGTCCGCTCAGCGTTTCCGACAGATTGCGTGAACAGCGGTGGCGGTCTTCATCTGGCGCCCCTCACCCTTCACTTGCGGCGGGGCAGGTGTTGTGATGTAAGCCGTGTGCACTTCCAATCGCCGTGTGTCACCCACGTCACCCTCCCGACACACACCTTCTCTCGCCGACGGCTCTGCCTGTGAGTATTTGTCACATGGTGGGGACTTTAATCTGCACGTGGACAGTCACTCACATCACGGGGACCTGTCTCGTTTAGCGAAAAATTGATAATAGCGCAGTTGTTCTAGACCAGGCATGTCCAAACTCAGGCCCGGGGGCCAAATGCGGCCCTCAGACAAATTTTTCTTGGCCCTTAGTCTTCCTGGTGAACTGGCCCACATTGTCCTGATAAGTACTATTTACAGCACATTTCAGATTTTCTACAATTCCAACCTAAATAACTAACATTTTGGTGCAGCACAGACCTGATATTAAGGCACTGAGACTGAATGTAGATGTGGTGGAGCTTAAAACGTCAGATAAATGCAGCTTTTTTTAACGTTTCATGATTGATTTGTGGCCCTCCGCTTGGTCTATATCAATATGTGGCCCTCGATGGAAAAAGTTTGGACACCCCTGGTCTACAATGTATAATACAATACAACATTTTCAAACTAACACTTTATGTTGCCTACTTTTTACTAGTTCTTGCTAAACTCACAAATAACCCACTCATACCACCGCCTTTCCTCTTCCTCTTCTTCTCAACTCTTTTTACAGAGTTGTGCCGAGTTTTGTGTGTGGATGTGTGTCATTTTCTGTCCAGATTTTGATTTCAATATCAGTGATTGATTGATGCGGTAAAAATCACACATTCATCTAAATCAGGCATGTCCAAACTAAGGCCCGGGGGCCAAATGCGGCCCTCAGACCAATTTTTCTTGGCCCTTAGTCTTCCTGGTGAACTGGCCCACATTGTCCTGATAAGTACTATTTACAGCACATTTCAGATTTTCTACAATTCCAACCTAAATAACTAACATTTTGGTGCCACACAGACCTGATATTAAGGCACTGAGACTGAATGTAGATGTGGTGGAGCTTAAAACATCAGATAAATGCAGCTTTTTTGAACGTTTCACGATTGATTTGTGGCCCTCCGCTTGGTCTATATTTCAATATGTGGCCCTCGATGGAAAAAGTTTGGATAGCCCTGTTCTAGAGACAGTGGTGGAAGAAGTACTCAGTTTTCTTACGTAAGTGTAAGTGCAGATTCAGAAGCACAACAAATTACTAAAGTAGTCTAAAAAAATGAAAAAGTAACTGAACGTTTTGAAGGACCTGTTTAAAAATGTACAGATTGTTCAAAGAATTTTAACAATTCCAACAATTTTCCTAATTTTCATGTTCATTTTATGTGTGTATGTTTGCTCATAGTCGGGACCTTTTGGCAGAATGTCGGCATAAAGTTGCTAAAAATAACCCCTCAAACCATATGAGAAGTACTTTCTACTTTTCAGTCCAGTTATAATAGAGTAGAAGGCACAGAAGCCTGCTTTCAAATGTTGTTTCAAAAGTTAAAAGATAAGATAAGATAAGGTAAGGTAAGGTAAGGTAAGGTAAGGTAAGGTAAGGTAAGGTAAGGTAAGGTAAGGTAAGGTAAGGTAAGGTAAGGTAAGGTAAGGTAAGGTAAGGTAAGGTAAGGTAAGGTAAGGTAAGGTAAGGTAAGGTAAGGTAAGATAAGATAAGATAAGATAAGAGATCCTTTATTTGTCCCACAATGGGGAAATTCCACTGTTGCAACACACAGTTTAGAACAGGAATGAATGAAATAGGCGCATGCAATAAAAATAGGATAAATAATTACTAAACATGGTAATAAAAATACAATATAAAGTATAAAGTGCACACTCTTATTTACAGTAGGTGGCTGTCTGGGAATAAATAGTAAAAATTGCAAATAAAGTGGCTTAAGTGTATTGTTATATACAGAAAACACCTAAAATTTTACTTAAGAGCAGTGCTTTTACTTTTGTACTTTGTTACCTTCCACCACCAAGATTTGCAAAATTAGAGTAGAATATCGGGTAAATCATCTATAGTTAAAACTGTTACGACTGACCTCATACAGAGACAGAAATGTCTAGTGTAATCTCCCAAACACAAGTATTAAGTAATATTTCTGCCCTTTTATGGTTAATTTTATGGTCCATTCATGTCTAACCTCAACTAAAGACCTTTTTATTTATTTGTTCCTTGAGTGCAAACTGATTTAAGGAAACAAGTGTTCAGTTAAGCTGCTCCCACAGCTTGGAACACTTTCAATATGAACTGAAACTTTGTGTTGTTTTCGTTCTATATATATTTAAAAAAAAATAATTAAAATAAAATATTAAAAATAATCCTATGAGCAATGTCTATTTTTTAAATGTAGTCCTACAATGTTTTTTTTTTATACGTTTTTTTTAAACATGTATTTATGACATGTGTTTTTACCGGGTTAAATAAAAGAAAAAACTTAAAGAATCAAATAATGAATCCTTTATTATTAGATCAACAACATGGTATAAAGTTCAGATCTGGTTTGAAACAGGTTAAGAGTCGGGTTAAGTTTAGGCAGGTATACGACTAATTATGATTAAAGTGCGTATGACAGGTTTTTATGATTTTCTAATTTTGACTTTATTCAGTGCATTAATACTTTGTGTAAATACAAATTATAGTTTTACACCAATCAAGTCGCTATTTGTGGAGAAAAGTTGAAAAATATGTTGACAATTACAGGAAGTAAATAAACTGATGACATCACACTGGGGAGACAAAGGTTATGCATAATTTACACAAAATAAACTACTTTTTTGACCCTTTAAACTTTGATTCAACAAAATAAAGGTGTTTTTCTTTGTCAAATGAACAAAATCTGTGACATTAGATGAGTTTTGGCCCAGTGTACAGTGTGGTTGCTATGGTAATTTCCTAGTGTGATGTCATACTTTACAACTGGGAATTTAAAACCTAAAAAACTCCTAAACTGGGGTTAAATTTGTAAAGATTTTAGTAGAAATTTGAATATATTCATCTTAACTGCATTTTAGTTAAACGTGCATTTCAACCTGTCAGAGGCCCTTTAAGTTCAGCATCGATCTCCAGGAACTGAACGCAAGTCAACGATACGTCCCCAAAAAGAATGAAAACCCGGTGTGTGCGCACGCGTCTGCCTGCCTGTCCGTGTGTGCGCGCGACGGAGCCAGCTGGCACGAGTCGTCATGGCAACACTCACCGGGTTTTCAAAGAAATTCGTCTGCTGAGCTGCGGGCTTAAGGGCACGAGGAGCGGATGAATAAACTAATGAGATTATGAATTATCGCCGCACATTTTTTTTTTTTTTTTTTTTTTTTAATACAGACAGAAGTGAAGTTTTTGCTTTTGTCGGAATTGTTTGTCGAGCGTCATCATTAGTATAGCTTTTTACGTGCACCGGGAGTGTTTTTCCGCGCACGTCTGCTCGCCATACTCGCATACGTTCTCGCGTCGCAATTTTTTCCCACCCAGAAGTCCGCCGCCGCTAGTGCCGCTGCTGGGCGGAGAAGTGGACGACCTGCATCCTAACGCATCCTCCCGAACCTCTCTCCCCGTCTCTTCTCTCCCCCTCTCTCTCGCTCGCTCGGGCTTTTATTATCCTCCACCTCATTGCAGTCTTCTCACGTCCCCCCTCTTCGCTTCTCTCCCTCCCTCCCTCCCTCGCTTTCTCTCTCTCCCCGTCCGCCCGAGCCCCGCTACAGGAGAGAAAGAGAGATAGAACTGGAAAGGAGGAAGAAGAGGAGGAGGAGGAGGGAGTGCGGCTCGGCTGAATGTGAACGACATGTCGACAGTCAGCGTCTAAAGTCTTTCCTCGGTCGTTCCCCCTGCTTCTTTTTTCCGGCGCCGGACTGAGTGAGTATCTAACCTGCATCATGTTCTGGAAAGCGTCGCCGTGCGTGGACGTTTTTTACGCGGGGAATTTTGCGAATTGGACAGAAATTGGATTGCGTTACCAAGGATTTTATTTTTTTCTCCAAAGACTGGTAAAATGTCTTAATAGCTTTTAGCGTTAATGGCTGGTTGGTCATGCTTTCTTTCTTTTCTTTTCTTTTTTTTATTATTCTTTCTGCTAAAACTGTTTCAATACGCTGTAATGTTCCGTAATTGATTTTCCTGGAGGGGCCGCTGCTGCCGTTTCTTGCTGTTACGCGCGGGCAATGCATTTGATCTGTTCCATTCTTTTTCTTTTCGCCTGATAGCGCGAGTTTGGGGGCCCCGAGCTGTGTGTGCGGGTGCGTGCGCGTGAGAGAGAGAGCGTGAGAGACACTGACGGGCGCAGAGGACACGGGCCGGCACCGAATTATTATGTGACATGCATAAATACGACGAAGAATAAGCTGGTGTGGTGACCGTCATCTTTCGATCTCGTTTCTCGCTCCCGGTTTGCGTCAGTGTTTGTTGTGCGCTTTGGACGTTGGAAGAGTGAGTGAGTGAGTGAGGAAGGGAAGGATTAAAAAAAACAAAAAAAACTTAAGAATTTTTTTTTTTTGAAGCCACACCTGTGTCAAGTGTGGATAGGCGCAGACAGAAAGACAGCCGGACGGATTGGACGGACAGTGCGTATTGACGAAACCAGAGATTGATGGTGGATACTGCTGCGTTGTCACCACTTTTTCACCAATGTTGCAACGCTGACTTGTCGACTTGGCTGATTAGATTAAAAGAGTGTGTTATTTCCCCTTTTCACGAAGCAGAGATAGCTCAAAGAAATCATAAAAAACTTTCCCGTAACGATCTGAAGACTCCAAACGATACACTCCTCCTTGGATGTCTTGCTATTGCACTCTTTCGGGACTCAGAATGCGTTGGATTCCGTATTTGTCAAACAATTTCAATACCTTGTCCTCGTTTGAGCCCGTCTTCGCTAACTAGAAGCGATTTGCTCACATCTGACAGACAGGGAATCCATTTTTTCTAGCTCAAGGTTTGTTTTTTTTGCCCCCCCAAACATTGATCATTGTGGGATTGTGCAGTGCCAAAGCCGAATCCGGTCGGTTTGTTATGAAATCAAGCCTCCACCGCATCTACACCTGCACGTACCGGCACTTGGCAGGACTTTAAAAGCAGCAGTTTTCGAACGCTTTGACCTTTCTATTGTTTTGAAGGCACACGCTCACGCATTCGGATGGAGCGGAACAAGGCAGGAATGCGTTGCCGGAGCTCGGGGATGCGATGTGGTCGATATCAGGTTGCGGTAACTTGTTTTCGGAGTGGCAGCTTGTTCTTTTTTTGACTGCTTATGCAACCCACACACACCCATCCGCCGCTCCACCAGATTGCATTACTCGGGCTTTATCTATGGTCTCCTTCACCCCGTGCCTTTGGCCTCATCATAATGGCGAGTGACGTGGGGCCTGTGCAATGCAAAGCAGAGTTATTGCAATATCGCGGACCGGAGAGGAGATTAAGAGACGTGTTTGGTATGCATCAGGTTCTCAGGCTCTAATATAGTTGTCGTGCAAGGGACGTCTGTGATTTATCGCGGTGTGGGCCAAGAGTGCAGTGTGGTGACGTGGAATTACGGAAATAAGTTATATGTAAGTAAGGAAAGTTTACCTGAATCAGAAAAGTTAATGGAATCCAGTTCTTGTGTTGGGTTTTGCAGTGTAATGTGAATTATTGAAGTAGACAATTGGTGCTTAAAAGAGTTTCTATCTAGTTTCATGCAATTGTCATACATAGGTCTTAGGTTTTATTAATATTGTGCAGCATAATGTGGTAAATCAAAAAACCTCAAACTAAAGTATTGGTTTTGATTAACGTCCAAATGCCAAGTGTCCATCACCTGCTCGTCTCCCCGAAGATATTAATGCTTTGTCTAGAATGTTGCAGACTATACCATTTAACCTATCGATCTTGTATTTATTCAATTACAGGTTTTTATTGATGAAATTGCTTTTTTAAAGTGAGTGTGCATGGTCGCCTCTCCATTGATCTGACCTGTAACTTGGCCTGGCTGCGTTACCTGCTCGACTCCATGGAGATAAGTTTAATGCCATACTGAGGAACACGGAGACGAGCAGGTGGCAGGCAAGTTACAGGGTGCAGCTTTAAGTCACTTTAAAGGTGTCTTGTCTCTATAGAGATGTCACTGCTTTGCCTAGATCAGACATGTCCAAACTCAGGCCCGGGGGCCAAATGCTGCCCTCAGACCAATTTTTCTTGGCCCTTAGTCTTCCTGGTGAACTGGCCCACATTGTCCTGATAAGTACTATTTACAGCACATTTCAGATTTTCTACAATTCCAACCTAAATAACTAACATTTTGGTGCCACACAGACCTGATATTAAGGCACTGAGACTGAATGTAGATGTGGTGGAGCTTAAAACATCAGATAAATGCAGCTTTTTTAACATTTCACGATTGATTTGTGGCCCTCCGCTTGGTCTATATTTCAATATGTGGCCCTCGATGGAAAAAGTTTGGACACCCCTGGCCTAGATTATGTCACACAGTATGGCATTAAACCTATCTATCTTCTGGGAGACGAGCCAAGTTACAGGTCAGATCTGAGGAGAGACCATCCCACTCACAGAAAGAATTTATTTTTCGGCAATAAAAACATATCCAAGTAAACAAACGTAAAAAGGATAACACCTGCGCCCGGAGCAGCCATCACTACTGTCTTGGCCCAGTGTTCAAAGTGAGTCCAGCTCAGACGGCTGAAGGAGCGCCTGCAGAAGGCTGTGGCTACAGGTGAAAATAGACCCCCAACGGAAAGAACCATGAGCTCCGCGGCACCTCCTCCAGCCTCACAGCCGTGCTCTGAGGGCGGTCTGAGCTACTCTCTGTACTTCTAATGCTTTGGAATTCTTGTGGCCACCATGTGCAGTCTTAGCCTTTGAGTATTTCTTGCAGGCGTTACCTTATACCAACTACAGTGTACTTCGTTGTGTATATCAGGGGTTCCCAAACTTTTCTGCCCAGGATCCCCAAATTAGCCATGCAACGGACTTGGGACCCCCAGAGCGAAATGAAAATGACAGTAGCAATAATTTTAAGTGTCAAAGCCTGTTAAATCACATCTAATATTGGTTATTTGAATAGTTTATTGTCTTATCGGACCCTATTTCACTAAAAGATACTGTTTTTAATGTAAAAATAGAGCAAATTCAATGTCATATTAATTAAAATTAGATCTAGAAATCATCTCACGACCCCCACTTTGGGAACCACTGGTGTATATGACCAGCACAGTGCAGCTTCATGTGGGTTCATGCCACGCGACAACATAGAGAAGTACTTGTCTATTCACCTTATTCTGCCCCGCCCACTTTTGCCATTTTTTGCACTTTTGTCGTAAACGCACTTCTGTTTGACGAGAACTCCGTTAAAGCTAATGACGAACGAGGGAAAAGTCTGACGCTAAAATGTTACATAAAGTAGATTGATTTGTGTAAAATGTTTAATGAACACGAGCAACAACAAGTCAACAACACAACGATTTCCTGGTCAGTCTGAAAACGTCTTTTTAGTCGAGTAGAACTTATTTTCTGTTGAGCTCGTCTGCTCCGTGTGAACTAATACAACAGAAACAAGACGGCGGCGCGTACGACAACTTCCGGAATAATGTGAATAAATGACCTGAAAACTGCTCCAGACCGCTGCACAGACCTGCACCTCCCCGGACCTGCTCCCGCAGAGCTCCGAGGTCAGAGTTACTGCTCACATTGATTTAAATCACTTTGGAATTCTTGCGGGACCTGAATAGCAACTGACTTAGGTGTAAACCCAGCATAAATTTAATGCTGTACTGTGGAACATTTAGGACAAGCAGGTGGCACCGGGAAACTTTAACAGTGAACCTCTACACCAGGCATGTCCAAACTCAGGCCCGGGGGCCAAATGCGGCCCTCAGACCAATTTTTCTTGGCCCTTAGTCTTCCTGGTGAACTGGCCCACATTGTCCTGATAAGTACTATTTACAGCACATTTCAGATTTTCTACAATTCCAACCTAAATAACTAACATTTTGGTGCCACACAGACCTGATATTAAGGCACTGAGACTGAATGTAGATGTGGTGGAGCTTAAAACATCAGATAAATGCAGCTTTTTTTAACGTTTCATGATTGATTTGTGGCCCTCCGCTTGGTCTATATTTCAATATGTGGCCCTCGATGGAAAAAGTTTGGACACCCCTGCTCTACACTGTAGTTAATCTTACACAAATGGTACATAATTTCTCGAGTTAATAAGCCTGCTTTACTTTTCTGTTGAACTTTTACATGGCACGTTTTACAGCAGAGTGTGTAGGAGCTGCACAGTTTGATGCTGTATTATGGAGTCTATATTTAGAGCTAAATTTAGTTTCCACCTGCTTTAAACCCGGTTAAGACATTTCAGCCTCTAATGTAGAATAATGTGATACTTTGTCATAAGCAAGACAAGAGTTGAACATAGTGCATAAGATTTTATTATACTCCAGCGCTGGGTACATATTATTGCGCTGCCTTGAATGTTCCAATGGCATGGCATTACACTTACCTGTCTTTCCTTCATTTAAAGGTCCCATATCATGCAAAATGGACTTTTCAGAGGTTTTAACCTTCCTCCAGTGCTATTTGGGCCTCGTATGTTGTGCCCAAAGTGGTTTTTTGATTGATTCCCTCATGCTTTCACTAGAGAACTGTCTTTTCCGTCCCCCTCGGCTGAGCAGCAGACGGGGGCTCCTCACTAAGATGACGCGGCTTCACCAGGATGACGCGGTGTTTAAGCCACGCCTCCAGGAAGCGCGCAGCCGCAAGAATAAAAACAGCTAATGCTAATGCTACACAGTAATTACACGATGGATACGACAGATAGAAGAGTTAGCTTGTTATTTACCAAACGGCACGTCCGTCGTTGAGGCCCTGGAGCACGTCAAACTCCAGGTCAGATCCAGGACGTAGGACTCAGCACGACGCACCGTCAGGACGAGAAAATGTTTATTCAGTGTTTGTGTATCGCTGTTTACCGGAGCACACGGCGCATGCACCATCTCCGCTCTAGGCTTCGTCACGGGTTGGGCGGGGGAGGCAGCCTGCTCTCTGTTCGGGGGGGTCAGATCTCAGAGTGAGCCGTTTGCTTTTGCAGGAGGGGGGCCAGTCCAAGAAATGGGTGTTTTTTGTAAACTGTTATGTTATGGATATTACACAACGAGAAAATGTATCAACAAAGCCCTTAGAACAGACTGTGTGAAGGGGAAAAGAGCAGGATATGGGACCTTTAATTACTGCCATTTTTTATTTGGAGGTTAAAAAAGACTGTGAACCACTCCAGGACAAGCAGCAACATCTCCATTGAGACAAGCAGGTGCATACCCCCATCAGAAAAGTACATAGCGCACCTTTAAGTCTTTCCACTTGGCCTTAAATATATGTTAAAGTTAAGGTACATTTTTGTCTCTTTTTTGTGACATGTGTTATCAGCGTTTGACCCATCCTCTAGCGCCAGTCGAACAATCTGTCAGGAGCAGTGGGCACCCGAGGGCCCTTCTCCAGCAGAGCCTGAGACAGAAGCTAATCTTAGACGGGGCTACCGACGTGGAGGATAATTTGTAATGTTTTTAGGTTGATAGGGGAACGGCAGCACCCAGAGAAAACCCAACCCGATTGAACCGTACTTACAAACTTTACACCGGGTTGGCTGCTCTTGTGACTGAGCAGTTTTCAAGCATTTTTTATTGTATGTTACATTTTTAACGTTAGAGCTTTGGATGACCCATTAAAAGTGTAGTTCCAGTGTGTATGACAATAGTGAACATGATTATATTTAAGAATTTACTCAACATTTTGCCTATTCGTCCCCAGTTTGACACTTTTTGTAAAGATTATATTGGCACTTCCTGGTTGAACACGGGCAGCAGAGTATTTCCACTACCTGACAACCATTTTGAAAACAAGGGCCAAAATCCATAAATCACACAATAGTTATAATTAAAACACCCTTATTTTGCTGAATGATTGTTTAAATCAGGGGTGTCCAAACTTTTTCCATCGAGGGCCACATGTTGAAATATAGACCAAGCAGAGGGCCACAAATCAATCGCGAAACGTTAAAAAAAGCTGCATTTATCTGATGTTTTAAGCTCCACCACATCTACATTCAGTCTCAGTGCCTTAATATCAGGTCTGTGCTGCACCAAAATGTTAGTTATTTAGGTTGGAATTGTAGAAAATCTGAAATGTGCTGTAAATAGTACTTATCAGGACAATGTGGGCCAGTTCACCAGGAAGACTAAGGGCAAGAAAAATTGGTCTGAGGGCCGCATTTGACCCCCGGGCCTGAGTTTGGACATGCCTGTTCTACAGCATTGGCACAAAACATATTTATTTAGCATTTAGCAGTTTTATGACTCCAATTGAGCTGCAACTGCATGAAAGTAAGAAGGAAATGTGTAAATTTTAAGTTATTAGAGTTTGGCAAAATAAGTGTTAAGTAAATAAGTGCTGCCCTAATAAGTAGTTGCCGTAGTTAGAGACCGACGTTCGTAATTTTGACGCAAATTCGGCGCTGACTCAAATCGAGAAATCACAAAGACTGTCGGATTGCGTGATTTGAGCTGTGCATTTTTCCTGTATCCATCGAGACCCTGCATGGAGCTATATTTGCTATCTAGCTAGCACTGAAATGCTACGCTACAATGCTTTTTACACCAAGATGTTCCATCACCGACAGAAACAACAGAGCGGAGTAAGAGTGAGACTTAGAGCTTTCCTGCTGTGTCTCCAGAGTTCAAACGACTTCTCCTGGACGCTGGCTGTGATTCCTTTTTGTCCTGAGGGATGTTACTCTCCTCAGACTGCCCTGACACAAGATCTGACAACCCTCTCTGTTGAGCTGCGCAGAGCTTTTCCATTATCTGCTCCGTGTGCTTGAATTGCCCCTCTGGGACGAATAAAGCGATTGATTTATTGATTGAAAAAAAATGTGACAATAGTCCTGACGTGTCTTTGTTTCAGTCCGGTTTTATCCTGGTTTGAACTTGTTACCGGGCCTTGGTGTTGACCTGGTTTAGACCCGCTTCGGTTTTTAATTCAAGCTCTGCTCATTGTTGTAAAGGCCTTGAATGTTTCTTCTTCATGTTTTAAATTCCATTGATCTTTGGTTTATTGCATTCATCACTTGGGACATGGATTAGAAAATGTGTGTCTGTTTCAAACCGCCTCAGAGCATAAACCTTTTATTGCCATATTTGAACATATTATGAGTACTGTGTGTATTGCCTTTATACATACATTTGCATACATTAGAGACTCATTTGCATTGGCATTTCGCGTTTTATAATTTTGAGGATGACTTTTAAGAGCTTGCTGTATTGTTTTCCCTTTTCAGTTACTCACTCCAAGCTGTGTTTGGTGGGATTCGTGCACGTTTGAGTAATCTCTATTCTCCTGTCCGCTCACCCCTGTTCCCCACACACCAGGCATGTCCAAACTCAGGCCCGGGGACCAAATGCGGCCCTCAGACCAATTTTTCTTGGCCCTTAGTCTTCCTGGTGAACTGGCCCACATTGTCCTGATAAGTACTATTTACAGCACATTTCAGATTTTCTACAATTCCAACCTAAATAACTAACATTTTGGTGACACACAGACCTGATATTAAGGCACTGAGACTGAATGTAGATGTGGTGGAGCTTAAAACATCAGATAAATGCAGCTTTTTTTAACGTTTCATGATTGATTTGTGGCCCTCCGCTTGGTCTATATTTCAATATGTGGCCCTCGATGGAAAAATGGACACCCCTGCCACACACGCTCGGTTCCCTTTACTTACATCGCTCTTCAATTTTCATTAAAATTTATTCTCGCGGGCTCGACACACGGGGGCCGTCAGACGAGAGCGACCAGAGACACTCGTCGCAGCAGGTTTTAAAATCAAACACACGGCAACGACGAGCTGCGGCGACCGGTGGGAGCCTCACACGCCGCGCTCTGTTCACGAGTCCGCCACGCGTTTGATAGCCAGTGAAATTTTCAGAGTTTAACAGTTGTTTTTACGGGTGAAAAGTCGCATGTATAAACTGTCACAAGGGGTTTCGCGCGAATTGACTGAAATAGTTATTGACTTTGCTTCACATCAAAAGGAAAAAGCTGACCGTATGTTGGAAAGGAAGCGGTTTTCTTTCACAGGCGTATCCCAGAAAGTATAAAATATGAAAACTAGAAACATGCGAGTGTTTTTCCTTCTCGTTGATCTGGATTTGCTCAGTTGTCCTGTCAACTCGTTGCCTGACAGAGAAACTGAATCTGCGACAAAAGTTTAACGTTTTTCAGTGTTCAGGCTCGCGTGGCAGGCCTGAGCGATAGGTTTTCACGAGCGTTTCTTTCGTTGTCGCCGGGCTGAGGCATTGTGTGTGTGGCACCAGTTTCATTGGAAATCAAATGGGGTAGGTGTAAATCAGCGGCACAGTTTACAAGCGGAGTCAGCGGACTTGTTTCTTTTGTGAAGTCGTTTGAGGTCGATATTGCGATTTGAAATATCCAAAATATCACAGACAAAACAGATTTTCTTCAAACAATGTCATGAATAATAATAATATATAACACTTACATTACCAAAGATGCTTTATATAGAGCAGTGGTTCCCAACCTTTTTTGTTTCGAGGACCCCCTAAGCGTCGTCTGACATTCTAGAGTACCCATCAACTTGAGTTTCAGGCAAATAAATGGGTTTAAAAGTCACATATTGTCATTTATTACTATTATATTTTGTCTTAATTATATTTATAGTCCAAGATACTCCAAAAAGATGCTAAATTTACAACAAATAACACTTTTTTATTCAGATAAAAGTACATTTCATTGTCTTTTAAAATCTGAAACCATTCCAAGTACCCCCTGGTAATTGCTCAAGTACCCCTGGGGGTCCCCGTACCCCTGGTTGGGAAACACTGATATAGAGGAAACAAACACAAACATAGACAAACAATAAAGAAAGTTGTTCAAAGGCGGTTTTGAATCGATGGGTTTTCAGTGATTTTTCTTGTGAAGATGCTGAGTGTGGATGAGTCTCTGATGTGTTTGGGAAGGGAGTTCTAGAGCAGGCATGTCCAAACTAAGGCCCGGGGGCCAAATGCGGCCCTCAGACCAATTTTTCTTGGCCCTCAGGCTTCCTGGTGATTGGCCTACATTGTCCTGAGAAGTACTTTGGACAGCAAATTTAACATTTTCTACACATTTAACCAAAATAACTAATATTTTGGTGCGACACAGACCTGATATTAAGGCAGTGAGACTGATATAGATGTGGTGGAGCTTAAAACATCAGATAAATGCAGCTTTTTTAACGTTTCACGATTGATTTGTGACCCTCCGCTTGGTCTGTATTTCAATATGTGGCCCTCGATGGAAAAAGTTTGGACACCCCTGTTCTAGAGGGTGGGGGCTGCAGGGGAGAAGGATTTATCCACCCCAGGTTAGTGCTATATGCAATATGGGTGTCAAGTATTGCGATAACGATATTTTCGCAATATTTTTTCCTCATTTGCATTTCTTTTCCAGGTATTAAGGATAACTCAATTCTTACTTTAAAATATCGCAACTTATATACAAATACTCACAAATTGGAGACCTTTGTAGTTTTGAAACCTGGAGTTGCATTATTCTTTTCTCTGCAAACCATAAAAATACATTACTGAGGCTTTTTAAACATTTCAGACATTTTATTCACCTTCATTTATGCATATATGTAATAGTGGAAAAGGTTCTAAGGGTTTTGAAGCAAGAGGTTGAACTAAAAACACTTCTGTCCTTAGCATTTGGGTGAACATTTGAGTCTGAACGGTAAAAACAGGAAAGTGCTGTAAAAAAAGTAAAGTAACAACAAGCTTGGGCACAAGAAACGCAAAATTAATGCATTTAACCATAAGAAATGATCTCCCATCTTTGTGATATGCATATCGCGATAACAACAATTGCGATAACGATATTTTTTTGATATTTTGTGCAGCCCTACCCCCAGGTCTTATGTGCCAGGTTATGGAGGAACCTGTGGACGATGGGGATTTTAAAAAGTGTTTATTTCTACATCTTTTTTGAATTCCTCATTTGCAGTGCCTAAAGGTGCACTGTGTAACTTTTCTTGGGGGGTCTGCCACATGCGCCTCTCAATAAAGACTGCTTTGACTAGATTGATGGCCACATATTGAAATATAGACCAAGCGGAGGGCCACAAATCAATCGCGAAACATTAAAAAAAGCTGCATTTATCTGATGTTTTAAGCTCCACCACATCTACATTCAGTCTCAGTGCCTTAATATCAGGTCTGTGTGGCACCAAAATGTTAGTTATTTAGGTTGGAATTGTAGAAAATCTGAAATGTGCTGTAAATAGTACTTATCAGGACAATGTGGGCCAGTTCACCAGGAAGACTAAGGGCCAAGAAAAATTAGTCTGAGGGCCGCATTTGGCCCCCGGGGCTGAGTTTGGACATGCCTGTTCTACAGCATTGGCACAAAACATATTTATTTAGCATTGCCTGGACTTACTTCGTTCTGCAATTTTATTTTCTCAAACGGTGCCATTCGTACTATTCGTAATGGGCCTCGTTTAATAACCTTAATAAAAGATCAACAAAGACTTAAATCATAATGAGCCAATAGTTTATTAAGAATATTTTAGGTTTAAAGCTAGGGTACCTGATTTTCACACGACAGAGCCAGAAATTTTTCAAATCTATCTAACTCTTCCCTAGCTCTCACAAACCCTTTAGCACAGGCATGTCCAAACTCAGGCCCGGGGGCCAAATGCGGCCCTCAGACCAATTTTTCTTGGCCCTCAGGCTTCCTGGTGAACTGGCCCACATTGTCCTGATAAGTACTATTTACAGCACATTTCAGATTTTCTACAATTCCAACCTAAATAACTAACATTTTGGTGCGATACAGACCTGATATTAAGGCACTGAGACTGAATGTAGATGTGGTGGAGCTTAAAACATCAGATAAATGCAGCTTTTTTTAACGTTTCACGATTGATTTGTGGCCCTCCGCTTGGTCTATGTTTCAATATGTGGCCCTCGATGGAAAAAGTTTGGACACCCCCGCTTTAGCACATCGTCAAAATCCACATGCATTCATTTTCGGTCATGCGCACAGCTTTAAAACAGCTTGTTTTAGACGGCGAAGTGAAAGTAGGGAGGACCACCCAAGCGCAGCCAATCAGAGCGCTGCAAAATACTTTATTATTAGCTGCAGACAGCACGTAGAGGTCTAATTTTTGTCACAAAGTGCTGCTTTTATAAGATACTCTTTGGTGGAAGATATAAAATGTGTTAATTTACACCCCAAAAAATCAGGTAACCCAGCTTTAATGCCTGCTTAATAAGGGTTAGGCTCTAGGTTTAAGCCTGACCATTCTTAATCAAATATTAGCTCGTTATGAGTAAAGTCTTTATCCATGCTTTATAAGCGTAATAAAAGTATAGTTATTGTAAAAACATAAAAGTCATTGCTTCATAGTTTAGATAATTGACGCTCAAACGAAGGCGGTTTTGCGCAATATTTCGTCATTTGTGCCTTGATTTTGTGGCCCGTGTTTGAATTTTATGACGCTCGGCTCCAGTCCTGCCGCATTACTTAACATTTTCTAATTCACTGCCCTTCCATTCGACCCCACTTAACCATTAGCGTCCGTGCTGCTACGCTAACGCTGCTTATCGCATGTATGTTCTCTAATACTCTCCCTCTCACTGTGGATTGCTGGTGTGTTGATCGGCCGCCTGCTCCGTCTAACTCACTGATTCCAGATTATTGCCGGCTGATTAGCGGCTAGCATAGCGACGCCGTCATAATTGCGTTGCACGTGGCACTGTTCAAACGCTGTATGATCGGATCAAGATGTTTTATCCAATTTAGATCTCATTAAGACTGGAGAGGCTTGGCCCGCGCCGCGCCTGTTGTTTCCTCTCGCCTTCCACCCGTCCTATCTCCTTCCCCGTCTCCTCGTTTCCTCGTCTCCTCACTCGCAGAGTTCTGGCATCTCCTCCGTTCGTATCATCGTCGACACTTCGAGATGGGGTTGAAGGAGTGGACGCGTTCTCGGTGCGCCGGTGTAGATTAGGGCGAATGAACAGTCGGTTTGGTTGTGTACAGCAGTGAGTTTTGTTTTGATGACCGTTTGATTAAAAAGGAGCATCAGTTCAATCCTAACAATTTTCCGTTGACATTCAAGACAGATAATATTACGACTAGAGATTGATAGTTGTTTTTTTTTCCACAATGTTTTATTAGTTTTCAATAAAGAAACACATACTATAGCAAAGTATACAGACTATTTTCTTCAAATCAAAACTTAACAACCCCCCCCCAAAAAAAAGGAAATAAAAAAAAACAAAAAAAAAAACAATAAAATAAATAAAAACAAAGTAAGCAAAATGCTCCAATGGACCACAGCAGCAAACACAATAAAATAAGAAAAAAAAAAAAGATTCGTCACAGTATGTAAGACGGTCACACAACTATTTTTGTTTGAGGAAGTTCATTAAGGGTGTCCAAACCTCTTCGAATTCTTGTGCTTTACCCCTGACAATGTAAGTCAGCTTTTCCAGTGTAATACACCATATCATTTCTTTTATCCAAGATTGTGCAGATGAAATTTCAGACTCTTTCCAAGATAAAGCGACCATCCTCCTGGCCTGCAGGAGGCCAAAGTTGATCAGAGTCTTACATTTGGAATTAGCCATGAAATTTTCTGGATATATTCCCAAAATACATAGCTTTGCCAGACAGGGTACTTGGATACCAACAATGTTACTTAATGTACTAACAACCATCTTCCAAAAAGCTACTAGTTTAGAACGAGATTGATAGTTTGAATGTTTTGTAGAATAAGCCATTTGGACAACTTGCCATCAGCTGTCAGTTACAGAAGTAAAAGCTGTGGTAATAATCTCATTTCAAGATGCACAGTTTTGATGAAAATCGAATTGCAATTTCTCTGACAAGGATGCAATCAGATTTTTATATTATCAAGATATAGTTCAACTTCACGGCGCACATTGTAGACACTTGCAAGAGCATTAAACGCAATCAGAAAACAAATTGTCTGAATCTAAACCAAGCGACCAAGTTTCACAGCGCAACATTTCAAGCAAAAAAAGAAGAAGAAGAAAAAAAAAAGACTAAAATGAATCCATTCTTTTCATATTGGACTTGCACCTCCACAGACCTGGCTTATAACTTGAGCTGCTGGAAGGTTTACCACCTGCTTGACTTATTTCTTTGCTTTAAATGTTCCACTTTATGGCATTAAACCAATCTTATCTCCATGCGTTGCAGAATAATGAGAAATTCAGACTGCGATTAAAGCTGGATTACCTGATTTTCAAACTGCAAAAAGATTATCTAGTTATTTAACTTTATTGAGCTCATAGCTTTAACAAGCTCTTTGGATTCACCTGCGTCAATTTTCTGGCAAGTGCGAGGCTTTAGAACTACTTTTTCAGACGGCAAAGTGAAGCTGGGGCGGACCACCCAAGCGCGACCAATCACAGCGCTGCTTTTGGCTCTTACTTCCTGGTTCATAAGAAGTGAAATACTTTATTACAAGCTACAGAAAGGCCACAGTGGTCTCAGTTTGTCAGAAAGTGCTGTTTTTACAATACACTCTATTGAGAAATCACTAAATTTACAGATTTACAAAAAAAAAATTCATGTACCCCAGCTTTAACAATTTAGAATACAATATAAATGTTGTATTTAACAAGACGCTGAATTCCATGAATATATTGTTTTGACTTTCCAGCTTCGTGAACTCATGCATAAAGTTCTGCGGCGCTGCTTTAATGTGTAGAATAATCTGTGCTGCATTCTGCCCATCAGCTTGTTTATAATTTAAAAGTTGGTAAAGACTTAAGCTATGAAAAAAACATGTTGGTTGTTATCTAATCCTAAATATGTGATGGACCTAATATGCAGTCTCATACATAAACTATGATGTGTGCATATTTGACAGCTTTCCATCAGAAACAGCATTCATGTCATTTTACCAACATCTCTCCCTTATTCTGTTTAAAAAAATACGATACATTTGTTTGCTGCATTTAGTTGTTGAATTGAACCCATAGACCGTACATATCAGTGGACTATGGGATTGTGACGTCACTCATAGCGTTTGGCTCCAAATGAAGCCCATCGCGGCTTGTAGTTATAGCGGCTAAAGTGGAGCTAGCAGTTATAGCGGCTAAAGTGGAGCTAGCAGTTATAGCGGCTAAAGTGGAGCTAGCAGTTATAGCGGCTAAAGTGGAGCTAGCAGTTATAGCGGCTAAAGTGGAGCTAGCAGTTATAGCGGCTAAAGTGGAGCTAGCAGTTATTGCGGCTAAAGTGGCGCTAGCAGTTATAGCGGCTAAAGCGTAGCCAGACTCCATATTTGGACATCTGAGTGCGTATCATGGCAACCACACGGACCAATCAGGAGCGCGGTTGCTAACGGTATCCGCCCCTCTGTGGGAGGAGACGGCGGTAACGTGCGGCGCTAGCTGTCAATCAAACCTGTTGCTAACACGAGCGAAAACGGCCCCTGGAAAAGGAAGCACCTGATTGGTCAGTTATTATTGTAATAACTTGATTTATGAACATATAATAACCCTGCGACGAGTTGGCCACTGTCCAGGGTGTACCCCGCCTAAGGCCCAAAGTCACTGGGACAGGCTCCAGTCACCCGCGACCCCTAACGGGAATAAGCGGGAGAAAATGAATGAATGATTTATGAACAACCAACGAGAAAAAAACACCCGATTCATGTAGAACAGGCATGTCCAAACTCAGGCCCGGGGGCCAAATGCGGCCCTCAGACCAATTTTTCTTGGCCCTTAGTCTTCCTGGTGAACTGGCCCACATTGTCCTGATAAGTACTATTTACAGCACATTTCAGATTTTCTACAATTCCAACCTAAATAACTAACATTTTGGTGCCACACAGACCTGATATTAAGGCACTGAGACTGAATGTAGATGTGGTGGGGCTTAAAACATCAGATAAATGCAGCTTTTTTTAACGTTTCGCGATTGATTTGTGGCCCTCCGCTTGGTCTATATTTCAATATGTGGCCCTCGATGGAAAAAGTTTGGACACCACTGATGTAGAGTGTGTCAAAACAGACATTTTAGTTCCAAGATGTGAGCTTGACAGAAACAGTTACAGAGTAAAGGGCACCATTGTCCCAATAGAAAGTCAATGGCAGCTCGGCTTTACGGAGCCAGGAGCCTCCAGAGCTGCTTCCTATTTGGAACACGGCGGCTAGCATGCTAACGTGGTCCACTGATATGTACGGTCTATGATTGAACCATATGGGAACTGTTGTATTTTTGCTCATTTACCATCAGACAGATAGTAAAAGATAAGACAAAACGTTTGAATACGTTTGCTTGAGTTGACATTTTGCCTCAGTCTAGTTTAATTCTAAATGTCCAGCAAACACTTGGTCTGGGCTCGGTTCAAAATGCATCAAACTTCCACAGCCTGGACACGTCTAGTTGTGCCAACCATTTCAACTTTTTAACAAGCCCAGAGGAACAGATGTGCAGATTAGACAGACATAAAATATTCAGCTGTCATGTTTGCCCCCTCCTGTGACTTTAAGGATTTATAGAGAAGAAGTGACTTGTAACCTTTGCAAAAGTTACACAAAAGTCTGCGGAAATGTGCCTTTATCTGTATACTGGAAATAGAAGAAACGCTAGAACTATGGCTGGGAGATAGGGCAAAAAATTATTGGGGCAGATCATGATTTAGACTTTATCACGATTTGTGTTCACGTTGTATTTTTCTATGGCCTATAATAGAGCTGCATGATTTAGGAAAAATACTGTATCTTATTGTGATTTTTCTGATCAGTTCGATCGCGATTAGGTTTAATAATAGGATTCTGTTCAGATTCACAGCACATTTTAGCCGCGTTTTTGTCACGTTCAGTTGTGTTTGTTATATTTAAACCCGTCTTTGTCACTTTTAGTCGCGTCTTGGGGGCATTGAGTCGTATTTGTTGTTTGTAGGTGCATTTGTGATGCTTTTGAACACATTTTTTTAATCACTTTTGGGCGCGCATTTGTCGCTTGTTTCAGAACATGTTTGAACAAATCCAAACTACAGTGTTAGCCGTTTTTATTCAAATCAAAGCAAGACATTTTTTTGTTTGTGGAAAATATGATTGCACTTCAAAAATTGTAGCCTTTGTGATTTCCTAATTGCATCCGTTCAAATTGCGATTTTGCGTCCATTTGGTGTTATTGTTCAGCCCTCGCCTTTAAGAGGTACCATACCATACCATACCATACCAACTTTATTTATAAGGCACTTTAAAAACTTTTTACAGTCGACCAAAGTGCCGTACACAAAACAAACACAATCACATAGTATTAAAAGCTAAAGAAAAAAGGTGCGTTTTTAGAAGTGATTTAAAAACAGACAGAGCTTGAGCCTAATCTCTAAAGGCGGCTGATTCCACAGTCGCGGAGCAGCAACTGAAAAAGCACGGTCCCCACGAAGCTTGCGTTTTGTTTTTGGGACAACAAGCTGCAGCTGATCTGACCTGAGGGCTGGAGAGGGCGGGGCATCAGGTGGATCAGATCAGAGAGGTACGAGGGGGCGAGGCCATTCAAACATTTAGAAGTAAACAAAAGAATCTTAAAATCTACTCTAAAATGCACTGGGAGCCAATGACGTGAGGATAAAACAGGTGAAACATGATCATATTTCCAGTTCCAGTTAAAAGCCGTGCAGCAGCATTTTGGACGAGCTGCAGCCGGGAAAGAACCGTCTGATTGAGTGCGTTACAATAGTCCAAGCGAGTGGTCACGAAGGCATGAACGACCCTTTCAAAGAGGTCCCTCGGTAAATGAAGTCATCTGCTCAGAAGCTTCAGAGGCTAAACAACAGGAGAAAAAGACAGCTGCATTAAAGAGACAAACAGTCAATCATACCACGATTTCACAAAAATAGCAGATTGTCAGCGGGACGAGCTCACGATTCCATTTTTCGTCCATATCACCCAATCTAACTAGGAACATGGATGAATTAAAAGGTTCTTATCACGTCAAATGGGTTTTCCAGTTCGCCATTTCCCGGAAAAACAAGCGAGTTACTTATAAACTCACAATAAAACTTCAATGTCATGGTGTAATTTACAGACGTCCCTGGGTAAAACTAATCCCGTGCGAATAAGGCTTTAGTTCATGCTTTATTAAGGCATGAATAAGTGGAGTTATTAGAAAGTGGGATCAAAATGGCTGTAGAAAATCCCCTGAATTACTTTCAGCAGACTCAGAGGTCCCCAAGTACTTTTAGTCCCGTGCAAAAGCTCATATCTGTTATCGGGGCTGTTTTTAGTCCATGCATTGAAGGTAATACTGATTCAAAATGTCTCTACGTCCGTTTTAGGTCCAGATTTGAACTAACAGAACAGATTTGATCCTTATCCTTCATCCTAATTATTTTGTCTGTGTTTTTTTGGGACAATTAAAAAGTAAAAAACACAAACTGCAGAGTGTTTCAGAAGAAATATGACATTCTTATTTCATTTCATGCTGCAGTACAGGTTCACTCATTGGACGTTGCTACGCTCACGTGATATGTTTAGCATGTTTGTCCCACGTGTAAGAAGTGACTGGGGAAAGAGGGCTTTTTCTCATGCTGCTCCCACAACCTGGAATTCCCTCCAATCGGAGTGGAGGTGACGTGAACTGGTCTCAGTTTGGGGTTTTCTCACAAGTTTGAAAAACAACGAGCGTGATTCTTTCAAAAATTGACAGTGCCTTAGAATGTAAAGTTTGGGTTAATTTCTTAAAGTTCTCTTAAAATGTATGGGTCAGTCATTTGTGTTACGCTGTTATATTTTCCATTTTGCCCCAGGTTTCGATCTCTATGGGTTCTTACCTGGTTAAATAAAGGTTAATAATTAATAAATGCATTAATTCATAAACTTAACACTAAAAACAAACCTAAAACTGTTGAAACTAGTAGAAACTAGGCCTGTCACAACAATTACTATATCGTTTGATATATCAATAGGACCGTATAGTATATTTTGGGCATTATTTATTGTGTTCGTTTTCTTTGTAAAAGTGGGGAAATCATTGTTATTTTTTTGTAATAATTGAGCTGTAGAATGTGGAATAAGTAACGATTATTATTATTATTATTACTATTTTACACACACCCTTATATTGCACTGATCCCTAACGATTATGACTCCACGGTATGTTCTTCTTAAAGACAAATTGAATAGGAGATGTATTTTACCAAACAAAAGAAGACATAATGAAAGTTGTTTGAGTAACGTCTATGACTGTTTATAGATAGCTGTACTAAAGCATATAATTCTCCTATTTATTTGCTACAGCATGTTTTTTGACTATTGTATGTTTAGAAAAGGGTTTACTGGGATAATCCTGCTTTAAGATTACTGTGTCAGTAGCTTAAAGTGCGTATGACAGGTTTTCATGATTTTATAATTTTGACATTATTCAGTGTATTAATACCTGTTGTAAATATAAATTATAGTTTTACGCCACTCAAGCAGCTATTTGTGGAGAAAAGTTGAAAAATATGTTAAAAATTACAGGAAGTAAACAAATTGATGACATCACACTAGGGAGACGCAAAATTTACACAAAATAAATTACTTTTTTTGAACATTTATACATGAATTCAACAAAATAAAGGCGTTAACATGTATTTTTATTTGTAAAATAAACAAATCTGTGACATCTGAGGAGTTTTGGCCCACTGTAGGATGGTTGCTATGGTAATTTCCTAGTGTGATGTCATCATTTACAACCAGGAAGTAAGACAAAAAACCCAAAAAATTGCTAAACCGCACTGAAATTTGTGAAGTTTTTGAACACAATTTGAAACATATTTATCTAAACTGCATTTTTGTCAAATGAGTCGTCCAACCTGTCATAGGCCCTTTAAAGTAGTTTCAATACTATTATTCATTTTGATTTTTTTCCCTAGTAGTATATCATAATGCATCTAAATGTGTTATTGTGACAGAGCTACAAGAAACGCTAACACTATGAATGAGAAAAAAATGCATTAAAAGGTTGATCGTGTTCACCAGTCCGCCATACGTCCGTGACAACAACTGTAAACGAAGCAAATTACTGACATCTCTTATCCATGTTTTGTTTTGTTTTGTGGTCGTGAGGGCTGTTTTCTGTTTATCGTGTGATTTTCATTTGTAAATCATCTGACCAGGCAGCTTTTAATCTGAGCTCGTTAAAATAATCAATTAAAGTGCGTGTGACAGGTTTTTATGATTTTCTAGTTTTGACTTTATTTGGTGGAATAAAACCTGTTCAGAACATAAATGATAGTTTTACACAAATCAGGTGTCAGTTTGTGAAGAAAAGTTTAAAAATATGTTGAAATTTACAGGAAGTAGAGCAGAATTCCAAAACATGACGACATCACAGTAGGGAGACACACCAGGGACAATTTACAACCAACAAACACATTTTTCTGATCCTTTAAACATGAATTCATCAAAAAGTGTGTTTTTATTTGTCAAATAATAATTTCTGTGACATTAGAGGAGTTTTGACCCAGTGGACGACATGGTTTCTAGGCAACAGTTACAGAATTCCCCAGTGTGATGTCATGATTTACAACCAGGAAGTCAAAATTTAAACCTAAAAAACTGCCAAACTGGGATAAAACTAGCTTTGTTTTTAGCTGAATCTTTAATATAATTATCTTAACTGTGTGTGTGTGTTTTAGTAAAATGAGAGCTTCAACCTGTCATAGGCCCTTTAAGGGGTGTGGCTTTAAGGATAAGCCCTTTCAGGTTTCTGCCACACTCCACGTTTTGTGTTGTTTTGTTTCATATGGACTTCTGTTTTTTTTGATTATGTGAAAATAAATCAAATATCCAACGTACAAATGCTCACAAAAACCCCGACATCTTGGGGTCATTTCATTTCCGACGTCCAAAAAGTCGCCTGGTTTAACCCCTTGTTCTAGCCTGGCTTTAACCCCGAAAGTCACCGCATCCGCCGCTAAATATATCCCCAAATTGGCGCGCATTCTTCCATACGCGCCTCCGAAACACCCCGCCTGTATGCGCCTCAGATCCGGCCGGACGGTTATGATTCACTCGCTGTCACGGCTCTGTGTGTCTGGCCCCTCTGCCCCTCTGATGCCCATTCATCGCATCAAATGGAGCAGCTCATCGGACGCGGGCATTAGAGAGCCCAATTTGCATGTAGCCCAATTCAGCGCGCATGGATTAAAAACAACACACGCAAAGAGATTTACGCTCGAGTGCCTGTTAAGGAGGGTAATATTATTCAGAGCAAGCGGTGCAGCCACTTGACTTATAAAATACACAGGGAGGGGGGGGAAAAAAAGGAAAGAAACGCGCCGTGCAGGTGAGGTAGCTAAATGTTGGTTGTCATGTTTTATTCTGTCAGGGTCGGAGATGTACAGTGCGCATTGTTAGCTAAGTCGAGGGAAAAATGCGTTGGGCGTCGTTGTCGAGGTTTCTCCCGTATACTTCGCTTCTCCGCGTAAACATGCAATTTGACTGTAATCAACTTGTCAGATTTTACCGTGCATTCATTTCGATGCAGGGATGAAGGTTTAATAAGACGGCAGTTACAAAAAGGGTTAGCGTCATGGAAAATATAGAAGTTGTTTAGAGTAATGCACTAAATGTCAATGGGATTCTGCGGAGCCCGTCTGATGACAAGGGGGAGAAATATTTTTAAATTGTTACTATTTCGTTCCCACCAAATATAATTCGTTCCCACGATTTAGCCAAAACGTTCCCACGATTTAGCCAAAACGTTCCCACGATTTAGCCAAAATGTTCCCACGATTTAGCCAAAACGTTCCCACAATTTAGCCAAAACGTTCCCACGATTTAGCCAAAATGTTCCCACGATTTAGCCAAAACGTTCCCACGATTTAGCCAAAATGTTCCCACGATTTAGCCAAAACGTTCCCACGATTTAGCCAAAACGTTCCCACGATTTAGCCAAAATGTTCCCACGATTTAGCCAAAATGTTCCCACGATTTAGCCAAAACGTTCCCACGATTTAGCCAAAATGTTCCCACGATTTAGCCAATACGTTCCCACGAATTGGGAATCATTTGGCTCACAATGAGAACACAGCATGCATGCTAGTTGTTATTAGATGTAGTTAGCGTTACGGTGACAGTAAAACTTGCTCTGGGCTCTGAAAGTTGTGAAAAGTGTTTATAAATTTATTACGGTGAACATTAGGATGCTTAAAAATACAGTTAAGACAGTAAACATCAGGTTCAGTGCCTTTAATGTGCGAAAGTTAATGAGTTCAACTGTGGGGGATAATAAATTGTATAAAGTCTGTATCAGTGTTTAAAGTTGAGCACAGCATGCAGAAGGCTGTGCAGTTAATCATATATAATTGTGATTTCAATTATTACTCTATTCAATTACAAAATGTACAATTACAAAATGTTGCCGTATGTAAATAATCGAATTCTGTTCAGTTATAAGAGACTCCTTTTGCCGCAAAACCTGGAGCAAAGGCACTTTTCTAAAACATTACGAATAAAATATATTTGGTTTATATTTTTTCTACAGAATCATTTTTACAATATAGAAGTAATTGTTCGAAAACATCGTGATTTCAATAATGAACCAAGTAATTGCAGCCCTCGCCTGCAGTGTTCCTGTTGTTTACTTGATTTTCTTTTCTTAGATGTCAAGTTTTTTGTAAGAGCTCAAAACACAACTGAATGGAGAAAGAGCTGCTACCACCTGATGACAAATACAAACAAGTACAATTCTGCCAAACGTTTGGTTTTGCAAACAATATCTTCAAGGAAAAAATGAAGTAAATTCCATCAGTAGTTCTTCCTCTCAGTCGGAACGTGGAACGAGGAGCATTTTTAGAATGAAAATGATGTCAGTGCATAACCTCTATGAGCAGAAAGGACAAACGATCTCTTTAAACATTTCTTTCTGCAGCGTAGTGAGAGGAAACAGTTGCTGCAGTCACTTCGGAGCTGTCGGTGTGCCATGCAGCAGGGGTTTGGTGTTACTCTGGATGGTCTGGAGCCTTCATCCTCCTCTTCCCCTCAGCTCCTACAGCAGGGGTGTCCAAACTTTTTCCATCGAGGGCCACATATTGAAATATAGACCAAGCGGAGGGCCACAAATCAATCGCGAAACGTTAAAAAAGCTGCATTTATCTGATGTTTTAAGCACCACCACATCTACATTCAGTCTCAGTGCCTTAATATCAGGTCTGTGTGGCACCAAAATGTTAGTTATTTAGGTTGGAATTGTAGAAAATCTGAAATGTGCTGTAAATAGTACTTATCAGGACAATGTGGGCCAGTTCACCAGGAAGACAAAGGGCCAAGAAAAATTGGTCTGAGGGCCGCATTTGGCCCCCGGGCCTGAGTTTGGACATGCCTGTCCTACAGAGTCCACCCTTGTCTCATACCAACAGACACCCCCAAATAAAACAGCACAAGCTGCAACAGACCAATAAGAACCGTAGAGTATCTCGACCTTTTTCATGTATAAGCGTCCCTTTTGCATTGCCAGAAATTATACAAATTCAAATTTTGTTCTTGTAGGCCAGGCATGTCCAAACTTAGCCTGGGGGCCAAATGCGGCCCTCAGACCAATTTTTTTTGGCCCTTAGGCATAGAACTATTTTTGAAGCATTTTTGGCCCTTAGGCATAGAACTATAATAAAACCTGGAAGATGAATCCAAAATGGCCGCCCTGTTTATCCCTATGGAGTGAGCCCATTGGCGCATGACCCCAAAAAAGTTTCTTACTTCCGCATTTACTTCCTGATACGGAGGCGGCCATCTTTGCTTTACTTCCTGATACGGAGGCTGACATCTTTGCTTTACTTCCTGATACGGAGCAGCCATCTTTGTTTTACTTCCTGATACGGAGGCGGCCATCTTTGCTTTAGGGCGCCACGTGACGACAATCCCCCACTTCATATAAAAACGGTAATTTCTGTGATTTTAGAAACGGTAGAAAAGAACATTTCCTTCTATTTTATTTAAATACCGATAATAATTCAGTCCTGTCTGTGATTATAATGTGACATTTTAGAAAAAGGCTGGTTCCAAGAGGCTGCAGTACCTCGCACGGCCACTAATCAATCTGGGACACAGACAGAGGGGGCGTGGCTTATCCAGTTCATTTAATACATCCATGGTCTGTTGCTAATTGTTGTAAATGTGAAGCACTTTGAGCTACATTTTAAATGTATGAAAAGTGCTATACAAATAAAGTTTGATTGATTGATTGATTGATTGAAAAGTTAGAATTGGAAAGGAGGCGGAGGGGAACAGAACAGAAGTGCACGTGGACGGACAGAGGTGTGGAAAGGGAAGGAGCGCGTACAGAGACCAAAGGCTGGTTTTGAACCCTCTGTACCAGTGTGTGACCGACGGGCACAGTCTGGCTGCCTCGCTCCTCCGCCGACAGATTAAAGGGCCCATGACAGGTTGGGCTACTAATTTAACCAAAATGTAGTTCAGATAAACATATTTCAAAATTAGCTAAAATTCTTTACAAATTTTACACAGTTCGCAATTTTTAGCTTTTTAATTTTACTTCCTGGTTGTAAATGATGACATCACGCTAGGAAATTACCATAGAAACAACACTGTAAACTGGGCCAAAACTCAGCTAATGTCACATTTTTTTGATTTGACAAATAAAAATAAATGTGAACACCTTTATTTTGTTGAATTAATGTTTAAAGGGTCAAAAAAGTAGTTCATTTTGTGTAAATGATGCATAACCTTTGTCTCCCCAGTGTGATGTCATCAGTTCGCTTACTTCCAGGTTTTTCAACTTTTTTCCACAAACAGTCACCTGATTGGTGTAAAACTACAATTTGTGTTTACAACAAGTATTAATGCACTGAATAAAGTCAAAATTAGAAAATCATAGAAACCTGTCATACGCACTTTAACCCTGTGTTAGCGTTGGGTGTTTTTCTGTTGCTCTAAATGTGCCCCCCCCCCCAAACAGGCACGCCCCCCACTTTGAGAAGCTCTGATCTGTAGCACTATATCAGACGGGCTGTGGTGACAGGGTTATGTGCTGTTAGTTGCCTTGACTATTCAAGTTCTCCACATGTTTGTCGAGCGTACACCTCACCTCTTGAGTAAACATACAAATTAACTATAATCAACTTGTCAGATTTAACTGTGTGTTCATTTTGACGCTTTCGAGACGTGACGTTGAAAGCTTGGCCGGTCAATTCATCCTGTCATTCCTCGACGACCACGAGGGATTCAGCGGCACAATGGATCCTCGCCGGCGCCCTCTTGGAAGAAATTGTCCAGGAATGTGCCATTTACCTGGAAAAGTGGTTTGACCCCTTGACCCCGGACAATACAGCAACCTGCAGACAACCTAATCTTGTAGTTCCTCTAATCTTGTTCCTCTCTGGACTTCAGCTTCTTCGCCTCGTTGTCTAAAGCTGTTTTTGAAGAAGACTTGCCGTATTATGCTTTTTTTCCTCTAGGGCGACTATTGACCTTATTCTGCCCCGCCCACTTTTGCAGTTTTTTGCACTTTTGTTGTAAACGCACTTTCGTTTGACGAGAACTCCGTTAAAGCTAATGACGAACGAGGGAAAAGTCTGACGCTAAAATGTTACATAAAGTAGATTGATTTGTGTAAAATGTTTAATGAACACGAGCAACAACAAGTCAACAACGCAACGATTTCCTGGTCAGTCTGAAAACGGCTTTTTAGTCGAGTAGAACTTATTTTCTGTTTCTTCAGGAATAAGGAGAATAGCATTTTTGTTGCTCATAGTCACGTTCTTTTTTCACTTTGTCATTTTTTGTCACAATTTTGTCGCTTTTAGTCCCGTTTTTCTCGCTATATAGAATTTTTCTGCTTATGGTCATGTTTTTGTCGCTTCTCGCAGGGTTTTTGTCACTTTTAGCCACATTTTTGTCACTTCTAGTCGTGTTTTTGTGCCACTTTATTCACCTTACAAGACGGCGGTGCGTACGGCAACTTCAGGAATAAGGTGGATTGACTTTTTATACATTTTTATACTTTTTATACAGAAAACTACTAGTAAACAGTGTATTTATATGTTAGATATATATATATAAATTAGATATAAAACCCTACAAAATCCTGAGCTAACTCACTCCATATCTTCTTTTTGCTGTTTTTGCCACATTCTTGAAAGTAGTCAATCAATAAAAATGTTGGTTCACCATCGACCAATTAATGGACTAAACAACTTCAAGGACAAATACTATGCATTTTTAATCGTTATTAGCCTTTAAATGTGCTCTTGAGTACATTTACATTGAGTACATATCATGTTATAGAACTAAAAAAAAACATTTTTGTTATAAACAAATGAACATCAGTATCTCGTTTTGTTCTGGAAACTTACTGAGTTTAGGCGCCATCTACTGGCTGCATAGCGCTTCCACAAGCGTAAGCATGTGTTAAAGGGCGTATGACAGGTTTTTATGATTTTCTAGTTTTGACTTTATTTGGTGGAATAAAACCTGTTGAGAATATAAATGATAGTTTTACACCAATCAGGTGTCAGTTTGTGAAGAAAAGTTGAAAAATATGTTGAAATTTACAGGAAGTAGAGCAGAATTCCAAAACATGACGACATCACACTAGGGAGACTCACCAGGGACAATTTACAACCAACAAACACATTTTTCTGATCCTTTAAACATTAATCCATCAAAATAAAGGCGTTCCTTTATGTTTTTTTGTGTGCCAAATGATCATTTCTGTGACATTAGAGGAGTTTTGACCCAGTGTACGACATGGTTTCTAGGCAACAGTTACAGAATTCCCCAGTGTGATGTCATGATTTACAACCAGGAAGTAAACATTTAAACCTAAAAAACTGCCAAACTGGGATAAAAATTATTTTGCATTTAGCAGAATCTTGAATATAATTATCTTAACTGTGTTTTAGTAAAAGGAGTACTTCAACCTGTCATGGGCCCTTTAAACGTGTATTTTAACCTGTCATGGGCCCTTTAATGATAAATGCGAGTGAGCGAGTTAGTTTGTAATGATCGTGTTTACAGCAGAAACGCTCAGAACGACTTACACAGCAGAAGATTCTCAGATAAGTGATGTATGAAATCGGAAATAACGTCACAGATCGAGGGAGTTCAGCAGGAGGTGATTTTGATGATGGGACCATTCCTCAAACTAGCGTGAATGAAGCTAAATGTAACTCCGGGTATATTTTTGATGACAGAACAGGGTTAAAAGCTCAAAAACAGCCACTGCAGCAGAATATGTTCCCTTTAAGACTGCAGTGCTAATTTACACACTTTTACATGCAGCACTTTAGTCATTATTTTACATTTTGTTCAGTGTAAACCGCAATATTGATCTAAAACAAAATCATTGACTTCTTCAAAACTGCAGAACCATTTCGCCCCAGCAAGCAGCAGATTGTCATTTATGTGTTTTATTTTTGAACTTTGAACCCTACATATGACCGTGATTTTGAAATAATTAGAAGAAAGTACAGAGCTGTGGGTGGAAACAAACATTTTCAGAGCATTTAAATCTCAAACTTGCATAAATCAACTGAAATCCAACTTTGAGTAGACGAGCGATGAGGAAAAACGTTCCATAATAGCTCATAAAAGTTGATTTTCCACAGTATATCCCCTTTAAACATGTGAATTACTGTTTACTTTTTATTTCTCTTTTCAGTTTAATTTTCTTTTCTGCAAAATATCCAATATGTTTAGCCCTTTTAATATAGAGGTTCTTATGAAAGAGAAATTGCTTTGTCTATTTCACCAAACAATATAAAAAGTAAGTGGCTTGCAGCTGCTGCCTTTATTAATGCAGAGTTGCCAGAGTGAAGCGGGAACATAGATTTGGCAGGTTTTGCGTCAGATGCCCTCCCAGTTGCATTCAGTTTTATTTGAAATCCTGATGTTTGAGTTTCATAATTATGGCACATTTATATTTTTGGCTTATTGTCTCATATTAATGCATGTAAGTTTAATTAACATGCATTATTAATCAACTTAAAGGGCGTATGACAGGTTTTTATGATTTTCTAATTTTGACTTTATTCAGTGCATTAATACCTCTTGTAAATATAAATTGTAGTTTTACACCAATTAGGTCGCTGTTTGTGGAGAAAAGTTGAAAAATCTGTTGAAAATTACAGGAAGTAAATAAACTGATGACATCACACTGGGGAGACAAAGGTTATGCATAATTTACACAAAATAAACTACTTTTTTGATCCTTTAAACATTGATTCAACAAAATAAAGGTGTTCACGTGCGTTTCTCTTTGTCAATGAACAAAATCTGTGACATTAGATGAGTTTTGGCCCAGTGTACAGTGTGGTTGCTATGGTGATTTCCTAGTGTGATGTCATACTTTACAACCAGGAAGTGAAATTAAAACCCTAAAAAATAGCTAAACTGGGGTAAAATTTGTGAAGATTCTTGCAAAAATTTAAATATATTTATCTTAACTGCATTTTAGTGAAATGACTAGTTCAAGCTGTCAGAGGCCCTTTAACCTCGGTTTCACTACATACTGCACATCTTTCAGTCACTGCAGAGATCAGAGCATCTTCAGCTCAAATGATGTGTCCTTAAAGGGCCTAAGCTTTCTGGGAGCTTATGCTAACAGGCCGTGCTCTTCAGACTGTGGCCTGCAGTTACCCGTGGATTATTATTACTACACCATTATGTAGCTCTTTTACTTTCAACAAGTGGTGTTTTGTTTCATTCAAGCCAAGAAATCTTCTTATTGAGAGCTGAAAACAGTCTAAGGGTAGGCTACAGGCCAGGGCTATTCAACTGAAGGCCCAGGGGCCAAATCAGGCCCTCCGAGGGATATGATCCGACCCAAGACCCATCGTCCACAAATATAGAACATATTTTATCTGTTGGTTTTGTCCTGGTTTAGATCTGGTTGAGTCCTGGTTTAATCCTGGTTTTGTCCCGGTTTAGTCCTGGTTTGGACTGGGTTTAGTCCTGGTTTAGTACTGGTTTAATCCTGGTTTAGACATGGTTTAGTCCTGGTTTAGTCCTGGTTTAGTCCTGGTTTAGTCCTGGTTTAGTCCCTGGTTTAGTCCTGGTTTAGACCTGGTTGAGTCCTGGTTTAATCCTGGTTTTGTCCTGGTATAGACCTGGTTTGGACTGGGTTTAGTCCTGGTTTAGTACTGGTTTAATCCTGGTTTAGACCTGGTTTAGTCCTGGTTTAATCCTGGTTTAATCCTGGTTTAGACCTTGTTTAGTCCTGGTTTAGTCCTGGTTTAATCCTGGTTTAGTCCTGGTTTAGACCTGGTTGAGTCCTGGTTTAGACCTGGTTTTGTCCTGGTATAGACCTGGTTTGGACTGGGTTTAGTCCTGGTTTAGTACTGGTTTAATCCTGGTTTAGACCTGGTTTAGACCTGGTTTAGTCCTAGTTTAATCCTGGTTTAGACCTGGCTTAGTCCTGGTTTAATCCTGGTTTAGTCCTGGTTTAGACCTGGTTTAGACCTGTTTTAATCCTGGTTTAGTCCTGGTTTAGACTTGGAATAGAAGACTATACATCATGTTGTAGTGCCCTCCTTGCTGTTATCAAAAATAACTGAGTTGAGGTGAGTTGGATCAGTTCAGCTTTCATTTTAAATGGGGTTGACCATTATAGAGCTATTGTATTTTATTTCTATTTTATACATATCTTATTTTGTTTTTAATACTTTACTGTCTCTACTGGTCGGTTGCACATGTAACAATAAGAATTTCCTCTTGGGGATAAATAAAAGTAATTCTGATTCTGATTCTGATAAGAGTTTGCAAAAGTAACAATTCGTTTCAAAAGTTTTGGACCGGTCTGCGATTCAGCTTTCATTCCCTCTGTGTTTGAATATTCTTGTGACGCCCCGTCCTGACGCGCCTCGTCCTGACGCGCCTCTCTCTGTTCCCCCAGTGCGGTGAGGGGCCGATGCCGGGCCTTACCCCCAGCCTGCTGAGCTGAGAGGGGACACGCACGCGGGTCAGGATGCAGTGGGTGGCCCTGGCCGTCACCCTGGGGTGCGTGTGCCTGTCGCGCTCGTCACACGGCCCCACCCCCACGCCCACCTCCACGCACACTCCGCTGGTGGACAACTCCGACGAGGAGGTGGACGAGCCCTGCTTCGAGCCGTGCGCCTGCGAGGTCAAAGAGGGCGTGTTACAGGTGCACTGCGATGGGCGGGGCTTCACCAACGCCAGCCAGGTGAGACGCACACGGGAAACACCGCAACACAGCTCCAGTGACCTGAGTTTATGTTTGTGATCTGGATTTGACTCTGATATTTAAAGTCTATAGCAGTGGTTCCCAACCTTTTTGTCTTGAGTACTCCCTAAGTCTTGTTTCACACTCCGAGTGCCCCTTAATTTGAGTTTCAGGCAAATAAATGGGTTTACTAGTTGAATATAGTCAGTTATTACTATTGTATGTATTGTTTTAATTATATTTATGATCCAAGATGCTCCAAAGAGATGCTAAATTTACAACTGATCACATATTTTTACAGATAAAAGTACATTTCATCTTCTTTTAAAGGTCCCATATTCTGCTCTTTTCCCCTTCACACAGTCTATTCTAAGGGCTTTGTTGATACATTTTCTCGTTGTGTAATATCCATAACATAACAGTTTACAAAAAACACACATTTCTTGGACTGGCCCCCCTCCTGCAAAAGCAAACGGCTCACTCTGAGATCTGACCCCCCCGAACAGAAAGCAGGCTGCCTCCCCCGCCCAACCCGCGCTGAAGCCTAGAGTGGAGATGGTGCATGCGCCGTGTGCTCCGGTAAACAGCGATACACAAACACTGAATAAACATTTTCTCGTCCTGACGGTGCGTCGTGCTGAGTCCTACGTCCTGGATCTGACCTGGAGTTTGACGTGCTCCAGGGCCTCAACGACGGACGTGCCGTTTGGTAAATAACAAGCTAACTCTTCGATCTGTCGTATCCATCGTGTAATTACTGTGTAGCATTAGCATTAGCTGTTTTTATTCTTGCGGCTGCGCGCTTCTTGGAGGCGTGGCTTAAACACCCCGTCATCTTAGTGAGGAGCCCCCGTCTGCTGCTCAGCCGAGGGGGACGGAAAAGACAGTTCTCTAGTGAAAACATGAGGGAATCAATCAAAAAACCACTTTGGGCACAACATACGAGGCCCAAATAGCACTGGAGGAAGGTTAAAACCTCTGAAAAGTCCATTTTGCATGTTATGGGACCTTTAAAACCTAAAACCATTCCGAGTACCCCCTGATAATTCCTCAAGTACCCCTTGGGTCCCCGTACCCCTGGTTGGGAAACACTGGTCTATAGGACAGGTTAGACGTCACATTTCACTAAAATGTACTGAACATGATATATTTAAGATTTTACTAAACATTTTGCCTGTTTGTCCACTTTGACAGTTTTCGTGTAGTTTGTAGTGTCACTTCCTGGTTGAACATGAGCAGCAAATATGACATAGTTAGAGGTAATTCCACAACTGTTACCATAGCAACCATTTTGAAAACAAGGGCCGAAATCCATTTAAATTACACAATAATTATGATTTGACAAATAATAACGCCTTTATTTTGTTGAATGATGTTGATGTTTAAACTGTCTGTTAACTGTCTATTTCTTTTCAACTGTGCGTCGCTTTTTGATGACATCACAGAGGGATTCCATTTTAGAACTCAGCACTACTTCCTCTATTTTAAACTTTTATTTTTCAAATTTTCTTCTTCTTTCAATATTTACCACAGGCAGAGGCGTACTTAGGAATATAGGGGTCCAAGGCAAAATTAGAGTAGAGGCCCCTCCTCATCAAGTGTGCTTTTCTGTCTTTTTAAAATGTTTTTGTTTTGTTTGTTTTTCAACGTGTCGCGGGCGGACAGGTTCATAAATTTGAGGTGATAAGTGAAGTATTGGAAAGTTTAGTCACGTTTAGTCGCATTTTTGTAACGTTTGGTGATCTTTTTAACGAAAATAGTCTTTTTCAGTGGCTCTTTGTCATTTTAAGTTGCTAAAAGCTACATGTTCTAAACAGCTTTAAAAAGGGGGTTTGGGGGTCCTTCCCCAGAGAAATATTTAAAAACCAGACCATATTTCCCATTTGTTGCTGCATTTTAACACATGTTCAGCTGATTTAAATACATGGTTTTCATTTGTAATATTATAATACTATATTTCATTACTATTTAGAGGCTGGGATTGTCAAAATACATTTGATAATCCCAGACTCTTTTGTTGGTCTTAAAAGTTCTTACACTATTTTATTGTGATATTCAGGGAGCCGTGCATCTGTAGTGATTGAGAAGGGCATCTTATTGGGGGCCCCTTCAGGTTGGGGGCCCAAGGCAATTGTGTCCTGTTGCCTAATGGTAAGTCCGCCTCTGACCACAGGTGCCCTTCCATCAGACTAAGTCGGTATAAGAGAAACATGAAAACCTGTCATAAATCAAATCAAATCAAATCAATTTATTTTTATAATGCCCAAAATCACAACAACAGTTGCCTCGATGGGCCACAGGTAAAAGCAGTTCAGATAACTGTCCCAGAATGCCCCCTGTCCTTTGACCCTCCTTCGCAAGCGAGGAAAAACTACAAAAAACCCCATGGGAAAAAGTAGAAACCTCGGGGAGAACCACAGTGAAGGAGAGATCCTACTCCCACGGACGGACAGGCTGCAGATGAACTAGGACTGACATCCACTTGGACTGTGGAGCCAGAACCACTCAAGAGGGAGGTGGCTTTAAAGAGTTCCTCCAGGCGGACGAGGAGCAGTCCACCAGTGTAGAGAGATCCCTCCAGCAGGAGATGAGGAACAGTTCATCTAAAGTAGAAGGAGTTCGTCCAGGCAGACGAGGTGTGGCTAATCCAGCTGTCCAGGCGGGTGGCGCATAGATCGTCCAGACAGGTGGGGGTGGGGGGGTCGTCACTGGAGCAGCCGCCGCAGTGTCTGAAACAGTCTCCACTCCCCGGGGGAAGTGGAGAGAAAGAGAAACATGTGAACAGCAATGAACAGACTACAGTTGAAGTAATATTAAATATTGTTGATAGGTAAAGTAGGAAGAGCCAGAGGATAGTGTTCAAGCTGCCATACTTCCCCCAGCAGAATTGCTCCAAGGGCATTATAGCTAAAACTGTAGGTTTTTATTTCTGTTCCTAACTGGCCTGACCATAAGCTATTTCAAAGAGGAACGTTTTGAGCCTGGTCTTAAATGTAGAGACTGTGTCGGCCTCTTTTACATGAACAGGGAGCTGGTTCCATAACATAGGAGCTTGGTAGCTAAATGCTCGACCTCCTACTGTGCTTTTAGAGACTCTGGGGACTAACAATAGTCCAGCATTTTGAGAACGAAGAGCTCTGTTTGGATGGTACGCTACTATTGCATCTTTGAGGTAGGATGGGGCCATATTGTTTAAAGCTTTATAAGTCAGGAGGAGGATTTTAAATTTGATTCTAAACTCAACAGGAAGCCAGTGAAGAGACTCCAACACTGGTGAAATATGATCTCTTTTTCTAGTACCTGTTAATAATCTTGCTGCTGCATTTTGAACCAGTTGAAAGCTTCTTATAGAGCTTTTAGGACACGCTGTAAGCAGACCGTTACAATAGTCTAATCTGGATGTGACAAATGCATGGATGAGTTTTTCGGCATCGTCTCTGGGCAGGATTTTTCTAATTTTGGTTATGTTACGCAAATGAAAGTAGGCATAGACTTTAACATTACTTATTCCATCCTTTACAGCTCAAAAATGATTGTATTACAGAAAAATAACTAATATTTCCCCTCAATATTTGTACACGATCAGTTTTGAGGACCAAAATATATTGTCCCAGCCATCATATATTGAACGATAAGTCGATATATTAATTGTTGTTACAGGCCTAGATTTATTTATACGTTCAACTAGGGCTGCAAAATGAATCACAATTCAATGGACCCATTTAGGAAATTGCAAAGACTTACAATTTTTTAATTATATACCATAATTTCCTCCACAAACAACCAAATATCCCTGCGTAAGAACTGCTAACACTGCAGTTTCGATTTGTGCAAACATGTTCTGAAATACATGGGATTCTTGTCAGTTCAGAGGCCAATTAAGTGTTTTTGTCAATTCTCCCGATTGATTTTCAACACAATACTGCGCAGAAATAATGTAATTAGATATTTTTGCCAAATCATGCAGCCCAACTTTCAGCCATTCCAAAATCAAGGCTGGGCACTGTTAAATAACCACCAGAGGGTCATTGACCAAAACGGAAGAAAAAGCGCGATTAGAACATAGACCGTACATATCAGTGGACTATGGGATTGTGACGTCACTCATAGCGTTTGACTCCAGCCAAATGAAGCCCATCGCGGCTAGCAGTTATAGTGGCTAAAGTGGAGCTAGCAGTTATAGCGGCTAAAGTGGAGCTAGCAGTTATAGCGGCTAAAGTGGAGCTAGCAGTTATAGCGGCTAAAGTGGAGCTAGCAGTTATAGCGGCTAAAGTGGAGCCAGACTCCATATTTGTAAATCCGAGTGCGTATCGTGGCAACCACATGGACTAATCAGGAGCGCGGTTGCTAACGGTATCCACCCCTCGGTGGGAGGAGACGGCGGCAACGTGCGCCGCTAGCTGTCAATCAAACCTGTTGCTAACACGAGCGAAAACGGCCCCTGGAAAAGGAAGCACCTGATTGGTCAGTTATTATTGTAATAACTTGATTTATGAACAACCAACGAGAAAAAAAACACCCGATTCATGTGGAGTGAGTCAAAACAGACATTTTAGTCCCAGATGTGAGTTTGACAGAAACAGTTACAGAGTAAAGGCTCCAGTGTCACAGGAAGAGGGCGGAGCTCGGCTTCATGGAGCCAGGAGCCTCCAGAGCTGCTTCCTGTTTGGAACGCGGCGGCTAGCATGCTAACATGGTCCACTGATATGTACGGTCTATGGATTAGAAACACAAAAATGGAGGCAGTTCTTAGATCACATTGGTTGGAAAAGAGCCAAAAAAACAAGGCGAGAAAATAATTAAACAGTTTTGCAGCTTGTTTTAGTCACTTTTTAAAACGTTGAGCTTCCACTGTCGCACTGTGTTCACTGCTGCCCCCGGTGGTCAGCTCATGTACAGCGTCCGTAAACTGTGAACAAATAGCAACTGTCACACATTTCCTTTCGTTGCTACATCAGGCAGTGTCTTGTCCAATTTAATTTGTTTCTTTCTCTGAGTTTCTGACGACTTCACAGCTTTAGGCTTGCAGTGCTTAAATGAGTAGGAAGCAGGTAAAATGATTAGACCCAATATGCAGATTCTGTGTTGTGGTTGGATAGTCACAATCCGATTAAGCTTTATTTTCGCAATTTGTGAACAACAATCCTGAAACTAGGGATGTGCTTTAACAGTTTGGTGCTAAAATAAAGAGAGTAAGAAGGCTTTTTTATTTGTATTATTCACAGTCAAAACATGACAAAAGTGGGGGAAAAAAGATTCAATCAAAAATATTAAAATTTATGGACATAGTTAAGTTAAAAATGTTGGAATTTTTGTTTGGTGCTGTGAGTAAGGACCTTCCCACAGACATCAATCTTTCTTTAAATTACTAAACAGTGGCTCTAACCTCAGAGGTCGACTTCAGTTTGAACTGAATAAAAAGAACTAATGTGAGGCAAAGATGTGACTGTTTTAGGAATCAAACTTTGGAATGAGCTCAGAGATGAATTTAAGTTAATTAACACTCTGTCAAAATAAAAAAAAACAGAATGAATGAATGAATGAGTTTATTTGGCTGTCCATATACCAAACAAAATGATATACAATAGAGAAAAAAATATATTTCCATCTGTTTGCACCAAAAGGATTGGGCTGAAGCAAATGTCTTATATAAGCCCCTCCTGAATATTATACAAAGTCAACAATACAGACATAAAAAAAGAAAAATCCACTACGTTTTATCTTAAACTTAGAATTCTACTCTCTCTTATAAATCTTTTAATTTATAACAATAATTTATATGTATTAATCATTTTATTTTAGTGTTAATTAACTTAGATTCATCTCTGAGCTCATTCCAAAGTTTGATTCCTAAAACAGTCACATCTTTAACATTAGTTCTTGCTTTATTCAAACTGAAGTCGACCTCTGAGGTTAGAGCCACTGTTTCGTAATTTAAAGAAAGATTGAATGCCTGTGGGAAGGTCCTTACTCACAACTCTAAAAACTCTAAAAAATGAAATTATTAGTCATTATTTACAACCAGGAAGTGAAATTAAAACTTATAAAACAGCTAAACCGGGATAACATTTGTAAAGAATTTAAGCAAAACTTGAAATATATTTATCTTAACTGTATTTTAGGTAAATGAGTGTCCAACCTGTCATGGGCCCTTTAATGTTGTTGCTGATAAATCATTTTCGGATTTTTTATTTGGATATAAATATTGATAAAGGAATTGCGTCTTGAACCAGGGGTGGGCAATTTTTTTGTGAGCCTATTGAATAATAAATAAAAGGAAAAAACATCTCCCCTTCTGCTTTTTAGACAAATCACACCCTGGTTACATGTTTTGTATTGTTGCTGATAATTGGATGTAATAAAATGTACTGTTTACTGGCAGATGTTGACCCAGAACATCCCATAATGTTTGAACTTTTATTCGTAAAAAGCTGTTCTGTAGTTTTGTATTCTCATGTTGAATAACAGTGACATAACTGTGGGTTTTAGGGTGAAAAGTGCCATTTTCAGTCTCTACATTGGTATCTGTTTTTATGGAAAAGAATTGAGTGCAGATTGATTAGGGGAAAGTTCTGTTCAACTCTAACATGTTCTCGTGTTTTTCTAATTTCGACTTAGTTTGGTGGGAGGGCACCAGTGGTAAATATTTAGCATAGTTTTACCATTTGTGAAGCTGCAATTTGTGAAGAAATTTAGAAAAATAAAAGTTTAAAATGACAGGAAGTAGAGCTGAGTTCTAAAGTGGAATCCCTCTGTGATGTCATCAAAAAGCGACATTTCGAGACAATTTACAGACAACTGACACATTTTTTAACAGTCTGAATGTTCATTTAACAAACTAAAGGTAGTATTAGGTGTTATTATTTGCCAAATCATGACTATTGTAAAATTTGTATGGATTTTGACCCTTGTTTTTAAAATGGTTGCTAGGTAACAGTTGTGGAATTACCTCTATCTATGTCAGGGGTGTCCAAACTTTTTCCATCGAGGGCCACATATTGAAATATAGACCAAGCAGATGGCCACAAATCAATCGTGAAACGTTAAAAAAAGCTGCATTTATCTGATGTTTTAAGCACCACCACATCTACATTCAGTCTCAGTGCCTTAATATCAGGTCTGTGTGGCACCAAAATGTTAGTTATTTAGGTTGGAATTGTAGAAAATGTGAAATGTGCTGTAAATAGTACTTATCAGGACAATGTGGGCCAGTTCACCAGGAAGACTAAGGGCCAAGAAAAATTGGTCTGAGGGCCGCATTTGGCCCCCGGGCCTGAGTTTGGACATGCCTGATCTATTTCATATTCACTGCCTATGACCAACCAGGAAGTAACAATACAAACATTATGAAAACTGTCAAACTGGTGATAAATAGTGAAAATGGTTAGATTTAAGATTTTACTATTTACTATTCTGCCTATGTTTTAGTGAAATGTGTAATCTAACCTGTCATATAGACTTTAAGCTGCTCCCACAGCTTGGAAAAAAACGAACTGAAGCTTTATGAACTGGTTTCTTTGAGGAGTTTTCCCACTATTTTGAAAAACAAGAGAATTTCATGAACACGAGCTGAGCTTGTAAATATAGTTTTGTTTTAATCACTTTTTATGACATTTTAGCACAAACGTGTTAATGTTTTTTATGACGTGTCCTGCTGTCCACTTTTCAATCCAGTCCAGTGCAATGGAAAGTGCTGCAAATAAAATCAAACTAGTAAACACAGTGATTAAAGCATAAAACAGTACACAAACAGTAAAACAGAATAACAATGGCAGTCAAATAAAATAGACTAATAGACAGGTATAGCCAAGATAACATCAATAAAAAACAACAACTTTGGTCCAGGTCGCCCTTGAAAAAGACATTTAGATCTCGGTGTGCGTTTTACCTTGTCATATAAAGGTTAAGAAAAATAAATACAGCGTTCGAGCAATGACTTTTCTTATTTTTAGCCTTGTTTTACGTCAATATCAGACATAGTTATTGTGCAGCCCTATACCAGCCGCACCATTTCAAAGCGAAACAGTTGGAGGTGTTTTGCAGAGATATTGATCAAAACACATCAAGCCGAGAATGCAACCCCAAACGCCTTCTCCGCGCGTTCCTTTGAAAAAACGCAGCTCATATATTATAGAGCATCTGCACATCTCCGGGCCTCTTGTTTCCCGATGGCACTTTATACAGCCGTGCGTTTTAGATATGAACTGACCTTTTCAGATATTGCAGTCGGCGAGCTCGTCCTCAGAACAGGTAGGTCCCCGAGGATTATAGCGAAGATTTGATTTGAGCGTGGTGGAAAACAGATGACATAAGTTAAATCAACACTCGTGTGACTCAGCCGCGTAGATGTGTGGGTGGTACGGGTTTGGCTGGTGGCGCGGCGTCTACTATCAGCCAACTCATTACGGCGAGAAAAAGCAGAACAATCATGAGCGTTTTTCCTCTTTATTTTCATGTTTTTGTGCTTCGGTGGTGTTTAAATCAGATGCAAGCGCTTTGAAATGAATATGTTGATAAAAAAACAAATAGCAAGGTTGTACAGCTACGTTAACAAATAAGAAGTGGAGTAAAAGGCAATTTGTTTCTTCAAGGGGAGCATTGATTAAACGTACGCAGACGTAATAGCTTAAAGTGTTTATTGAATATTACACATTGTTATGCACTGATTACAATTATTTAAAACAGGGGTGTCCAATCTTTTTCCATCGAGGGCCACATATTGAAATATAGACCAAGCGGAGGGCCACAAATCAATCGTGAAACGTAAAAAAAAGCTGCATTTATCTGATGAGTGCAGATTGATTAGGGCAAAGTTCTGTTCAACTCTAACATGTTCTCGTGTTTTTCTAATTTCGACTTAGTTTGGTGGGAGGGCACCAGTGGTAAATACTTAGCATAGTTTTACCATTTGTGAAGTTGCAATTTGTGAATAAATTTAGAAAAATAAAAGTTTAAAATGACAGGAAGTAGAGCTGAGTTCTAAAGTGGAATCCCTCTGTGATGTCATCAAAAAGTGACATTTCGATGTAAATATAGAGACAATTTACAGACATGTGACACATTTTTTAACAGTTTGAATGTTAATTTAACAAAATAAAGGTAGTATTAGGTGTCATTATTTGTGAATTATTTGTGATGTTTTAAGCTCCACCACATCTACATTCAGTCTCAGTGCCTTAATATCAGGTCTGTGCTGCACCAAAATGTTAGTTATTTAGGTTGGAATTGTAGAAAATCTGAAATGTGCTGTAAATAGTACTTATCAGGACAATGTGGGCCAGTTCCGTGTGTTTCCACTGGCCCTGGTTCACTTTGGAGGGTCCTGGGTTCAGCAGTTCTGTGGTTCATGTTCAGTTCAGTTCATGTTGCCCCTGGACGTGTTTAAAGTGTGAGCTTTGAACTGAAACTAACTGTTAAAACACTAATCGCAATGAAGAAGAAGAAGAAGAAGAAGAAGAATTTTTATTTATAGAGTGCTTTTCCACCTAATAGGCACCCAAAGCGCTTTTGGGTGCTATTCATTCATTATCAAAATCATTCAAAACTCCTTACAGTCATGGCCCAAAGTGTTGGCACCGCTGGATTTTTTTCCAGAACAATATTGCAACTACACATGTTTCGTCATACACACATTTATTTCCTTTGTGTGCATTGGAATAACACAAAAAACAGAAGAAAAACTGATTAAATTTCACGCAAAACTGATGACACTGAAGGAGCAGACTGAAGTTTTGAAAAAAGACTTAATGAAATTATTTGAGGAGCTTGATATAAAACATATAAAAAAGAAAAATATTACGTTTTGCCTGTACTGTCTCGCCTTAAAGGTCCCATATCCTGCAAAATGGACTTTTCAGAGGTTTTAACCTTCCTCCAGTGCTATTTGGGCCTCGTATGTTGTGCCCAAAGTGGTTTTTTGATTGATTCCCTCATGTTTTCACTAGAGAACTGTCTTTTCTGTCCCCCTCGGCTGAGGGGGCTCCTCACTAAGATGACGCGCTTCACCAGGATGACGCGGTGTTTAAGCCACGCCTCCAGGAAGAATAAAAACAGCTAATGCTAATGCTACACAGTAATTACACGATGGATACGACAGATAGAAGAGTTAGCTTGTTATTTACCAAACGGCACGTCCGTCGTTGAGGCCCTGGAGCACGTCAAACTCCAGGTCAGATCCAGGACGTAGGACTCAGCACGACGCACCGTCAGGACGAGAAAATGTTTATTCAGTGTTTGTGTATCGCTGTTTACCGGAGCACACGGCGCATGCACCATCTCCGCTCTAGGCTTCGTCACGGGTTGGGCGGGGGAGGCAGGCAGCCTGCTCTTCGGGGGGGTCAGATCTCAGAGTGAGCCGTTTGCTTTTGCAGGAGGGGGGCCAGTCCAAGAAATGGGTGTTTTTTGTAAACTGTTATGTTATGGATATTACACAACGAGAAAATGTATCAACAAAGCCCTTAGAATAGACTGTGTGAAGGGGAAAAGAGCAGAATATGGGACCTTTAACAGTTCAACCAGTCTCATGTCTCCAATCCTCCCTCCAGGTGTCTCACTCGTGGGTCCGCCCCTTCAACCTCAACCTGCAGAGAAACACCCTGAGGCGCCTGTACGCAAACACCTTCCAGCACCTGGGTAACGCCGTGCTGCTGAACCTGGGCAACACCGCGCTGCAGGACATCAAGGTGGGCGCCTTCAACGGGCTGGCCAAGCTGAGGAGGCTCTACCTGCACGAGAACAAGCTGGAGGTGTTCAGGAACGACACCTTCTTAGGCCTGGAGGCGCTCGAGTATCTGCAGGTACGCTCTTCTACGCTCATGGGATCTCAAAACAGAGAAAAAAAGCTGATATTTTAAAGAGATGTGGATTCTGTTGTAGTGGCAATTGCGGCGGCCATCTTGCGAATGGAGAAAGAGCAACCGCAGATCGTTATTCTGTTTACTTTGCCACTTTAATGTAAAGTTTAGAATGCTTTTTCAAGATGTTTTCTACTTAGTTTGGTAGAACAGGCATTGGATAAAGCCCAAACAGAAAAAAGTCACATTAACAAAGTATTTATTACAAAAGTATGATTACAAAGTCCAACTCAACATAGCTGCTGCAACTGGACATTGGTTACTCTTGGTTACCATGGCAATCATCTCTCTAGCCTGTATTATTCTCCTTATTCCTGAAGTTGCCGTACGCGCCGCCGTCTTGTTTCCGTTGTAGTTCACACGGAGCAGACGAGCTCAACAGAAAATTAGTTCTACTCGACTAAAAAGCCGTTTTCAGACTGACCAGGAAATCGTTGTGTTGTGACTTGTTGCTGCTCGTGTTCATTAAACATTTTACACAAATCAATCTACTTTATGTAACATTTTAGCGTCAGACTTTTCCCTCGTTCGTCATTAGCTTTAACGGAGTTCTCGTCAAACGGAAGTGCGTTTACAACAAAAGTGCAAAAAAACGCAAAAGTGGGCGGGGCAGAATAAGGTCAATAACTCATTGGTGTGATGGGTAAATACTAGATAATGGGTTTTGTCACTAAATAAACATTGCTATGGCCAAAAAAACTAGAATAATCAGACAATCTAATAATTCAATTCATCAAAAACACTTGGTCACCCGTGTGTAACTGTTGTATTTGGAAGATTTATTTATTTATTTATTTATTTAAGGAAAAGGGATAAGAACACACAGTACACTTCAGTTAATCAGAGACAGGAAAACAAAGTCGTGTTAGTACAACTACAAACATTCAACAGAAACAAGTCGAAGAGTCACAGACAACAATTAAGACACAGATCTGTATTGCACAAGCCCTTCTACTGCAGAGTCCTATTGCACACACCCTTACATTGCACTGATCCCTATTGCACACATCCTTATATTGCACTGATCCCTAAAAAACTAGAATAATCAGACAATCCAATAATTCAACTCATCAAAAACACTTGGTCACCCGCGTGTAACGGTTGTATTTGGAAGATAAAGTAAGTTTCATTCAAAAATAACTCAATCTTTAAAGGAGACATGCAAAATCAACTTTAACATCATCATTAGTTTAGTCAGAGTTGTATTTTGATTGATTCAGGTTTGAGTTAGTCGTGTCTTGTCCTGCAAATGAGGCTCCAGTGCTTTAAGATAAGATAAGATAAGAGATCCTTTATTTGTCCCACAATGGGGAAATTGCACTGTTGCAACACACAGTTTAGAACAGAATGAATGAAATAGGTGCATGCAATAAAAATAGGATAAATAATTACTAAACATGGTAATAAAAATACAATATAAAGTATAAAGTGCACACTCTTATTTACAGTAGGTGGCTGTCTGGGAATAAATAGTAAAAAATGGCAAATAAAGTGGCTTAAGTGTATGTTATATACAGTAAGTGACTATAGTGAGGTAAAAGTGTATTAATAGTATGTTAAATTATATTGCACATGATTATAACAGGTTTAAAAAGTCCTGTTTTCACCTACCCCCTATCCCCGCCCACAGTCTGTATGTAGTTGTGATTAGATGTGAGTGGCACATGTAGAATTCTGGAATGTTACGTAGCAACTTTCAAATAAAATGCTTGTTACGGTGAAATGTCGGTCAATGGACCCTTTTCTTTTATTAAGCCGTTTTAGATCAATATTGCAGTTTACAATGACCAGAACGGAAAATGATCTACTCAGATTCTTGTTTCTGTTTTATACAAATGTGGGAGTATAAATATCACTTATTGCCTCTATTCCATCTTTAAATAGTTCCTCTTTGAATTGTGTCTTTTTTTTATGTTTTTTTAATGAGATATAACAGACAAAAAGTATTATTTGTCATACTAGTGTATTGTTTAGCTAATGGACAACACTGGTGTAATACTAAGTACTGAAAAAAGCATAATATGTCTCCTTTAACATCTTATTTTTCATGTTTGTGCCACATTAATTAGCCTTTTTTGCATAACGTTCAAGTCTAAACCTGCAAAGATTAGAACAATTGGAAAGAAATTAGATTACTCACGTCAGCTGTAACGGTTAACATGACATTTCAATAATCTCACAATTTCAGAAATCAGATTATGATCAGATTTTCAACATGCATGTAAATATAACCAGTGATATTAAAGTGTGTATGACAGGTTTTCATCATTTTCTAATTTTCTTTTTGTTTGATGTATCAATACTTGTTATAAATTAAAATGATAGTTTTACACCAATCAAGTGGCCGTTTGTGGAGAAAAGTTGAAAAATCTGTAGAAAGTTACAGGAAGTAAACAAACTGATGACATCACACTGGGGAGAGAAAGGTTATGCATAATTTACACAAAATAAACGTCTTTTTTTTTACGCTTTATACATTAATTCAACAAAAAAGGTGTTCACATCTATTTTTATGTGTAAAAATGTACAGAATCTGTGACATTAGATGAGTTTTGGCCCAGTTTACAGGATGTTGCTATGGTAATTTCCCAGTGTGATGTCATCATTTACAACCAGGAAGTGAAGTTAAAAGCCTAAAAAATTGCTAAACCGGGATAAAATGTGTAAAGTATCTTGGCAAAATGTGAAATATATTTATCTAAACTACATTTTTGTGAAATGCGTAGCTCAACCTGTCATGGGCCCTTTAAGGTAGATTTAAGGCTGAACATTTGCTTTTGTTTTGAGAAAAGTTTCTTCATATTTACTATACATATCCGTGATTACAAATGCAACATGAAATTAAAACTGGCATAATTTCCTTTTTGCGTCTTCTTTGTTAGCATATTACATTATTCATCCAGTTTTGTACAAGCAACAAAAGTCCTGAATAGTCGGGTTGTGGCTTTGTTGTTTGACTACTTTAATTAATGAATGCATAAAGTGTTTTTTTAGACAGACATTTGTGACATGATCCAATTGTAGAACGTGAACACAACCTTTATGGCTCGATTTGAAGATGAAAGCGCACACAGCGGCGCGCTATGGCTTCATTCAGAGGTTTGTGCTGCTGCAGTGACTGTGCTGATTCTCTCTCTCTCTCTGTCTGTCTGAAGGCTGACTACAATGTGATCAAACGAATAGACAGCGGAGCCCTGAGGTTCCTCCACAAGCTGCGAGTTCTCATTCTCAATGACAACCTGATCCCCGCTTTGCCCGCGCACCTCTTCAGGTAACCGCGGCATATTGATGTTTTTTATCCTCTGTCATTTATCTTTTTGTCAGAATGTGATCCATTATTTTTTAACCGCGCTATTTGGGTTTTGGAGGGATGGACTCGACTAGATTGAATTCGTGTTTAATCAGTCACTCTTTGTTTATCGAAGCGGTTTTAGGCCAAATTGATGCTTGTGGGAGAGTCGAAGGAAATGGGCAACATTGTTTTATCTACATCACATTACATCGGTATAACAAAACAATAATTTATCTGAGAGGCCACTCCTTCACGATCGAATGACAAGATATGCAGTAGAAAGCCCAGTTTTTATTAAAAAGGGGTACATGAATGAAAGAAAGGAAGAAAAAACATGAACGAAAGGAAAAATGACTGGAAGAAAGAAGAAAGACTGAATGAAAAAAGGAAAAATGAAAGAAAAAAATTATAGACTAGTGGCTCTGAAGTACCACCTGAGAAAATTTTCGGCCTTCTGAGTACCACCAGATCTACACCAGGTCTATAATCATACTATTCTAAACTAGGGCTAAACCATTCATTCATTCATTTTCTCCCGCTTATTCCCGTTAGGGGTCACGGGTGACTGGAGCCTGTCCCAGTGACTTTGGGCCTTAGGCGGGGTACACCCTGGACAGTGGACACTCATCACAGCAAACACAGAGACAGACAAGGACAGACAACCATTCACTCTCACATTCATTCACTACGGACAATTTAGAGTTCTCAATTAACCTACACAGTCATGTCTTTGGACGGTGGGAGGAGCCAGAGAACCCGGAGAGAACGGTAACACAGGGAGAACATGCAGACTCCACCCACCTGTTCAAACTGGCTTTTGTGTAAATTTATGTTGTTTTGTCTGTTTTGTCTGTTTATGTAAAGCGTCTTGTGTCCAAAAAAGCGCTATACAAGTCTGATGTATTATTATTATTAGGGCTAAACCAGGTCTAAACAATTGCTTTAAACAATGAGAAACCAAAAGGTCAAAATGTAACCTGTGGTTCTCAAACTGTGGTATCCAAGCTCCCTCAGGTGATCCGCTGCAAAGTTGGAAGACACTGGGACAAAAAGCTACAATTATGTGGGTATCTTTTTTGCTACAAACTTTAAAACAAGTATCATTTTAGCTGAAAATCAATTTTATAATCTTTGTGTTTATATTATTTCTACAAGAATTACAACCGAAAAAGGAAACATGCACATGCAGTAAACCATATAAATGATATTATATTTTTTAAATCACATAATCTTTGTTTTGTTTTGCTGCAAAACTCTGCACTTAATCTTCTAACCCACTTTCCACTTTCCTTGGTGTCTGTCCCTCTCCAGATCGGTCTCCCTGACTCATCTGGACCTGCGGGGGAACCGTCTGAAGAGCCTGGCGTTCGCGGGCACTCTGGAGTACGTGGGGCGCTCTCTGATGGAGCTCCAGCTGGAGGAGAACCCCTGGAGCTGCGGCTGCGAGGCGGTGCAGCTGCAGCAGTGGCTGGCCCAGATCCCCTACACCGCCGTGGTGGGAGACGTGACCTGCGAGTACCCTTTCCACCTGCACGGCAAGGACCTCCGCGAAATCCCCCGCAAAGAGCTGTGCGCCGCCCTGCCCGACAAAGAGCTCCAGGCCGAGGGCGGAGCGCAGCCTCAGCACCCCCCGTCTAACGCCAAACCGCGGGTGAGGCCGACCAAACCCTCCTCTATGGTCCACGGATCGCGGCAGAACACGCACACTTCAACGTCGTCGTCTTCCTCGTCGGCCGAGCGCAAGGAGAGGCAACCCCGGCCCACCAAGCGACCCCGGGCGTCCAGAACTCCGCCCACTGCCCGGAGCCCGCAGAACCCTCCGGTGGCGGGGTACCAGACGCGCCCGCCCATCCCCATCATCTGTCCCATCGGCTGCACGTGTAACCTTCACATCATAGACTTAGGGTTGACCGTCAATTGTAAAGAATGCGGGTTTCTAAATGTGTCCCAGCTCACCCCGAGACCTCTGAACGGGCGGAAGTTGTACCTAAGCGGGAACCTCATCCAGCGGATCTACCGCACGGACTTCTGGAACTTTTCGAGCCTGGACCTGCTGCACCTGGGGAATAACCGGATCTCACACCTCCAGGAGGGGGCGTTCTCCAGCCTGAGCAGCCTGAGGAGCCTCTACCTCAACGGGAACAACCTGGAGAGACTCAGCCCGGACATGTTCCTGGGGCTCTACAATCTGAGGTAGGTCTCATATACTACAGTTGATTAATAATGTTAGGATTTTTCAGTGATTAGTTTAGTTTAGTTTAGTTTAGTCTTTATTTGAAGGGACAATGTACAGAGACATTAAAGTGCGTATGACAGGTTTTCATGATTTTCTAATTTTGTCTTTACTTGATGTATTAATACCTGTTGTAAATCTAAATGATAGTTTGACACCAATCAGGTATCAGTTTGTGGAGAAAAGTTGACAAATCTGCAGAAAGTTACAGGAAGTAAACAAACTGATGACATCACACTGGGGAGACTAAGTTTGTGCATAATTTAAACAAAATAAACTTTTTTTTTTACCCTTTATACATTAATTCAACAAAAAATGTTCCCACATGTATTTTTATTTGTAAAATAAATAAAAGATCAGAGTACAGTGTGGTTGCTATGGTAATTTCCTAGTGTGATGTCATCATTTATGACCAGGACGTAAAACAAAAAAACCTAAAAAAAAAATGGCTTAACTGGGATAAACTTGTGAAGTATTTTAGCCAAATTTAAAATATATCTATCTAGACTGTATTTTAGTGAAATGAGTAGTTCAACCTGTCAGAGGCCCTTTAAGCTCATAAAAAACAGAGATGTTCCACACCAGATTATAGCTAAATAGCTCGTTTCCATCTGCAGTCCTTAGCTTGTTTACTCATTTTCGTTCAAAGTTGAAGTATTGAATTTAATTGAAAACAAAATTGCAGCACGTAGATAAGTATAAAACCCAGTAGTTTATATTTGTACCGGTTAACATATATTTCAGTATCTAAAATGTTTAAGGCACTGTACTTGATCGGTACTTTGTCTTAAATTGGCTGTACCAGATTTTTTTTTTCATTTAAAAGAAGGAAAATTTGTTTTGCCCCAGTACAGATGTATTGTAAAAGCATCTATTCGGCTCTAAATGAGACCACAGCGCTTTTTCTGCAGCTAATTATAGAGCATTTTATTCTCCGCGAAGCAGGAAGTGCACTGTTAGCGCTAAAGTTTGTTAGCTTTATCGTGAGAGTTGTGAAAAGTGCTTACAAACTCGGTGAATAAACTCAATTTAAAATAAACTTTTTAAACAGACAGTAAAAATCAGCTTTAGCGCCTTTAAAAATAGGAAACACAAAACTAATTCTTTTAACAGTTTGCAGGAGTCCAAACTTATTCCTCACTTTCTTTACAGATACTAAGCATCCCAAATTTTCACCGTCATGAGTTTCTAAACACTTTTCACAACTTTCAGGACCCAGAGTGTAATTTTGCTGCCATGGCAAAGCTAACCGTGCACATCCTGGTTATAACTGCTCCCAAGGTTTTGTTGTTTGGACCAGATAAAGCCGCGCTCCAACTGATGTTTTGTTGTTTTATTCTGTCATAAGTCTTAACAAACACCGTGAAAAACTAAAGAAAAGACAAACATACTTTTATCAGAACACCAAATAAACATAAAATATGAAATAAATAAAGAATAATTACCGTGTGCCTTCTGACCAAACACGAAAACGTCCTGCTTAACGTGCGCCAATCATGTAAACAATTCCCTTTTTCACCAGCAGAGGTCAGTGGCGGGCACCAGAATTTACATTTTTACAACTCAATACAAACAATATAAAATCTAAATAATATTCAAAATACACACATTTTCTGCGACAGCTACACTGGTTCTTGGACAATATTACACTTGATAATTTGCTGTGGACAGTACACAGTGGCCTTATTTTCACTCTGCTTTGACACTAGTCTTAAAGTGCGTATGACAGGTTTTTATGATTTTCTAATTTCGATTTTATTTGGTTTATTAATACCTATTGTACATTAAAAATATTGTTTTACACCAATCAAGTCATGGTTTGTGGAGAAAAGTTGAAAAATTGGTTTAAAGGGCGTATGACGGGTTTTTATGATTTTCTAATTTTGACTTTATTTAGTGCATTAATGCCTCTTGTAAATATAAATTGTAGTTTTACACCAATCAGGTCGCTATTTGTGGAGAAAAGTTGAAAAATATGTTGAAAATTACAGGAAGTAAACAAACTGATGACATCACACTGGGGAGACAAAGGTTATACATAATTTACACAAAATAAACTACCTTTTTGACCCTTTAAACATTGATTCAACAAAATAAAGGTGTTCACATGTGTTTTTCTTTGTCAAATGAACAAAATCTGTGACATTAGATGAGTTTTGACCAGTGCACTGTATGGTTGCTATGGTGATTTCCTAGTATGATGTCATACTTTACAACCAGGAAGTACATTTTAAAATCTACAAAAAAGCTAAACTGGGGTAAAATTTGTGAAGATTCTAGCAGAAACTGAAATATATTAATCTTAACTGCATTTTAGTTAAATGAGTAGTTCAACCTGTCAGAGGCAGTTTAAATTTACAGGAAGTGACAAACTGATGACATCACACTGGGGAGACTCATTCCATCCAAAGATTATGCATAATTTACCCAAAATAAACAAAGTATTTTACCTTTAAAACATTAATTCAACAAAATAAAGATGTTCACATATATCTGGATTTGTCGGACAAAAAAATCTGTGACATTAGCCCAGTTTTAGCCCAGTGTGCAAAGTAATTTCCTAGTGTGATGTCATCATTTACACCCAGGAAGTGATATGACAAAACTAAAAACATTGCAAAAAATGATAAAATATGTAATTATTTTTAGCAAAACTTTAAATATATTTATCTTACCTGTATTTTAGTTACATGAGTCCAACCTGTCATAGGCCCTTTAACTTTGCTTAACTTTATGAACAAAAATTGGGTACAGCCAGGGGTGAAAGTAGTTTTACTCTTTTGCCGGTACTATCACATTTTCGTTTATGTCAGTTAACAGATAAAATAATGGCTCGCAGTATAAAACACACAGAGTAGTCAGCTATAATTTGGTTTAGGTGGAATTAATCATAATAAAAATGTCATCACAGTATTAAATTGTGTTCAAATCAGGCTCGTGGTGTTTTTCCCCTCAGCAGATAGTTTTCTTAACATGAAGACTGCAGCAACACTTCTGCACAATATTCATTAAATCTTGTATCCTGCTTACATTTCTTATGGAAGCCTCTGGACAAAGTGACCTGTCATGTCATGTTTAGATCATAAGCACGTTTTAAATAAGGCCTAATGAGAATGAGATTTACAGTGAACTCTTGACTAAGGATGTCATTTATTTGACTTTACTGTAGCTCTGACACAACAAGACAGTCTTCCCACAGCCTAAATAAACTCCCTGTCAGTTGCCATTATTTTTCATTCTTCAACTTTTCCCTGGGCCCATTAACCTAGGACGGGGATTCTGAGCGCACCTCGTTACATTCGCACACATTTGCATATCAATACATGCGAAAACGGTCCGAAGCGCTAAACTTTATCAAATCAAATCAAATCAAATCAATTAATTTTTATAATGCCCAAAATCACAACAACAGTTGCCTCGATGGGCCACAGGTAGAAAGCATAGAACTATAATAAAACCTGGAAGATGAATCCAAGATGGCCGCCCTGTTTATCCCTATGGAGTGAGCTCATTGGTGCATGACCCCAAAAAAGTTTCTTACTTCCGCATTTACTTCCTGATATGGAGGCGGCCATCTTTGTTTTACTTCCTGATACGGAGGCGGCCATCTTTGTTTTACTTCCTGATATGGAGGCGGCCATCTTTGCTTTATGGCGCCACGTGACCACAATCCCCCACTTCATATAAAAACGGTAATTTCGGTGATTTTAGAAACGGTAGAAAAGAACATTTCCTTCTATTTTATTTAAATACTGATAATAATTCAGTCCTGTCTGTGATTATAATGTGACATTTTAGAAAAAGGCTGGTTCCAAGAGGCTGCAGTACCTCGCACGACCACTAATCAATCTGGGACCACAGACAGAGGGGGCGTGGCTTATCCAGTTCTTTTAATACATCCATGGTAGAAAGCAGTTCAGATAACTGTCCCAGAATGCCCCTGTCCTTTGACCCTCCTTCGCGGCGAGGAAAAACTACAAAAAAAACCCCACGGGAAAAAGTATAAACCTCAGGAGAACCACAGTGAAGGAGAGATCCTACTCCCACGGACGGACAGGCTGCAGATGAACTAGGACTGACATCCACTTGGACTGAACCAGAACCACTCAAGAGGGAGGAGGCTTTAAAGAGTTCCTCCAGGTGGACGAGGAGCAGTCCACCAGTGTAGAGAGCTCCCCCAGCAGTGGAACAGTTCATCTAAAGTAGATGGAGGTGGTCCAGGCAGACGAGGTGTGGCTACTTTATAGATGCGCTGAGGCGTTTGCTCTGATCAGGTCCCGCGCTGCTCGGTTAAAATGCGCTCTTAAACTCATACAGAATAAAAAAAAAAATTAAAAATCATAAAATATAATCCCGGGGTGCACGGTGGCAGAGCGGCTAGAGCTTCTGCCTCTCAATAAGGAGATCGTGGGTTCGAATCCCGCACCACCCCAACATCGTGGTTTCGAATTCCGGACCACCCCAACATCACACGATCTCTCTGGGTGGAGTCTGCATGTCCTCCCCGTGTTACCGTGGGTTCTCTCCGGGTTCTCTGGCTCCTCCCACCGTCCAAAGACATGACTGTGTAGGTTAATTGAGAACTCTAAATTGTCCGTAGTGAATGAATGTGAGAGTGAATGGTTGTCTGTCCTTGTCTGTCCTTGTCTCTGTGTTAGCCCTGCGACGGGTTGGCCACTGTCCAGGGTGTACCCCGCCTAAGGCCCAAAGTCACTGGGATAGGCTCCAGTCACCCACGACCCCTAACGGGAATAAGCGGTAGAAAATGAATGAATGAATGAAAATATAATCCAGATTTTTCCTGTTGATTGTAAAATGATTCAGTCCGGTTTTCACGGTTGCATTTTTTACATAGTTAGTTCAGAAGTCTTCACATTACCATATATATAATCTACCGTGCAGGTTGATATCTCTGGCACCAAGGATAGCTGTTGTCATGGCAATGTGCACTGTCTTCATCAAAAATGCCTCTCATCTGTGCCCTCTTTTTCAGTTTGCCAGAAACATAGGATTAGCTTTGATTACTTGACTATATCCTATTCACCTTATTCCTGAAGTTGTCTTACGCGCCGCCGTCTTGTTTCCGTTGTAGTTCACACGGAGCAGACGAGCTCAACAGAAAATAAGTTCTACTCGACTAAAAAGACGTTTTCAGGAAATCGTTGCGTTGTTGACTTGTTGTTGCTCGTGTTCATTAAACATTTTACACAAATCAATCTACTTTATGTAACATTTTAGCGTCAGACTTTTCCTTCGTTCGTCATTAGCTTTAACGGAGTTCTCGTCAAACGGAAGTGCGTTTACAACAAAAGTGCAAAAGTGGGCGGGGCAGAATAAGGTCAATAGTTAAAGAGGTGATTTAAAATGTGTAATTTGTTGTAAACTTTCAAATAAGGTGATATTTCAACATTTTCGTGGTTCTATTTAGAGACATTTCACACTTGTCTGATGGTCAATAGCAATAATATTGCATTAATATTGTTACATGCAACCATAGCAGAAACAAACTTTTAATCATTTTTAGTTTTTCATTTAACTTTCCCTTATTGTTCAACTTTCTTTCTTTATGGGAGCATCGTTACATTTTAATCTAAATTCAGGTGTCTATGATTTCCAATTTAAGAGCTTTCCGACTTCAGAGCGTTCCAGCTGAATTAACTTGCATGTAAAAAAAAGGGGGGGCTAATGCTAAACCATGGGCTAAACAAATGTGAACATTGAACCCACAGTCATAAAGATCATGAAGTAAAGTTTTATATTCTTTCAATATGACGTAAATCCGGGTTGCATCGGCTAGCAAAGTGGTCGTGTCTGAGCAATGGGCAGAGATAGAGAATTTTGCGTCTATGAATCTCTATGATTAATCTCAAACATGCTAAATAACAGGTTATTTACAGATTAAAAGGGCAAGTATTACGCATTATTTGTATTGTCATTGGCCTTTAAACATTCTCTTGAATATCTTTACTTTGACATGTTTTAGAACTAAAAAAAAAGAACAATATAACATTATCACTGCCTTGGGAGACGCTGTATTAACTTAGCTGTGGCTCCATCTATTGGCTGCAGAGGCAATTACACATTAGTTTGATATGCTATTGGTATGCTAAGCTAGCACACAGTTACAGTCGACGTGTTTAGACGACAGAAATGCTCAAAAGATTCTCAGATAAGTAACGTCTAAAAATCAGAAGCGACGTCATCGATCGAGGGAGTTCAACAGGACGTTTTGTCGATGGTCGGTGGGGAGAGGATTTTCTAAGCATTCCTCAAACTTGCGTGAAGGCAGCTAAATGCGACTCCGGGGGTGTTTTTGACGACGGAACAGGGTTAAAAGCTCAAAAAAAACGCCACTGCAGCATAATATGTGACCTTTAGCCTCTAATGTTTACATTGTTTAACTGTTTAACCCATAGACTGTAGATATCAGTGGACCATGTTAGCATGCTAGCCGCCGCGTTCCAAATAGGAAGCAGCTCTGGAGGCTCCTGGCTCCATGAAGCCGAGCTCCATTCACTTTCTGTGACACTGGAGCCTTTACTCTGTAACTGTTTCTGTCAAACTCACATCTGGAACTAAAATGTCCGTCTGACTCACTCTACATGAATCAGGTGGTTTTTTTTTAATCGTTGGTTGTTCATAAATCAAGTTATTAGCAATAATAACTGACCAATCAGGTGCTTCCTTTTCCAGGGGCCTTTTTCGCTCGTGTTAGCAACAGGTTTGATTGACAGCTAGTGCCGCTCGTTGCCGCCGTGTTCTCTCACCGAGGGGCGGATACCGTTAGCAACCGCGCTCCTGATTGGTCCGTGTGGTTGCCAAGATACGCACTCGGATTTCCAAATATGGAGTCTGGCTCCACTTTAGCCGCTATAACTGCTAGCTCCACTTTAGCCGCTATAACTGCTAGCTCCACTTTAGCCGCTATAACTGCTAGCTCCACTTTAGCCACTATAACTGCTAGCTCCACTTTAGCCACTATAACTGCTAGCTCCACTTTAGCCGCTATAACTGCTAGCTCCACTTTGCGCTTCTATAACTGCTCACTTTGCCGCCTGCCGATGATGGGCTTCATTTGGCTGGAGCCAAACGCTATGGGTGACGTCACAATCCCATAGTCCACTGATGTACAGTCTATGGTTTAACCGCTCAGGTCATTGTTTTAATACGTCACAGTTGATTTTGTTTGTGAAACTCCAGTTCACACTTAGGATTTACCAGTTGGAGCATTTTTCCAAGACGGAGGTGGGAAACGTCGTATTTGCCAATTGCCTGGAACGCACCATTAGAACCAAAATTGGGTCCGTCCATGGGTTTCAGTGAGAGTGATACAAAATTAGGCTCATTACCATAGATATTAACTATTCAGGACTAAATATTTTATCTTCTGAATGGGGAGAAGTCATCAGAACTATAACTGAAGTCATTAGCACAAGTTTTACAGTGCTTAGTTTTAGCTAATTAGAAAAACTTTTGGAAACATTTCATGCTTTTTTGGGTCTATTATTACGTTAAGTTTAAAGTGTCTTGTGTGAGCTTCAATAATTTCATCCTCCAATGTTGTACTTCACGTTGTGGGTTCGTGGCTGAACAAGCTGCAGTGAAAAAGTGTGAATTATGTCCCCAACTATCCAGCTCAATATGCATAGAATAATTATACAAAGATAAAAGTGTCATCTTGTGATTACTCTGCTACCAATCAGTGGCGGACCTAGGACTTTGGGGGCCCAAGGCAAAATTAAGTCTAGGCCCCTCCTCCTCAAGTATGATTTTCTATAACTTTTCTGCCGTGTCTCTTGAATTGTACTTGAAGGAAGCTTTTGTTGTTTGTTGTTGTTTTACTATTTTAAAGCTTGTATGTTTAAACTGTTTTAAAAAGGGGGGTTTGGGGGTCGTTCCCCAGAAAAATATTTAAGAAATCAGACCATATTTTCTGTTTGTTGGTGCATTTTAACACATATTCAGCTGATTTAAATACATTATGTTTATTTGAATTTTGATAATGTCATATTTTATTTACTATTTAGTTTGATTTCAACACATTTGACAAATTCCAAACTGTTTTATTGGTCTTTTTCTTGTTCAAAAGTACACTGCACTACTTTACTGTGAGAAAAGCAACTGTTTCCTTGTGTCTATGATGAGCTGGGCATCTGATTGGGGGCCCCTTCAGGTTGAGGGCCCAAGGCAATTGTGGCCTGTTGCCTAATGGTAAGTCCGCCCCTGCTACCAATTACATAGTTGGTAAATGGTTTGGTCTAACGTTCAGTGGCGGACTTACCATTAGGCAACAGGACACAATTGCCTTTGGGCCCCCAACCTGAAGGGCCCCCCAATAAGATGCCTCCTGATCATCAAAGAAGCAAGGTTCAAAAATAGTTGCTATTCGCTCACAGTATCACAAAAGTCATGCAGTGTACTTTTTAAACCAGATAAAGTAGTCTGGGGGTGTGTCCGAATGTCCATACTCACTCCTTAACCCCTCATTCACTCACAGTCCTGCACTCAGACTAAATAGTGCCCTCGATCACAGAGCAATAGTCAGCGAAACTCAGATAAAAATGGTTTTCCGTAGTGCATGTGAGTCAGATCCGCCTGACACGCACGTATTTATGAGCTAATAATCATCATACAAGTTTTATTCATCATGGACTGCCCGTGAAACATCAAATGGACTGGATTATTCAACTTTTTGCTGGACTTTTTACCTCATAGCTCAAGGTAAGCCGCTAACGCTAGCAACTCTGCTTCTAACGGTTTGTTTAAAGTGTTTTGTTCATAATCTCGGCTCAACAGTTCGTTTAAACTGCTCCTCCTTCTGCTTCATTCAGTCTGTTGTGTCCATTTAAAGACCTGTCACTGTCCGCTGTAGTTTTTCCAACTTTCGCAATGCATTGTGGTCAATACTGACCGGTCTACTGTAGTGACCATCGCTGGACACTACTTTTCAAGATGCATTGTAGAAAATTTTGAGTGCACTACTTTTTCAGCTGCTGGACATTCGGACAGCACTAAAAATGGCGTGATAAATATTTACTGTCCTATAGAGCAGTGGTTCCCAATCTTTTTTGTGTCGCGTACCCCCTAAGCTTTGTTTTACACTCAAAGTACCCCTTATCTTGAGTTTCGGGCAAATAAATGGGTTTACGAGTCGAATATTGTCAATTATTACTATTATTATTTTTTTTTTATTCTATGTATGATCCAAGATACTCCAAAAGATGTTAAATTTACAACTGATGACACCTTTTTATTCAGATAAAAGTACATTTCATCTTCATTTAAAACCTGAAACCATTCCAAGTACCCCCTGGTAATTCCTCACGTACCCCTTGGGGTCCCCGTACCCCTGGTTGGGAAACACTGCTATAGAGGGACAGTGTGGACATTCGGACGCAGCCATTGATTGTCAAATGTATTAATTCTGCCCAAGTCACAGACCCTTAAAGCTAAATAGTAAATAAAATAAAACATAATTCAATTACAAATGAATATCGTGTATTTAAACCAGCTGGAACGTGTGTTAAAAGGCACAAACATGTAGGAAATATGGTCTGATTTCCTAAATATTCTTCTGGGGAAAGACCTCCAACCCCCCCTGTTTAAAACTGGTTAGAATGTTCTAAAAGTTCACTTACCACCCAGTTTTATGAACCTGTCCGGCCACCACACATTAAAGGTCCCATATTCTGCTCTTTTCCCCTTTACACAGTCTATTCTAAGGGCTTTGTTGATAAAAATTTTGCGTTGTGTAATATCCATAACATAACAGTTTCCAGAAAAAAAAAACAAATCTTGGACTGGCCCCCCTCCTTGCAAAAGCAAACGGCTCACTCTGAGATCTGACCCCCCGAACAGAGAGCAGACTGCCTCCCCCGCCCAACCCGCGCACCTCCCCCTCCCAACCCGTGACGAAGCCTAGAGTGGAGATGGTGCATGCGCCGTGTGCTCCGGTAAACAGCGATACACAAACACTGAATAAACATTTTCTCGTCCTGACGGTGCGTCGTGCTGAGTCCTACGTCCTGGATCTGACCTGGAGTTTGACGTGCTCCAGGGCCTCAACCACGGACGTGCCGTTTGGTAAATAACAAGCTAACTCTTCTATCTGTCGTATTCATCGTGTAATTACTGTGTAGCATTAGCATTAGCTGTTTTTATTCTTGCGGCTTCTTCCTGGGCGTGGCTTAAACACCGCGTCATCTTAGTGAGGAGCCCCCGTCTGCTGCTCAGCCGAGGGGGACGGAAAAGACAGTTCTCTAGTGAAAACATGAGGGAATCAATCAAAAAAACACTTTGGGCACAACATACGAGGCCCAAATAGCCCTGGAGGAAGGTTAAAACCTCTGAAAAGTCCATTTTGCATGATATGGGACCTTTAAAAAAACAAAAGACATGACAGAAAAGTTACAGAAAAGTCACACTTAATGAGGAGGGGGCCTTTACTTAATTTTTGCCTTGGGCCCCCAAATTCCCAGGTCCGCCACTGCTAATGTCTCCTGTTCTCCTCCTGTTGTTGGAACCTTCTTGGCTGGAGACTTATTAGGATCCTCGACTTCGGTCATATATTATTAAGAGTCTCTACAGTCTCCTTCTCCTCTTCAGTCTCCTTCTCCTCTTCAGTCTCCTTCTCTTCCGTTGGGGCTACAGTGATGTCTTCTGCCAATTTTTGGAAAGTCAGCCAAAGAGAATTCCATGTTCATGATCAAGTTTTGGGCCTCTCTTGCCGCGCTGACCATGTCCACTAGGGCTGCACTAGATTTGCGATTTATGTTTTTATAATTGGATTCTGTCCAAAGCTCACATTTTAAATACACAACCAGGAGAACTGACAAAAAGACTGAACTGACAAACTAATAAAAGAATCAGGTCTTTTGGCTTTCAGTCATGTTTTTGTCACTTTTGGTCATGTTTTTGTCACTTTTGGTCATGTTTTTGTCACTTTCGGTCATGTTTTTGTCACTTTCAGTCATGTTTTTGTCACTTTTGGTCATGTTTTTGTCACTTTTGGTCATGTTTTTGTCACTTTCAGTCATGTTTTTGTCACTTTTGGTCATGTTTTTGTTGCTTGTAGTCACGTAATGGTTGCTTTTAGTCGCACTTGTGTTGTTTTTGGCCATGTTTTTGCTGCTTTTAATCGCAATTTTGTCCCTTTTAGTCACTTTTTTTGCGGTTTGAGACTGTTTTTTTCCACGTTTAGTCGCATTTTCGTCACTCAGTCCCTTTTTTTCCTTTTGTCAGCTTGAGACATACCTTTAGTTTGTCGTCTGACTCTTGTTCCTCAAGGAGCCACTCATCCATTTTCCTTCCACTCTTTGTGTTTGCTGTCAGCCTTTATTCTCTCTTAATCTTTTCTTTTGTAGGCGTTATATTCCAGCAACAACTTCTTTCCATTCTTTAAAGGTCCCATAACATGCAAAATGGACTTTTCAGAGGTTCTAACCTTCCTCCAGTGCTATTTGGGCCTCGTATGTTGTGCCCAAAGTGGTTTTTTGATTGATTCCCTCATGTTTTCACTAGAGAACTGTCTTTTCCGTCCCCCTCGGCTGAGCAGCAGACGGGGGCTCCTCACTAAGATGACGCGGCTTCACCAGGATGACGTGGTGTTTAAGCCACGCCTCCAGGAAGTGCGCAGCCGCAATAATAATAACAGCTAATGCTAATGCTACTCAGTAATTACACGATGGATACGACAGATAGAAGAGTTAGCTTGTTATTTACCAAACGGCACGTCCGTCGTTGAGGCCCTGGAGCATGTCAAACTCCAGGTCAGATCCAGGACGTAGGACTCAGCACGACGCACCGTCAGGACGAGAAAATGTTTATTCAGTGTTTGTGTATCGCTGTTTACCGGAGCACACGGCGCATGCACCATCTCCACTCTAGGCTTTAGCACGGGTTGGGCGGGGGAGGCAGCCTGCTCTCTGTTCGGGGGGGTCAGATCTCAGAGTGAGCCGTTTGCTTTTGCAGGAGGGGGGCCAGTCCAAGTAATGGGTGTTTTTTGGAAACTGTTATGTTATGGATATTACACAACGAGAAAATGTATCAACAAAGCCCTTAGAACAGACTGTGTGAAGGGGAAAAGAGCAGGATATGGGACCTTTAAAATCTCCCCCCTGCCTCCTCTGTCTGTCAGTAGGAACCTGGATGGCCTTTTATCTTTCTGTAGGTCTTTCGTGACGATTTTCTTTCCTGTAACATGGAATTTTCTCCTCCTCTCTCTGGTGGTAGGCCTAATCTTTGCTTTCCAACTCCTCTGCCTTTCTGTGATCCTCTTTCGATTGGTAAGGCCTTCAGTTTTATCCAACAACTCCTTTGCCGCCGTTCCTCTCGTTCCTGGTAGGCGTTCATTTCGACCGCTAAAGTCTTCCTGAATATGGGCGCAATTTCCTTCATTTTCAGGTCATTTTGAGGCTAATGCAGCACTTAAGTTGTGAGTCTTGTCTCTCGACGGTCTGAATGTGTAATGAAGACGATAGCGGAGGACTTTGCTTCATAGTTTTCCCAGAATTCTCATCTCGATGTCAGCGATAATGTGATACCGTCAAAATATATACCGTAATGTGAAGTGCACTGAATGGTTGGTTTGCAGTAAAGAAAGAAGAAATGTCAAATTAGTTTTAGTCACTTTAGTCTAGTTTTAGTCAATGAAAATGTCGTGCTAATTTAGTCGACTAAATACGTGATAGTTTTAGTTAACCAGAATATATATTTTTCTATTTTACTACAATAAAATGTATTGCATTGCATTATGGGAGCTGTTCAGACATGTTCTTTGCACATAGTTTGGAGCTCTGGGATTGTTCTTTTCATTATTTTTCTTCTTTATGTCTAGTTTTTATTGTTCGGCAAAAATATCAGTACTTTTAATCAACAAAAATATCTACTTTCAGTCATAGTTTTAGTCCATGAAAATGTATGTCATTTAAGGAATCTTTTAAAGGGCGTATGACAGGTTTTCATGATTTTCTAATTTTGACTTTCTTCAGTGTATTAATACTTGTTGTAAATATAAATTATAGTTTTACACCAATCAGGTCACTGTTTGTGGAAAAAAAGTTGAAAAACCTGTTGAAAAATACAGGAAGTAAACGAACTGATGACATCACACTAGGGAGACAAAGATTATGCAGAATTTACACAAAATACACTACTTTTTTGACCCTTTAAACATTAATTCAACAAAACTAAAGGTGTTCACATTTATTTTTATTTGTCAAATCAAAATAACGTGACATTAGATGAGTTTTGGCCCAGTGTACAGTGTTGTTGCTATGGTAATTTCCTAGCGTGATGTCATCATTTACAACCAGGAAGTAAAATTAAAAAGCTAAAAATTGCGAAAACTGTGTAAAATTTGTAAAGAATTTTAGCTAATTTTGAAATATGTTTATCTGAACTACATTTCGGTTAAATGAGTCGTCCAACCTGTCATGGGCCCTTTAAGTCTTTAGGATATCTTTATTTATTTAGTTTTAGTCCGTTTTAGTTTGACGAAAACGATGACGAGAATAATTTAGAAATTAACACTGGTTTGGTGCCACCCGTTGCAGACCTTGCAATTCTCGTGAAATTAAGACTTAAATGAGGAAATGTTGTGACTTTATTGTCGTGGCGTTCAACTGTTTTATTATTTCAATGTGTGTGTTATACTTTTTTCCAGGGGGCAATACCTTTTTTATCTTGCAAGATTTTGTGGCAGAGCTTGTCTCGTCCCTAATGGAAGGGGAATCAGGTTTAGTTTTTGGAAACAGAGACACCTTCAGACCAGTGCTTTGTAGTGGAAGTTCCTGTCTGGTTTCAATGGTTTCAATTGTGTAGAACAGGGCTATTGAACTTCAGGCCCGGGTGCCAAATCAGGCCCTCCAAGGATTATGATCTGGCCCTCGACCGTCTTTCAGAAATGAAGAAAATATTTTATCTCTTGTTATTGGTTTAGTTCTGAATTAGACCTGGTTTGGTCCTGGTTTAGACCCAGTTTAGTCCCAGTTTAGACTTGGTTTAGTCCGGGTTTAGACCTGGTTTAGACCTGCTTTAGTCCTTGTTTAGTCAAAGTTCAGTCCTGGCTTAGTCATGGTTTAGTCCTGGTTCAGTCCTGATTTAGTCCTGGTTCAGTTCTGGTATAGACCTGGTTTAGACCTAGTTTGGTCCTGGTTTAGACCCAGTTTAGTCCCGGTTTAGACTTGGTTTAGTCTGGGTTTAGACCTGGTTTAGACCTGGTTTAGTCCTTGTTTAGTCAAAGTTCAGTCCTGGCTTAGTCATGGTTTAGTCCTGGTTTAGTTCTGGTTTGGACCTGGTTTAGTCCTAGTTAGTCCAAATTCAGTCCTGGCTGGTTTAGTCCTGATGTAGTTCTGGCTTAGTCCTGGTTTAGTCCTGGTTCAGTCCTGATTTAGTCCTGGTTTAGTCTTTTTTTAGTCCTGGTTAGTCCAAGTTTCGTCCTGGTTTAGTCCTGGTTTAGTCCTGTTTAGTCCTGATTTAGTCCTGGTTTAGTCTTTTTTTAGTCCTGGTTTAGTCCTGCTTAGTCCAAGTTTCGTCCTGGTTTAGACCTGGTTTAGTCCCGTTTAGTCCTGGTTCAGTCTTGGTTTAGTCATGGTTTACTTCTTGTTTAGTCCTGGGTTAGTCCTGGTTCAGTCCTGATTTAGTCCTAGTTTAGTCCGGTTTAGTCTTTTTTTAGTCCTGGTTTAGTCCTGGTTTAGACCTGGTTTAGTCCTGTTCAGTCCTGGTTTGGTCGTGGTTTACTTCTGGTTTAGTCCTGGTTTAGTCCTGTTCAGTCCTGGTTTAGTCCTGGTTTAGTCCCGTTTAGTCCCGTTCAGTCCTGGTTTAGTCGTGGTTTACTTCTGGTTTAGTCCTGGGTTAGTCCTGGTCCAGTTCTGGTTTAATCCTGGTCCAGTTCTGCAGACGTTGTTCAATCCTTTCATCCTCACATATCTTTCATATTTCAAAAACGTTTCCGGCCCTGAGGACAAAACCATCCAAAAAACCTGTCCCTTGACGAAATAAAGTCGAACAGCTACAGTAGAAAGTTGAATACAAGTTTGTTTGGGCGCAGTGAATTGGAAATTATCTCCGTAAACAGGATCACTAAACATCCGTGACTGAGACAAAAGCTGTACCTGGTGTGTTTATGAGAGAGCAGCATGATTAAAATAAAAGTCTATCATTTGAATATTTGTCAGCTCCACGCCTCGCTTTCCTGTTTTTGAAGCTATAACCCCAGAACTATCTCTTCCCTTCGCTTCGTTGACTCCCTGATGGTCACGTTTTATAAATGCTAATGGTCGGTCGGAGCAGAATTTGTCTCTAAAAGGTGCAGAGGCGGTTACTGTGAACAATTCGATTATATTGAAAGGTAACAGCTAAATTGCCCTCGTATGGCAGACCAAAACAGCACGAGGAACCCGCTGCTTTGCCGTCCTGTTTCAAACCGCCAGCAATTGGTGGTTATTTCTTGTCGGGAAAATCTGTTTTGGCCCGAACATAAGTTAGTTGATGCTTTATCTCGCAGAAAATTGACCATATTTTACATAATCGGTTGCAACCGGTGTTATGCCAAAACTCGGCTCTCGGCTACGGCCAGAAACATTGATTTGAGTGTTTTCCCTCTCATTTTCACAAGAAGGTCCAAATATAATATTGAATACATTTCGAGGAAGCAGAAATAAATAGTCGTTGCTGTAGGTAGATGTGTTGTGATTGCAAATTAAATGTAAGTCCACCGCAGTTTGCAGCTACATAAAGTGATTTAACCTATGATCATGTTTAACTAATGCTAAGGATGATGTGTTTACTCATAGAACTATAATAAAACCTGGAAGATGAATCCAAGATGGCCGCCCTGTTTATCCCTATGGAGTGAGCTCATTGGTGCATGACCCCAAAAAAGTTTCTTACTTCCGCATTTACTTCCTGATACGGAGGCGGCCATCTTTGTTTTATTTCCTGATACGGAGGCGGCCATCTTTGTTTTACTTCCTGAAACGGAGGCTGCCATCTTTGCTTTACTTCCTGATACGGAGGCGGCCATCTTTGCTTTAGGGCACCACGTGACGACAATCCCCCACTTCATATAAAAACGGTAATTTTGGTGATTTTATAAACGGTAGAAAAGAACATTTCCTTCTATTTTATTTAAATACTGATAATAATTCAGTCCTGTCTGTGATTATAATGTGACATTTGAGAAAAAGGCTGGTTCCAAGAGGCTGCAGTACCTCACACGACCACTAACCAATCTGGGACCACAGACAGAGGGGGTGTGGCTTATCCAGTTCATTTAATACATCCATGTGTTTACTGCACAACCAGATATGGATTTTTGTAGTATTTTGTCGTGTTCTGAGTTGGGCTGCACAATATATCGCGAAAGTATCGATCTCGCAGTATTGTCTGACGCAATAACAATATCGCAACAAACAAAATATATACATCGCAATAACAGTGAAGTGTTCTGTTTTTTAAATGAACACATTGGAAAGGGAAAATCATGAATAAAATCTAGCTTTTTCAAACTAAATTGGCCTCGGTTTTGTATTTGTTGGTTTTCATGTTAATATAACAGACATTATTACATCAAAAATCGTGATAAGTTGACTATAAACTGTAATTGCATTTGTTGTATTTTGATGATGGTCATTGTTCTCTGGACTAAACAGACTCTAAAACGCAAACTCAAAGACTTTTATAACAAAGACAGAGACATTACTAAAGAAAAGTGGCAAAAAAGAATAAACCATTTCTGATTTTCCTGAATTATATACTTTATTCATTAATATTCTCTTTCTAGAAGCCTTTATTCACAATATTTCAACATGTATTTGGTTAAAAATGTTAGTTTATTCTAAGTCTCAATCTACAATAAAAAATAATTACTGACTAGTTGATGACGCCTTTATCAAAAAGTGTATTTAAATATCACATTAATATCAATATCGCAGATCTTAAAAGGACAAAAACTTGCCTAAACCAGGTCTAAACCAGGTCTAAACCAGGTCTAAACCAGGTCTAAACCAGGACTAAACCAGGACTAAACCAGGACTGAACCAGGACTAAATCAGAAATTAACCAGAACTAAACCAGGTCTAAATCAGGGGTAAACCAGGACAAAACCAGGACTAAAGTAGGGCTAAACCAGGACTAAACCAGGACTAGACCAGGTCTAAACCAAGTCTAAACCAGAAGTGAACCATTAACAAGAAATAAAATATTTTCTATATTTTTGGAAGATTGGTCATCGTTCTCTGGACTAAACAGACTCTAAAACGCAAACTCAAAGACTTTTATAACAAAGACAGAGACATTACTAAAGAAAAGTGGCAAAAAAGAATAAACCATTTCTGATTTTCACTTTATTCAGAAATATTCTCTTTCTAGAAGCCTTCATTCACAATATTTCAACATGTATTTAGTTAAAAATGTTTATTCAAAGTCTCAATCTACAATAAAAATAATTACTGACTAGTTGACGACGCCTTTATCAAAAAGTGTATTTAAAGGTCCCATATTCTGCTATTTTCCCATTTCCTCTTTCCCCGCCCAACCCGCGCGCCTCCCCCGCCCAACCCGTGACGAAGCCTAGAGTGGAGATGGTGCATGCGCCGTGTGCTCCGGTAAACAGCGATACACAAACACTAAATAAACATTTTCTGGTCCTGACGGTGCGTCGTGCTGAGTCCTACGTCCTGGATCTGACCTGGAGTTTGACGTGCTCCAGGGCCTCAACCACGGACGTGCCGTTTGGTAAATAACAAGCTAACTCTTCTATCTGTCGTATCCATCGTGTAATTACTGTGTAGCATTAGCATTAGCTGTTTTTATTCTTGCGGCTGCGCGCTTCCTGGAGGCGTGGCTTAAACACCGCGTCATCTTAGTGAGGAGCCCCCGTCTGCTGCTCAGCCGAGGGGGACGGAAAAGACAGTTCTCTAGTGAAAGCCTGAGGGAATCAATCAAAAAACCACTTTGGGCACAACATACGAGGCCCAAATAGCACTGGAGGAAGGTTAAAACCTCTGAAAAGTCCATTTTGCAGGATATGGGACCTTTAAATATCACATCAATATCAATATCGCAGATCTTAAAAGCCATATCGTAATCATTTCCAATATCGTGCCCTAGTTCTGAGCATATTTGTTGGCCGTATTGACCTTTTTGGATCTACGGTGGAGTAGTGGACTTATAAATAGAAGGTTAATGGTTCAGTCTGTCTGACCATTTCCTGTTGTTGTTGTGTCCAAGGGTAAGACGCCCTCCTAATTGTGTGTGATTCTTCATCGATTAAAGATATACCCCACTAAAACGAGTCACTGGTACAACCTCTCAGAAATAGAATTAAGTTTCTCCAATATCTAAGTATTCCAAAAAGTACTTGGAAAATGATTATTATAAAAAAGGGAGAAGAAACTAAACTAAAGCTAAACTCAAACAAACACCTCTCCTTTCTTCTCCTTTTGCATAAAAATCCTTATTATCCCAATAAAGTGAGTCAACTAATAAATATGTTGATCGATCACGACACCATCGGTAGATTAATCGACTAAATCACAGTTAAAGAGGAGTGAACAGATAATGCAGTGTATGGGCTTTTATTTATTTTACCGAAGGTCAGAAATGTGTCCTACACTTTTGAAAAACATGTGACACGAAAGGCTTTAACAACATCTGCAGAACTGAACCAGGTCTAAACCAGGACTAAACCAGAAGTGAACCAGGACTAAACCAGGATTAAACCAGAACTAAACCAAGATTAAATCAGGACTAAACCAGAACTAAACCAGGACTAAACCTGGTCTAAACAAGGTCTAAACCAGACCTGAGCCAGGTCTAAACCAGGACAAAAACTTGCCTAAACCAGGTCTAAACCAGGTCTAAACCAGAAGTGAACCAGGACTAAACCAGGATTAAACCAGAACTAAACCAAGATTAAATCAGGACTAAACCAGAACTAAACCAGGATTAAACCAGGACTAAACCAGGACTAAACCAGAACTAAACCAGGACTAAACCAGGACTAAACCAGGACTAAATCAGGACTAAACCAGAACTAAACCAGGACTAAATCAGGACTAAACCAGGTCTAAACCAGAACTAAACCAGGACTGAACCAGGACTAAACCAGGTCTAACCCAGAACTAAACCAGGACTAAACCAGGACTGAACCAGGACTAAACCAGAACTGAACCAGGACTGAACCATAACTAAACCAGGACTAAACCTGGTCTAAACAAGGTCTAAACCAGAGCTTAGCCAGGTCTAAACCAGGACAAAAACTTGCCTAAACCAGGTCTAAACCAGGTCTAAACCAGGTCTAAACCAGGACTAAACCAGTAATAAACTCGGACAAAACCAGGTCTACACCATTTATAAACCAGGTCTAAATCAGGTCTAAACCAGGACCAAACCAGAACTGAACCAGGACTTTTATTTATTTATTTATTTATTTATTTCAGGGACAGTGCACATTAATCCACATTTACACGTAAATGTGCCAGAATTAGCCACAAGGCTATTTTTCATCTGTAGTCCCTGGACAGATGTTAAAATGTCACCCTAAACATAATAAAAGTACAGTTGTTATTACAAAGTTAAAATGCATCACTCTAAAATCATACAATAGACAGACACTGTCAGCAGACAAACCTTGAACACTCACATAACAAAGAAAACAGCAACAAGCGAACAAGTAACAACAATCAACCAAAAACAATCAAAAGGCAAGATTCCAGCAGGGGGCAGCAAGAGGGGAAAGAGTTAATGCTGACAGGTCTGATTGTCAATGAGCCATTTTTAACTGAAATTTAAAAAGAAGCGTATGTTGATGTTTCTGATGGTGATGGGGTGTTATTCCAATGTTGAGCAGCTCGGACAGAAAAGGTGGTTTGACCAAACAGACTTTTCCTGAGGAGGATGATACAGTCCCCTCTCGCTGCTCCTCTGGTTCTGTTGTGTTCTGTAGGCGGATGTTAATGAAGTGTCTGAGTGGAGGAGATGACAAGCCGTGAATGATTTTATATATGAGACACAGATGAGCGTATTGGACCATGTTTTCCCAGGTGAGTAGGTTGTGTTTTTTGAAGTATTGGACAATGGTGATATGAGTTGGGTTTACGGGGTCAAGAATTTTTATTGTGCGTTTGTACAGAGAGTGGATGGAGTTTTAGGGCTGTGGTGTTAGTGTGAGACCAAATGGTTAAACAGTGCATTGATATGAGGAGAGGATCATGGAATGCATAAACATTTTGCTGCTCTTATGGACATTTGGTGTCTGATGTGTTTAAAGTTGCTGAGGTTGAATTTGATGTAGTTACAGATTTTTTATGTGGGACTTGAAAGTGAGTTTGGAATCGAGGACAACACCGAGATATTTATATTCCGTCACCACTGAAAGCCGTTCACCTGACACAAAGATGTCAGGATCAGCGATGGAGCTGCTCTGGGACTTGGTGAAGAACATAGCGACAGTTTTGGATGTATTTAACTGTAAACATGAATTTTGCAACCAATCAGTGATATGAGCCGCTGGCCTGTGTGAGTTTTTCTGCTACGTGAGTGATGTTTTTTCCATGAATGTAAAGCACAGTGTCATCTGCATACATCTGAATGGATACATCTGGACAAGCGGCCGGGAGGTCATTAATATACAAAGAAAATAATAATGGACCCAAAATTGAACCTTGTGGCACACCAGTGGAGAGACTGAGAGCGGATGATTGATGAGTTGGATTCTAACATGCTGTGGCGGTCAGCTAAATATGCCTGAACCCACTTTGCAGTTTTTACAGAGAAATTGAAGTTTTGTAATTTTGTCAGCAAGATGTTGTGATTAACTGTGTCAAATGCTTTCCTCAGATCCAGGAAGACTGCACCGACAACCCCCCCTTTGTCCAGTGACTGACGGATGTTTTCTGTGAAGAAGCAGGTGGCAGTTTCTGTCGAGTGGTTGGCTCTAAAGCCAAACTGCATTGGATGTAGAGCAAATGAGGTGGTATTTAGGTGGTTGATTATCTGTTCAGATACTAATTTCTCAGCAACTTTGGACACTATGGGCAGTATGCTTATTGGTCTATAATTGGCTACTGAGTAGGGGTCTCCATTTTTGAATATTGGGACAACAACGGCAGATTTCCACAGGCTTGAAACTGACCTTGTGAGATAGAGAGGTTGATTATTCTTTGCAATAGGCTGTGTGAGTGATATACGGAGCTCTTTAAGCATCACAGAATCCATACCACAGATATCTTTGGATGTAGATGATCTTAGTAAGTTAATAGTCCGCAACACATCATGTTCAGAGACATTCATTAAACTGAAAACAGGTGCACTTGAGTTAACACAGTATGTATTTAAGGTTATAGATGGAAAACACTTGGCAATGTTAGCCACAGAGTCAATGAAGTACTGATTGAAGGTTTGTGCAACTTCCATAGGGAGTTACTTACAAGATGTTTGTCTATTTTTAATTCTAGTGTTTTCTGTGCTCTTGGATTATCGCCAGTCATTTTTAATCTGATCCCATATTATTTTAGAATTTCCATTTGCTTTTCAATTAATGACAGAAAAAAAGTCAGCCTTTGCTTTCCTCAGAAAGGCGTGCCACTTTATTCCGTACATGGTGAAACGGCCCTGTTACATGAAGATTTTGTTTTATTGGCAGAAGTTTCAGAGCGCTATCTCTCTCTTTCATTAGTTTTATAATGTCTTCTTTCATCCATGGAACATTGTTTTTACGTTGTTTGTGTAAAATTTTTGTGAGAAATTTTGAATAGTCTTTCTAAGAGTTTTAAATAAATTTCACTGTCTTTTTAAGTTTGGCGTGTTTAACAAATTGTCCCAATGTATCTCTTGAACTGCAGCTACAAAGTTTTGATATTTACTTTTAGGAATGCCCACAGATTCTTCTCTATTAAATGTACTGAAACGTTTTTTGCTGAGTTTTCTATTCAGAAGGATCAGGTTGTGGTCAGATAAGCCTGATAGCATATTAAATGACGTGACTATTCTCTGGTCTATTACTAAAAATTAGATCAATTTGTGTTCTCGTTGTGTTAGTTATCCGTGTAGGCCCATCTATGATTTGTTCAAGATCAAACTTGTCTGTGATTTGCTTTAGTTTCTGCCTCGATGATTTGTCCTCCCAGTTGATGTTAAAGTCCCCCATAATGATGGTTTCCTTATCAGATTTATTGCATTCTTTTAATAAGTTCTCGAAATTTTCATAGAAACTAATGTCAGTGGATGGAGGCCTGTAAATGACTATAAGTACAAAGGACATTTGTGGTGATAGGGAAATATTGAGGCCTAAGCATTCCAACTGCCCACAATTAGTCCACTGGATTTGTTGGCATTTGAGTGAACTTTTAACATAGGCCATCACTCCCCCACCCTTTTTGGAACATTCTCTATCTCTCCTATACATATTGTAACCAGTGATATTTAGAGCTGCAGATGGGGAATTTTGGTTGAGCCACGTCTCTGACAGGCACAGGAAGTCAAGATTTGAGTCAATTAATAAATGTTGTATTTGCTCGCTCTTAGATAATACACTTCGGATGTTGAGATGGCCACCAAGGATTCCGGTTGGTTTAGCTTCAGGATCCCACACTATACGCGAATGATTGACAGTCTGAAAGACCTCCCACTTTCGATTTTTCTGTATTCCTGGATTAAGCCGTTTCCTGTTTACATTTTTGGCTACGTCGGGGACACGAGGAATACATGGATACGTTTTTAGAGTGGCTAAAGATTTGGCTAAGGGTTTTGCCAAACCGATGTACAGTTCCTGCCCCGTTGTACCGCAGAATTCAGCAGTAATGTTAGCGGTCGAGCTTGCTCCATGGTCCGGCAGTTCGCAGAGGACATGCCGCGCTACGCAATCTCCTATCCCGGCGAGGGAACCCCGAGCGCGCCGGTCCCCGCCATCCAACACTGCGTCAGCATTAGCACGAGTCGCTCCGGTGGCATGCGCGGCATCACAAAACGAAGACGACGGATACGAAAGGTTAGATTCATCGTAGCAACACAGTGGAGCATCATGCAATGGACATACCTTTAGGTAAGTTGTAAAGCGCTCATCTGAAGTAACGCCCGTTCTGTCGATGGTCTCCAGTGGGATGACGCGGTCTGGCGGGCCAGGCCCGGGACATGGGTGAATGTCTCCGGATAAAATCAAGGAGATCGTGATGATCAGGGTATTAGTCCATTGTTGTTGTGTAGCTTTAGTATTTCTCCTGATGTGTTTGTGGAGTGACGGGTATACCAGAGAGACAGCCAGAAGGTGTTTTCCAAAGCCAATGTTTGGCCTAGTATTGTTTGATTGTTTGTAAATGAAATCCAAAGTTTTGAAAAACATATAATTGTAGAGATGTTGTGGCTGTTGTTTGATGTTATGGTATCCCAAGTCAAAATCCACTGATGGAGGTCTGAGACCGGTGACTAAGATGTACAAAAGGAGAGCAGTGGCTGCTCCCGTGCCTCCTGCGGCCATCTTGCTGATCAAAAAAGGTGGTGGTCATGCAAGTCCATCACTAAACCAAACTAAACCAGGATTAAACCTGGTCTTTACCAGGTCTAAACCAAGTCTAAACCAGGACTAAACCAGGTCTAAATCAGGGGTAAACCAGGACAAAACCAGGACTAAAGTAGGGCTAAACCAGGACTAAACCAGTACTAGACTAGGTCTAAACCAAGTCTAAACCAGGAGTGAACCATTAACAAGAAATAAAATATTCTCTATATTTTTGGAAGATTGTTATTATTCTTTTAGTACCTTCAGACCTAAAGGCTAGCTGGCTTAGCTAACACTTAAAGAGTCTGTAGTAGTTCTCAGTGATCTCTGTTCAAATCACTGTGGAGTCAGATTTACTTCCTGATCATATGCATGACCTCAACCATATGAAAATCCATTGCTGTTGCCACATAATTTCTCCAAAAAAAGGAACAAAAGAGCGTCCATAACGAACAACCGATACCCATGAAAAGCATGTCTTTGTTCCGGCGCCGGCTCACTGCAGCCTGGCGTACGGGCCTATTCTGTGTAGTTAAACCCTCCGCTCCCATTATGCAGCCCATTCCACAAATGACTACACTGGAATAATAGAGCCCTCACCATGACTTAACAGCAGCGCGCGGGGACACTCCGACGGGGCTAATGTTGTGTACGACCAGAGCAGGAGGAGCACCGCGATCGGTTGGTCACGCAGCACGCCGCCGCGCTCCAGCCGAGGTGTGCGCCGCAGCCAGTAGCGCCGTGGAATTGGATGTTTTTCTTTAGCGTCTTCTGCATACGAGGTGTTGATAAGCCACTCGAGCTGCCAAGACGAGAAAAATCTGGGCATCGCAGACACTTGTCGGAACGACGTGTAAGTATTATTGTCAGATTAGGCACACGAAGATGATTCCCCGTCACGAAGAAGGTATCTGAGGGAGAGGCGGGTCGAGTTAAACCTGTGAGAGACTCGTTAACACTAAATAATGACGTCTGTCCGTGCATTTGACTCATGTGCAATACTGTAACATGTGTCAGTCACCTGTGATAATCATGTGCAATACTGTAACATGTGTCATTCACCCGCTATAATCATGTGCAATACTGTAACATGTGTCAGTCACCCGCTATAATCATGTGCAATACTGTAACATGTGTCATTCACCCGCTATAATCATGTGCAATACTGTAACATGTGTCATTCACCCGCTATAATCATGTGCAATACTGTAACATGTGTCATTCACCTGTGATAATCATGTGCAATACTGTAACGTGTCAGTCACCTGTTATAATCATGTGCAATACTGTAACATGTGTCAGTCACCCGCTATAATCATGTGCAATACTGTAACATGTGTCATTCACCCGCTATAATCATGTGCAATACTGTAACATGTGTCATTCACCCGCTATAATCATGTGCAATACTGTAACATGTGTCATTCACCTGTGATAATCATGTGCAATACTGTAACATGTGTCATTCACCCGCTATAATCATGTGCAATACTGTAACATGTGCCAGTCACCCGCTATAATCATGTGCAATACTGTAACACGTGTCATTCACCCGCTATAATCATGTGCAATACTGTAACATGTGTCATTCACCCGCTATAATCATGTGCAATACTGTAACATGTGTCATTCACCCGCTATAATCATGTGCAATATAATTTAACATACTATTAATACACTTTTACCTCACTATAGTCACTTACTGTATATAACATACACTTAAGCCACTTTATTTGTCATTTTTACTATTTATTCCCAGACAGCCACCTACTGTAAATAAGAGTGTGCACTTTATACTTTATATTGTATTTTTATTACCATGTTTAGTAATTATTTATCCTATTTTTATTGCATGCGCCTATTTCATTCATTCCTGTTCTAAACTGTGGGGCTAGTTAAACCTATGCACGTGAGAGAATGGTTAAACCTATGCACACGAGGGACTAGTTAAACCTATGCACATGTGGGACTAGTTAATGCACATGAGGGACTAGTTAAACCTATGCACACGAGGGACTAGTTAAACCTATGCACATGCAGGACTAGTTAATGCACATGAGGGACTAGTTAAACCTATGCCCATGAGGGACTAGTTAAACCTATGCACATGAGGGACTAGTTAAACCTATGCCCATGAGGGACTAGTTAAACCTATGCACATGAGGGACTAGTTAATGCACATGAGAGACTAGTTAAACTTATGCACATGACGGACTAGTTAAACCAATGCTAATGAGGGACTAGTTAAACCTATGCCTGCGAGAGACTAGTTAAACCTAGGCACATGACGGACTAGTTAAACCTAGGCACATGAGGGACTAGTTAATGCACATGAGGGACTAGTTAATGCACATGAGAGACTAGTTAAATGTATTCACATGACAGACTAGTTAAACCTCTGCGCCTTAGAGACTAGTTAAACTTTTACGCAAGAGAAACTAGTATGCAAGTGAGAAACGAGTTAAACCAGTGCGTGTCAGAGATTAATTAACTTTTTGCTCATAAGAGACTAGTCAGACCTATTCAATCTGAGTGACAATCTTATACAATTTTAGAGCGAGACTAGTTAAACCTATGCACATGAGGGACTAGTTAAACCTATGCACATGAGGGACTAGTTAATGCACATGAGGGACTAGTTAAACCTATGCACATGAGGGACTAGTTAAACCTATGCACATGAGAGACTAGTTAATGCACATGAGGGACTAGTTAAACCTATGCACACGAGGGACTAGTTAAACCTATGCACACGAGGGACTAGTTAAACCTATGCACACGAGGGACTAGTTAAACCTATGCACATGAGGGACTAGTTAAACTGCACGAGGGACTAGTTAATGCACATGAGGGACTAGTTAATGCACATGAGGGACTAGTTAAACCTATGCACACGAGGGACTAGTTAATGCACATGCGGGACTAGTTAATGCACATGAGGGACTAGTTAAACCTATGTACACGAGGGACTAGTTAAACCTATGCACATGAGGGACTAGTTAAACCTATGCACATGAGGGACTAGTTAAACCTATGCCATACTACATTTGGTGGATAGATCCTGAACAATGTGAGTTTGTGTAGTGGCTTAAGCCGTGGCACATATGTTTGCACAGATCAGTGCTGTGGGTTTGCCTCCTGGCCTCCGTTTGCTGAATGTCTCCGTCCTCTCTCCTCCCATTTCACACGACGAGCTCCTGTCAAATAAAGCCCTCATGACAGAACATCTAAAGGAAAAATACATGTATGAGAGACATGCCAGACCTATGCAAGTGCACATTTTAACGCTCAGGGATGTGGCTGTTTTCTGAAAGGCAACATAATGTTAAGACTCTGTGCGATATGTCAAAGCAGGATAAAGAAGGAACTGTTGGTGTATACGGTTTAAAGAGACAGCTCAGTGCTGTTCAAATGTAGAAATGTATACAGCCGTATAGCTGTCAGCTTCCTGCTCAGAGGAGCAGACAGGAGCAACAGCATGTAGTGGATGGGATTACAGAAGAGTTCACAATACTATACAGATCATTTTACAATCAAAAATAATCAATATATTGCAGTTCATGCTATTTTTCACAATTTCTAGAACAAACATTTTTAAACAGGCACAATGTTTTTGTAAAATATTTGAATTGTAATCATGTAAACGGCGAACACAACTGTTTTACGAATCCAACTTCATCCAACTCCATCAAATAAAGGACAACATTTTTTTTTTTTTATATTATTATTTATTTATTATATTATATTATTTGAACTGTTATTGGCGTTTACTTTGACATCTCATGTTTTAGAGATAAAAATAAAATGTTTTTACAAAGAACAATTTAACTTTATGTCTTGGGAAATGACAGAGCAACTTAGCTGTGGCTCCATCTACTGGCTGCAGAGGGAATTACACGTGTGTATATACACAATGGTTTGATATGCTGTTGACATGCTAAGCTATCATGCAATTACAGTGATTGTGTTTAGACGGCAGAAATGCTCAGAGTGAGTCTGGCGATGATTTAAGGACTTTAAGGCAGTGGTTCTTAACCTTGTTGGAGGTACCGAAAACCAACACAGTGCATGAACTCACAATAACTTACCTCAGTGTGACTTCTGCTGTTGCCTTTGAGAGACCAGTTCAGATATGCGTGGCTTCACCTTGGCAAGTGCCAGTCTCATGTCATTTTCACAGCAAAGTCTGTTCCTTTTCTTAGTTTTTATGTCCAGCATCCTCGAAAACGATTGCTCACAAAGATATGTTGTAACAAATGGTATAAAAAATTCCAAAATTTGCCAAGCAATGTCACATGATCATCTGCAGCCAGTGATGGCCAATGTCACGAATTGACATGATGAGTCATGTGTATCTTGACCTCTGCGGTGGAGGCTCCACCGAACCCCTGAGACCGACTCACCGAACCCCTAGGGTTCGATCGAACCCAGGTTAAGAACCACTGCTTTAAGGAAAGCAAGGGATTCTTGGATACGTGACATCTAACATTAAAAAAAAACATCAGCGATTGAGGGAGTTCGTTAGGAAGTGTTTTTGACGGTTGAAAGGAGAGGATTTTCTAACCAGCATTCCTCAAACTTAAGCTAAATGCAACTCCGGGTATTTTTTTGACGATGGAACATTGTTAGAACATGGTTAAAAGCACAAAAAGCCTCTAAAGCATAATATGTGTCCTTGAAGTGCTGCCAAATGATTTTTTTTTAATATGTGAAATGTTCCTCATAGCTGTACATAGATGGCTGTGATATTGGACAACCACATTGTCAGCGTAATGTTCAACCTAAATATCGACATTGTGTCACACATGTATTCCAAAGCCATTGAACTGCATTGATTTTCCTCTTTATTCTGTATAATGGGCGGCTTAAATGGACATCCCAGTGATTTCAGCGTCGTAACAAATAAGCCAGTGACCTCGTCAGTAAATATGTTTTCAATTTGTGGTTCATATCGATTTTCTGATTGGTTGTTGTGCATACGTACGGGTTAAAGAGAAAACGGGATTAGCGATTGGAAACCACAACATGGAAGAAAAAAACTATTATTCTCAACAACAGACTCTTCTCTTTAGTCTTCCTCTTACATCGACATTCTTCCATCAAAATTCCAACCAAAACCTGATACTTGTGTCTTCCTTTTAACCTTTTATTAACCGTTGTTAGCCACGGCGAGCTAGCCCAATGGAAGCCTCACTGCAAAAAAGGCCTATCAAAAACTAGATGCTGTTGCAATAGCTGAAGCTATTGTGAGTGACTGCGCAATTGAATTTGTGTGATGTTGGGGTGGTCCGGGATTCGAACCCACAATCTCCTTCTTGGGAGGCAGAAGCTCTAGCCGCTCTGCCACTGTGCACCTGCCAAAAATAGTTTAAACACCAAACTCTCCTGTAGAGGACCAACAGAAAGGCTCCCACTGTAAAAGAGGGAAAAACTGCTCGGCAAATTATGAAAAAACTACAAAAGGTACATGTACCAAAAGTAATAGCAGACATTAGAAGACTAGGAACTATTGAAAAATGAAAAAAAATTAAAAGAATTAAAAAACTGTGGCCTGTGAAATGTGCCGAAAAACAGGAAAATACAAGAACAAATAGTGACTGCCTATGCATAGGCAGTCACTCAAATAAGAAAAATAAACTCAAAATAAGACCTTTTTACCCTAATTTAAGTGAAATTATCTGCCAGTGGAATAAGATTATTTTACTTATCAAGTTTACTTAAAACAAGTCAAATAATCTCAATTTGAAGTAGTCCTGTCAAGTGAAAAAATCTTAAAATTGGACTTTTAAGATTAATTTGCTTAATTCAAGTAAATTTAACTAAGTTAGATAATGCCTTTTTGCACGACTCCTTCAGTATTTTATCTTGGAAAATCTTTTGGAGAGTTACGTCCAGGCGTATGAGGTCAGTTTTAATCTAAAAAGCGTAAAATGCCAAGTGAATTTGCACCAGTGAGGGAGAACGACGCCGATGAAAGTGCAGATTTTTTTCAGGGGCAGCGGTAAAATATTAATCTAGAGAGTCAATTTTATTTATTATTTTTTTCAATTTGCGCAGGTAAAGGTTGGTAATAATTATTGTCATTTATTATATCGGGTTGATTTGTTGTTGAGACTCGGCAGGGATGTCCAATTGCTGCTTAATTTTTCAGAATATCAATAGAATAACACTGCTAATGATTCTCGGCGCTCGCAGTCGGAATATCTTTGCAGTGATGTTGGAACAGGCAGACTGGAGTTTGACTGATGTAATTCTTATCACAAGCTGAGAAAGAAAGCCAGAGCATCTACAAAGTTGTTTAAATCAATAGCGAGCGCAGTGCATTCTGGGTAATAATCAAGACTGGAGTGTAGCTCATTAATAACTCAAGGTCTAGGCATAATTTTCTCATACACTTCTGGGGCGAGTTGTAAATATGCGCCATCATTTGGAACTTGGATGTGGTTTTTCGTAATGGGGACATGTTTTGTGAAATGAACTTTTAAGCTTCTAATCTAGGTGTAATGTTGTTTGGAAGTTGTTTGTAACTGCAGTTAGGGGTGTCTCTCAGGTTCTTTTGGTACCAGTACTTGAACTAAAGCTGTTTTTTAGTTACAGTTATCATATATGTCTGTGTTCTTTTTGTCAGAGAAATGTATCAGTTACTTGCATAGAACTATAATAAAACCTGGAAGATGAATCCAAAATGGCCGCCCTGTTTATCCCTATGGAGTGAGCTCATTGGCGCATGACCCCAAAAAAGTTTCTTACTTCCGCATTTACTTCCTGATACAGAGGCGGCCATCTTTGCTTTACTTCCTGATACAGAGGCGGCCATCTTTGCTTTACTTCCTGATACGGAGGCGGCCATCTTTGCTTTAGGGCGCCACGTGACCACAATCCCCCATGATGCTTTGAGCGACATGAACGACCAGCAGCTGCATGTTTTTGTGTTAGCGTTAGCTTGTGTGATTGTAATTGTGTTCTTCATGTTAGACACACGTGAAGCGTCTGAAATGAAATAAAATACAACTTACAGGTGTCTCTAGTCGAGCCTTTTCCACGAGCTTCTGTTTGTATCGTCCGACGCTCGTTCACGTGACTCGCACATGTTTGTGTGACGTCACTTCAGATAAAAACGGTAATTTCTGTGATTTTATAAACGGTAGAAAAGAACATTTCCTTCTATTTTATTTAAATACTGATAATAATTCAGTCCTGTCTGTGATTATAATGTGACATTTTAGAAAAAGGCTGGTTCCAAGAGGCTGCAGTACCTCGCACGACCACTAATCAATCTGGGACCACAGACAGAGGGGGCGTGGCTTATCCAGTTCTTTTAATACATCCATGGTTACTTCTTACAGATGCTAACTGTGAGTCATCTTCAGTTTAGGTGGTGACGTGTCTCATATCAGACTGACCACGTCTCCTCAGACTGACCCCTCCTTGTCAGACTGACCACGCCTTCTTAGACTGACCACGCCTCCTCAGACTGACCACGCCTTCTTAGACTGACCACACCTCCTCGGACTGGCCACACCTCCTCAGACTGACCACGCCTCCTCAGTCTGACCGCGCCTCCTCAGACTGACCACGCCTTATCAGACTGACCACGCGTCCTCAGATTGACCACACCTCTTCAGACTGGCCACGCCTCCTGTCACCAGGCGGTCCATGTCTGTGAGAGGAGGTCTGCTCCTTCATCGTGGTTGATGCTGTCTGTCCCTGATGTCAGGGGCCTCCTTGATCCAGCGTTTGATCTTGACCTGAACCTCGTCCCAGTTCATGATATGTTAATTCCTTTTGCAGTGGCAGTGCAGTTTTCAGTACCGGTACCTGAACAGTAGTTATTTCGGTACCTTTTTCTGTATTCACCTTATTCCTGAAGTTGTCTTACGCGCCGCCGTCTTGTTTCTGTTGTATTAGTTCACACGGAGCAGACGAGCTCAACAGAAAATAAGTTCTACTCGACTAAAAAGCCGTTTTCAGGAAATCGTTGTGTTGTTGACTTGTTGTTGCTCGTGTTCATTAAACATTTTACACAAATCAATCTACTTTATGTAACATTTTAGCGTCAGACTTTTCCCTCGTTCGTCATTAGCTTTAACGGAGTTCTCGTCAAACGAAAGTGCGTTTACAACAAAAGTGCAAAAAACTGCAAAAGTGGGCGGGGCAGAATAAGGTCAATAGCCAACTCACTCTCTTAATATAACACAAAATAATTGTAATGTTCATACATTTAAAGCAGAAATAAGTACATTTTTTACACATTGAATGCCATTTTTTTGGTAAAATTGTAGGTTTTATTGTTCATTTGTTCATTGTTCACACTAACTATTAACTTTTTTTTTTTTTTTTTAATCTGTATCACTTTTTGGTACCAATCTAATCCTTTAAACGGCACCAAACGTACGTGGGGCATATGTTTTATCTGTGCAAGTTTATGTGAGTGTGAAGCCATCTCCCTAACAGTTTCAATGCTGTACATCAGGCATGTCCAAACTAAGGCCCGGGGGCCAAATGCGGCCCTCAGACCAAGTTTTCTTGGCCCTTAGGCTTCCTGGTGAATTGGCCCACATTGTCCTGATAAGTACTTTTTACAGCACATTTCAGATTTTCTACAATTCCAACCTAAATAACTAACATTTTGGTGCCACACAGACCTGATATTAAGGCACTGAGACTGAATGTAGATGTGGTGGAGCTTAAAACATCAGATAAATGCAGCTTATTTGAACGTTTCACGATTGATTTGTGGCCCTCCGCTTGATCTATATTTCAATATGCGGCCCTCGATGGAAAAAGTTTGGACACCCCTGATGTACATAATCAAAACCAGGAAGTGCTCCAGCCCATACATCTTTAGTCTGTTAGAGCCATGCAGCGTATTTGTCTTCTTCGTATATACTTTATTACCTTAAGAATTCAACTCGCACTCTCTATATTTAAAGGAAGGGATTCTAACCACTCTGTCAGCATACAACCCAAGAAAATGATATTCACTGTCTCCTGCAGAAATGAACTCTTCAATGATCATTTGCTCGTTTTACATACACTGGTGGATAATGTATCATATGGAAGCATTAAGTCCAGCTTTAGGTTTAAACGGCTTTAAGTGCAGATTTGCATAATGTTATGTATTAAGCTGTATTTTATCATTTAAATTCTAGCTTTAATTAATTGCCTCTGAGAGCATGTAGGAAGTATATGCTGCTAGAGAGGCTGATTAGACACTATTCATGCTTATCTGGAGTGTATGTATACAAACATATATTTATTATTGTAATATGGATAGATTATGATCTCGAGGACTGGGTGAACGGGGAACGGTTTCAAGTGTTTTTTTTATGATAATGAGTTATACACGTAATAAATAGAGAGGGTTTGAACATGTTAGATATCAGTTAGTGTAGTAGTTATTTTACCCAACATGCCTCTGAATTAGTCACACTGCATTCACTCTAGTCCTGCTTTGGTCCTGTTTGATCCATGTTTAGTTCTAGTGTAGACTCGGTTTGGGTCTGTTCTAGTCTTGGTTTAGTCCTGGTCTAGTTCTGTGTTGATGTGATTCGCTGTAGAGATGTGCAACAAATCGAATTTTAGCGGAAATTCATGGAAAGTCATCTGTAATCTTCAATGATCGGCTTTTTAATCGCGGTCCGGAGCCAATTCTCTGTCAGTAAAAGCCTATAGCAATGAAAAATGTTTTGTGTTAAATGGCGATGATTAAAAGTCTGTATAGAGGTTACGCACAGACATTCTTTTATTTAAAATGTATGCTTTAACATTCTGACTTAGTAGCACTTTTATTAGACAAATCTTTGCTCAAATTAACTTTATATGGTAAAATGGAAACTGAAAGTAGTTTCTCTGTTGTTGCAGAGCTTACCTAGCTTGTTTGGTAATGGTAATTGGAGATTTAGGACACTTCAACTCACTTTATAACAATGAAATTCCTCAACAATTGGATTAAAAACATCTTATTTATGGAGAGAAAGGTAATGAGTTCAACTGTGTGTGATCCTTAAAGTGCGTATGACAGGTTTTAAAGATTTTCTAATTTTGATTTTATTTGGTGTATTAATGCGTGTTGTACATGATAATTACTGTTTTACACCAATCAAGTTGTAGTTGGTGGAGAAAAGTTGAAAAATCAGTTTAAAACTACAGGAAGTAATAAACTGATGACATCACACTGGGGAGACTCATTCCATCCAAAGGTTTTGCATAATTTACCCAAAATAAACAACTTAAATTACCCTTAAAACTTTAATTCAACAAAATGAAGGTGTTGACATATATTTTGATTTGTTGGACAAAAAAAATCTCTGACATTACCCGAGTTTTAGCCCAGTGTACAGAGTAATTTCCTAGTGTGATGTCATCATTTACAACCAGGAAGTGATATTACAAAACTAAAAAAAAACAGCAAAATATGATAAAATGTATAATTATTTTTAGCAAAACTTTTAATATATTTATCTTAACTGTATTTTAGTTACATGAGTCCAACCTGTCAGAGGCACTTTAAGTCTGTATCAGTGATAAATGTGGGTGTTGCTGCAGCTTTCCTGTTGTTTATCTGGTTTTCTACAACAGTTTTAATTGATTTTCTTATTTTTTTTAGATGTCAGTTACAAACTAAATATTTATCAGAGTTGAAGACCTTTATATTTGTTGTCAAACTCACATTTTAGTTGTGTTTTGAGCTCTTATAGGAGAAAATTTCATTACTCACCATTGACTCTCATGCATTTTTGACACTCACTGCAACAAAATAAAATAAAATCTGAACGCTATGATGTCATCTGCACAACCTCTTTTGTTTACATTCAGGAAATTAACATTGAAAGACATTTTTGTTTGTTTTTAGTAAGTAAGACAAAATCCAATTGAACTGAACATCAAGCTAGTTCAATCAATGTGAGGAAAAAAACAACGCGTTTCCAGCCGAGTGCGTGTGAATCTAAACTACAAAAACCTTACTAATTATGCTCAGATTACACTTGTGCGCACATGGAACGAAAGAAGCAGGAAGGCAAATCAAATGTGAATCAATACTGACTGCACGTTTACACATTTTAACAAGATAATCACAGGTAACGCTGTCTTATCTTAACACGCGAGCCGTCAGAGTAACAAAGTAGTCCATAAAGCTTGTCTCATTTTAGATAAACGAGTCTGATTGTTCTGATGGAGTGTGGGGGAGGAAATGGATTATTTCCTTTTTCTCACAAGTGGAAGGGTCTGACTGCGCCTCTGATCTCGGAAATGTCTAGAAAGATAGAAAGAAAAAACAATTGTATATGCATTTTTTAATTAATTTTTTTGCTGGATGTACATGAGCTTAGCATTGGATATTGAATTAGAAATAACTGTTTATGCTTAGTTATATTTGGTTTGTTTGGCAGTTTTGTATTATAAGATGTATTTAGCATTTTGTATACATATTATTTGGCCTTGCAGATATTTTTTGTAGATAGATAGACAGCTAGATAGATGGATTATAGCAAGAAAACCAGTAGAAATAATGAATATATGGACAAACGTCAGCCTAAAAATGCAAATCTGCAAAAGCAACAATCTTATCTGAGTCAGAATTGTTTGGTTCAAGAAGAATCTCTTAATTAGCGGGATCAACTTTAGAAATACGAATTAGAAACGCAACGACTTACAATTAGAAAAAAATATCTTGTGTGTGTTAATTTTGCAACTTCAAAAACCAAAAGTCCAAATTAAAAAGTTTCAAATTTGAGCATTTCACTTATTTAAAGGAGCACCATGTAACTTTTGGGTTACTTTGCCTAGAATGATGGTATTAATCTTCTCTTTCGCCCTGAAGACCAGCAGGTAACTCCATCAAGCCTAGTTATAGGTCTCATCTGTGGAGAGGCGAGGAGCTTTTAACCATTTAACCACCATGACCTGGACTTGGATTTAGCTTTGTTTACACTTGTTGTAGTCCTCTGGGCTGTGAGTCAAGCTGAAATTCTTTGGCTGAACCCAACTGGACCCGATGGCTTGCATTAGCATCAGGGGCAAGCTAGATTTTGTGTATTTCCACAGTACCATTACTGATGAGGGAACATCTCACAGATATAATGTAAACCAAAAAACTGAAGTGATAGTTTTTGGTGCATCACAGGCTCCTCCGGTGGATCTAGGGCCGTTATCACAATTTGTGAAGCCAGTTATTTCTAATTTGGGCGTGAAAATGGACTTTGACCTAAAACTTGACACCAAATAAGGGGTGTGGTCAAATCCAGTGTTTTCCATCTTCGACAACTGGCCAGAGTGAAGCCCATGCCACCAAGGGACCTCTTTGAAAGGGTCATTCATGCCTTCGTGACCACTCGCTTGGACTATTGTAACGCACTCAATCAGACGGTTCTTTCCCGGCTGCAGCTCGTCCAAAATGCTGCTGCTCGGCTTTTAACTGGAACTGGGAAATATGATCATGTTTCACCAGTTTTATCCTCACTTCATTGGCTCCCAGTGCATTTTAGAGTAGATTTTAAGATTCTTTTGTTTACTTCTAAATGTTTGAATGGCCTCGCCCCCTCGTACCTCTCTGATCTGATCCACCTGATGCCCCGCCCTCTCCAGCCCTCAGGTCAGATCAGCTGCAGCTCGTTGTCCCAAAAACAAAACGCAAGCTTCGTGGGGACCGTGCTTTTTCAGTTGCTGCTCCGCGACTGTGGAATCAGCCGCCTTTAGAGATTAGGCTCAATCTCTGTCTGTTTTTAAATCACTTCTAAAAACGCACCTTTTTTCCCAGCTTTTAATACTATGTGATTGTTTGTTTTGTGTACGGCACTTTGGCCGACTGTAAAAAGTTTTTAAAGTGCCTTATAAATAAAGTTGGTATGGTATGGTAATATCAGTGAGATGTTCCAGCAGCAAGCACAAGGATGCAGGTTTTCAATTTTTTTTTCGCATAAAAAGATTACATAGTGTGCAATTTTTTCCATTGTAGAAAGATTTTTTAGACTAGAACTGACCTGTGCCTTTTATGTTTCTATTTTACTTACATTCTGTACCTTCTCCGCCGCAGGTACCTCTACTTCGAGTACAACGAGATCCACGACATCGACCGCGGCACGTTCAACACCATGCCCTCGCTGCAGCTGCTCTTCCTGAACGCCAACCTGCTCCGGAGCCTGCCGCTGGGGGTCTTCTCCGGGGTCAACCTGGCCCGACTGAACCTGCGGAACAACCACCTGCTGCACGTGCCCATGGAGGGGGTCCTGGAGCACCTCACGGCTCTGGTGCAGGTCAGTACACGGGACAACCAAGGAGGCTTTGGTGCTGGTGGTTGGTGGAGATTTCCGTTCGATCAAGGAACGCAGGGTGTATTTGCTGTGTTTGTTCGTTCCACGTATTTTCAGCGTAGTTTTCGTTTCATTTGCCTGTTACAAGAAAACTCTCTTGTTCACTTTTTGTATTCACTCGCCTAGATATTTTCAATTCAATAATCATTTTTTTATGGTGGTGACAAGAAAGCAGTTGAGATTTTGTCATTTAGACCAGTGGTTCTTAAAGGTCCCATATCCTGCTCTTTTCCCCTTCACACAGTCTGTTCTAAGGGCTTTGTTGATACATTTTCTCGTTGTGTAATATCCATAACATAACAGTTTACAAAAAACACCCATTTCTTGGACTGGCCCCCCTCCTGCAAAAGCAAACGGCTCACTCTGAGATCTGACCCCCCCGAACAGAGAGCAGGCTGCCTCCCCCGCCCAACCCATGACGAAGCCTAGAGTGGAGGTGGTGCATGCGCCGTGTGCTCCGGTAAACAGCGATACACAAACACTGAATAAACATTTTCTCGTCCTGACGGTGCGTCGTGCTGAGTCCTACGTCCTGGATCTGACCTGGAGTTTGACGTGCTCCAGGGCCTCAACGACGGACGTGCCGTTTGGTAAATAACAAGCTAACTCTTCTATCTGTCGTATCCATCGTGTAATTACTGTGTAGCATTAGCATTAGCTGTTTTTATTCTGCTGCTGCGCGCTTCCTGGAGGCGTGGCTTAAACACCGCGTCATCTGAGTGCGGTGCCCCGACTGCTGCTCAGCCGAGGGGGACTGAAAAGACAGTTCTCTAGTGAAAACATGAGGGAATCAATCAAAAAACCACTTTGGGCACAACATACGAGGCCCAAATAGCACTGGAGGAAGGTTAAAACCTCTGAAAAGTCCATTTTGCATGATATGGGACCTTTAACATTTAACATAGATTTTTCTTTCTTTTTCCTTTCAATATTGTTATTTTTTTGTTGTTATAAGAAAGCTTTTTTTTTTATAAGAAAGATTTTGTTGGGATTTTGTTCATCTTCGACATTTTTTCCACATATTTTCAATTGAGTATTCACTTTTATTTACCCGTTACAGCTTCGGGCTTTGGTTTTTGAACCTGCGACAACATAGAAACTAAACACGGCCATTTTGAACGCACCCCTGCTTTACAAACCATTATAGTTTTTCGAAACATTGTCTTCGCATGGATTTAGTTTTTATTCCTGACATAACTCTAGAGGAGCCGGCGTGTAAAAGGTGTGTTTGCAATTTGTTCCGCGCAGAGAAAAGAAGTCCTTGCACAAATGTAAGTAGTGTAAGGTACGTACAGAGTCTATTGTGCATTTGTTTTGTCAGATAAAGACACATTATTGTAGTGCGCTGATGGAGGCGTTGTGTTTCTTTTATGTATTCGGACGCCAGACACAAATCCCACAAAACGAGGCAAGACATGGGACCAGGTTTGAAACAATAATTATGGAAAAAAACAGCGTAAACATCTCTAGACGCGTTTCTTTTTTACCGTGTGCGATTTCTGCTGTCGGGCAATCTGTTTTTTAAGTTTTTCATGCAGTTAAAACAATCGTAATTACACAAAAGTTTTTATTTTGATCGATTTTCTACTTAAATGTTGCGTATTGTATGATTTATATGAGATACTTAAATGTGCCTTTTTCTGGTGTGGCATCTATCTCTCCCTGTCTCCATGGAGACCTTATGCTTTGCCCGTAATGGTCCGCAGTATGGCATTAAATGTATCTATCTGCATTGACTTAAAGGGCCTCTGACAGGTCGGACGACTCATTTGACAAAAATGCAGTTAAGATAAACATGTTTCAAATTGTGTTCACAAACTTCACAAATTTCAGTGCAGTTTAGCAATTTTTTAGGTTTTTTGTCGTACTTCCTGGTTGTAAATGATGACATCACGGTAGGAAATTACCATAGCAACCATCCTGTGCAGTGGGTCGTCAGATGTCACAGATTTGTTTATTTTACAAATAAAAATACATGTTAACACCTTTATAAATTTATAAATGTTAAAAAAAAGTAATTTATTTTTTGTAAATTTTGCGTAACCTTTGTCTCCCCAGTGTGATGTCATCAGTTTGTTTACTTCCTGTAATTTTGAACAGATGTTTAAACTTTTCTCCACAAATGGCTGCTTGATTGGCGTAAAACTATAATTTATATATTTACAACAGGTATTAATACACTGAATAAAGTCAAAATTAGAAAATCATAAAAACCTGTCATACGCACTTTAAAGGGCCTGTACCAAATTTCAGATTTTCTACAATTCCAACCTAAATAACTAACATTTTGGTGCGATAAAAACCTGATATTAAAGCACTGAGACTGAATGTAGATGTGGCGGTGCTTTAAAAATCAAATTAATGCAGCTTTTTTTAACGTTTCATGATTGATTTGTGGCCCTCCGCTTGGTCTATATTTCAGTTTGTGGCCCTCGATGGAAAAAGTCTGGACACCCCTGGTTTAATGTAAAATAAATGTATCTCAACTGCGGTAAATAAAAATCAGGTACAGGCCCTTTAATCCCGTGTTTGTCATCAAAACCTCCTTGAAGAACGTGCATTCTCGTTGTGTTGTATGGCCTGTCCACAGATCTGACCTGACACTTGACCTCATGGCGAGACCTCCTGGTTTCTATGGAGACAGACAAGTTTAATCCAATAACATCTTCTTATTAGCGACAGGAAACTAGCGTAAACCTTCTCCTAGAAAGGTTATGCAGTGCACCAGTTAAAAAGGTATTGTTAACACTTAATTTAACCTTAATGAAGCATGAAAGAAAATGCTTGAACAAATACTGCAGTTTATTAAGAAAGATTCAGGACACTACAGGCAAAACTCTTATTTTTATTCTTATATTTTTATTCTTTTGGTCAGATTGCTCTCTCAACATATAAGCTTTCAACTGGAAACAACAATCTGTAGCTAAAGATGTTTATTTTAATTCATTTAATCCATTTGCATTCATGGAAACGCTCGCTCCCCTGGCCGCGCATGCGTGGTTGATATGCTAGTGTGTTTATGTAGCAGGAGGTTAGCGGCGAGTTCTGTCATTGTAGGTCTAAACTTTCATCTGCGAAGTACTGAAACGGCTGAGGGACGAAAGAGAAAGACTGTTTTGGAGCTTTCACAGAAGAGACGAGAGTCTGCAGAGGAAAGAAACAAAAGGCGTGTTATTCTGGGGGAATCGTTTACGGCTGGTGAGCGTTGAAAGAGCAAAACAGGCTTCAACTGATGCCTCCGCTGCAAACTTTCTGCTGGACAGGTAACTGTTTATCTGACTCTTTTTTTAGTTTATTGTATGTGGAATGTATTATTGTAGACTAACTGGACTAATCTTCTTGGCGGAGGTTGTCGTGAGAAAGCGACACCGATCGTCTTGTAAACAAATGCACATGGAGCAGTGCTGCTGGTGCTCGTGCACGAGGTTTGGGAGGCGTTCACTCAGGAGAAACGGGGGGGGAGGGAGGGGGAACCTGCGCATGCACTTTTTCAAAAAAAGGACTAACGGTCGCAGATTTTCAAATCGGCGAGAAATCCTCCATTCCACCTTTAATTAAACAGTTTGGACTAATAGTCCAACAGTTTGAATAATTCTTTATAAACTATTAGCTCGTTATGAATGAAGTCTTCTTGTTCATGTTTTATTAAGACCGATTAAGATGTATTTATTAGAAAGTGTTACTGCAATACTATAATATTGTACTATAGTAATCTCAAATGTAGTGTTTCATGCGCCCACCAACCAGAAGTGATGTCCCCTTTAACGAGACACTTCACCCACACTGAGTCAGTAAAAGAATAAAGAATATAATAAAAAAAAAAAAAGACTTGTCCGTAGAAATTCACAAATGGCTGAGTTCTTTACAAAAGAGCTCAGCCGAAAGTGTGTGTTTTGCACATTTTTGCTCTTTGTTAAAATTCAAGCCCCTGGAGACTGAGAGGAGGGACATTCTGCCAGAGTTTTGGTTTTGGGCGGTTTGTACCTGTGCCCTGTCCAAAACCTGGACAAGGCACTCACTTTATTTATTAGACGTTCTAGTTGTGTTGTTACAGACTCAATTTTACCGCTCAGTGGATAAAAAACCAAAAAACTCGACAGATTTAAAAAGAAAATTTGAAAATTATTCAGATTGGAGGTTGGAGTTAAGATAATTCTGCTAAAATCTTTACAAATGAACACTTCAACAGCAAACAGTAAAAAATATCTTAAATAAGTATCAACTGTGATTATTAAAATGGCTGTGTATAATCCAAATAGTAATCAGAGCTCTAGATACAACATATTGGAGGCCGACTTCAATACAAAATAATATTAAATAATAATAATAATAAAATGTACAAAATCCAGTCCATTTTCATTGTAAAAATGTTTAGTTTTGTTTTGTGGTTGTGAGGGCTGTTTTCTGTTTATCGTGTGATTTTCATTTGTAAATCATCTGACCAGACAGCTTTTAATTTGAGCTCGTTAAAATAATCAATTAAAGGGGTGTGACTTTAAGGATAAGCCCTTTCAGGTTTGTGCCACACTCCATCACGTTTGTGTTGTTTTGTTTCATATGGACTTCTGTTTTTTTGGATTATGTGAAAATAAATCAAATCAAATCAAATGTTAAGGTTTTTTTCAGGTTTTTTATTTTACTTCCTGGTTGTGAATGATGACATCACACTGGGAAAGAAACCATCCTGCACACTGCGCCGAAACTCAGATTTTTTTTATTTGAAAAAAACCCAAATACTTCTGAATTAATGTTTAAAGAGTCAAAAAAGTTGTTTCTTTTGTCTAAATTATGCATAAGATTTGGCCCCCCCGTTTGTTTACTTCCTGTCATTTTTAACACATTTTTCTATTTTTCTCCACAAACAGCGACCTGATTGGTATAAAACTATCATTTATATTTACAAGAGGTATTAATGCACTGAATAAAATCCTAAAATCCTGTCACACGCCCTTTAATCTAGTGTTGCTTTAAGTTTAGTTTCAATCCTATTATGTATAAAACCTGCTAATCTTGTAGTTGTGCCTTTTACAAACGTCCCAAAAGGCACATAACACAGTTGAACAGAGGCTGCGGTTGTGCACATTCAGAATCTGATTATTACCAGAGTTTGGAGTTGTAAGATTATTAAAATGACAATGTAAACTGCGAATAATCTCATTTCTTTGTGATCGCGGTCCCTCTGATCAGATTTTGCACTCAATGAATACGTCCTCTCGCTGATAATGCGTTTACACATTTGTGAAACGTCCCCTGAGAATGATCAGGTTCTGTCTGCGTTCAGGGCACTTTAAGTTTTACGTTTTGAACATTTTTATAGCAAATGAGGGGTACATTTGTTTGATACATGGGAGTAAAGGGCACCCTACATTGAGATTTTTAACATTTATTTTTTAAACGTCATAAGTAGGTGTTTTGGGAAGTGGTCATTTGCAGATAGAAAATGCAATATTCATCCATCCATCCATCTTCTTCCGCTTATCCGGGGCCAGGTCGCGGGGACACCTCCCGAGGGAGGCGTTCAGGAGGCTCCGGAGCAGATGCCCGAGCCTCAGCTGCTCCTCTGGACGTGGAGGAGCAGCGGCTCTACTCCGAGCTCCTCCCGTGTGACTGAGCTCCTCTGTTTCTGAGGGAGTGCCCAGCCACCCGGAGGAGGAAGCTCATTTTGACGCTTGTATCTGCGATCTCGTCCTTTGGGTCATTACCCAGAGCTCATGACCAGGTGAGGGAGGAACGTAGATTGAGGTAAATAAAGAGCTTTGTCTTTGGACTCAGCTCTTTCTTCACCACAACGGTCTGATACAGCGCCCGCATCACTGCAGACGCTGCACCGATCTGTCGATCTCACGCTCCATCCTTCCCTCACTCGTGAACAAGACCCCGAGATACTTGAACTCCTCCACTTGAGGCAAGGACTCCCCACCCACCCGGAGAGGGCAAGCCACCTTTGTCCGGTCGAGAACCATGGCCTCGGATTTGGAGGTGCTGATCTTCATCCCATGCAATATTCATTTGGAATTATAAGGTTCTATCTACAAAACATGTCAAAAACAAGCCCTTGTGTTCTAGTTGTCAGCTTATTTTAATAATACAAATACTTTAGAGAATACTCTGTACATTAAAAGTCAAATTTGTAACGTTTTGACAATATTGATTGATATTTGACAATAACTGTTTAAAGGTCCCATATCCTGCTCTTTTCCCCTTCACACAGTCTGTTCTAAGGGCTTTGTTGATACATTTTCTCGTTGTGTAATATCCATAACATAACAGTTTACAAAAAACACCCATTTCTTGGACTGGCCCCCCTCCTGCAAAAGCAAACGGCTCACTCTGAGATCTGACCCCCCCGAACAGAGAGCAGGCTGCCTCCCCCGCCTCCTGGTTGCCCATGTCCAACCAGGAAGTAACATTATAAACTTTACACAAACTGTCAAACTGGGGGCAAAAAGGCAAAACGTTTAGTAAAATCCTACACATAACCATGTTCACAACTACATTTTAGTGAAATGTTTCGTCTAACCTGCCATATGGACTTTAAATTTGCACCAAACTGTCAATAAAATCCTCAAAATTGCACCAAACTCCCTAAACAGAAGAACACGTCACACATTTTTTACAAGCATTTGAGACAGAACCTTCTAATTCTCTGGACAAATTGCCACAAATCATTCATTATTTCCCGACATTGTTAAAACCCATTCGGGCCACTTATAAGAAAGCTGTCGTCTCACACACAGGTACGCTCTGCGGCGCACATCTCACTCGCCTCACGTTTTGTCAGTGTCTGAATAGCCGAAATTATCCTTCAAAATCCGGCCAAATAGCTGTCGTGGTGAGTGACAGCGAGACGGAGATTAGCGCACCACCCCTACCGATTTACTAAATGAAAATGACTATAATTACCAGTTTGTTTATTTCCAATGCTATGATTAATCCGGCTAATAGATTGGCCGAGACACATCATTTAATCACAGTTAATAAAACCGACTTGATGAAACTATCGCCGCGTTCTAACTAGCTTGATCTCGCCGCCCTTGGCTTCCTCTCCTCCTCCTCGTCTTCTTCTTCTTCTTCTTCTCGTTTGCGCTTTTGTTTTTCGAGTAACTGCCGTCGCCGCCGTGGCTTATGGGACCGTGCAGACGCCTCAGGTAATTGAATTGAAAAAAAAAAAAAGGAAAAGGGAAAAAAAAAATGGCAATGGAGCTGATTTGCATAAGTGGTTTTAATAAATCAGAGAAGAGAAAGCAGGGCCGCGCTTCAGGAACGTTAGCGTGATTGTGAATTAGCAAAGCGTGCAGTGGCGTTTTTGGATCGGGCCGGTGTCTGGGTCCAGTCTGCGCTGATGTGACCGGGACTTTCTTGTGACTTTTCGATGCAAGACTCGAGATCTTGCAGTTTCTCCAGCGAAGGTTAAACCAGGACCAAAAGCAGGATTAAAGGGCCCATGACAGGTTGGAGTACTCATGTGGCTAAAATGCAGTTAAGATAAATATATTTCAAAGTTTGTTCAAATACTTTACAAATTTTATCCCAGTTTAGCAATTTTTTAGGTTTTTTATTTCACTTCCTGGTTGTAAATGATGACATCACACTAGGAAATTACCATAGCAACATCCTGTACATTGGGCAAAAAACTCATCTAATGTCAGATTTTTTTTTTTCATTTCATAGATAAAAACACATGTGAACACCTTTATTTTGATGAAATGATGTTTAAATGATCAAAAAAGTAGTTTATTTTGTGTAATTTATGCATAACCTTTGTCTCCCCAGTGTGATGTCATCAGTTTGTTTACTTCCTGTAACTTTCAACAGATTTTCCAATTTTTCTCCACAAACTGCTACTCAATTTGTGTAAAATTATAATTTATATTTACAACAGGTATTAATGCACCAAATAAAGTCAAAATTAGAAAATGATCAAAACCTGTCATACGCACTTTAAGCCAGGACTAATACACTGGGACTGTAGCAGATTTTGGGGCCGTGATTTTGTCCGATTCAGAGCGCTTTCAGTTCACTTCAGGCGAGACACGGCAGGTGAACGGGAAAGTGCTTAAAGTGCGTACGACAGGTTTTTATGATTTTCTAGTTTTCACATATTTGATGGAAAAATAACCTGTTGTGAACATAATTGACAGTTTTACACCAATCAAGAGTCAGTTTGTGAAGAAAAGTTGAAAAATATGTTGAAATTTACAGGAAGTAGAGCAGAATTCCAAAACATGATGACATCACACTAGGGAGTCACGTTTTAGTCACGTTTTTGTCGCTTTTAGTTGCGTTTTTGTTGCTTTTAGTTGCATTTTTGTTGCTTTTAGTCACATTTTTGTCACTTTTAGTCGCGTCTTTGGTGCATTGAGCCACATTTGTTGTTTGTGGGCGCGTTTTTGTCGCTTAGGAATGCATTTTTATCACTTTAGTCGCTTATTTCAGAACATGTTTGTACAAATCCAAGCTACAGTGTTTGCAGGTTTTAAGCCCTTTTGTTGTTTGTGGAAGAAAAGAGACAATCACGATACGACCACTTCACAAAAATAGCAGAAAAATACCAAGCACACAACAACAGCGTGCACTCGACTGGAAATTCACTGAATTTAATTTAATTAAATTAATTTATTTAAAGGACAGTGTGCAGTTACATTTAAAAGATGGCTGCACCAGATTTAGCAAAAATTCTAATTTCCATCTGTAGTCCTTGACAAGTAAAAGCCAAACAATATAAAAATACATATTTACAACATTTAAGGACAAACAATATAAAATACATATTTACAACATTACAATACCTGGTATAATTGAATAGTATTTAAAGTGCAGAAATACAGCATCAGATGATACCCACGAGGGTCACATCTGATGAAGAGATACCCGCTTGGTATTGTTAGTGTGAGCAGGTTTGGTGCTCCAGAATCCAGTTTTTGACGCCCGAGAGAAGCCGTAGAAATCGGACATATTCTTGAGATTGTCTGCAGCCCATTCCATTCCTCGGTGACTTTGTAAGAAAAGGCTGATTGGGAAAAGGCAGACTTTCTTTTAGGAATATTACAATCACCTCTAGACACAGATCTTAACGCTCTATTGTGAGTTGAGAGCGAGGCTGTAGGTCTTAAAGGGCCCATGACAGGTTGGACACTCATTTACCTAAAATGCAGTTAAGATAAATATATTTCAAGTTTTGCTAAAATTCTTTACAAATGTTATCCCGGTTTAGCAGTTTTATATGTTTTAATTTCACTTCCTGGTTGTAAATAATGACATCACACTAGGAAATTACCATAGCAACCGCACTGTAAACTGGGCTAAAACTCATCTAATGTCATCAATTCTTTTACCTGACAAATCAAAATATATTTGAACTCATTTATTTAGTTGAATTCACGTTTAAATGGTCAGAAAAGTAGTTTATTTTGTGTAAATCGTGTATAACCTTTGTCTCCCCAGTGTGATGTCATCAGTTTGTTTACTTCCTGTAATTTTCTACATATTTTTCAACTTTTTTCCACAAACGGCGACCTGATTGGTGTAAAACTATAATTTATATTTACAACAAGTATTAATACACTGAATAAAGTAAAAATTAGAAAATCATAAAAACCTGTCATACGCACTTTAAGAGGAGGCGGGGCGGCGTCCACCAGGCGGATATCAGAGTACCTGATCAAACTGTCGAAACTTAGCATTTTGAATATTTCTAGAATATGGCAGTGGTGGAAGTTTATGAATTCGACTCGATCCACCGCCTCCGCCGCCCCAGTAACATCCACCCCACATTTGAACGTTGCATTTTACAGCCTCCTTTGCTCCTAATCATCTCGGGTGCCATTAGCCGTGGAAAAGCTCCGTATAAACCCCGCATCAGCGATTGGCCTCGGGTCCTGCCGCCGCCGCTTCACGTGTGAGCGCGCACATCCTTCCTGCTCGCTCCTCGCTGATCCTGCGGTGGGACGGGGCCAGGTGGGAGTGGATTAGCCCGGTGCCACTGTGCGTTTCCGTTCTCCTTCTCGAAAAAAAAACGTGGGCAGCAGGGAGTGTGCAGGATGCAAATGCCGTAGCTGAAGGCACTCGCGCTATAGAGATGGAAAACTGTTTACAATTAGCGGCGCGTGGTTAAGAGAAGGCATTTGTTCTGAGGAGGATTTCCGGATACGTGGAGCGGCAGCATGAATGGAATTGTAATTGTTCACTTATCGGAGCGAGCTGTTGTTTTTCTATTGAGAGCAGCGCTGTTTATCCTCGTTGTGTATCTGGTAAATGTACAGCGCTGATGTTCAATGTCATGTCTAATTTTAGAGTAAATACGGCTTGGATTTGCGATGTTTTTTTTTGTTGTAATCTCTGTTCCAGCTTGTGACATCATTAGGTGGTAATCCAAGAAGTGTTCCTTTGTGTTTTGATCTTTTTTAAATGTATAAAAAACTACAGTCAGACACTCAAACTAGTATCGAAACTAGATACTCATAAACAACTACCAGAAAATATTCAAATCATGTTCAGTGACAGAGAAGGAAATTATAATCTAAGGAATCAGTTCGACTTCAAGAAATCATTTTAGCGCACAGCAACCAAAAAAAATGTGCGTCTCAAGATGTGGAGCTGATCTATGGAACAGTTTAAATGAAACAAAGAGCTGCCCAAGTATAAACTGCTTCAAAAAGACGTACAAATACAACTTATTTAAAAAATATGCAGAAGAAGGTGGAGTAAAAGTTAAAGGGCGTATGACAGGTTTTTAGGATTTTCCAATTTTGACTTCATTCAGTGTATTAATACCTCTTGTAAATATAAATTGTAGTTTTACACCAATCAGGTCGCTATTTGTGGAGAAAAGTCAAAAAATCTGTTGAAAAATACAGGAAGTAAACAAACTGATGACATCACACTGGGGAGACAAAGGTTATGCATAATTTACACAAAATAAACTACTTTTTTGACCATTTAAACATTAATTCAACAAAATAAAGGTGTTCACATGTGTTTCTCTTTGTCAAATGAACAAATCTGTGACATTAGATGAGTTCTGGCCCAGTGCACAGTGTGGTTGCTATGGTAATTTACTAGTGTGATGTCATACTTTGCCACCAGGAAGTAAAACAAAAAACCTAAAACAATAGCTAAACTGTGGTAAAATGTGTAAAGATGTTAGTAGAAATTGAAGTATATTTATCTTACCTGCATTTTAGTTAAATAAGTCGTTCAACCTGTCATAGGCCCTTTAAAAATATTTTAATCTGATATGGTTAAATAACTAATTACAATATTGTCATAATTTTTTTTTTTTTGTGAATAACACGCAAACTATTAAATAATCAAATCTAGCCAAAGCTACAGCTACATTTAGCAGATCATCTACGATACTATGATTGTAAAACATTCTCGTGTATATTGTCATTATACATATTGTCATTAATGCTCAGGATTGATGTCAAATATTAACGTTTGTCGTATCAAGGCTGTCAACACTTGATGAAATGAAATGAGGAGCAGCAGTTTATAAGTTCACACTTCTTCTACTCCTTTTTGAGCATGAACGCACCACAGCAGTAAAAAATAAAATAAATAAATGAAATGAAAATACTCATTTGAGCGAGTATCTGTGCTTAAGTTTGTCTTACGAATGTTGCTCCAATCCTTCTCTGGATAATCATTTTTGAAGATGCTCATTTTGGCTATCTCACTTTAAAAAGAGAAGCAGCTAGCTAGAAGAAGCTAGAGCTGAACTACAAAAAAAAAAAAAAAAAGACACTCGTGGTGCAATTATGGCCATTTTTTGTTAACAAAATCACTTTACAGTCATGGCTGAAAGTGTTGGCACTCCTTTCCCCAAAAACACTTGCTTTCAGGTGTGATTTTTATATTGCCCACATCTGTTACTTGTCCCAGGTGGGTTCAAATGAGCATCACATAAATTAACACTTAAATTAAGTTATTTATCCACAATTTTGAAAGAGTGACAATAGTTTTGTCAGGTTCATTTTTGGAGTTTTGTGTGAAATTAAGTCAAATTCGCTTGTTTTCTCTGTTTTTTATGTTTGTGTTACAAAAAATGTGGAATTTCAATACTTTTTGGGGAGAAATTTCAGGGGTGGGAAGACTTTTAGCCATGACTGTATATTTATATTTTTAAAACCTCAGAATCATAGAACTATAAGTTAAGTTAAATGGGGTTGATCATTATAGAGCCATTGTATTTTATTTTTATTTCATATATATCTTATTTTGTTTTTAATACTTTACTGTCTCTACTGGTCGGTTGCACATGTAACAATAAGAATTTCCCCTTGGGGATAAATAAAAGTAATTCTGATTCTGATAGCTGCAAATACTTGTCATATGGATTTTATTTTTAACCCTTTAGTGGTCAATACAAGTAAAAACAAATACTTTCCACAAATGCATTCTTATTTGCATAACATTTTGTGTCCTTTCTACGTTAAAATGGTCATACTTTAAAAACTCAGTCAACTTCTTCTTGAAATATAACATATTTTAAATACTTTTATAACCCTTTAATGGTCAAAAAGTCCATGGGTTTATAATTAAATATAGATATAGATGCTGAAATAACTTGCAAATTGAATAACTGTTTTATTAGCCTTTGGTCAATATTTTTTATAGTTTTTTTTTGTAGTAGCAGTTTTTTATGTACTCTTATAAAAGGCCATACAACTACTCTACATTTTATAATTCAAATTGACAGAACCCCTTCTTCCTGAGACATAATTAGCAAGTATTTTAACCCTTTAATGTGCCTATGACCATTTGAATTATTTCTGTTTTTAATTTTACTTCCTGGTTGTAAATGATGACGTCACACCAGGAAGTTAAGAAGCGACCTCGCTGTTGACTGGGTTAAAACTCATCTAATGTCACAGATTTTCTTTCTTGACAAATAAAAATATATGTGAACATCTTTATTTTGTGGAATTGAGGTTTAAAAGGTCAAAAAAGTAGTTTCTTTTTTTTTTTTTTTGTAAATTATGCCTAACCTTTGTCTTCCTAGTGTGATCAATCTGTCATCTTTACTTGTAATTTTCAATAGATTTTTACATTTTTCAATACAAACAGACACCTGATTGGTTTAAAACTGTAATTTATATTTACAGCAGGTATTAATGCACCAAATAAAGTCATAAAAACTTGTCATATGGACTTAAATGGCCAGCAAGTTGTAAACAATTAAAAAACCGAACGCTGCCTGAGATGCCCCTCGACGTTGACGCAAGCAGTTATTGTTCGTTAGCCTCATTTGAACTGCTTAACATGACATTCAGTAATGGAAAAAGGTTTATCTGAGTGTCGTTCTTTCAGCTGAATAGAAAACTGAAATGTATGCATAAGTGGACCTTGATAAAGCTTTGTCTTGAGCTTATTTTCCAATATAGAAGATGAGTTTTGCTCTTCAAAGCCGTTCACTTCATATAAAATCACATTCTATCCAATCGTATCCATCCACTCTGTGCCTTATGTGGAGTCAGGTCAGGGAGGCATATCAAAAATAACATCTCCGTCTGTTCTATCGCGTTGTATCCGATCATGTTGCAGGAAAGAACAAATGGTAAGCGATGTGTTTGTCAGAAAAGCGAGCTGGAGCAAAGCCACAGGCCGCGGGGGTTCGCGCGTGGGCGTGGGCTTGTTGCATGGAAGTGAACATCTAAACGTGCCAAGGTAGCAGAACCGCCGTTTGTTTTATGATATTGTTCGGTTTCACATATGGAAGTAGCTTTAAAGGACACATATTACGCAAACATTTAACATTTTGAGCTTTTAACCAGGTTGCAAAGTTGTTTCGTCATCAAAAACATACATGGAGCATCATTTTTGAAGATGCTCATTTTGGCTATCTCACTTTAAAAAAAGAAGCTGCTAGCTAGAAGAAGCTAGAGCTGAACTACAAAAAAAAAAAAAAGACACTCGTGGTGCAATTATGGCCATTTTTTGTTAACAAAATCACTTTACAGTCATGGCTGAAAGTGTTGGCACTCCTTTCCCCAAAAACACTTGCTTTCAGGTGTGATTTTTATATTGCCCACATCTGTTACTTGCCCCAGGTGGGTTCAAACGAGCATCACATAAATTAACACTTAAATTAAGTTATTTATCCACAATTTTGAAAGAGTGCCAATAATTTTGTCTGGCTCATTTTTGGAGTTTTGTGTGAAATTAAGTCAAATTTGCTTGTTTTCTCTGTTTTTTATGTTTGTGTTACAAAAAATTTGGAATTTCAATAGTTTTTGGGGAGAAATTTCAGGGGTGTGAAAACATACATGGAATTGCTGAATTAAGCCTGATTAAGCCTCACAAAGCACTCTGTTTGAACTCTCCCTGTATTTTCGCGTCGCAGTTAAAAGCCTGGCGCAGATTTGAACTCCATAAACCATCACCGGACTCGGGCTGCGGTCAAATTGTGTTCACAGCGAACGCATGGCTCGATAAGCATAGCGGCCACGTTGCCTGAGGGCTTCGTTTGTTTTATGATATTGTTCGGTTTGTTTTATGATATTTGTTTTATGATATTGTTTGTTTTATGATATTGTTCGGTTTCACGTATGGAAGTAGCTTTAAAGGACACATATTATGCGAACATTTAACATTTTGAGCTTTTAACCGTGTTGCAAAGTTGTTTCGTCATCAAAAACATACTTGGAATTGATGAATTAAGCCTCACAAAGCACTCCGTTTGAACTCTCCCTGTATTTTCGCTTCGCAGTTAAAAGCCTGGACGCAGATTTGAACTCCATAAACCATCACCGGACTCGGGCTGCGGTCAAATTGTGTTCACAGTGAATGCATGCGTAGCGGCCACGTTGCCTGAGGGCTTCGTTTGTTTATTTGACAGCGTTAATTACCCTTGCAGACTGCAGAGGTCGCTCCGTCGTCTAAACATCGCACTGGAAACGGCGGTGTTGTTTGTAAAGTGTGTTTTTCCGACGTTATTTTAAGGCAGAAAATGTGAAACACTATTCATAATGTGAGCAAAAGCATGTTTAAAAGCCAATTAAATCCACGAGAACGCATAATACGTCCAGTTTAATTATAGAGACAAAATCAAACACTTGTAAAAATGGCTTCTGTTGGATTAAATTAACTATATAATTAATTAAAGATGCTTTTCAGGTGTGGGGTACGCTACCGGCTGTCTCTGTGGGGACGCTTTGCCTGGAATATTTAACAGAATCAAACGTTTCCATCTAGCACTTATTTAGCTTTTTTTATTGCACAAAAATACCTTGAGACAGTCTCGGTGTGAGCACGGACGCCTCTCCACAGAACTGGTTTGGAACTTGGCCCGGTGGAGATGGACAGACAAGAGAAAATGTCATGTTGTGGAGCGTTTTAGGCGATGCAATAAGGTAGATCGTTGGATACTTAATTGATCCCGAAGGAAATTCAGAAACGTTTTCATTTGTCGGAGCAGTTTGAGGTGAGTAACAGCGCTCAGGACAAAATACTACCGTGTGTCCAACATAACATATCGGTGGAGACAAGCTTTTCCACCAGAAAACGTACACAATGCATCTCTTCTAGTGTTAAATTCTGATTGTGCAATAGAAGCTAGAGCTGAACTACATAAAAAAAAAAAAAAAAAAAAAAAAAAAAAGACACTCCTGGTCCAATTATGGCCATTTTTTGTTAACAAAATCACTTTACAGTCATGGCTCAAAGTGTTGGCACCCCTTTCCCCAAAAACACTTGCTTTCAGGTGTGATTTTTATATTGCCCACATCTGTTACTTGTCCCAGGTGGGTTCAAATGAGCATCACATAAATTAACACTTAAATTAAGTTATTTATCCACAATTTTGAAAGAGTGACAATAGTTTTGTCAGGTTCATTTTTGGAGTTTTGTGTGAAATTAAGTCAAATTTGCTTGTTTTCTCTTATGTTTGTGTTAAAAAATTTGGAATTTCAATAGTTTTTGGGGAGAAATTTCAGGGGTGTGAAGACTTTCAGCCATGATTGTATATTTATATTTTTAAAACCTCAGAATCATAGAACTATAAGTTAAGTTAAGTTAAATGGGGTTGACCATTATAGAGCTATTTTATTATTTTATTTTTATTTTTTTTATTTTATTTTTATTTCATATATATCTTATTTTGTTTTTAATACTTTACTGTCTCTACTGGTCGGTTGCACATGTAACAAAAATTTCCCCTTGGGGATAAATAAAAGTAATTCTGATTCTGATAGCTGCAAATACTTGTCATATTGATTTTATTTTTAACCCTTTAGTGGTCAATACAAGTTTCGTTTTAACCACTAACCATCGATTCCAATAGAAATCCATTGCATTTATAACATCTTTCTCTGCTGTTGATATTGTTATTCATGGTGGAAACACGTGATTCTTTCTTACGTATCATGTCATCCCAAGGTTAACCTATTCTTCACTGTCCCCGTTGGGAAATGTGTCCTCTGTATCAAACACATCCATTAATTCTGCGGGTCCAGCCTGTCAGGAGCAGTGGGCGCCTTCTGTGCAGCGCTCCAGGACCCTTCTCCAGGTCTAGAGCATAGAACTAGAATAAAACCTGGAAGATGAATCCAAAAGGGCGCCCTGTTTATCCCATAGAACTATAATAAAACCTGCAAGATTAATCTAAAATGGCGCCCTGTTTATCCCATAGAACTATAATAAAACCTGGAAGATGAATCCAAAATGGCCGCCCTGTTTATCCCTATGGAGTGAGCTCATTGGTGCATGACCCCAAAAAAATTCTTACTTCCGCATTTACTTCCTGATACGGAGGCGGCCATCTTTGTTTTACTTCCTGATATGGAGGCGGCCATCTTTGTTTTACTTCCTGATACGGAGGCGGCCATCTTTGTTTTACTTCCTGATACGGAGGCGGCCATCTTTGCTTTAGGGCGCCACATGACCACAATCCCCCATGATGCTTTGAGCGACGTGAACGACCAGCAGCTGCAGGTCTTTGTGTTAGCGTTAGCTTGTGTGATTGTAATTGTGTTCTTCATGTTAGACACAGACGGAAGCGCCTGAAATGAAATAAAAATACAACTTACAGGTGTCTCTAGTCGAGCCTTTTCCACGAGCTTCTGTTTGTATCGTCCGACGCTCGTTCACGTGACTCGCACATGTTTGTGTGACGTCACTTCAGATAAAAACGGTCATTTCTGTGATTTTATAAACGGTAGAAAAGAACATTTCCTTCTATTTTATTTAAATACCGATAATAATTCAGTCCTGCCTGTGATTATAATGTGACATTTTAGAAAAAGGCTGGTTCCAAGAGGCTGCAGTACCTCGCACGGCCACTACTCAATCTGGGACCACGGACAGAGGGGGCGTGGCTTATCCAGTTCATTTAATACATCCATGGTCTGGAGACAGGAGTCAGAAGTATCTAGGTGGAGGATGGCAACTAAATGTCACATGAAGTGATTAAAATGAGGGTACAAACAATAACTGCTAGCTTAGAGGTTGGACGTGTTTGGTTGCATTCACAGTCTGCGCTACAGTAGCAGACTCAATATTATGTGAGGCTGACTGTCGTATCAGGGAGGAGGATGCACAAAGTAATACATTTTAGTCATGTTTTTGTCGGTTTTAGTCCAGTTTTTGTCACTTTTAGTCATGTTTTTGTCCGTTTCAGTCCAGTTTTTGTCACTTTTAGTCATGTTTTTGTCAGTTTCAGTCCAGTTTTTGTCACTTTTAGTCATGTTTTTGTCGGTTTCAGTCCAGTTTTTGTCACTTTTAGTCATGTTTTTGTCGGTTTTAGTCCAGTTTTTGTCACTTTTAGTCATGCTTTTGTCAGTTTCAATCACGTGTTTGGCGGTTGCAGTCCAGTTTTGTCACTTTTAGTCACGTGTTTGTTGGTTTTAGTTTCGTGTTTGTGGGATTCATTGAGTGTTTGTCACTTTTAGTCATATTTTTGTCAGCTTTAGTCACGTGTTTGTCAGTTTTAGTCTCGTGTGTATCGTTTTAGTCCAGTCTTTCTCACTTTTAGTCATGTTTTTGTCGGCTTTAGTCACGTGAATAAAAGTGATTTGGAGTAAAAATTAGGACTAAACCTGGATCTAAACCTGGACGAGGTCAAATATTTTAATCCCGTCAACATAAAGATTTTGTTAGTATGTCATGATATTGCATTTTGGTGTTATTAAACATGATTATTCACAATTGTTGGCAACAGCATTGGAATCCTTAATTCTCTTTCTTTCACAAGTCTAGCTTTTTATCAAACTTAGTAAAGTAATGATATTGTCACTTAAACAACCAGATAAAAGACCCACAAAGTCTTCAACTATTTGCTAAACATAGATTGGAGCTGAACAGTCTGATTCCATTAGTGTCGGTGCACAGGTGACACAGCTTAAACACAGGTTTGCTCGGCTCATAACCACTTAGATAAACACAGCCGCTCTTTTATTATTGCCCGACAAATGGCGCGCTGGAAATGTTCGGGATGGATTTTGTGACATTTCCGTTGGATCTGTCCGCTGAGGTATTATTTAAGTGACTAGCAGACTATCATTAGCCTGAAAAGAACTCTATAAATCCATAACAACTTAACTGTGGACAGCTGGACAATGTAGAATATGAGATCGAAAGAAGTGGAAGCATCATTTTTTGCACTCAAAACAAAATTGCAATTTGTAGAGGATTCACCAGTTTTCACTTTTTCAGTTTCTAGGTCGGCGTCTTATGACCCAAACAGTGGTTATTATTATATATTCTATTAGCACACTTTCATTTGTTTCAGCGTATACATTTGTTGCCTTCTGAGTCTGTCCAGAAGTTTGGCAGTTCATGTTTCAGTATTTTGTAATTTCAGTGATGGATGGAAGTATTTTAGTTTAGTTACTTAAGTAAAAGTATAGATACACAAGCAAAAAATGACTTAAAGGAACAGTACGTAACTTTCTGGAGGTGGAAAGTCACCTGTATGAGTACGAGTACGAGTCAGGTTTGTGGAGATGTATATATATACATATAAATCATCATTGTGCCATCTTTCTTGTGGAGAAGCACCCCGGGGTGAGCCCAGGGTTTGCTGTGTTCATCTATGTTTGTTGTATCTGTCCTTCAAATAAACAATAAAATTAAATTAAACAAATATAAAGCAGATTCACAAGAAGAAACCACATTATTACATTGAGGACAATATATATGCAATTATTTTATATTTTATTCTAATGTGGGTGGGCCTGGTGCCTTTGGGGCACAGACCCGCTCTGGTCCAGGACAGTTGGGCTGCAGTGGATTGACGATTGCAACTTCTCAATCCTGGACGGACGGCCCGCCACGGACCTGCCGTGTGGGCCCCTGGGAGCTGCTGTTCTATTGCTTGAGCCAGCGGTGCTCAGCTGCTCCATCTGATGTCCGGGCTTTTCCAAACAGGTTTTAAGAAAGTTAAAGCATTCTGCAAAAGAACAAAACAAATGTGAGATTCATACAATGACTACTCTTCCCACTGAGAGTATAAATATCATCAGTGATAAAAACATTTTAGATTCCATTTACATTTCCCAGTGTTTACGGTCTGTTCTTTGGAAATACAGTACGAGACATAGTGCATTGTTTACAGGTGGACTGTATCTTTTCAGGCGGAGGACATGATTCCTACACATTTTAATCTTATCCTTATTTTAGCATAATTTCTATATTGTTTAACTATTGTTCATTGTTTTATTCTGCGTCTTACTGATGGAGCACGTTTGTGTTTAGTTCGTTGACAGAGGTAATGCAGCTTTTCTGAGTCTGATTTGCCTGAAATGTTCCAGAGTTTGGATTAAACAAACTTATCTCACTGCATTATTGAATGGCAGGTGATTTTGCGCTGTTACTGTGAGCTGGGTTGCCACTCCACAGAGCTGACCCGTCACTTGGTTTGGTGATGTCATGCCGTAGAAAAGTTACACAGTGCACCTTTAGCGTTTTGTCTGTCTGATTTCATTAGCGCTAAATCATATCTGGAGTGTGTGTTTGTATGTTTGTCCTGTATTGAAATATAGACCAAGCGGAGGGCCACAAATCAATCGTGAAACGTTAAAAAAAGCTGCATTTATCTGATGTTTTAAGCTCCACCACATCTACATTCAGTCTCAGTGCCTTAATATCAGGTCTGTGCTGCACCAAAATGTTAGTTATTTAGGTTGGAATTGTAGAAAATCTGAAATGTGCTGTAAATAGTACTTATCAGGACAATGTGGGCCAGTTCACCAGGAAGACTAAGGGCCAAGAAAAATTGGTCTGAGGGCCGCATTTGGCCCCCGAGCCTTAGTTTGGACATACATGATCTAGATTCTTAAACTACTATTGCCGGACTATGACAGAGCACTTGTAGCTGCTGGTGTCGGCCACAGCCTCAACATCTATTAACTGTACATGTCAGTCACCGTGTAACTATAGTTCTATGAGTGTATGAAGGGTCCTTTACATTGAACCTGTTGTTTGGTCATGTGTGTTTAGATTTGAAAAAATAACTAAATAAAATGTACAAAAATAATGACATAGGCCAACATAAACATCTTCATAGAGACAAGCAGCTGACAGACTGGGGCAGTTACATGTCAGATCTGTGGAGAGGCGACCCATATCATGGTAAGAATCCATATTTTCAATGTGTTTTTGAGCCATAAAATCACTTACTTTTGTAATTAAATAATGGCAAATTAGATAAGTTATATGCCATACTGTGGAGCATTCTGGGAAAAGTACTAACGTCTCCAGAAAAGTTACATATTGCCTCTTTAAGTTCAGTCTTTTTGAGTCTTTAAGTTTCTTTAAGTTTTTCCAGCAATTTATGTTTTATATTTATTTGCGTTTGCGTTGTTAACGTGATAAAATAAGAAACGGTCGGATATTGAAGTAGGTCTGAAACTGTACGAAAATGCAGTGGAGTAGAAAGTATTCACTGTAAGATGCACTTAAAGTGCGTATGACAGGTTTTTATGATTTTCTAATTTTGACTTTCTTCAGTGTATTAATACCGCTTGTAAATATAAATTATAGTTTTACACCAGTCAAGTCACTATTTGTGGAGAAAAGTTGAAAAATCCGTTGACAATTACAGGAAGTAAACAAACTGATGACATCACGCTGGGGAGACAAAGGTTATGCATAACTTACACAAAATAAACTACTTTTTTGACCCTTTAACCATTGATTCAACAAAATAAAGGTGTCACATGTGTTTTTCTTTGTCAAATGAACAAAATCTGTGACATTAGATGAGTTTTGACCAATGTACAGTGTGGTTGCTATGGTAATTTCCTAGTGTGATGTCATACTTTACAACCAGGAAGTAAAATTTAAAACCTAAAAAAACAGCTAAACTGGGGTAAAATTTGTAAAGATTTTAGTAGAAATTTGATTATATGTATCTTTACTGCATTTTAGTTAAATGTGTATTTCAACCTGTCATGGGCACTTTAAGTTAAAGGGCGTATGACGGGTTTTCATGATTTTCTAATTTTGCCTTTATTTGGTCCGTTAACACCAGTTGTACACATACATTTTAGTTTTACACCAATAAAGCAGCCGTTTGTGGAGAAAAGTTGAAAAATATGTTGAAAATTACAGGAAGTAAACAAACTGATGACATCACACTGGGGAGACAAACTTTATACACGATTTACACAAAATAAACTACTTTTCTGACCATTTAAACATGAATTCAACTAAATAAATACGTTCAAATATATTTTTATTTGTCGGGTAAAAGAATTGATGACATTAGATGAGTTTTAGCCCAGTTTACAGTGTGGTTGCTATGGTAATTTCCTAGTGTGATGTCATTATTTACAACCAGGAAGTGAAATTAAAACTTATAAAACTGCTAAACCGGGATAACATTTGTAAAGAATTTTGGCAAAACTTGAAATATATTTATCTTAACTGTATTTTAGGTAAATGAGTGTCCAACCTGTCATGGGCCCTTTAAAGTACTGTCCTTATGCAAATTCTGAGCCGTCAGTGCTTAAAGTGCGTATGACAGGTTTTTATGATTTTCTAATTTTGACTTTATTCAGTGTGTTAATACTTCGCGTAAATATAAATTATAGTTTTACACCAATCAAGTCGCTATTTGTGGAGAAAAGTTGAAAAATCTGTCGACAATTACAGGAAGTAAACAAACTGATGACATCACACTGGGGAGACAAAGGTTATACATAATTTACACAAAATAAACTACTTTTTTGACCTTTTAAACATTGATTCAACAAAATAAAGGTGTCACATGTGTTTTTCTTTGTCAAATGAACAAAATCTGTGACATTGGATGAGTTTTGGCCACTGTACAGTGTGGTTGCTATGGTAATTTCCTAGCGTGATGTCATACTTTACAACCAGGAAGTAAAATTTAAAACCTAAAATACAGCTAAACTGGGGTTAAATTTGTAAAGATTTTAGTAGAAATGTGAATATATTTATCTTAACTGCATTTTAGTTAAATGTGTATTTCAATCTGTCAGAGGCCCTTTAACTTTTGTACTTTGCTACTTTCCTTCGCCGCGTAAATTCAATTACGAACGCCTTTGCTTTCCCGAAGAATTGCAACGTCTCGCTCTTATTTACTCCACAAAGTCGTGCGGCTCGAACTGGACTAAAATGGTGGAAAGATTTTGTACTTTGAGCAAATGATGAGTGTTTTGTCCCTCGGTGGAAAACTCAATTCACAGCACAGATGGATAATACACACGCGCTGAATAAATTACAACGGGCGCCGCCGCCGAGTTGTTTTCTCATGCTCGCGCTCAACAATAGCCAACGCCATTGTCCAATTCTTTTAGCTGCAAAACAAATGAGCATATTGAAAGGCCAGCGATATCAATATTTTGGTTCTGAGAGTCTGTAGTTGTAACGTCGTCGTAGTTAGTATAAGTGCAGAGACTTGTGTGGGTAAAGAAAATGGTGCCGTCTCATATATATTTGCAAAACTTGGTAACGCTTTAGATTAAAGGGCCCATGACAGGTCGGACACTCATTTACCTAAAATACAGTTAAGATAAATATATTTCAAGTTTTGCTAAAAGTCTTTACAAATGTTATCCCGGTTTAGCAGTTTTATACGTTTATGATGATTCGACAAAATAAAGGTGTTCACGTGTATTAATATTTGTAAATTTAAAAAACATGTGACATTAGATGAGTTTTGGCCCAGTGTTCAGGATGGTTGCTATGGTAATTTCCTAGTGTGATGTCATCATTTACAACCAGGAAGTGAAACAAAACAACAACAAAATTGCTAAAACGTGATACAATTTGTGAAGTATTTTGACAAAATTTGAAATATATTTATCTTAAGTGCATTTTTGTCAAATTAGTGTCCAACCTGTCATGGGCCCTTTAATCTAAAGTGTTACCCAAAACTTGAAATTCCGTCGAGCTCGATTAATATGCATATTTCGTTAAGATGAATTTATTACCAGGTGCCGTTTGCCCGAGGTGCTAGACATTACTATTTCCATTTATACATGCTAATTGCCAAATGTATAATTATGCAAACTAGTTAGTAATGATTATAATTTTCATAAACTCAGTCATTGGTGCTAGCGTCTGCATAGTCTGAGCAATAATGGAATTTCAACCTTTACAGAGAGAATAAGGAGAGAGTGCATTTTGTCATACTCTGTCAAACTTTCTATAGATACAGTCGCAAATGTGTCTGGTGTGGTGGAAACGCTCAGTCGATTCAATGGGAGGAGCTATTTATTCCCTCCTCGGAAAAGTAAAAGGATTGTTCTGATGTTAAAATAACGCAGATGGCACCAGCGCCGCAGCTAATGTTAGCATTCTTAGATCGCTCGACCACTTCTTTGTGTCTTTTTGCCGCTTGTGAACGATGGTAGAGCAGCTCTTCTACATTGAAATGAATTGATTGCTCTCCTTCCAGAGATCCTTCAGCGGGCATTCCCTTGAGAGCGGATTGAGCTGCTTCACTTCTGTCCAAAAAGCGTCTCTAAAGCTGTGCTCGTGGTCAAAAAGGGAGAACACTGTGGAGCAATGTGTGGAGGTTTTTGTGAAAGTTTGGAGGTTGTTAGACGGATATAAATATCTACATCCTCCTTTCGGTTTGAAAATGAGGTTTGGCAAGGTTTTATAACAGCGCTATTCGACTTTATTTTACCGGTGGCCAGATTTTTTTGTCTGGTTTTATCCACAGGGGCTGGAAACGCTTTTGAAATACGAAAAACATGGAACACGAACATCTGCAGAACTGAACCAGGACTAAACCAGGACTAAAACAGGACTAAACCAGGACTAAACCAGGACTAAACCAGGACTAAACCAGGTCTAAACCAGGACTAAACCAGAACTAAACCAGGTCTAAACCAGGACTAAACCAAATCTAAACCAGGACTAAACCAGGACTAAACCAGATCTAAACCAGGACTAAACCAGATCTAAACCAGGACAAAACCAAATCTAAACCAGGACTAAACCAGGTCTAAACCAGATCTAAACTAGGTCTACACCAGGACTAAATCCTGGACTAAACCAGAACTAAACTAGGACTAAACCAGGACTAAAGCAGGACTAAACCAGGACTAAACCAGGACTAAACCGGATCTAAACCAGGACTAAACCAGGTCTAAACCAGATCTAAACCAGAACTAAACCAGGTCTACACCAGGACTAAACCAGAACTAAACCAGGTCTACACCAGGACAAAACCAGGACTAAACCAGGACTAAACCAGGACTAAACCAGAACGAAATCAGGACTAAACCAGGACTTAACCAGGTCTAAACCATAACTAAACTAGGACTAAACCAGGTCTACACCAGGACAAAACCAGGACTAAACCAGGACAAAACCAGGACTAAACTAGGACTAAACTAGGTCTAAACCAGGACTAAACCAACTACTAAACCAGGTCTACACCAGGACTAAACCAGAACTAAACCAGGTCTACACCAGGACTAAACCAGAACTAAACCAGGCCTACACCAGGACAAAACCAGGACTAAACCAGGTCTACACAAGGTCTAAACCAAAACTAAACCAGGTCTGAAACCAGGTCTAAACCAGAACTGAAACAAGGTCTAAGCAAGGTCCAAACCAAGACTAAACCAGAACTAAACCAGGTCTAAACCAGGTTTAAACCACAACTAAACTAGGACTAAACCAGAACTAAACCAGTACTAAACCAATTCTAAACCAGGTCTAAACCAGGACTAAACCAGCTCTACACCCGGTCTCAAACCAGGACTGAAACCAGGTCTAAAACAAGGTCTAAGCAAGGTCCAAACCAAGACTAAACCAGGACTAAACCAGAACTAAATCAGGACTAAACCAGGACTAAACCAGAACTAAATCAGGACTAAACCAGGACTAAACCAGAACTAAAACAGGACTAAACCAGGACTAAACCAGGTCTACACAAGGTCTAAACCAAAACTAAACCAAGTCTGAAACCAGGTCTAAACCAGAACTGAAACAAGGTCTAAGCAAGGTCCAAACCAAGACTAAACCCGGACTGAACCAATAACAAGAGACACAACCTTTTCTATACGCCGGCCCTGATTTAAAACAAGCTTGATATACACTGTCGCACACGTACAGTATTTTACGTCCGTGTCCCTGGGATATGGATGCCGGTGTCAAATATGGCCGCCCTCCACACTCATTACACTGAGCAGCTCCTACAGAGTCGCACTGACCCGCTCAGCGCGCTGTCAGCCAACCTACATAACAGGCGCCCAAATGAGGCCCCGTCTAACCGGCTGTAGTGGCTGCACGAGTCCAATTTGTGACGCATTCAAGACATTTTTCTGCATGGACGTTCCTCTGCTGCCTGCATCGCATACTGTTGTTGTGTTTCTGGGCCAGACACCTTCTTCCTGCAAAGTAAAGACACGTTTTTACAGCTTAAAGTGCGTATGACGGGTTTTTATGATTTTCTCATTTTGACTTTATTCAGTGTGTTAATACTTCGTGTAAATATAAATTATAGTTTTGCACCAATCGGGTCGCTGTTTGTGGAGAAAAGTTGAAAAATCTGTCAACAACTATAGGAAGTAAACACACTGATGACATCACACTGGGGAGACAAAGGTTATGCATAATTTACACAAAATAAACTACTTTTTTGACCCTTTAAACTTTGATTCAACAAAATAAAAGTGTCACATCTGTTATTCTTTGTCAAATAAACAAAATCTGTGACATTAGATGAGTTATGGCCCAGTGTACAGTGTGGTTGCTATGGTGATTTCCTAGTGTGATGTCATACTTTACAACCAGGAAGTAAAATTTAAAACCTAAAATAATAGCTAAACTGGGGTTACATTTGTAAAGATTTTAGTAGAAATGTGAAGATATTTATCTTAACTGCATTTTAGTTAAATATGTATTTCAATCTGTCATAGGCCCTTTAAAGTGCGTATGACAGGTTTTTATGATTTTCTAGTTTTCACATATTTGATGGAAAAAATAACCTGTTGTGAACATAAATGACAGTTTTACACCAATCAAGAGACAGTTTGTGAAGAAAAGCTGAAAAATATGTTGAAATTTACAGGAAGTAGAGCAGAATTCCAAAACATGACGACATCACACTAGGGTCTAGTTCTATGGTCAGTAACACTGTGTGCCCAAAGAATGAGACCAGCCGACCACCTAAACGACCCGGTTATTTAGTTTAGTTTAGTCTTTATTGAAGGGACAATGTACATTTCATCAACGGATTTCTTCTTCTGTTGTTTGTGGAGGAAATGATTGCACTTAAACCATTTCATCCTTTGCCATTTGCTAATTGCATCCAAGCTGCCAGGAGCTCAGGCCGGGGAGGTGGGGTGGCAGTAATCTCACATTCTAGTTTACTCCTGAGTCCTAAAATTAATAAAATTAATAATGAGTCTTGCTCATTTGAAAGCCTTATCCTATCAATCACCTGCCCAAACTGGAAAAACCAAAAAGCTGTTTTGCTCATAATAATCTATCGACCTCCCGGTCCTTACTCGCTGTTCTTAACAGAATTCTTTGACTTCCATCAAATTTAGTATTAGACTGGGAAAATATTGTGGTGGTTGGGGATTTCAACATTCATGTGAATGAAAATAATTGCCTCAGTAATGCCTTTAGCGCTTTATTAGATGCATTGGTTTCACTCAAAATGTAAATAAACCAACCCACAGTCACCAGCACACTCTGGACCTGGTTCTAACTTATGGAATAGAGATTAGTGACCTAAATGTCTTCCCCCAAAACCCAATAATGTCAGATCACTTCCTAATTACCTTTCAGTTTATTCTTAAGGACTATCCAGCTCCTCAGACTAAAACTATAATGAAAAGGACAATATCTGAAAAATCTATTTTAAAGTTCAGAGAAATAATAGAACCAATATTTAATATTATGTCATGTGATCCTGTCGCACAGCGCCAGTCCCAGTGCTATTGATAACTCTGTTGACTCAATGGTCAACTCTCTAAAAGCTGCTCTTGATGTTGCAGCTCCACTTAAACAGAAAGTCATCAGGCCAAAACGAGCCTCCCCCTGGTACAATGAAGAACTACGTTCTCACAAACAAAGGGTAAGAAAACTAGAGAGATCCTTACGCCGCTCCCACACAGAAGAATCCCTAAAAGAATGGAAAACTTGCCTTCTGTCTTATAAGCAGGCTCTGCGTAAGGCTCAAACCAGATATTATTCAAATTTAATAGAAGTAAATAAAAATAACTCTAGATTTCTCTTCAGCACTGTAGCCAGGCTGACAAACTGTCACAGCGCAGTAGAACCCTCAATACCAGTTACTCTAAGCTGCAATGACTTTCTTCTATTCTTTAGCAGCAAAATCACAACTATTAGAGATAAACTAAATGCAATGACTCCCACTATTAGTACCGAGCAAGCCCAGACTGCAAAGCTAGTGTCCCATACAAATCCTTCAGTAATACTAGATAGGTTCACTGCTGTTGATCAGGCAGAGATAACTTCAGTCATTATGTCCTCCAAAACATCAACTTGTATTTTAGACCCAATCCCAAGTAGACTCCTCAAAGAAATTCTCCCCTAATTATAAATCCCATTCTTAATATAATAAATACTTCATTAGAAAGCGGTTATGTCCCTCAGTCCTTCAAATATGCAGTGATTAAAACCACTTTTGAAAAAGCCTAATCTAGACCCCGACATACTGGCAAACTATAGACCTATTTCTAATCTGCCCTTTGTCTCTAAAATCCTTGAAAGAGTTGTGATTAAACAGCTTTGTCGCCACCTGCAGGACAATCATTTATTTGAAGTTTTTCAGTCAGGGTTCCGTGCGTACCACAGCACTGAAACTGCACTAGTTAAAGTCACAAATGATCTGTTATTAGCTGCTGATGATGGACAGGTCTCAATCCTGGTTCTGTTGGACCTCAGCGCGCGTTTGATACCATCGACCACAACATTCTACTGCAGAGGTTAGAATGTGATATAGGTGTCAGTGGAACCGCCCTAAGCTGGTTTAAATCCTATCTATCTGATAGGTACCAGTTTGTTAATGTAAACCAGAGATCTTCCCCATGTTCTAAAGTAACCTACGGTGTGCCGCAGGGTTCAGTACTCGGTCCAGTTCTGTTCACACTTTATATGCTGCCCTTAGGTATGATCATCAGAAAGCATGGCATTAACTTCCACTGCTATGCAGATGACACTCAGCTTTATTTATCAATGAAACCTGATCAGACCCATCAAGTAGACAGACTTAGTGCCTGCGTGAAAGACATAAAAACTTGGATGACTCTTAATTATCTGCTCCTTAACCCTGAAAAACCTAGGTCATTCTGCTGGGCCCTAAGCACCTGCCAGACTCTTTATCTGACCAGATAGTTTCTCTGGACAATATCACTGTAGCCCCCAGCTCTACTGTAAGAAACCTTGGGGTCCTATTTGACCAAGATCTCTGGTTCAAAGCTCATATAAATCAAGCCTGTAAAACAGCCTACTTTCATATGCGTAACATAGCCACAATTAGAAAAATCCTGCCCAGAGATGATGCCGAAAAACTCATCCATGCATTTGTCACATCCAGATTAGACTATTGTAACGCCTCTGCTTATAGCGTGTCCTAAAAGCTCTATAAGAAGCTTTCAACTGGTTCAAAATGCAGCAGCAAGATTATTAACAGGTACTAGAAGAAGAGATCATATTTCACCAGTGTTAGAGTCTCTTCACTGGCTTCTGTTGAGTTTAGAATCAAATTTAAAATCCTCCTCCTGACTTATAAAGCTTTAAACAATATGGCCCCATCCTACCTCAAAGATGCACTAGTAGCGTACCATCCAAACAGAGCTCTTCGTTCTCAAAATGCTGGACTATTGTTAGTCCCCAGAGTCTCTAAAAGCACAGTAGGAGGTCGAGCATTTAGCTACCAAGCTCCTGTGTTATGGAACCAGCTCCCTGTTCATGTAAAAGAGGCCGACACAGTCTCTACATTTAAGACCAGGCTCAAAACGTTCCTCTTTGAAATAGCTTATGGTCAGGCCAGTTAGGAACAGAAATAAAAACCTACAGTTTTAGCTACGCTGCCCTTGGAGCAATTCTGCTGGGGGAAGTATGGCAGCTTGAACACTATCCTCTGGTTCTTCCTACTTTACCTATCAACAATATTTAATATTACTTCAACTGTAGTCTGTTCATTGCTGTTCACATGTTTCTCTTTCTCTCCACTTCCCCCGGGGAGTGGAGACTGTTTCCAGTGACGACCCCCCCACCCCCATCTGTCTGGAGGATCGATCTCTACACTGGACGATCTATGCGCCACCCGCCTGGAGGAACTCCCTCAACCCTGGATTAGCCACACCTCGTCTGCCTGGACCAACTCCATCTACTTAGATTAACTGTTCCTCATCTCCTGCTGGAGGATCTCTCTACACTGGTGGACTGCTCCTCGTCCTCCTGGAGGAACTCTTTAAAGCCACCTCCCTCTTGAGTGGTTCTGGTTCAGTCCAAGTGGATGTCAGTCCTAGTTCATCTGCAGCCTGTCCGTCCGTGGGAGTAGGATCTCTCCTTCACTGTGGTTCTCCTGAGGTTTCTACTTTTTCCCATGGGGTTTTTTGTAGTTTTTCCTCGCCGCGAAGGAGGGTCAAAGGACAGGGGCATTCTGGGACAGTTATCTGAACTGCTTTTACCTGTGGCCCATCGAGGCAACTGTTGTTGTGATTTTGGGCATTATAAAAATAAATTGATTTGATTTGATTTGATCCATTTCAGTTAATTGTGCAGCCCTAGTGCGTGGCGACAGTTAAATATCTGTCTTACGTTTGTCAAAGCGTGTTTTCCGCTGCTAATTAAATGTTGTTGAGTGCCTTGAAAGCATTTTAAAGATTACAGGTGGGTGTAAACCTTTTGAGATTACAATACAATAATAATCGCTAGCAAGAAATCAATAAACTGTCAAATCAAACCAACAAAACAGAAATAAACATCTTCACACCTGTCGCACATGGCTTGATTATTAAAAATTAGAAACGCTTCTCTCAAAAAAAAAACCTTTATCACCTTTTACAGCAATTGAACCAAGGAAAAAACTGATAAAAAGGTTTTATTTAGTTGTTTCTAGAGAGTAAATTAATAAAAAATAGAGGAAAGAAAACACAAAACTATATTATTTAAGTTTAGAAATGTACTGGTGATTCAATAAATCAAAAAAAAATCTATAAATCTTGAAGCTGCAGCCAGAATTTCTGTCAGAATTTTTGTTTCCATGGAGATGTTATTTCTCGACAGTATGGCATGAAACTTATCTTTTCGACATACTATGTGACCTTTCAGAAACGAGCATCCAGTACGTTTTAAAAGTTGTACGTAACTTCAGGGCAGTTTAAAAACCTTGGCGGATTTTGAAGCATATTTTCCCGTTCAGATATCTGACATCTGAAAAGTAGGAAAGCCATCCATTTCGCCGAAGTCAAGAGAATGGACAGAGTTGCGTTCGACCGCCCACATGTCGAGAAACACCTCCAGCAAGGGCATCGTTCACGCCTCGAACTTGAAAGGTCCCATATCCTGCAAAATGGACTTTTCAGAGGTTTTAACCTTCCTCCAGTGCTATTTGGGCCTTGTATGTTGTGCCCAAAGTGGTTTTTTGATTGATTCCCTCAGGCTTTCACTAGAGAACTGTCTTTTCCGTCCCCCTCGGCTGAGCAGCAGACGGGGGCTCCTCACTAAGATGACGCGGTGTTTAAGCCACGCCTCCAGGAAGCGCGCAGCCGCAAGAATAAAAACAGCTAATGCTAATGCTACACAGTAATTACACGATGGATACGACAGACAGAAGAGTTAGCTTGTTATTTACCAAACGGCACGTCCGTCGTTGAGGCCCTGGAGCACGTCAAACTCCAGGTCAGATCCAGGACGTAGGACTCAGCACGACGCACCGTCAGGACGAGAAAATGTTTATTCAGTGTTTGTGTATCGCTGTTTACCGGAGCACACGGCGCATGCACCATCTCCACTCTAGGCTTTGGCACGAGTTGGGCGGGGGAGGCGCGCGGGTTGGGCGGGGGAGGCAGCCTGCTCTCTGTTCGGGGGGGTCAGATCTCAGAGTGAGCCGTTTGCTTTTGCAAGGAGGGGGGCCAGTCCAAGAAATGGGTGTTTTTTGTAAACTGTTATGTTATGGATATTACACAACGAGAAAATGTATCAACAAAGCCCTTAGAACAGACTGTGTGAAGGGGAAAAGAGCAGAATATGGGACTTTGAACGAATCTCCAAGTCTACTTCCCTTTAGAGCGTTGATGTTGGAAACCTGTTTGTGTCAATGAAGGTTCTTGAAAGTGCGACGTGTAGAAAAACCTTGCCTGCAGGCTGGGATCACCTTGTAGTGTCAGAGAGGAACAATGCGGCCTTGCTTCCTTCTGAAAGATGGATAACGACGGCGCAGTGTAGCATTAGCATCGCATTAAAACGCTGGCTGATTGTCAAGGGAACGACGCGAATTAATGATTTGACAGCAGGAGTTACAGAAGTTGACTGGAAGCGACTCGACACCATTTTGAACCGTGACTGAAGAACGTGTCAGGATTAACCGTTAGCCCCGCCCACTAATCGCAGGCAGTTGTTTGGCTATGGTTCTCGTTCAGTCCAAGTTATTCTGGAAGTTGCCACGAACAGCGCTATTGATTGTGTAACTCCTTCAACCGACTTTACAAAGTTTAGCTGCGAGACTTTGCTTTGCTTTCTCTATTGAAATGAATTCCCGCTTAAAGGTGCTGTACCAGATTTTTACCGTCTTAAAACTTAAAAATAGTCCATTATTAGCTTTCTCCGATGGTGTCTTTCACTGAAACAAACTCTTGCCACTCGCCCGTCCCTGGAAAGTGTGAAAATGAACGATAAAACATGCTAGAAAGCTCCAAAAAGTTTATTTGGCGTATTTTTACATACTTTCTCATCATTCTCAAACCCATAATTTATTGTGTTAGACCAGGCTTTGGTTAATGTACGTTACAAAAATGTGAAACTTCAAATCAAATCAAATCAATTTATTTTTATAATGCCCAAAATCACAACAACGGTTGCCTCGATGGGCCACAGGTAAAAGCAGTTCAGATAACTGTCCCAGAATGCCCCTGTCCTTTGACCCTCCTTCAGGAAAAACTACAAAAAACCCCACGGGACAAAGTAGAATCCTCGGGGAGAACCACAGTGAAGGAGAGATCCTACTCCCACGGACGGACAGGCTGCAGATGAACTAGGACTGACATCCACTTGGACAAAGCGCTTTGGGTGCCTATTAGGTGGAAAAGCGCTCTATAAATAAAAATTCTTCTTCTTCTTCTTCTTCTTCTTCTGCTTCTTCTTCTCCTTCTTCTTCTTCTGTGGAGCCAGAACCACTCAAGATGGAGTTGGTCCAGGCAGACGAGGTGTGGCTAATCCAGGGTTGAGGGAGTTCCTCCAGGCGGGTGGAGCATAGATCCTCCAGTGTAGAGATCGATCCTCCAGACAGATGGGGGTGGGGGGGTCGTCACTGGAGCAGCCGCCGCAGTGTCTGAAACAGAAAGAGAAACATGTGAACAGCAATGAACACACTACAGTTGAAGTAATATTAAATATTGTTGATAGATAAAGTAGGAAGAACCAGAGGATAGTGTTCAAGCTGCCATACTTCTCCAGCAGAGTCGCTCCAAGGGCAGCATAGCTAAAACTGTAGGTTTTTATTTCTGTTCCTAACTGGCCTGACCATAAACTATTTCAAAGAGGAACGTTTTGAGCCTGGTCTTAAATGTAGAGACTGTGTCGGCCTCTTTTACATGAACAGGGAGCTGGTTCCATAACATAGGAGCTTGGTAGCTAAATGCTCGACCTCCTACTGTGCTTTTAGAGACTCTGGGGACTAACAATAGTCCAGCATTTTGAGAACGAAGAGCTCTGTTTGGATGGTACGCTACTATTGCATCTTTGAGGTAGAACTTGATTTTGATTCTGAGGAATTGGTTTGAAACTCGATACTACAATGACAATACAAACACTCTTTTTTTTAGACAATAGAATGTATGTAATGGCCATGTATCCTCTGGTTCTGTATCCAACTTTGGGGCTCAAAATTTATCGTATGTAACTTTTAAAAATCACTTTGGGGGAGTTTTTCTTTGTTTTGATAATTTATATTCCAGAGAGTGAAATAATCGGCACCAATTTACAGAAAAAGTGTTTAATTCTGCAGAGTATTTGTCTCCTGTTTATTTAGATTTACTTTGTTTGGGATTTTTCCAGCTTTAGGGTGTCAGTATTATCGTTTATCGTGATATTTTCTCTAACAATGTATTGCATTTCTAAATTTGTCATCTTGACAGGTCGAATTGCAACTGTGCAATGTTTTATCGTACCATATTGACCTTATTCTGCCCCGCCCACTTTTGCCGTTTGTTGCACTTTTGTTGTAAACGCACTTCCGTTTGACGAGAACTCCGTTAAAGCTAATGACGAACGAGGGAAAAGTCTGACGCTAAAATGTTACATAAAGTAGATTGATTTGTGTAAAATGTTTAATGAACACGAGCAACAACAAGTCAACAACACAACGATTTCCTGGTCAGTCTGAAAACGTCTTTTTAGTCGAGTAGAACTTATTTTCTGTTGAGCTCGTCTGCTCCGTGTGAACTAATACAACGGAAACAAGACGGCGGCGCGTAAGACAACTTCAGGAATAAGGAGAATACTGGAAGTGTGCATAAAAAAGCGTAGCGTACGGAGTCAAAGATGTTTACCTTTCAAATAAACAGGTACAGGCCCTTTAACGCGTGCAGAAAAACACTACAATACTCTACAGAAATGACATTGTGAAGCGCCGCGCTATCCTCGTCGCTCGGACCAGATGTTGCGTTCGAGTGCATAGAAAGTAACGCGCACATATGGCTAATCAAAGTTGTGTTAGGAGCTCTTTAAAATGCACGCCCCATCTGCTGGTGGCGAACAACAACGCGCTCAGTGAAGTGTGAGAGGTGTGATTCTGCTACATGAACTGATAAAGCCAGACAGAGCATTTTTATTATTGTGAATCGTGTATTTTGTGCGAGAAATCATTAGCGGCGTAAAGATTATTTGTACTGATGACGAAATAAACTGTAAGAATTGGGCTGTCTTGACCACACTAGGGCTGTAGTCGACTAAAGAAATTCTTGGATGACTAAAGCAGTGTTTCCCAACCAGGGGTATGGGGACCCCAAGGGGTACGTGAGGCATTACCAGGGGGCACTTGGAATGGTTTTAAATGAAGATGAAATGTACTTTTATCTGAATAAAAAGTGTCATCAGTTGTAAATTTAGCATCTTTTTGAAGCATCTTGGACCATAAATGTAATAAAACAATAAAGATAATAGAAATAATCAGAATCAGAATCAGAAGCGGTTTATTGCCATTGTCAGTGAAATTCACAAACATAGGAATTTGCTTCGGCGAAGGTGCAACATAAAGCAATGAGTAAAATATAAAAAAATATATAAAAAGGCATGCATAAAAATTAAGAATAAAATAGACTAAGATAGACTATATACAGAATGTACAGTTGGCAGACAGTGCCATGTGCAAATGTGTAGTGCAAATGTGTAATTGACTCTATCTGACTAGTAAACCCATTTATTTGCCTAAAACTCAAGTTAAGGGGTACTCTGAGCATGAAATAAACCTTAGGGCAGTGGTGTCCAAACTTTTTCCATCAAGGGCCACATATTGAAATATAGACCAAGCGGAGGGCCACAAATCAATTGTGAAACGTTTAAAAAAGCTGCATTTATCTGATGTTTTAAGCTCCACCACATCTACATTCAGTCTCAGTGCCTTAATATCAGGTCTGTGTGGCACCAAAATGTTAGTTATTTAGGTTGGAATTGTAGAAAATCTGAAATGTGCTGTAAATAGTACTTATCAGGACAATGTGGGCCAGTTCACCAGGAAGACTAAGGGCCAAGAAAAATTGGTCTGAGGGCCGCATTTGGCCCCCGGGCCTGAGTTTGGACATGCCTGGTTTAGGGGGTACTCAAGGCAAAAAAAGTTGGGAATCACTGGACTAAAGACATGTCCCGTCGACCGAACGGGGTGCCTATCAAAACCATCAGAATATATACATTTTAAAGGGGAAGAAGAAAAATATAGCACAGACGATTTTCAGTATCAAAAACGCATTAAAAAGTTTAATATGTACCAAATCGAGAAGAATCTCCACGTCCCTGACCCAAACTGCACTCAAAAGAAACAGCTATTTATGCAGAAAAGTACAAGGAAACAGTGTGTTCATTTGCTAGGGTTAAAGTTAGAGATACACACATTAGATTAAACTCATAACTGACTCCAAAATCTTCAGCTAACTCCACATCTTTTTTTCTTTTTGCTGTTGTGCCATAGGAGCCCTTTCATTCTAAATAAACAATTAGTCGACTCATAAAAATGTTGGTCCACCATCAACACTATCTTTGGTGTTAAATTATGGAATGACTTGAGTGTAAATTTGTTCCAGCATGATGAAATTTAAGAAGAAATATGAAGAAAATGTAAAAAGTATAAAGTTGGATTTACAGGAAACTGAACATTTTAAGTTATAATTAGGAAAGGGGGTGTATAAATAAGTATAAATGAGTTATACTTCTTCCCACTCTTTTTTGAACATGTAAACTTAAAGCTCTGTAGCCTTTGTACAGCCGATTTCAATTTGACCTGTGCTTTCGATGCAGTTATTTGTGACATTTGTGACTTATGTTTGCATGTCTGAAGTAAATTCATTCATTCAATGTAATGTGCTTTAAAAAGAAATGCAGAATACTTCAAAAACACATCATAAGTTTGAGCATAATTTTGCTGTTTTTACTGAAATATGCGCTGTATTTGTGTGTGTGTGTGTGTGTGTGTGTTTCAAATGAGGCTAAAACAATAGCATTGCGTTGAAGTTGGCTTGTTGTGAAGCGCTGAATCTGGTGTTTAAAGAGAAAAAGTGTCCATCCTTGCTCTCTGGTTTGGGTTTTTAATTATATTTTTGAGGAGGCCAGATTTTTCAAATGCATAAAGAAATCGTAGCAATAGAGACTCCAATTCAAACCAAGAAATGGGCTTGAAACTCAACACCGATTTCAATATCGCAGCCATAATTTTAAAGGGGCTCTACCAGATTTTTACTGTTTTGAAACATGAAAAGCAGAGCGAATCCATGTACCAAATGTTTGCATGCAATAGTAAAATGTGTGTTGCCTCAGTACAGATATGTTGCATCTATTCGGGTGAAAATGAGACCACAGCGCTTTCTCTGCATCTGTTTATAGAGCGTTTTATTCTACAAGAAGCAGGAAGTGTTCCATTAGCATGCTAATGTTTCTTAGCTTTAGAGGCTGGTGAAAAGTGCTTCTAAACTCATAATGGTGAATATTTAAGATGCTGGGACTGCATTAAGTAAATGAGAGATACATGTCACTGATGTAGAGACGTTAAAATAAATTACAACTAGATCTGTTTTTTATGTTTCAAAACTGTAAAAATCCCTTTTAAAAAACTCTCTTTTTTATGACAATAGACAATTTTTTTAGCACAAAATATTTAACGCTTTCTTTGTGTTCATGGTGTCTTGTGGTACTGTACAGTTTTAGAATGAGCTTGAGGCTGTACAGCAGGCATGTCCAAACTCAGGCCCGGGGGCCAAATGCGGCCCTCAGACCCATTTTTCTTGGCCCTTAGTCTTCCTGGTGAACTGGCCCACATTGTCCTGATAAGTACTATTTACAGCACATTTCAGATTTTCTACAATTCTAACCTGAATAACTAACATTTTGGTGCAGCACAGACCTGATATTAAGGCACTGAGACTGAATGTAGATGTGGTGGGGCTTAAAACATCAGATAAATGCAGCTTTTTTAACGTTTCACGATTTAATTGTGACCCTTCGCTTGGTCTAAATTTGAGTATGTGGCCCTTGATGGAAAAAGTTTGGACACCCCTGCTGTACAGGAACGCTCAGTGTGTGATTTTGGAATCAGTATTTAGTTTCACTGCTAGTTTTAGTATTGAATTTGAATCTGTATTTTGATACAGTAAAGCATGGCAAATTTTCAAAAATGTTATGAGCACTCTTAACAAGCTCCTGAGCCCAGAGCGTCATGGCCCCTCACGGGTAAACCTAACAGACATTAGCATGCAAACAGCACACTTCCTCAAATCAAATCAAATCAAATCAATTTATTTTTATAATGCCCAAAATTTCACAAACAAAAATGGTAGAGGGCTTTTAGCGTTTGCAAGAAACTGAGACAATATAACAGTGACGGCTCTCCTCATGGGGGACAGGCCTACACACAAATACACAAGTGCACAAATGTAGGCGTCTGTGTAAAATAACAATCAATGTCACTTCATTTTGAACTGTTACAGTAATCATAGAAAAACTCAAACAAAGGTCAGTTAGGAGCAGTTTGAGGAGAGTAACAGCCCACATGACAAACGATCCTACCTTTACAATGACAATAGATGCGTAATCAGAATGGAATTATTCAGCGTAATATATAGTTCATAAATCCTTTGGCGAGCTACTTGAAAAGGGGTGGAGAGCTACCAGGAGCTCCTGAGCTACAGGTTGGAGACCCCTGCTTTATTACAAAAAAATCAGGAACATGGACTAGTTCTGTTTCTCCCGTTTCACACCAGTAAAAATCTGCTGCAGCCTCTTAAAAAAAGCTAACTCTGACCCGCCTTCAAGCTCAGTTCACGGTCACTTTTGAATGTTACGACTCGTACGATTCTGACGTCCCACGAACCCAAACAATCACTGTTAAAAGCATTTTCTCAGCGTCTGGTTGTGTGGCAGAGTGAGAGCGACGCAGTCCTGGCTGTAGATCCCTGCCGCGGCTCACAATGACCCCATTCTGTGTCACGTTTGCCTCCATGTTTGTGTACCCTATGCAAATTTCCTGTCTGCATCTGCGCCGCATAGAGGAACACAAAGCACGGGCCAAATCATCGCAAATACCGACGGCGCGAAAATATTATACACTTTTATCGTATTACAAGGCCCCGTTAGGGAAATGAAGCAGCGCCGAAAATAGCAAGCTGCAAAAAGATTGTTTTTATACGTCCTGGTTGCAAAAGTGCGCTCACTGTTGCATGAGGACTAATTTGATAACGGATTTCAGTGAGAAGAAATCGATATCCAGGAGGTTAAATGAGTACAGTCGAGTACAATATTGCTGTCTGGAGGATCAATAATGTTAATTGGCTAGAAATCGTTTATGAATGGCTAAGTAAACTCATCATGGCACGGTAGGTTCTGTGTTCTGTGGGAAGTTTGAGGAAATTACAACTCCATTTTTTTAGTTCTTCTTCGGTAATATGGACAAAATGTTAAACTTTTGCTCACTTTTCCTCCTGTGGAAAGATTTTGTTGCACATTGCACTGTCTGCCAACTGTACATTCTGTATATAGTCTCAGTCTATCTTAGTCTATTTTATTCTTAATTTTATGCATGCCTTTTTATATATTTTTTATATTTTATTCATGGCTTTATGTTGCACCTACGCCGAAGCAAGTTCCTATGTTTGTGAATTTCACTGACAACGGCAATAAACCGCTTCTGATTCTGATTCTGATTCTGTTTGATTTTTTTTTTAAACAATTTGAACTTTTCTTGCACTGCTAATTCGGATTTTGATTTTTTCTCCCAAATGTAGGCTGTTATTTTGTCTGTTAGAACAGTAGTTCTTAAACTAGGGGTCGGGGCCCCACTTGGGGTCGCAAAAATGATTTCCGGGGGTCCCCAGATGATGGGAAAAATGTATACAATAGTGTTAAACAACTCTGGACACCCTTCAAATGCAGTGGTGAATGTAGATTCCTGTTTGTTGGCCTATTAAAGTCATTTTTCTAGGTCTATATTCTCAAAATAAAATCAAACATTAGATACAAGCCTAATTTATCACTTCGCCTAATTTTTGTGTTTGTGGGTCGCGAACATGAACTATTGTTTTTTTGGGGGGTCGCGACTGAAAAAGTTTGAGAACCACTGTGTTAGAATACAAAACTCTAAATCATAAATCAGGTGCTTTGTCCAAACGTCTCTCCAAGTCTGGTTTACACACTATACTTTTGATTTTGGCAATGTTTTAGACGGTAAAAAGCTTATTTATTCGATGTGGCTGTTAAAGTTCAAGTCTGAGTCCATTATTACCGCCAGATTTCTAATTTGATTTGCAGGTTTCAGAGCGAGAGACTGGAGGTGACTGCTGACACTATCTCTTTGTTACTGTGGGCCAAAGACAATTATTTCAGTCTTTTCTGAGTTTGGCTGGAGAATGTTGTTTTGCATCCACACCAGGAAAACTCGTTATTTTTGCTTTATCGTGTAACATGTCTTTGAACTGTGCACAACACGACTGAATGAAAGCTCCCGTAAATGTTGTTTTGAATGTTGTAGAGCAGGCACGTCCAAACTCAGGCCCGGGGGCGAAATGCGGCCCGCAGACCAATTTTTCTTGGCCCTTAGGCTTCCTGGTGAACTGGCCCACATTGTCCTGATAAGTACTATTTACAGCACATTTCAGATTTTCTACAATTCCAACCTAAATAACTAACATTTTGGTGCCACACAGACCTGATATTAAGACACTGAGACTGAATGTAGATGTGGTGGTGCTTAAAACATCAGATAAATGCAGCTTTTTTTAACATTTCGCGATTGATTTGTGGCCCTCCGCTTGGTCTATATTTCAATATGTGGCCCTCGATGGAAAAAGTTTGGACACCCCTGATGTAGAGATTGAACAGCAGAGGCCCCAGGATTGATCCTTGAGGCATCCCACAGGTCAAGAACTATGTAGTTCCTTATCCTTGTTTACTACTTCTGTACTGCTACAAAACAACACAGTTTTGGCCCAGGGATTACCATTTAACCCGCAGTCACATAGTCCATGAGACATTTTCGAGTACAATTCCACAACATCGCCAACGTACAAGCACTTTTCAGGCACTGACCAGCTGAATAATTTATGTAACTGGTAAAAACGGAGGTTCATAATAGACACTGTGGACTTGTCGTGCTGAGTTTTGCTGCAGCGGGTGAGGACGAGAGCCGTTTAGTGATTTGACGACATGAAAAGTGCATTCAGAGCGTACCATTTGCCTGCATCTGTCTCCAGCCTGAGCGCTCCCCCAGGGCCAAATTAAAAAAGGGCACGCGCCGATTGCAAAACACACTTGATGCTAAGACACAATGAAGGGACTTTGAAGAAAAACAAGCTGAATCAGAGCAAAAAGACAAATCACTCATTAGAAAACAAAAAAGCTTAAGTGCAATACAAATCTAAGGCTTTATTGTTGATATTCTGGAAGCTAAATTCACCGTTTCATTCATGGTCTTGTTTGAAGTTTGCAAATCGTAACCAGCAAAGATGTCGGCCTGCTCTAAATCTTTACTATCGAGAGAAAAGGTCAGTGCCGTGGGTGTGCATATTTCAAACGGCACTCTTTTTTTATTTACAACAATCACACTTGTGTAAGGGTTTGCGTTATAGACCCTTTAAAATGCTTTGTCATCAGAATGTTCACAATTCCGGAATGGAGGCGACTGGAGGCAAAACGAAGTGGCTAATAATACACTTTGAATGATTAGCTGACACCAAATCTACATAGTAAGGATTTTTGGTCTTTATATTACAAAATAAGCAACAGTATTGAATTTCCAGGGTAGAAACATCAGTTTTTGTTTTATATTCACTAGCAAGGACCACAACCTCAAGCTTGGATGCAGAAGTTTATTGGCGATCAAGAACGATAAAATGCATGAGAGTAGATGATCAATGCCGTTTTGGGGCGTCTAGCGATGAGGGCAGCAGGCTCCCGGGCCTCGATACCCCCCGACTAAAGGATAAGACAGAACAATCAGAAGAGGGTGGGAGGGAGGGGCACGAAATAACGAACACTGGTGTGTGTGACCGGGAAGTTTAAATAGAGGAGTCACCGGAAGGGGCGTGGATGAGGTGTGGTCCTGCTCCCGAACTTTAGATAACAGACTTATCTCCATTTAGAAAGGATGAAGAATATAAATAAAATCTTTTTCCTCAAAATTGTATTTGGGCTTAACAAAAAGTATAATTTGTGATAAAGTCTGAAATATATGTGGAGATAATATGAAAAACTATTGAGAGGTCAACAGTTCTGTCAGTATGTCCAGTAAAATCTAAAACTCAGGATTTAGCCATAGCCTCTATCATAAACTCTTCTTTTATGTAAACAAATATTGTAAAATACAATAGTTTAAATCAGGGGTGTCCAAACTTTTTCCATCGAGGGCCGCATATTGAAATATAGACCAAGCGGAGGGCCACAAATCAATCGTGAAACGTTAAAAAAGCTGCATTTATCTGATGTTTTAAGCACCACCACATCTACATTCAGTCTCAGTGCCTTAATATCAGGTCTGTGCTGCACCAAAATGTTAGTTATTTAGGTTGGAATTGTAGAAAATCTGAAATGTGCTGTAAATAGTACTTATCAGGACAATGTGGGCCAGTTCACCAGGAAGACTAAGGGCCGAGAAAAATTGGTCTGAGGGCCGCATTTGGCCCCCGGGCCTGAGTTTGGACATGCCTGGTTTAAACCAACCAACCGCAAAAACATTCCAATCTCAGCTAATTCGCTCTGTATCTAGATGTAAACGATGAGGCAGAAGAAAATACATCTTGGAGACAACGTTTAGAACATTTTCTGGGGCATTAAAGGTCCCATATCCTGCAAAATGGACTTTTCAGAGGTTTTAACCTTCCTCCAGTGCTATTTGGGCCTCGTATGTTGTGCCCAAAGTGGTTTTTTGATTGATTCCCTCAGGCTTTCACTAGAGAACTGTCTTTTCCGTCCCCCTCGGCTGAGCAGCAGACGGAGGCTCCTCACTAAGATGACGCGGCGCTCAAGCCACGCCTCCAGGAAGCGCACAGCCGCAAGAATAAAAACAGCTAGTGCTAATGCTACACAGTAATTACACGATGGATACGACAGATAGAAGAGTTAGCTTGTTATTTACCAAACGGCACGTCCGTCGTCGAGGCCCTGGAGCACGTCAAACTCCAGGTCAGATCCAGGACGTAGGACTCAGCACGACGCACCGTCAGGACCAGAAAATGTTTATTCAGTGTTTGTGTATCGCTGTTTACCGGAGCACACGGCGCATGCACCATCTCCACTCTAGGCTTCGTCACGGGTTGGGCGGGGGAGGCAGCCTGCTCTCTGTTCGGGGGGGTCAGATCTCAGAGTGAGCCGTTTGCTTTTGCAGGAGGGGGGCCAGTCCAAGAAATGGGTGTTTTTTGTAAACTGTTATGTTATGGATATTACACAACGAGAAAATGTATCAACAAAGCCCTTAGAACAGACTGTGTGAAGGGGAAAAGAGCAGAAGGTGGGACCTTTAATGTCACACTGTAAAGTAAAAGTCAGTAATTGTGCATGTTTGCTTTGTAGATATAAACTGGTTGGGTGTAAAAGTGTTGCGTTTTGCGGTTCTGCTGCCTGCAAACAGCCAATCACTGCACAAATCAGGGCTGCACTCTCATCCCGCTGGGAGGAAACCAGTTTGTCCGCTATTTATGAGCTCCGGCCCCAAACAAACGACATCTTCCACTGTTTTCAAAAGCAGGATTCAATGGACATGTCGCCAGGGCTGAAGCAAGTTAATGGATGAATCGCAGCTAAACGATTATTTCAACCAATTGGATAATCGAATAATTGTGCTGAGACGAAGAAATGTGTAAAGTTAAGTGTTTTTATAGTATATACGCTGTGAAAATGTTGTCAGGCAGCATTTTTTCAGCTTTTTCTCAGTTAAATATTGTAAAAATCTCATATTCACTGTACGGCTGAAACTAACGATTATATTGGGAATCAATCAGTCAAGCGATTGTTTAAAGTGCGTATGACGGGTTTCTATGATTTTATAATTTTGACTTTATTTAGTGTATTAATACTTGTTGTAAATAGAAATTATAGTTTTACACCAATCAGGTCACTGTTTGTGGAAAAAAATTTGAAAAACCTGTTGAAAAATACAGGAAGTAAACGAACTGATGACATCACACTGGGGAGACAAAGGTTATGCAGAATTTACACAAAATAAACTACTTTTTTGACCCTTTAAACATGAATTCAACAAAATTAAAGGTGTTCACATTTGTTTTTATTTGTCAAATCAAAATAATGTGACATTAGATGAGTTTTGGCCCAGTGTACAGTGTTGTTGCTATGGTAATTTCCTAGCGTGATGTCATCATTTACAACCAGGAAGTCAAATTAAAAAGCTAAAAATTGCAAAAACTGTGTAAAATTTGTAAAGAATTTTAGCTAATTTTGAAATATGTTTATCTGAACTACATTTTGGTTAAATGAGTAGCCCGACCTGTCATGGGCCCTTTAAATTGATTAAAACACGAAAGGCCGTGAATATGACATTTTCGCTCAACTTGACACCGATAAAGCTGAACTGAAACTGTTTGATGACGTCCTTCTGGAGAATAGTCGCAGATAAAACAGTATTTTCATCAAAAACACAAATTTTACACAATAACCATGTCATTTTTATTTGATTCTCGCTCTGTCTGAGTAACAACACTTCTTTCTTTCAGCTCATGGCATGTTTTCGAGATCAAGATTATTCGATTACTTAAAGTGCGTATGACAGGTTTTTGTGATTTTCTTATTTTGACTTTATTTGGTGTATTAATACCTCTTGTAAATATAAATTATAGTTTTACACCAATCGAGTTGCCGTTTGTGGAGAAAAGTTTAAAAATCCGTCCAAAATTACAGGAAGTAAACAAATTGATGACATCACACTGGGGAGACAAAAGTTATGCATAATTTATACAAAAAAGCGTGTTTTTTTAATCCTTTATACATTAATTTGACAAAAAAGGTGTTCACGTGTGTTTTTTATTGGAAAAAGTTAAAAGATCTGTGACATTAGATGAATTTGGGTGGTTGCTATGGTAATTTCCTAGTGTGATGTCATCATTTACAACCAGGAAGTGAAACAAAAACTAAAAAAATTGCGAAACCGGGATAAAATGTGTGAAGTATTTTAGCAAAATTTGAAATGTATTTATCTAAACTACATTTTAGTTAAATGAGTAGTTCAACCTGTCAGGGGCCCTTTAATTAGTTAGTTATTAGTTGCAAATAATTGATTAACGTCTTGCAGCCCTAATTCACTTCGCAGCTGAATCGAAAGAATAATCGCCAGACTAAGTGATTACCAGAATAATCCAATCCAATATCAAAACAATTCGGATTTTAGGGATGGGGCAATAAACAATAGTATCGTTAAAGTGCGTATGACGGGTTTTTATGATTTTCTAATTTTGACTTTATTCAGTGTATTAATACTTTGTGTAAATACAAATTATAGTTTTACACCAATCAGGTCGCTATTTGTGGAGAAAAGTTGAAAAATCTGTTGACAATTACAGGAAGTAAACAAACTGATGACATCACACTGGGGAGACAAAGGTTATGCATAATTTACACAAAATAAACTACTTTTTTGACCCTTTAAACTTTGATTCAACAAAATAAAGGTGTCACATGTGTTTTTCTTTGTCAAATAAACAAAATCTGTGACATTAGGTGAGTTTTGGCCCAGTGTACAGTGTGGTTGCTATGGTAATTTCCTAGTGTGATGTCATACTTTACAACCGGGAGTAAAATGTAAAACCTAAAAAACAGCTAAACTGGGGTTAAATTTATAAAGATTTTTGTAGAAATTTGAATATATTTATCTTAACTGCATTTTAGTTAAATGTGCATTTCAACCTGTCAGAGGCCCTTTAATGGCAATCAAGAGAGTAGACAATAAGTGTAAGATAATTGTCATTAAACCACCAGACTTTGCTGAAAAAAGCTGCTAATGATCTTTTCTATATCGTTTGCCGTTTTCACATTCATAATATTAACATTTAAATATGAATATCCATAGCATTTGCAGGCTATGCTAATCGTTACACAAAATTCCAGTGTTGCTCCATGCCTTACTGATTTGTTAAAGCTCGTTGCCGTGTAAACCTGCCTTAGCAACACAGAAAGATGGCTCGAATGTAGAAGTACGCCTGTCACGGTAACAATGTTTGAAGCTACGAACATTACTACAGAAAAATATTGCAATAAACGATAATATATGACACTACTTTACGCGAGTGACACAATAACATTAAAGGGCCTGTGCCTTTTTTACTGTGAAACGTGCAAAACAGAATTAGACCATGTTCCTGATATTTTGCACATAAAAAAGTATAATCTGTGATGAACTGGGACCACAACATTTACCCTACAGCTATTTATAGAGCCTTTTGTCCTACGAGAGAAGCAGGAAGTGCGCCGTTTGCATGCTAATGTTTGTTAGCTTTACCCGTGACAGTCCGTGACGCGCTGGGCTCAGAGACTCTGCTTATCAGGGTCTCGCTGTGAATATTTAGGATGCTGGGACTGCATAAGGTAATTTAATGCAACTTTTCCTGTTTTGTAAAGCACTTTGAATTGCCTTGTGTATGAATTGTGCTCTACAAATAAACTTGCCTTGCCTTGCTTTTTCTTTTTGAACAATAAAACTGACATAACCTCAACCAAATCCTCTCCCGTTGCGGTGATCACGGTCGACGTACAGCTCTTTTCTTTTATCTCATGTTGGTCTTCACACTATAAAATATATCCGAGTTTGTTTTCCCTCTTAGTGCCCGCTCTTCTCCCCGTAGTGCTCCTCTGTTTACCTATCACTCCGGCAAGATACACCACTTTCCGCCGTTCGCAGCAGCCTCGGCAGACCCTTTTCCAGCTATTACCGCCTCTGACACACAGGCGCGCGGCTGGATGGCGGAGTTCACGCCTGTTCTCAAGGGGTGAAGAAGAAGTGGCCCTGGGAATTATGGGAAATCACTATCTGAACCACCATCGACAAGCCAAGGCCAAGCGGGTAAACTATGGAAGTAAATTACGCCACACGGAGAACTGTAAAATGCACTGCGGCCCCCCGAGCGCCGTCGGAGCAGAGCAGCTTGTGGCAACTGATAACACAGAAAATGGCTCGCTGTCAATAAATCCGTCAAGAGTATATTTCTGGACGATTAAAAATGTAATAAATTGATTGTTGTTGTCGTAAATTAAAGGTGCGCTTTGTAACGTTGACGCGACCAGGCCATCATTCAGATCTGTGGAAAGGCGAGCCCACAATTAAAAGGAAAAAAATAATAATAAAGAATAAATACAAGATAGTTAAAGCCATACTCAAATCAATTTATTTTTATAATGCCCAAAATCACATCAACAGTTGCCTCGATGGGCCACAGGTAAAAGCAGTTCAGATAACTGTCCCAGAATGCCCCTGTCCTTTGACCCTCCTTCAGGAAAAACTACAAAAAACCCCACGGAAAAAAGTAGAAACCTCGGGGAGAACCACAGTGAAGGAGAGATCCTACTCCCACGGACGGACAGGCTGCAGATGAACTAGGACTGACATCCACTTGGACTGAACCAGAACCACTCAAGAGGGAGGTGGTTCAGGCAGACGAGGTGTGGCTAATCCAGGGTTGAGTTCCTCCAGGCGGGTGGAGCATAGATCCTCCAGTGTAGAGATCGATCCTCCAGACAGATGGGGGGGGGGGGGGGTCGTCACTGGAGCAGCCGCCGCAGTGTCTGAAACAGAGAGAGAAACATGTGAACAGCAATGAACAGACTACAGTTGAAGTAATATTAAATATTGTTGATGGTAAAGTAGAAGAACCAGAGGATAGTGTTCAAGCTCCATACTTCTCCAGCAGAGTTGCTCCAAGGGCAGCGTAGCTAAAACTGTAGGTTTTTATTTCTGTTCCTAACTGGCCTGACCATAAGCTATTTACTGAGGAACATTCGAAGCATCTCCATAAAGACAAGACGGTGCGAGCCTCAGCGGTATCCAAACAGAGGGCCACAGATGGGTGTCAACATTTGGTGCATTTAGCGTAAGTTTGGCTGTTTATTTAGACTTAGAAACTGATTAAGAGGTCAGTTTCACACCAAATGTTAGCGAGGTTGCGGCGGTAGAGGACAATAAAATCAATCCTTATGGTAATTTTAGCCAATTCGAAAAAGGCCTGAGGGCCATTAGAAATTGGTCTGAGGGCCGCAACTTGTTTTTATACAATTGGATGTTTAAAAAATGATCTACAATTGATTGCATTTTGTCTTCCTTCCCTGTGGTAAAATGTCTACCGTGTTGCTAGTTTCTGTGGCAGTAGATAAATTGGATTAGCCTTTATTGTCCCTGTAGGGAAATTTGACCCATCCTTCAATACAACCTGTCACCCAGGGGCATGGATGTAAAAGAACTGGATAAGCCACGCCCCCTCTGTCTGTGTCCCAGATTGATTAGTGACCGTGTGAGGTACTGCAGCCTCTTGGAACCAGCCTTTTTCTAAAATGTCACATTATAATCACAGACAGGACTGAATTATTATCTGTGTTTAAATAAAATAGAAGGAAATGTTCTTTTCTACCGTTTCTAAAATCACTGAAATTACTGTTTTTATCTGAAGTGACGTCACATAAACATGTGCGAGTCACGTGAACGAGCGTCGGACGATACAAACAGAAGCTCGTGGAAAAGGCTCGACTAGAGACACCTGTAAGTTGTATTTTATTTCATTTCAGACGCTTCACGTGTGTCTAACATGAAGAACACAATTACAATCACACAAGCTAACGCTAACACAAAAACATGCAGCTGCTGGTCGTTCACGTCGCTCAAAGCATCATGGGGGATTGTGGTCACGTGGCGCCCTAAAACAAAGATGGCTGCCTCCGTATCAGGAAGTAAAGCAAAGATGGCCGCCTCCGTATCAGGAAGTAAAACAAAGATGGCCGTCTCCGTATCAGGAAGTAAAACAAAGATGGCCGCCTCCATATCAGGAAGTAAAACAAAGATGTCAGCCTCCGTATCAGGAAGTAAAACAAAGATGGCCACCTCCGTATCAGGAAGTAAAGCAAAGATGGCCGCCTCCGTATCAGGAAGTAAAACAAAGATGGCCGCCTCCGTATCAGGAAGTAAATGCGGAAGTAAGAAACTTTTTTGGGGTCATGCGCCAATGAGCTCACTCCATAGGGATAAACAGGGCGGCCATTTTGGATTCATCTTCCAGGTTCTATTACAGTTCTATGCCCAGGGGCCGTCTCTTTGTGTCAGGCTCAGTCAGGACAACTGTGACTGGAGGATTAACCTTTTTTTTTTGTTTTTTGGTTGATTGGGGGAAACTGGACAGACACAGGAGAAACATGCAAACTCCTCATATAAAATTTCAAACGTCCCAAATCCCTTCCATTACAGGCACGTACCACACTTCTGTCTGTTATTACGATCTCAGTCACTTCTCGCTGCACTGCTCTCCAGCTCTGAAAGCTTCTATTGATTACTATATATATTTTATCCGTCTCTTATTAATGATCAAGTGGTCCGCCGTGATGGATAGTCTCTCGGTCATTCGTGTAAAGTGCAGTGTTATTTATGTGCTAGTCCTGCCTGCTGTCTGTACGCGATACTCACTGTATTTATATTTATAAGTTCATCTTGATTTCTGGTCAGCGCTTGGCAGGGACATAAGGTTACAGTTGTTTTTTCCTCCCCGGACGGCCGTGCTCTCGGCAAAACAATGCTTGTGCAGAGTTTTTTTTTGGTTCAGAGCGATGTCTGGTCTCACGCAGAAGATTCTAGCTATTTGTCATGGTTTAAAAGGTAGTCCTGGCCTCCTCAGGTAAATTACTGTTGTTGGGTGCAATTAGCTTTCTATTTAAAACAATGGGCGATTAAGACTCCTACACATGCTTACAGGACATGTCCGTTGAAATAAAAATAAAACCACGTTCAAATAAAGAATGTTCAGAGGTTAATTCATAAAATGCGACCTTGAAAATGGGTTATTGTAGGTTTAAAGTTGCACTGTGTCACTTTTCTGGCATTCTGTGTACAAGAATTCCTAGAAAAACATGTTCTTCTTACAGATCTGAGCTTGGCTTTGGTGGCGTCACCTGCTTGTTGCCATGGTGATTTAATGAAGTTTAATGCCATACTGTGTAATATTCCAAGCAAAGAAATAATATCGTCATGGAAACAAACCCTTCTCCAGAAAAAAAAAAAAAAGGATTGTTATGCATTAAGGGGAGAATAAGAAGGTGAATAAGAAAACAATGTTTATGTCAAGATATAAATGTGGAACTTCTCCTGTAGTTTACTCACAAAAATGTATTACAAGTTTTGTTTTCATTTCAAATAAGGCATTTTATGTGTAAAAATTGCTAAAATTGCACATATTTTGGATATTTCAATCTGAAAAATAAATAACTAAACTAAACTAACTAAACCAGGTTTACATTTCTTGGTTCGTTTTGTACACATATTAGTTACAAAATTTTTTTACAGAGTTGATTTTGGTTATTATTATTATTATTATGTTATTATTATTTAGTTTTTTAATAAACTAGATCTAACTGAAAATTGGTTTAAAAATTCAAATTTTGCTGTTTTTTTTTTTTTTTACTTAAAACTTTAAAAAACAGGCTTAGAATTAGATCAACAAATCCTTCAGTACGTTCCGTGAAAAACTTGTTTTGACTTTTGAAGATGGAATAAATGAAATGAAAACCCATTTAGGAGCAGATTGTACAAGTTTGTCGAGAGAGCAAACTGACCCAGTTAAAAAAAAGGTTTTGCCTGTAGTGTAGTGTGACCAGATTTTCATAATTAAAAACTGGGACACACTCGGGTTGGAATGGGGAGTTTGAGTAAAATTATAAAAGGAACAAATAATTAAATACAATACTATACACTTGGTCCATTCACGGCTCATTCACGACTTCAGTGAACTGTATATGAGAAACTTCTATTTATAGTGCTCTGATTTTTTGTGTTTTAGTCATTTTCCAGAACAATTCTCTCTATTTTTGGCAATTTATTCCTCTCTTCATTGTTGGTCGGTATCAAATTGGTCAAAAAAGGGACAACTGGGACGTGACTTGTGTAAAACTGGGACAAATAAATGGTTTTGGACACATCTTTTGGGACATGGGACACAGGGCTCAAAACTGGGACTGTCCCGGGTAAATAGGGACGTCTGGTCACCCAACCTTAGTGTCTTAAAAAGAAAAAAAAAATTGTTAATCGTTTCCACAGTATAAACATATACAGTTTTAGAATCTTTTGAAAATGGCCGAAAATACTTCTTACGAAATTTGGCGACAATGAACAACATTTAATTGATATTATATTGTGTTTTGAGAATTTTGTAAACATTTTAATGGACTTTTTGCATTTATCATTTTTCCTCATCAATCTGACATGTTATATTACAGATACTATTATATTTTTCATCGTATTGCTAGACCACAGCCTTAAATCCAGCATAAATAACAGGGACCAAACCCACCTCAGATACAAACCTGTTAAAGTGCGTCTAATGCGTTCTTCATTTGCTCGTAAGGTTGTTTTTAAAGACACAGGCACATTAGCACAGCATGTTTTGTAGTGTGGAGTCATTCACTTAATGTGTCTATAATTCTGTTAACATGCAGATACCGCACTGTAATGTACTTTTTATAGGCCGCCAAATTAAGTATCATATCAGCAGTTAGTAACACAAAGCCAAGTCGATGATTACTCCTTACTGTTGTAGGGGAAAATCAGGCAGGCAGATTAGTTAGGGATGATGAACAGTTTACTGGTTAGTATTTACCGCTAGGAATCCCAGGGTGAGCTGTGAGGTGAAAGTGGTTGTGCTGCATTCTAGTGGTGGGGGATATTAAGATAAATTACTATTTTGGATTATTCTGTAGTATATTCATGTTCCAGTGATGATATTATATGTTGTGATGTTAGTTTTGGTTTTGTCTCTGGTTTAGTCCTGTTTTAGTCTTGCTTTAGTCCTGGTTTTATTCTGTTTTACATTTGCTTTAATCCTGATTTTGTTCCTGGTTTAGTCTTACTTTGGTCCTGGTTTTGTCACTGGTTTAGTCGTGTTTTAGTCTTGCTTTGGTCCTGGTTTTGTTGCTGGTTTAGTCCTCTGGTTGCTTTGGTCCTGGTTTTGTCCCTGGTTTTGTACTGTTTTAGTCTTGCTTTGGTCCTAGTTTTGTCCCTGGTTTAGTCCTGTTTTAGTCTTGCTTTAGTCCTGGTTTTATTCTGTTTTACATTTGCTTTAATCCTGATTTTGTTCTTGGTTTAGTCTTACTTTTGTCGCTGGTTTTGTCGCTGGTTTAGTCGTGTTTTAGTCTTGCTTTGGTCCTAGTTTTGTCCCTGGTTTTGTACTGTTTTAGTCTTGCTTTGGTCTTGGTTTTGTTGCTTGTTTAGTCCTCTTTTAGTCCTGCGTTTGGCCATGGTTTAGTCCTGTTTTAGTCTTGCTTTAGTCCTGGTTTTATTCTGTTTTACATTTGCTTTAATCCTGATTTTGTTCTTGGTTTAGTCTTACTTTTGTCCTGGTTTTGTCGCTGGTTTAGTCGTGTTTTAGTCTTGCTTTGGTCCTAGTTTTGTCCCTGGTTTTGTACTGTTTTAGTCTTGCTTTGGTCTTGGTTTTGTTGCTTGTTTAGTCCTCTTTTAGTCCTGCGTTTGGCCATGGTTTAGTCCTGTTTTAGTCTTGCTTTAGTCCTGGTTTTATTCTGTTTTACATTTGTTTTAATCCTGATTTTGTTCCTGGTTTAGTCTTGCTTTTGTCCTGGTTTTGTCGCTGGTTTAGTCCTGTTTTAGTCTTGCTTTAGTCCTGGTTTTATTCTGTTTTACATTTGCTTTAATCCTGATTTTGTTCCTGGTTTAGTCTTACTTTTGTCGCTGGTTTTGTCGCTGGTTTAGTCGTGTTTTAGTCTTGCTTTGGTCCTAGTTTTGTCCCTGGTTTTGTACTGTTTTAGTCTTGCTTTGGTCCTGGTTTTGTCCCTGGTTTTGTACTGTTTTAGTCTTGCTTTGGTCCTGGTTTTGTCCCTGGTTTTGTACTGTTTTAGTCTTGCTTGAGTCTTAGTTTTGTTGCTTGTTTAGTCCTGTTTTAGTCCTGCGTTTGGCCATGGTTTAGTCCTGTTTTAGTCTTACTTTAGTCTTGCTTTAGTCCTGGTTTTATTCTGTTTTACATTTGCTTTAATCCCGATTTTGTTCCTGGTTTAGTCTTGCTTTGGTCCTAGTTTTGTACCTGGTTTTGTACTGTTTTAGTCTTGCTTTTGTCCTGGTTTTGTCGCTGGTTTAGTCGTGTTTTAGTCTTCCTTTTGTCCTGGTTTTGTCGCTGGTTTAGTCGTGTTTTAGTCTTCCTTTTGTCCTGGTTTTGTCGCTGGTTTAGTCGTGTTTTAGTCTTCCTTTTGTCCTGGTTTTGTCGCTGGTTTAGTCGTGTTTTAGTCTTCCTTTTGTCCTGGTTTTGTCGCTGGTTTAGTCGTGTTTTAGTCTTGCGTTGGTCCTGGTTTTGTCCCTGGTTTTGTACTGTTTTAGTCTTGCTTTGGTCCTAGTTTTGTCCCTGGTTTCATCTTGCTTTAGTCCTGGGTTTGTCCATGGCTTAGCTTTGGTTTTTTCCCTGGTTTTGTCCTTGTTTTGTCCCTGGTTTAGTCCTGTTCTAATCTTGCTTTAGTCTTGGTGTTGTTGCTTGTTTAGTCCTGTTTTAGTCTTGCTTTGGTCCTGGTTTTGTACCTGGTTTGATTCTGTTTTAGTCTTACTTTAGTCTTGCTTTAGTCCTGGTTATGTCCTGGTTTTGTCCATGGTTTAGTTCTGTTTTAGTCTTGCTTTAGTCCTGTGTTTGCCCTTGGTTTAGTCCTGTTCTAATCTGATTTGCTCCTGGTTTTGTCACTGATGTGGTCCTTTTTTTAGTCATACTTTAGATCATGTTTGGTCCTGTTTTAGTCTTGCTTTGGCCCTGGTTTTATTCTTGGTTTAGTCCTGTTTTAGACTTTCTTTTGTCCTGTTTTAGACTTGTACTAATCACAGTTTTGTCCCTGGTTTAGTCCTGTTTTAGTCCTGTTTTAGTCTTACTTTGGTTCTGGTTTAGTGTTGCTTTAGTCCTGGTTTTGTCCCTGGTTTAGTCCTGTTTTAGTCCTGTGTCAGACTTTCTTTTTTCTTGTTTTAGACTTTCTTTTGTCCTGTTTTAGACTTGCATTAATCACGATTTTGTCCCTGGTTTAGTCCTGTTTTAGACTTCCTTTAGTCCTAGTTTGGTTCCTGGTTTAGTCTTGCATCAGTCCTGGTTTTGTCCCTGGTTTAGTCCTGTTTTAGTCCTGTTTTAGTCTTACTTTGGTTCTGGTTTAGTGTTGCTTTAGTCCTGGTTTTGTCCCTGGTTTAGTCCTGTGTCAGACTTTCTTTTTTCTTGTTTTAGACTTTCTTTTGTCCTGTTTTAGACTTGCATTAATCACAATTTTGTCCCTGGTTTAGTCCTGTTTTAGACTTCCTTTAGTCCTAGTTTGGTTCCTGGTTTAGTCTTGCATCAGTCCTGGTTTTGTCCCTGGTTTAGTCCTGTTTTAGACTTTCTTTTGTCCTGTTTTAGACTTGTACTAATCACAGTTTTGTCCCTGGTTTAGTCCTGTTTTAGTCTTACTTTGGTTCTGGTTTAGTGTTGCGTTAGTCCTGGTTTTGTCCCTGGTTTAGTCCTGTTTCAGACTTTCTTTTTTCTTGTTTTAGACTTTCTTTTGTCCTGTTTTAGACTTGCATTAATCACGATTTTGTCCCTGGTTTAGTCCTGTTTTAGACTTCCTTTAGTCCTAGTTTGGTTCCTGGTTTAGTCTTGCATCAGTCCTGGTTTTGTCCCTGGTTTAGTCCTGTTTTAGACTTTCTTTTGTCCTGTTTTAGACTTGTACTAATCACAGTTTTGTCCCTGGTTTAGTCCTGTTTTAGTCTTACTTTGGTTCTGGTTTAGTGTTGCGTTAGTCCTGGTTTTGTCCCTGGTTTAGTCCTGTTTCAGACTTTCTTTTTTCTTGTTTTAGACTTTCTTTTGTCCTGTTTTAGACTTGTACTAATCACAGTTTTGTCCCTGGTTTAGTCCTGTTTTAGACTTGCTTTAGTCCTGGTTTTGTCCCTGGTTTAGTCCTGTTTTAGACCTGTTTTAGTCTTACTTTGGTCCTGGTTTAGTCCTGTTTCAGATTTTCTTTTGTCCTGTTTTAGACTTGCATTAATCACAATTTTATCCCCGTTGTCGAGGTTCAAGTCCTGCAAATGTAAATGGACTGTAAAATGACACAAAAAGGGACAGAAACATCACTTCATACTCGCTCAACAGTTCGCTGCGGTTACGGCAGTCAATTTCTCATTCATTTTCCCCACAGACTTCTCGAAAAATTGAAACATTACGACTTTAACCTGCTACTGTCTGCTGTAACTCATGCCCAAAACATGAACTGGAGTGAAGTCCCCCGCTGCTCCTGACAGACCGTCCCAGCAGCAGCAGCATCTATTTTGGAAAGTACTGCTGGACAAATAGCCTGGAGTTTACAATACATTTCGTCATGATCACTTCCACTTCGAGCGTGTTTTTACAACCAAAAATATCCCACATGGCACTTACATCTGTCAAAGCAGGGCCCCTTCTTTCGTAGCGCTGCTTTGACTGACAAGCTGACAGCGGATCTCACACTTGGTGGCCAGGCGTACAAATCAGAAACGTGTCCGACAGATGCTCGCGAAACTGACAGAGGTGGAATTTCCTCCGGGACTGAAATAAAAGCAAAGAATAACTGAGGATAACACACTTGAGCGGCTCTCGGCAGATGCTGAAACGTCGGTGAGTCACGAAAAAGGATGGCATTTTGGGAGTGTTTTAGCTGAAATGTCACTGACTTGTTTAACTCGGAATAACCTCCAGATATATGTTAATCTCCGGTGGCGTTGGAAGGCCGCAGCGGCGTGATCTGAGATGGTTGGTAGCTGAATTTGAACACGTTTTTTGTCGTGGGGCGTTTGCATGTTCTCGACATGGAAAGTTGACAATTGTAGACAAACTTACAGCACAGTTTTAATCATTTATACCAGGGGTGTCCAAACTTTTTCCATCGAGGGCCACATATTGAAATATAGACCAAGCGGAGGGCCACAAATCAATCATGAAACGTTAAAAAAGCTGCATTTATCTGATGTTTTAAGCCCCACCACATCTACATTCAGTCTCAGTGCCTTAATATCAGGTCTGTGTGGCACCAAAATGTTAGTTATTTAGGTTGGAATTGTAGAAAATCTGAAATGTGCTGTAAATAGTACTTATCAGGACAATGTGGGCCAGTTCACCAGGAAGACTAAGGGCCAAGAAAAATTGGTCTGAGGGCCGCATTTGGCCCCCGGGCCTGAGTTTGGACATGTCTGATCTAGGCAAAGCAGTGACATCTCTATGGAGACAAGACACCTTTAAAGTTACTTAAAGCTGCACCCTGTAACTTGCCTGCCACCTGCTCGTCTCCGTGTTCCTCAGTATGGCATTAAACTTATCTCCATGGAGTCGAGCAGGTAACGCAGCCAGGCCAAGTTACAGGTCAGATCCATGGAGAGGCGACCATGCACACTCACTTTAAAAAGCAATTTTATCAATAAAAACCTGTAATTGAATAAATACAAGATCGATAGGTTAAATGGTATAGTCTGCAACATTCTAGCCCAGGGCTGTCCAAACTTTTTCCATCGAGGGCCACATATTGAAATATAGACCAAGCGGAGGGCCACAAATTGAGAACCGCTGAAGATTTTAAACATTTAAATACACAGTGTCCTAAAACTTTTCTGTTGTTTTAAAGTTTAGTTTAGCATGAACCCGCAGTTGTCTTTTGAGTGCAGTTTAGACCAGATACATGGAAATGCTTTCTAGTTTTGATATATTTCTGCCACTCCTCCTTTTAGTCGACTAATCGGTCAATAGGGCATGTCTTTAGTCGACTACAGCTTTACTGTCGCGTCTAATAAAAAAAGAAGAGACTCAGCACTGGATGATCGTGAACACATAAGCAAACGCAAAGGTGATGAAATGTTCAGCTGAAAATTGTGCACCAAGACTGAAGTAAATACAATCTCTGACCCTGTAAACCAGGCATGTCCAAACTCAGGCCCGGGGGCCAAATGCGGCCCTCAGATCAATTTTTCTTGGCCCTTAGTCTTCCTGGTGAACTGGCCCACATTGTCCTGATAAGTACTATTTACAGCACATTTCAGATTTTCTACAATTCCAACCTAAATAACTAACATTTTGGTGCAGCACAGACCTGATATTAAGGCACTGAGACTGAATGTAGATGTGGTGGAGCTTAAAACATCAGATAAATGCAGCTTTTTTAACGTTTCATGATTGATTTGTGGCCCTCCGCTTGGTCTATATTTCAATATGTGGCCCTCGATGGAAAAAGTTTGGACACGCCTGGTTTAAACAATCTGATCCGGTCCAGACTCTTCTTCCAAATATTAAAAAATATATTTTCTCTTGTTACCTAGTTTTTTTTTCCTGATTCAATCCTGGGTTAGAACTAGGGATGGGACAATAAACAATAATATCGTTTATCGTGATAAAAAGGGAAGACAATAATCGTTTGTGCTACATTTTGTCTAATCGTGATCATCGCCAACAAAGATAATCGCCATTTTGTCACCAGATTGTGCAGAAAAAAGCAACTTACCCTTTATGTTCACTTCTAGATAATTTTTGTTTTGACTTATAATAAAGTACAAATATGTCAGAAGTTATTTATAATTAGAAAGTAAAGTCTTTTTATGTCACATTTTCAAACTGTCAGCAATTGTGATATTATCGTTAATCGCAATTATTTTGGCCGTGATAATCCTGACTTAAAATTTCAACATCGTCCCATGCCTAGTTAGAACTAGTTTATACTTTATAGCCCTGGTTTAGACCTTTTTTAATTCTGTTTTAGACCTGAATGTGGGTTAGTCCTGGTTCAGACCTGGTTGGTATTTAGTCCTAGTTCAATTCTGTTTCACTTCTAGATTGGCAATTCTGTAATCCCATAAAAATCTAGTATAGAAGTAGTTATTTTATCATCATTGAAACAGATCTAGTGCTGTGGATATTTTGAGCGACACCAAATTTTTGTGAATGTATTTGCCCAGAACCACCGTGCTCCTCCAAAAAATCTGCCCCTTGGGAAAATGAAGTTGAATATCTCTGTCTAGGCTGTTCCCCCAGATACTTCTGATCGTGAAACTTTCTCAGGATTTTGAAAAGGTTCCCAGGAGCTGCACTACAGTTGCCCATCTCTCCTGACTTTTTCAAACTCACGACGCGGCGGCCTCCTCACATGGCAGGCATGTGTTCTATCCACTCGACCGGCGCTCCTGAAATATTAACCACGACGACATTGAAGGATGGGTCAAATGGACAAGACAAGTTTATCGATAGTAATAAAGTATATAGTGCTGCTTGTTCTAAATGATTAATTATAAAAATATGTGCAAAGCTTTAATAAAACCGCAGTTGAAGGTGAAACATTCCAAGCAAAGGCCCTGGTTTTATTCTTGGTTTAGTCCTGTTTTAGACTTTCTTGGTTTTGTACCTGGTTTGATCCTGTTTTAGTCTTACTTTAGTCTTGCTTTAGTCCTGGTTTTATTCTGTTTTACATTTGCTTTAATCCTGATTTTGTTCCTGTTTTAGTCTTGCTTTGGTCCTAGTTTTGTCCCTGGTTTTGTACTGTTTTAGTCTTGCTTGAGTCTTGGTTTTGTTGCTTGTTTAGTCCTGTTTTAGTCCTGCGTTTGGCCATGGTTTAGTCCTGTTTTAGTCTTGCTTTAGTCTTGTTTTTTCCTTGGTTTTATCTTGCTTTAGTCCTGGTTTTGTCCATGGCTTAGCTTTGGTTTGTTCCCTGGTTTTGTCCTTGGTTTAGTCCCTGGTTTAGTCCTGTTCTAATCTTGCTTTAGTCTTGGTGTTGTTGCTTGTTTAGTCCTGTTTTAGTCTTGCTTTGGTCCTGGTTTTGTCCATGGCTTAGCTTTGGTTTGTTCCCTGGTTTTGTCCTTGTTTTGTCCCTGGTTTAGTCCTGTTCTAATCTTGCTTTAGTCCTGGTTTTGTCCATGGCTTAGCTTTGGTTTGTTCCCTGGTTTTGTCCTTGTTTTGTCCCTGGTTTAGTCCTGTTCTAATCTTGCTTTAGTCTTGGTGTTGTTGCTTGTTTAGTCCTGTTTTAGTCTTGCTTTGGTCCTGGTTTTGTACCTGGTTTGATTCTGTTTTAGTCTTACTTTAGTCTTGCTTTAGTCCTGGTTATGTCCTTGTTTTGTCCATGGTTTAGTCTTGTTTTAGTCTTGCTTTAGTCTTGTTTTTTCCCTGGTTTCATCTTGGTTTAGTCCTGGTTTTGTCCATGGCTTAGTTTTGGTTTGTTCCCTGGTTTTGTCCTTGTTTTGTCCTTTAGTCTTGCTTTGGTCCTGGTTTTGTACCTGGTTTGATTCTGTTTTAGTCTTACTTTAGTCTTACTTTAGTCCTGGTTTTGTCCATGGTTTAGTTCTGTTTTAGTCTTGCTTTAGTCCTGTGTTTGCCCTTGGTTTAGTCCTGTTCTAATCTGCTTTGCTCCTGGTTTTGTCACTGATGTGGTCCTTTTTTTAGTCATACTTTAGATCATGTTTGGTCCTGTTTTAGTCTTGCTTTGGCCCTGGTTTTATTCTTGGTTTAGTCCTGTTTTAGACTTTCTTTTGTCCTGTTTTAGACTTGTACTAATCACAGTTTTGTCCCTGGTTTAGTCCTGTTTTAGACTTGCTTTAGTCCTAGTTTTGTTCCTGGATTAGTCTTGCATCAGTCCTGGTTTTGTCCCTGGTTTAGTCCTGTTTTAGTCTTACTTTGGTCCTGGTTTAGTCCTGTTTCAGACTTTCTTTTTTCTTGTTTTAGACTTTCTTTTGTCCTGTTTTAGACTTGTACTAATCACAGTTTTGTCCCTGGTTTAGTCCTGTTTCAGACTTTCTTTTTTCTTGTTTTAGACTTGCTTTAGTCCTAGTTTTGTTCCTGGTTTAGTCTTGCATCAGTCCTGGTTTTGTCCCTGGTTTAGTCCTGTTTTAGTCCTTATAAAAATATGTACAAAGCTTTAATAAAACCGCAGTTGAAGGTGAAACATTCCAAGCAAAGCAATAACATTTCCGTGGAGACAAGCGAACCAGAAAAACGACATAGTGCACCTTTAAAGCCGCACGGCCTCAAGACTGCGGTGCTCCTCTGCATTAAAAAACACATCATGCAGCTCGTTTTCCTCACTCCGGCGCATGTTATCTAACCCAGAGGTGCTTTTCATGTCATGATCCAATCCTGCAGAGCGTAGTCCGACATCCAGACCCCCGGATCACTCGGAGGACCGTCCAGTGTGGTGTAATTGCATAATGGAGTCATCTTCGACACGTCCTTTTATGGGCTGTTGGACTGTGTGTAAACAACAGGAGCTGAGTCACGGTGAAGCAGCTCATGCAAATTCCAAATTGAAGTTTGAGTTCGGGTGATTCATTCGTTTTACCCTTTCTTTCAGAACAGAATCAGCATAAAGCACTCGCCATTTTGCGGGATTTGAGCTGTTTTATAATGTTGTTTCCTTATAAAGACAAACCTGGAGTTGTGTTTTGTTTCATTTGCATATTAGTAATCTAGAAAGTGCTCTTATGTTTTTAAAGTCCGTACACTTTTATGAGTCTCATTCATTGTTACAACAGTCAGCTCTCATCGTACATCTCAACTGTGAAGCTAGCTGCTATTGTTTTTAGCCTAATTTGAACTGCTTCACTCGTTGGGGAATCAGTCAGTAGTTGTTTTCCATAAACATAGGCCTATAGTTTATTAATCTAAACTATAAAATCCAGTATTAATTTAGATAAGAAATGTCAATCTTAGTCTTTTGTCTAAAATAATCAGGGGCACCTACCATTAGGCAACAAGCCACAATTGCCTGGGGCCCCAATCTGAAGGGCCCCCCAATAAAATGCCCTTCCTCATCATTATAGACGCAGGGGTCTTCAAACTAAGCTAAATAGTCAACAAAATCTAACATGATAAAATTGCAAATGAATATGATTTATGTATTTAAATCGAACGCGTGTTAAAATGAAAGAAACAAAAGAAAAGTTATAGAAAATCACACTTGATGAGGAGGGCCCTGTACTTCTTTTTAGTTCAGTTTAGTTTATATTTTCCAAAAGGGGACAGTGCAATTTCATAAAACACATGAATAAAACATGAGTAAAACAGCCAGAATTAGCCAAAGAGGCTGTTTTTCATCTGTAGTCCCCCGGCCATGATGTCAAAATGGCAATAAAACGGACAAAAACAGACATTGTTAATAAAACACAACATCAACACAAAATATAATACAATATTTACAAAAATATTTGCCTTGGGCCCCCAAATTCCTAGGTCCACCACTGAAAATAACTATTAGTTTTAGTCAAGATTTCAATAAACAATTCTGTTTATAGCTTGTTTACAGTCCTTTTTGGCACTCTGGGATTGTTCTTTTAATCTCTCTTTCTTCTTCTTCTTCTTCTTTATGGGTAACACTTTATAAAAACTGCACTTATTCTTGCCTTAAAGCGTGAAAAAGACTTATTTCATAGTGAACAAATAGTGTGTTAAATGATTCATGCTTATTAACTACTTAAAGTGCCCATGACAGGTTGGACACTCATTTAACCAAAATGTAGTTCAGATAAACATATTTCAAAATTAGCTAAAATTCTTTACAAATTTCACACAGTTTTTTGCAATTTTTAGCTTTTTAATTTTACTTCCTGGTTGTAAATGATGACATCACGCTAGGAAATTACCATAGCAACAACACTGTAAACTGGGCCAAAAGTCATCTAATGTCACATTTTTTTGATTTGACAAATAAAACAAATGTGAACACCTTTAATTTAGTTGAATTAATGTTTAAAGGGTCAATAAAGTAGGGAATTTGTGTAAATGATTTATAATATTTGTCTCCCCTGTGTGATGTCATCAGTTTGTTTACTTCCTGTACTTTTCAACAGGTTTTTCTACTTTTTTTCCACAAACAGTGACCTGATTGGTGTAAAACTATAATTTCTATTCACAAGTATTAATACACTAAATAAAGTCAAAATTATAAAATCATAGAAACCCGTCATACGCACTTTAATTAACACGCTAACCCTAATTCATAATCCTAAACCTAACCCTAACCTTAATTAAGAGTTTACTAAGCCTGAATCATGCTTAATAAACTCTTTGTCCATTATGAATTAAGTATTTTTTCATGGTTTATTAAGGCCAGATAAGATGTAGTACTTTTTATGTTTAGTGTATAGTGATTGTCAAAAATATCAGTACTTTTTTTTCGACAAAGACAGGCCCGTCGACAGAAATTTGGGGGCCCAGGGCAAGAAGCCTCACATGGGCCCCCCTCCAAAAATAAATTAATTGGAAGAGGGTCCAATTCTGGGCCCCTAAGACCTTGAGGCCCAGGACAACAGACCCCTTTGTCCCTCCCGTCTACTCCCCTGGACAAAAATGTGTACTTTTAGTCATCTTTTTAGTCAATAAATATGTATGTAATTTTGGTAAACTTTTTATTTGTTTTGTTTTGTTTTTATTTAGTTTTAGTCAGCAAAAATATGACAATGACAAAAAAAATTAACTGATAAAATGTGAGAAACTAGACTAACCACCTTAATATTTGATACCATGCCATAAAAGACACGAAAATAGCAAAATGAATACCACTTAGGCTACTTATTAGCATTATGTTAGCAGTTAATTAGCATCTAGTTAGCTGCTAACAAGTGCACCATAAACAAATAATGTTACAGCAAAACTGGCCTACATTTATCATCATATTATTACCAAAAGAAGCAATATATCATATACTTTCACAATTGGTCTCACGAAGTGTTAGCATAGTAGGCTACACTTGTTTGAGTTATGCAGATTAGCCACATGCTTCACAGAACACAGAGTGAGATTGCGTGGTGTTAAAATTCCTGTGAGATCTGAGCGTGCTAAATGATAAACTTATTTCTTTTTCTCTCTGAGGGGAATGTTTTGCTATTTATTTGTCTTGGCAATGAGCGCAAGTTGGAAGAAATATATCGAGTAAAAATAAAAATCTGCATTTGAATCTCTTTTTGATCAGAATAACAAGATTAAATCGTTTATGACAAGTTTGGAATTGAAATTGCCCTTGTTGCCCAGAATGGTTATCCTGAACATGGGGGAAACGCCAAATTAAATGTAGTGATTTACTCCAAAAGTTTCTGATCAAAGACCGCTCAGCCTAGATCTGCCTGAAGACGTTAGCTTACGCGAGCTAAAAACTGCTAAACCTGCACTTAGGTAAATTCTGTGTCAACACTTTTTGATGTTAATATGACCTAATACAGATTACGTACGGAAGCACCCACGGCGAAATGTTGGACAGTTATGTTTATCAGTATCCGTTTATCCATCTGCTAATGAAGCCTAGCCTGTTTCAATGAGTGTAAAAGGCTAGTTTTTTCAGTTTTTCTTTGTTTGTGGGGAAACACAATTTCTTAAACAATCTCAATATAAAGCTCAAATCTATACAATGCAGTATTTTATAGACCTGCCCTTTAAGTATGTTGCTTTTTTGGGGACTCCCGAAATATTTGGCAACCTGTCCCAAAGCATTAAAGTGCGTATGACGGGTTTCTATGATTTTCTAATTTTGACTTTATTCAGTGTATTAATACTTGTTGTAAATAGAAATTATAGTTTTACACCAATCAGGTCGCTGTTTGTGGAGAAAAGATGATAAACAAGTTGACAATTACAGGAAGTAAACAAACTGATGACATCACACTGGGGAGACAAAGGTCATGCATCATTTACACAAAATAAACTACTTTTTTGACCATTTAAACTTTGATTCAACAAAATAAAGGTGTTCACATTTATTTGTATTTGTCAAATCAAAATAATATGACATTAGATGAGTTTTAGCCCAGTTTACAGTGTTGTTGCTATGGTAATTTCCTAGCATGATGTCATCATTTACAAACAGGAAGTAAAATTAAAAAGCTAAAAATTGCGAAACTGGTGTAAAATTTGTAAAGAATTTTAGCAAATTTTGAAATATATTTATCTGAACTACATTTTGGTTAAATGAGTAGCCCAACCTGTCATGGGCCCTTTAATGGGCCTATGACAGGTTGGACTCATGTAACTAAAATACAGTTAAGATAAATCAATTTAAAGTTTGGCAAAAAAATAATTACAAATTTTATCATTTTTAGCTATTTTTTTTGTTTTTTAATATCACTTCCTAGTTGTAAATGATGACATCACACTAGGAAATGAATTTGTTCATTGGGCTAAAACTCAGCTAATGTCAGAGATTTTTTGGTCCGACAAATCAAAATATATGTGAACACCTTTATTTTGTTGAATTAATGTTTTAAGGGTAAAATAATTTGTTTATTTTGTGTAAATTTTGTATAATCTTTGGATGGAAAGAGTCTCCACAGTGTGATGTCATCAGTTTGTTTACTTCCTGTAATTTCAAACAGATTTTTCAACTTTTCTCTACAAACTATGACTTGATTGGTGTAAAACAGTAATTTTTATGTACAAAATATTATCCGGCCCTCAACCCATCTTCTAAATATATCGAAAATATATAATACTGTAATTTGTTTAGTCCTTGTTTAGACCTTGTTCAGTTTCAGTTTAGTCCTGGTATAGTCCAGGTGTAGTCCTGGTTCAGTCCTGGTTTAGTCCTGGTATAGTCCAGGTGTAGTCCTGGTTCAGACCTGGTTCAGTCCTGGTGTTGTCCTGGTTTAGTCCTGGTTTAGTCCAGGTTGAGTCCTGGTTCAGACCTGGTTCAGACCTAGTGTTGTCCTGGTATAGTCCTGGTTTAGTCCTGGTATAGTCCAGGTTTAGTCCTGGTTCAGACCTGGTTCAGTCCTGGTGTTGTGCTGGTTTAGTCCTGGTTTAGTCCAGGTTTAGTCCAGGTTGAGTCCTGGTTCAGACCTGGTTCAGACCTAGTGTTGTCCTGGTATAGTCCTGGTTTAGTCCTGGTATAGTCCTGGTTTAGTCCTGGTTCAGACCTGGTTCAGTCCTGGTGTAGTCCTGGTGTTGTGCTGGTTTAGTCCTGGTTTAGTCCTGGTTTAGTCCTGGTTTAGTCCTGGTTCAGACCTGGTTCAGGCCTGGTGTTGTCCTGGTATAGTCCTGGTTCAGACCTGGTGTTGTCCAGGTGTAGTCCTGGTATAGTCCTGGTTTAGTCCAGGTTTAGTCCTGGTTCAGACCTGGTTCAGTCCTGGTATAGTCCTGGTGTTGTGCTGGTTTAGTCCTGGTTTAGTCCAGGTTTAGTCCTGGTTCAGTCCTGGTGTTGTCCTGGTATAGTCCTGGTTTAGTCCAGGTTTAGTCCTGGTTTAGTCCTGGTATAGTCCTGGTGTTGTCCTGGTATAGTCCTGGTTTAGTCCTGGTTTAGTCCTGGTTCAGACCTGGTTCAGTCCTGGTGTAGTCCTGGTGTTGTGCTGGTTCAGTACTGGTTCAGTCCTGGTATAGTCCTGGTTCAGTCCTGGTATAGTCCTGGTTCAGTCCTGGTTCAGTCCTGGTATAGTCCTGGTTCAGTCCTGGTATAGTCCTGGTTTAGTCCTGGTTTAGTCCTGGTTCAGACCTGGTTCAGTCCTGGTGTAGTCCTGGTGTTGTGCTGGTTCAGTACTGGTTCAGTCCTGGTATAGTCCTGGTTCAGTCCTGGTATAGTCCTGGTTCAGTCCTGGTTCAGTCCTGGTATAGTCCTGGTTCAGTCCTGGTATAGTCCTGGTTTAGTCCTGGTTTAGTCCTGGTTCAGACCTGGTTCAGTCCTGGTGTAGTCCTGGTGTTGTGCTGGTTCAGTCCTGGTTCAGTCCTGGTATAGTCCTGGTTCAGTCCTGGTTCAGTCCTGGTTTAGTCCTGGTATAGTCCTGGTTTAGTCCTGGTTCAGACCTGGTTCAGTCCTGGTGTAGTCCTGGTGTTGTGCTGGTTCAGTCCTGGTTCAGTCCTGGTATAGTCCTGGTTCAGTCCTGGTATAGTCCTGGTTTAGGCCTGGTTTAGACCTAGTTTAGATCTGGTTCAGTTCTGCAGATGTTGTTAAACCATTTCCTTTCATATGTTTTTCGTATTTCAACAGTTCTATCCACTCACCAACAGCACAACTATGTCTTCACTTTGCTCTTACTTGTTGTGCTCCATCTTGAATTACATCTGGTTTGGCACAGATATAGACTCCAACATTTTGGCCAGGGCCAGGGATATCCAAACCTTTTTTTCACAAAGGGCCGCATATTTAAACATACATTAAAGGCCACAGACTTAAAGGAGGTGTGGAAGATTAATGTTAGGTGTTTTGCTTGTGGTGCAGTGTATAAAGTATATACATAAGTATGTATTCTCTACCCGTTCACCACAGAAAAACATAATTAGTGAGCGAGTTCGCAGTAAGTAGTGACCTTTGCTTGTTTCATCTAAACCTGTAATAACTTAATTAGCTCGAAGCTTGTTGGAATTTCTAGCTCGTAAACTTTTCAACAATTCAACAATTTAATGACTGAAAATACACTGATTAAAAAACTCTACAAACAACTAACCAACTAAAATTACTATTGACCTTATCCTGCCCCGCCCACTTTTGCCGTTTTTTGCACTTTTGTTGTAAACGCACTTCTGTTTGACGAGAACTCCAAGGGCCTATTACACTATTTCAGTCCCATTTTAATAATTCCCATTTTTTGCAATGTAGAAGTAACAATAATTTTTCAGTTTTGTATTGTAAGTATAATTTGTTTTTAAAATGGGTCAAACATAAATCGATTTAGTGTTAGCCTTGAATATTAACATTTTACATTTTTAAATTGGATGGGTGATCTTTTAGAATTCCTACAGTTATATTCATGGGAGTAATAAAAGAATTCTGGAAAAGAATGTCATGCTTATGTTTTATAGAGCATGCATTGAATCTATTTTATAATATGGCACGTCAACATGGTTTGGAAACCCGTCTGTAAGACTTAAATCACAGATTTTTACTTTGACCAAAAGAGCAGGTCAAATTATTGGCGTGGCTCCTAGTTCGCTACAGCAAATTTTTGAGGATATTGTTAGGAGCCTCGGCAGGAAGGTGGTCAATGACCCAACCCATATTCTTTACAATCAATTTGAGATGATGCCATCAGGGAGAAGGTTTAGAGTCCCAAACTGCAAACTCAACAGATTTAATCATTCATTTAAACCAGAGGTGTCCAAACTTTTTCCATCGAGGGCCACATATTGAAATATAGACCAAGCGGAGGGCCACAAATCAATCGCGAAACGTTAAAAAAAGCTGCATTTATCTGATGTTTTAAGCACCACCACATCTACATTCAGTCTCAGTGCCTTAACATCAGGTCTGTGCTGCACCAAAATGTTAGTTATTTAGGTTGGAATTGTAGAAAATCTGAAATGTGCTGTAAATAGTACTTATCAGGACAATGTGGGCCAGTTCACCAGGAAGACTAAGGGCCAAGAAAAATTGGTCTGAGGGCCGCATTTGGCCCCCGGGCCTGAGTTTGGACATGCCTGGTTTATACCATTAGCAATCAATCTGCTGAATTCGGAGAGTGCCGTCAAAAAATAAATGAACTAATATAGAAGAGCGGCACGTCAGGTGTTTTGCACATAGGCTAAGGGAATGTGCAATCGAAAAATTGCAAATGTATTTCAGACTGTGACTGTTTCATGTTGCTGTGATTGACAGGCGCCTGATGTCGTGTCACTCGTGGCTTCTGTTGGTTTGTATTTTGTGTTCAGTGGTGATGCTGATTGTTTTGCTCACTCTGTTGGTGATTCTTGTGTCTGAGCTGAAGCTTGTGGTCCCCTGTCCCAAGACAAATTTCTCTCACGAGAGACAATAAAGGATTATCTTATCTTATCTTAATAATTAGCTTGATTCCGAATTGAACCCCAGAACATTTCCTACGTTTATTCATAATGCTAAAAAGCGTCAAACCCCTCGCTAACGTCCCCAGCCCACTCACCGCCAGCCTACACATAATCACCCGCCTTCCGTTTACAATCATCCTCTTGTTCTTGCGGTATTTGCTCTTCGTTTTTCAGCGGTTCACTTTATGTAATGCCAAAATATGCACACAGCTCGCGTCACTTCAAAGCACACGATTGAAATTAGCATGACAGGAAGTTGGCTAGCTCCCTGGAAGCGCGCCGCCCGCTAACAAGCTAGGCTAAACACATGAGTCAGAAGAGCCGTTCAGACAAAAGCCGGCAAAGTGATTCTTTTCGTGTAATCTGCTTTTTACTGAATATTCCAAGTTTGTGCGGAGAATCAATATTTAGAGAGGGAAAGTGGATTTGCACGCACCTATTGGATTGCGTAACTTGTTAAAAGACACTCGGGTGATATTTTCAGTGGAGTTTTCCGGTGCGCTGGGTGAATGAGCTCTGTATTGTCAGATGGTGTAGTGCACGTCGTGGAGGGCTCTCGTAGGAGTTGGGATATTGAATTGGACACATCTATTTCCATATCATTGAAGCTCCACATAGCACTTTCATTGACTGAAGGCGTCCATATGTAATAGAGTAAGCGCAGAGACGGAGACGGAGGCATGCTACGCTGCGCTTATATTGTTTGGCTGCAGCGTTCGGAGAAGCGTGGACCCTGAAATTAAGTTCTGACAAATGTAAATACGTTTTCCATTGCGGTTGACGTTCGAACAAAGGGTTTGCTAGTATTATCGGTTTGACAGTTATGAAAGTGTTTGCGTTTTTATTACAAATGCTTTTATTTAACTTTATTTTGACACATTTACTTAAAAGTTGACAGGTCGGACTGCTCATTTAAAGGGGCTGTACCTGATTTGTCTACATGTATTTGACCCAAACTGCACTTAAAATTCATGCAAAAACAACTATTTATACAGAAATGCTAGTAAACAGTGTATTTATGTGTTAGAAGTTAGATTAAACTCATGATTCACTCCAAAATCTTCAGCAAATTCACTCCATATCTTTTAGTTTTTGCCAAATTAACCTTTATAATCTACGTAAAATAATCAATCGACTAATGTAAATGTTGGTCGACTAAAGACCAGCCCTATCCACCAATTAGTCGACTAAAACTGGCAAAATATATCAAAACTGTAGAGTATTTACATGTATTTGACCCAAACTGCACTCAAAAGACCACAACTGCACAAAAGTTCATGCAAAAACAACTATTTACACAAAAAAGCACTAGTAAACAGTGTATTTATGTGTTAGAAGTTAGACTAAACTCATGATTCACTCCATATCTTTTCGTTTTTGCCAAATAAATCTTTTTAATCTATGTAAAATAATCAGTCGACTGATGTAAATGTTGGTCGGCTAAGCTTGATTTTCAGCCAGTGTGCCGGGGAACACTAGTGTGCCTTGAAAAAATGTCCGATTTGGATTCACACATGGATTTTAAATAAATATTACCCTTTTGGAGTGACCTGAACATACTTCTACACCAAAAAAGAAAGCAAAATGACCAGAAATTCACAAATAAAGTAAAGGTTGACGTTCGAACAAAGGGTTTGCTAGTATTATCGGTTTGACAGTTATGAAAGTGTTTGCGTTTTTATTACAAATGCTTTTATTTAACTTTATTTTGACACATTTACTTAAAAGTGTCTTTGACAGGTCGGACTGCTCATTTAAAGGGGCTGTACCTGATTTGTACTGTTTTGAAATGTTAAAGCTGGGGTACCTGACTTTTCACTCAAAAGACCACAACTGCACAAAAGTTCATGCAAAAACAACTATTTACACAGAAAAGCACTAGTAAACAGTGTATTTATGTGTTAGAAGTTAGATTAAACTCATGATTCACTCCATATCTTTTCGTTTTTGCCAAATAAATCTTTTTAATCTACGTAAAATAATCAGTCGACTAACGGGAATAAGCGGTAGAAAATGAATGAATGAATAGTGTAAATTTAAGTTCAAAGTGATTTCCTTGTAGCTGGATCATGCACATGTTGTATTTCTCTGTTGCCTTCATTGGGTCGATGAAGTTATCTGCCAAATTTCATACTTGACTGTGATTGGTTAGTGAAGTATGAAGAGCCTTACCGAGTCTAAACAGGAGAAATGATCTGGAAAAAGTGTGTTTGAGCAAACAAATGGATTTAAATGGAGATATAATGATTCAGTATTTGACGCGATCACAGATATAGCACATCGTCACAAGCATGAGATTAATTTATCAGCACACGTCACATAAATATAAAAGAATTTTATGACTGTGCAACAATTTTATTTGAGTAATGGTGTAATTTATAATATGGACCCCGACAGGTGGAGAAATACAAGGAGATGAATGATAGATTTTATCTCAACTATCAGTGTATGATTCATTCAATGGATCTTTTATTTCAAAGCATTTAGATTCACAAGATGAATTATAATCAAACTGCTTGGTTTCCTTTTTTCATTTTTTTTATTGAGCTCAAAATGTAAAAAAATATTATTAAACTACAGCCTTGGTTTCTATATAATTCACCTTTATTTGTTTTGCACAAGTGTAGTTGGTTCCAGAGCGGCATTTCAACCTTGGAAAGACTCAAATGAAGATGATATGCGTTGGAACATAATGAATGAAATGCAACTAGAATGATATAATGATATACACTGATAGACATAATTGGTTTGGCACTTAGACCCGGCAGGGAATGATGAGCGATGTGCAGGAGGTGTAGAGCGGGATGTGACAGGAATCTTCCCTCCGGAGCCTAGACACTGGTGCTGGTGGTGAAATAAATAAAAACCTGAAAGAGAATAGACTCTGTAAATTGATGCTGAAGTGCAGAGGTGGCGCTGGGGTGGAGGAGGGCTGCCGAATGGAGAGGCGGAAGTCGGCTTAGTTCGCTCGGCTTATCAGAGCAGAGTAGAGCAGAGCGATGAAGGGTGTTTTCCAGTGACAACCAGGATTAAGGGCCTGGTTTAGTCTTAGTTTAGTCAGTGTGGACTGGAAAAAGTCCATGAACATACGAGGGCTGTACTCGACTAAAACTGGCTGTAGCAAAATATATCAAAACTATATCGTATCTACATGTTTTTGACCCAAACTGCACTTAAAAAACAACTATTTATGCAGAAATACTAGTTTCAGAATTTTCAGTCTTCAGAAAATTCACTCCATATCTTTTCGTTTTTGCCAAATAAATCTTTTTAATCTACGTAAAATAATCAGTCGACTGATGTAAATGTTGGTCGGCTAAGCTTGATTTTCAACCAGTGTGCCGGGGAACACTAGTGTGCCTTGAAAAAATGTCCAATTTGGATTCACACATGGATTTTAAATAAATATTACCCTTTTGGAGTGACCTGAACATACTTCTACACCAAAAAAGAAAGCAAAATGACCAGAAATTCACAAATGTAAAGAACCAGACATTATTACCTGCATTATATACCAGATTTTTCTACTAAAAAGTGGTGCACCGTGGTATCTTTACATCCAAAAAAGTGTGCCACGACTCAAAAAAGGTTGAAAATCACTGGACTAAGACACCGATTACCGATTAATCGACTAAAAAACTAAAGCATCACAACCCTAGAACATACACTCCGTTCCCCGCGCCATTCAAAGTGAAAATGTTCTTTTTTTCATTCTCGTTTTTAATTTAAAAAAACACCAAACGAATCATATATAGATTCTCAACCAGGACCTAATCTCTGGTATTGTTGAAGGGGAGATAAAAAGGCTGAGAAGGCTGTTGGTTCTTCTGCTGCGGTGGAGATGGAGTGGACGATGCTTTTTCAGGAGAAGTGATTGGTTGAAAGGCTATCGTCGTGGGCTGCCATTGGCTGAAAGTGAAAGTCAGACTGTGGGAACACTTTAAAAATACTGCACAATATTCAAGCATTTCAGCAGTGTTACATATTTTTTATTTTTGACGACTTATGCCAGATTAACTGTCAGTACCGGGGCAGGTTTGGCTTGTACTTTCCGCGGGTTACTTGCAAACTTCCTGTTACACCAACTACGATGTACTGTGGTGCGTATTTGATGAGAACGATGAGATACACCAAATTGTTAATGCACACTTTAGACTCCTCCGGCTTTCCAGTGGAGTGAACTAATCCCTTCGGTGCTCGCGGCTACTTTTAAAGATAATCTATAAAATAGCCGGTGCCGCTTCTTCAATAGTTTTAGTGAAGAGCTTTTGATTTGGAAGGTCTGGTCTGGTCAATAGAGGTTAATCACTTCCCGGGCTGCGTTTAAAAAGATCAAACTGACGGCGCTGTAAAAGTTTAATCATAACCTGACAGGGGACGGTGTAAACAGTTCCTAGTCGCTAAATATGCCTGGGAGCACGGCGCGGCATTAGGAGTCACCGCCTTACATGACCTGCTAAATGTCAAGGGCTGATTTAGCTTAGCGCTGTACAGGGGCCCGGTAGCTCTGATTTGAATTTAATTTGTTGGCATTACTCCGTCTATATGTAGATAAGTTTTAGTCTTTAATCAAGTGGGTTTTGAAGATCTTATTTCCATTCTGGTGGCAGCGATGTGGATAAACCCGCTCCGGACTGAAGTGTTTAGAATAATAGCCTGGTACTCACGTAAACCTTCTATCTTATTCATTATAATAAGGCAGAAAAAAATGTACTTTAATGTTGACATTTGTAGGCAGAACTGACAAAGGGTTGTGTTTATATGTTCATTATACATTATACATACATACATTATACATGAATGATAACAGTCAATATGTAACTTCCAGCTTCACTTTCTAGAGCAGGGGTGTCCAAACTTTTTCCATCGAGGGCCACATTTTGAAATATAGACAAAGCGGAGGGCCACAAATCATCGTGAAACGTTCAAAAAATCTTCATTTATGTGATGTTTTAAGCTCCACCACATCTACATTCAGTCTCAGTGCCTTAATATCAGGTCTGTGTGGCACCAAAATGTTAGTTATTTAGGTTAGAATTGTAGAAAATCTAAAATGTGCTGTAAAGGGAGGGCCAAGAAAAATTAGTCCGAGGCATTTGGCCCCCGGACCTGAGTTTGGACATGCCTGCTCTAGAGTTTTATAAATGTTTGTGAAATTTGTGGTGCTTGATGAACTAAAACCAAACTTTCGCTGTCAATATATTTGGTATGGTTAGTTCTGGAATAACGTTAGATTTAAGAAATATTATTGGTTGTTGGCTCCTCTGCTAACCCTGGTTCTCAAATGGTTTGTGATGTTTGGATACTAATGCTAACACACCCATTGAAAATGCATTGGGGCTAACCCATTGAACCGTCATTTGTGGAGACTGTTGTTGTCATTTTTAGCTATTGTCTGTTTAATATTAATTTTATTTTTTTAACACCACAATCTTTACTGATGGTAACTCTAAATTAGAGTTTTCATTTCTCACAAGTCATGTGTACTTACTAACTTTATTAACCCTATTCTGGAAGTTGTCATGGGCGCCGCCATCTTTTTTCCATAGTATTAGTTTACATGTGGCCAACGAGCTCAACAGAAAATAAGTTCTACACGGACTAAAAAGTCGTTTACAGGTCACCCAGGAAATCGATGCATTGGTGACTTGTTGCTGCTCGTGTTCATTAAACATTTTTACACAAATCAGTCTATTTTATATAATATTTTGGCAGTGAGACTTTAGAGCAATTTTTTGCCTTTTGCGTGAACAGGGTTCTTGTCAAACTGCAAGTGCAATTACTACAGGAGAGCGGATCTGAGGCAAAAAGTGGGCGAGCCGGAATAAGGTGAATAGCCTTTAAGAGGTCATGAACGACCACTATGATTGGTTAAAACCACCTGTCACTCACTCACACTCAGCAGAATAAAGGCTGGCCAGAGGTTATGCAAATGAAATCACAACATTTGAAATTTCAGAGTGGCAAAACTGCGTGACAGTCATTGGTTGACTGTTATTTTCTCTTGTAGATCTCAAAACACAATTAAAATGTGAAAAAGATGCTATACGGAGAATTTGAAAGTGTACAACTCTACTTAAAGTAAATTTGAGTGAGACAAAAGCTTCACGAACAAAAATGGGGCAAAAATGGCAAAGAAACACATTTTATCAGTTGTGCTACCCATAATTCAGTAAGTGCATAAATCAAATCAAATCAAATCAAATCAAATCAAATCAAATCAAATCAAATCAAATCAAATCAAACTTTATTTATAAAGCGCTTTTCATACAAAAATTATAACACAAAGTGCTTTCCAGTTTACATATTAAAAACAATTCCCCCCGAACCCACCCCCACCCCGGCCCCGACCCCACCATCCCCACAGTAAAGCTTTCACGCAAACACATAGACGTACACATGCACATATTCACGCACACATTCACGCACACACACATACACACGCACACATACACGCACACATACATACATACATTAAGATACTGGGCATGAGGCTGAATGCAGGTGAACCAGCTGTGAGAGCACCATCAGAGGAGCCGTCTGCACCAGGAGCTGAGAGTCGCCTGCAGCCACAGGACACAGACTTAAGACCCAGAGGAGAGACCAGGCACAAACCAAACCTCCCCCAGGGGCCCACGAGCCAGTGCCCAGGGGCCACAGCCGACCACCGCTCTCAGTACAGAGGGCCCCTCAGAGGAAACACTGGAGAGTCTAAAATGAATAAAGGGATTCAAATAAAGGAGGATAAAGATAAAATATATAGTAAAGTAAAAACTAAGACCTAAGGTTGAAAGTAAAATACATAAAAACTAGCCTCAATTATAAATAAAATAATATGTTATATTAAATACTAATGTAAATAATAAATATTAATCAAAAGCTAGGCTAAAAAGGTGGGTCTTGAGCCTGCTTTTAAAAACCTGAACGTTCTCGTGGGCCCTGAGGTTCTCCGGCAGGCTGTTCCACAGACGAGGGCCATAGTATTGGAAGGATGCCTCGCCGTGAGTGTGTGTCCTGACTTTGGGAATGACTAGGAGCCGGCTGCCGGAGGAGCGCAGGGGCCGCGAGGGTTCATATGGTAAAAGCAGTTCTGAAAGATAAGAAGGCCCAAGACCATTAAGACATTTATAAACCAGTAAAAGAACCTCTATAGAAGGAGTGGGTGGAGTTAAGAAGAGATTGTGTGTTGGTGTTGGAGCGCAGAAATGCAATAAACATCCCCAACATAACAATCAAATTGATAAATGACAATTTGGTACTCTGGCTGTATCATTTGATTTTGTATCGTTATATTATCCATCTCTAAGTTTTCATGTCTCTCAAAGGTCATGGCTGTTCGCTTGCATTCACAGACAGTATGATCTTAGGGCATATGTTCTTCCTCCTCGAAATCAAAGTTGAATTCGAAGGATAACCACGGTACAGTACATTATTACATCTTAACTGAATTTGAGGAAAGAAATGATCCGCACTATGCAAAATATTCTCAAATCATCAGAATATCTGCGGTGGTGCTGATGAGGCTCTGTGAGATTTAACGCAGGAGTTCCACACTGCATTCTAATCCCTGCGCACGGGGAAGTTTCATCTGCAAGGAAATACTGTTGCTGACTACATACTAATGCGAACTCTGTATTACTTATCTGCTTTCTCTGAAGAACACTTTATCCAGTCCAGTGATAAAAGATCATTTAACGGACCTATACCTGATTTTGAACCCGTTTGAATGAACTGTTAACCCTCTACAGTTGTCGGATTGTTGGACTATGACAGAGAAACAACTGTCTGAGATCGTCACGGGCAATGGTTTATTCATTTTTATTATCCTGCAATATCTCTGATGGGATTAAATGCCTGTCTCTTGCTGTTGTCTTTTAATATTTGGAGGCAGTATCATTCACTTTTTACTCAGATTAATTTGCTTTTACAATAAACTGTATGGAGTGAAGGCTGATCTAGTTGTTGTTGCAGTTGTAGTAGTTGATGTTGTACTTGTACTTGTAGTAGTTGATGTTGTAGAAGTTGTTGTTATACTTGTTAGTTATAGTAAAATTAGTAATACTAGAAGAAGTTGCTGTAGTAGTAGTAGTGGTTGTACAACTGTTTTTGTAGAAGTCGTAGTTGTACTTTGCACTAATTGTTGTTGTTGTAGAAGTTGATGTAGAAGTTGTTGTTGTACTTGTAGTAATTGTAGTAGATATAGTAGTTGTTGTAGCGGTAGTAGGAGTAGTTGTAGTAGTGGTAGAAATTGTAGAGGTTGGAGTTGTTTTGGTAGAAGTACCAGTTGTAGAAGAAGTTGTAGTAGTTTTTTATTTTTTTTATTTAACCTTTATTTAACCAGGAAAACACCCATTGAGATCGAGATCTCTTTTTCAAGGGGGACCTGGCCAAGTGGTCAGCAGCACACGTCAGGAGTATTACAAGTTTAAAAATACATAAACAACAATACAATTTGTCTAAAAAACTGAAACAAAGTGCAACAGTCATAAGATAAAGTGACATAGTTAGAAAGTGTTATAGTTTCACAGCAAATTAAGTTCACAATAACAGATTAAAAGCACAAGCCTGAGAAATTGAGACCCTCTGTCTTTTTTGTAGAAAGGAACGAAATGTGTTTAAGGAAACAAGATCAGACCAAGTTGTAGTAGTTGTTGTAGTTGTAGAAGTCGTAGTAATTGTTGTAGATGTTGTAGTAGTTGTTGTAGAAGTTGTAGTTGTACTAGTAGTAGTGGTTGTAGTAGTAATTGTTGTAGATGTTGTAGTAGTTGTTGTAGTTGTACTACTAGTAGTTGTTTTAGTAGTTGCAGTGGTAGTTGTTGTTGTACTTGTTGTTGTTGTACTAGTAGTTGTTGTTGTTTTAGTAGTAGCTGCAGTGGTAGTTGTTGTTGCACTTGTAGTTGTTGTTGTTGTTTTAGTAGTAGTTGTTGCAGTGGTAGTTGTTGTACTTGTTGTAGTAGTAGTTGCAATGGTAGTTGTTGTACTTGTTGTAGTAGTAGTTGCAGTGGTAGTTGTTGTTGCACTTGTTGTTGTTGTAGTAGTTGCAATGGTAGTTGTTGTACTTGTTGTAGTAGTAGTTGCAGTGGTAGTTGTTGTTGCACTTGTTGTTGTTGTAGTAGTTGCAATGGTAGTTGTTGTACTTGTTGTAGTAGTAGTTGCAATGGTAGTTGTTGTTGCACTTGTAGTTGTTGTTGTTGTTTTAGTAGTAGTTGCAGTGGTAGTTGTTGTTGCACTTGTTGTTGTTGTAGTAGTTGCAGATGTTGTTGTAGTTGTTGTAGTAGTTACGGTGGTAGTTGTTGCACTTTTTGTTGTTGTAGTAGTTGTAGTAGTTGTTTTAGTTGCAGTGGTAGTTGTTGTTGCACTTGTTGTTGTTGTTGTTTAGTAGTAGTTGCAGTGGTAGTTGTTGTTGCGCTTGTTGTTGTTGTAGTAGTTGCAGATGTTGTTGTAGTTGTTGTAGTAGTTACGGTGGTAGTTGTTGTACTTTTTGTTGTTGTAGTAGTTGTAGTTGTTGTTGTAGTTGCAGTGGTAGTTGTTGTTGCGCTTGTTGTTGTTGTAGTAGTTGCAGTGGTAGTTGTTGTACTTGTTTTAGCATTAGTTGCAGTGGTAGTTGTTGTTGCACTTGTTGTAGTAGTTGCAGATGTTGTTGTACTTTTTGTTGTTGTAGTAGTTGTAGTTGTAGTAGTAGTTACGGTGGTAGTTGTAGTTGTACTTGTTGTTGTAGTTGTTGTAGTAGTAGTTGTAGTGTTCTAGTTGTGATTTGCAATAGCTTCGATTGTAGTTTTAGACAATTTGGACTAAAACTCCTCGTGCTCAATTTCGGTAATTTATGTCTCATTCCACATGAAAAAAGTTTGTCATAAAATATATCAAAAGCTGACTTTAAAAAAGGGTTTTAAAATCATCAAGGTCTCACAATTAGCGCAATAAACAAACACTCCTAACGCTAATCAAGACAATAAGAGTTGTTGAGGAAAATGGATTTTGACAAGTGGACTTTTCAGGCTGGCACACAGCACTCAATTAAGCCATGTCTCATAAACATAGTAAAAAAAGAAAAAACAATCCTTTGTCAACAGGAATGGACTCTTTCAGAAGCCGTCATAATTGCATCTTTCTGACAAACATTGTGATTAGATTTGCAATGTATCTTTGAAATCAAGATTCAGTTCACAGTGCCCATTTTAAACCCATCCAGGAGCATTAACATAGAGTTAATCTCCTTAACTAATACAGGAATTCCATGCATTTCAGAGCATGTTTGTAAAGGATTAAACTATAGGAAACATAACATTTTCCTCTCAGCTGCAGACATTATATTGTCTAAATTCTTGATTTTCCACCAGTGTGGCGGAGTGTGCTTTGATGCATTGCCAGGTGTGCCCTAAAAAAATAAATTAATTAATGGATTTAACTGAACGATTTAGTGTCCTGAACATACTTTTATACCAAAAAGGAAATCAAAGCACAATTGAAAACTTAAAAGAATCACAGCGACTTCATTTGCTACATTGTTTGCCACATTTTTGGTATTGTTCTAGTTGGTGCCGTATCTTTTCAACCAAAAAAAAGTGTGCCGTGACTCGAAAAAGGTATAAAAACACTGGTCTAAATAACTGCATATTATTGTTTATTTTGTCCTGTTTATTGTGCAATTCGTGTTTGACTTTGATTAACCATTCTACATTTAATAATTTGGTTTAAATTACCCCCACTGGTGTTCACTTTATCAGGGATGAAGTGGTTTAAGACATTGCACATGTGGTTTGCTTTCCTGCCACAACCATTTGCCAATTGTCTCCATTTCACGCTACAGCTGTCCCGTCCAATAAAGCCATCGGACCAGAAAATCCTTCAGAAAAAAACACCCCACTGATCTATCTTTGTCTCGTGTCTCCTAGGTGGACCTCCAGCAGAACCCCTGGGAGTGCGATTGCGGGGCTACCTCGCTGAAGCGCTGGCTGGAGGGTCTGAGCGCCGTGGTGGTGGTGGGCGAGGTGGTCTGCCATTCCCCGGAGAAGACCAAGGGCGTGGACCTCCGCTCGGTGTCCATGGAGCTGCTGTGCCCCGAGATGGAAGAGCTGGAGGAGCAGGAGGACCAGACCCAGCAGGAGGAGGGACAACCGCCCACGTCCACCACTCCGGAAAGGGGCATCTCCGCGGACTACTCGAGCGAGGTTCCCGGTCCGGTCAGCCCGACGACGAAAGACTCCATCCCTCTCTCCGTGCTCGTGCTCAGCCTCTTGGTACTTTTCGTCTCGGCGTTCTTCGCAGCCGCCGCGCTCATGGCCTACGCGCTCCGACGCAGGGACAAGCTTCCGTTCCGTCGTCAGGGGGAGGTAGATCTGGCCGGGATCCAAATGGAGTGCGGGATTTTCACCGAGCAGTCCCATCACCACCACCACCACCATCACCACGGACTACCGGAACCTGCCGCCGAACACAGCCACGTTTACGACACCATCCTGCCGCCGGAAGCTTCTGCGCACATCTACAAGGAAGACCAGGACCCGGCGGTGAAGCAGAGAACCCTGCCGCAAGAAGGCGCGAGCGAAACCGAAGGAGCATATCGTTCCGCTTCCGAAAACGACAAGGAATGGTCCGTAGAGGCCACGTCGACTCCTATTAGCACCGTAACTGGAGCGGTAGGACCTCTCGCCGGCCTCCACGGTAACGGCATCCTCTGTCCCACCGTGATCGACAGCCAAGGCCCCACCCCTAAAGTAGAGCTCGTTGACTGCTTGTTCAGAATCCCCAACACGGGCGGCTACGCTAGGCCACCCCCGCGATACCCGCACCACCCGGACTCAACCGCGCAGGACGCTAGGGGAGAGCCGGCACTGGTGGTGACGACTAGCAGCTCCACAGGGGGCAGTAGCGAGCACGGGGCAAGGCTGCGGACCAAGCCGGACTACATGGAAGTTTTGGATCGCTCCTACCAGTTTTAACCCGTCAGTTCGAGCTCGCGGTTTGAAAGGATTCGGATTAAGGAGGTAGTTCGCAATCCCACCTCTGGCGTCAGTGAAAATTTGCAGATCTTCCGGGACCTTGGACACGTAGAATCATAGTCTGCGAGATTGTTCGGGAAGGGGACATACAGTACAACGCTCAAAAAGGAAAATAGCCAAGTGCCTTATAGCAACGAACAGCCAGCAGTGTGGTCAATGCTTATTTTTCTACGAAATACAGATCTATTTATGTAAACAGAGGTTTGACTACGGAGCGGGATGAACGGGATGCCGGTGGGGAATCGGAGACGGAAAACAATCAAAGCAAAGCAGAATAATTGCATTCCCTGGATGAGCCAAAAATAAGAATACCCCAGTCAATATCGGACCTCTTTGTATGCACATCACTTTATTTCATCTCATACTGTTAGCTTGATTTGAGGTTTGAATTTGTTACCGTCATGGAGTTAGATAAGGGACGCTTTCAGACCACACAGGAATTATCGGTTGTTGTGAATATTTCCATTTTATTTGTTTGATAAGAACTTTCTTCCCCCCAGAAATGCAAGCGGAGAAGGAGATACAGAGGGACTTCATGACAAAGGATGCCTTTCGGATTTTTTAATCAGCCAGACTTAACGGGGCCATCTTGACCCCCGCAATCCATCTTTTCTTTGTGGACAATGACACGCAGGTTATTGTATTGATTTTGAGGTATTTCTCACAGGGGGAAATTGAAATAGAAAAAAAAAGAAAAAAAAAAAAAGGACAAAACCAGAACGGATAAAGGCTTTTACTTCTGAAAAAAGACACTTCTATCAACTATTATCTTTTATGGAGGTACCTTTTTATGCTTTCATCTCCTACCAATTGTAGAAGCAGTTGTGAATATATATTTATTCATAGTTTTTGCGTGTTGAAGCTCTCCTGTTATGGGATCATGTTATAATGTATAGGATGATTCTGCATCTGGTTCAGCCTTCTTACCGCCAACCCACGAAATACAATAAAGGGTGCTATGTAAAAAGTTCGCCGTGTTGTCTCCAAGCTTCATTTGATACTAGTTATGTTATAAAGCAAACATTGAAATATGAAAACGTAATCCAGTTTGCCAGTCGCTTGCGAAGAGTAAATTATGTCTTGTGTGCATTGCAGTGCAGAGAAAATGAACATTGTCTCTGCTTGTTTGACGTTCCAAAAAGGGGGGAAGAGAAGACAGGCGCTTCATAAATTTTAAACATTTCGACATTTCGGGCGACTCACTCTTTCAAGTCACCAGTGCTGGCTGTGATTAGACAATGCGAGCAGTGGTTTTAATCCTCCCCAGGCAGGAGCTGAGAGACAGGGGACCGGAGAAAGGGATGGCGATATGAGCCAGGCATCCGCAAAACACTAGAATTTATGTCAGAAAAAGGAAAACAGCAGCCAGCATTTCACTGTCGTCTTGGCATATGCCCGTGTGACGAGAATGAAAAGTTTTGTTTTTCGAAAAATGTTTTGGCAGCTAAAGAGACGGGAACAAAACATGGAGAGTGCACAGTTCTTTGTAGTGCAGATTTTCAAATACATGCGAAAAAGTGGAGACGAAAAGGTGATAATGGAATGAATCAACGCTTTAAATCATAGTATATAGTGCTGGTCTTGTTTGTGATGTTGGTGAAAATTACATTCTCATAAGCAGATCAGAAAGGTGCTACTTAGAGCTGCTCGATATGTCTCAAATTAGAACAAAAATGCCGATCGAGTAGGCACAATTATCTGACTGCTATTATTTAGGAAAGAGAGTGTCCTCCATAAACAACACAATTTTTCTGTTGGAAAAACAATACTTTTAACTAGGGCTGCAACTAACGATTATTTTGGTAATCGATTAGTCTAGCGATTATTCGTCCGATTAATCGATTAGTTGTTTAGAACGCGAAAGACCCTTGAATATGAAAAGTTTACTCAATTTTACCCAAACAAAGCTGAAGTGAAGGCGTTTGACAAGGATTTTAATCAAAAACACAGAATTTAAATGCTTCCTGTTTGTTTTTTGTATCATTCCTGCTCTGTATAAGTAATAAATCCTCTTCTTTCAGTGCAGACAATGCTTTGAAGTCTGTGTATAGACCAGTTAACGATTAATCGATTATTTAATTAGTTGACAACCATTTCTATAATCGATTCGTTGCGATTAATCGATTAATTTGTTGCAGTCCTACTTTTAACTCCAAACTTTTTAGACCTCTACAAACAAGCATGTGATTCTTGTGTTAGTTTATCAGTCCATATTTCTCTCAAATGTTAATGCTGCTGGAGTTGTTAACAATGTGCAGCCCTGTAAAGCGGGGGTACATTACTTTTTTTTTATTGTAAATCTTGTGTCTTCCCCTAACGACCGTATTGTAAAATCAACAAAAAACCAGGCAGATCCACATTGTTGGCATATAATAATAAAGTATTTTATCTTTCATCGAGCCGGAAAGAGCTGAAAGCAGCGCTCTGATTGGGTGTGGTTGGGTGGTCCCGCCTGCTTCACTAAAACTGTGCAAATGAAATGAATGCGTGCGCTAAAGGGTTTGCGAAAGCTATGGACGAGTTAGACAGATTAAAAAACATACTTCCTCCTTTCGTGATGTGTAAATCAGGTATGTTAATGTCAATGTCAATGTCAAATTTATTTATAGAGCACATATAACACACGCTGACCAAAGTGCTTTACACACACATACAAAGCATACAGTAAAATGCAAAGAACATACATTAAAATACAATCTTATTATATTTAGTGTTCATTAATGGGTGTTGAATGCCTCAGCAAAGAAGTACGTTTTGAGCTGATTTGAATGATTCCAGAGATGGAGCGATACGAATTTGGGGGGGGAGACTGTTCCACAATTTAGGGGCGGCTACCGCAAAGGCCCTGTCTTCTTGCGTCTTCATTCGGGATCTTGGAACATTTAACAATAATTGGTTTTCCGATCTCATAGTTCTCGGTGTATCCCAGCTTTAACATTGCAGCTCTTAGTACTATGCACTGATGCTAGCAGACGTGAGACTAAACCTTGAAAGCTAATAAAAGGCAGCTATTTAGCGACATGACCAGCATGCTAGCATATCCATGCGTATGTGGAGGATGCCGTTTGAGTGCAATTCCAGTGAGTTTATGGATTTAGAAACTGTGCAGGAGACTTCTAGTTTATTTTCTGTTATGCAAGTACTGGGGGGAATTGCAATGGAGTGATTTCTGTGCGAAAGACAACATCGTATAAAGGATTAATGAAAAAGCATGAATGAAGTCAACTACTCCGGGTCTGTTTATGACGAGGGGATAACGTCGAAAAGCGTCGAAAAAGTACATTTTGCTTGATATAGATCCCTTTAAATCTTCGAACAGCAAAGTAGGATTATGAGACGGAGATTTAGCAGTAGTGGGAATAAGAATATTTGTGTGCACCGCTGTGTAGCTTTGTGGGTTAGCCCATGGTAGCGATAAAAAAGTAGTTGACCACCATTTTGAAAGCAAGCATGTAGCCGTACTTTTGCTCGAGTATAAATCTGATTTTCCTCCTCCTCTAGTTCCCAAAATTGTGCACTGTACCATATTATTTTAGTGACTGCTCAGCTTTTTGTTTTGGCAGCGTGGTGTGGTATTGATTCGTGGATGGAAAATCTTTTTTGTTGCCCAAAGATGAGAAAATTTGTGTCTTCCAAAACAGGTCTATTCTTTCTAGTATCTGTTAGCTTTATGAATTCACAACATAACATTTACTTTCCACAAACGCGTCCGTATTTGTGACAGAAAATACTGGCGAAAACTGGTTCGGCTTTACAAATATATAAAGACAGAATTAGCTCTCCAGTATGTCCTTTTATGTGCTCCGTATTGCATCATTATACATACAGTATTTACCTCTGGTGTTTTGCACAGCTTGAAAGCAAGATGCACTCTATCCTATATGCGCTAATTAACGTCACTGCACACGGGGTATAGAAGCACGCTTTAATGCAGTCTTTTTTTACTCCCGTCTACTATTTTGGTCGCGTCGGTTTCAAATGGTGAATTGTAATGGGGCATGAAGTGAATGGCCTTAGGTTGGTTTGTTCTAAAGTCATCATAGAGAGGGAGAAATCAGCCGACGGGCATAAACTAATAGTGTCGCATCTACCACATGAATGCTTCAAATCAATGTGAGTCGTGCTGAAACAGGGGGCTTGTGAGGGGACGGCTGGTGCTGGTGCTGGTGGTGGTTAGTGGCCCCGGGGCCCGGTCAGAACAGAAGCTAGCTCTCTCTCGTGCGCGCTCTCCCAATCTCTGGCTCCCTCCGGTTGTGTTTAATGATTTTGCTCTCCACTGCTGCTGCTGCTAAGATTCATGGAAATGGCCAGGAAATTAAATAGTCAAATGTTATGAATAAAAAATTAAAAAGAGAATAAAGTTTTATATATGCGGTCTAGTGCTCAAACTTTTGTGATTCTTCAGTTTGAGTCGGTGCTAAATTTGGGTCAAACTGCAATCTTAGCAGAGTCTCTACGGCAACACATAAAGGACAAACTATGCTATCAATTTTTTTTACTCTTTAAACATGTATATTTTAAGTTAAATATGTTAAATATGAGCTCAATGTTTGTGAAAATACAAGATTTAAATGGTAAGAAGTGCAGAGAAAAATCTATGGCAATTTGAATTTAGCCTACATTTTATTCACATTTTTACAAATAAAAAGGACTATTTTATGTGTCTTTATCTAAAAATAAATCTCATGAAACTTTCTTGACAAACATTTTATAACTTAAATGACATTTTACAGTCAAAATTTAAACAATTTCTGTCTGTTTTAAATAATGAAAATTTTGTCACGCTAAAGCCTAGCATGATTGACGCAAATTGGGTAAATGACTCATATTGGGGAATGACAAAGAATTGACTAAGCATAGTACTTTAAAAAATGTGTTCTTAAACCAGTGAGGCATCTTTAGTTTGTAGTTAACCAAATGAGCTATTTTAGTTTTGATTTTTGACTGTTTGATGTTTTTCCCGTCTAGTCTTTTAGGCTCCCGTAGTTTTTGATTTTGAATAGAATTTTAGAATTAGTCTTTCGTAACTGGGTTTGGTCCGTATACAGTACACGTGTTTATTTTGTAATTGCAATTTTTCTAATAGCTGTAGCGGTTAGCATGCATTAGCCTTGGAACAAACCAAACTATGCTAAACTAACATACATCCAGATCTTTTTTTTAATTATTCTTTTCAATGCAGTTTTGTGCTGCAAATAGACAACACTCTGAGGAAATTGAACTCTCTGTTGCTCCTTACATTCCTGCTACTTTTATTACCCTCTGAGGCTTCTGTAGTTTCACTCTGATTTATGTAGCTGCCATATTTTCGGTGTGACTTTCAGTGTTTTTTGTTTGTTCAACTGCAAACGTGTTATTTTGCCATAGTTTTCAGTTTTGACCCTCTAAAGTTGCTGTAGTTGTATTACCCCTTCAGGACATTGCATTTTCCAACTGGTTGAATGTTTTATACTACACTTGCTAAGCACTCACACCCATGGATGTATTAAATGAACTGGATAAGGTACGCCCCCTCTGTCTGTGTCCCAGATTGATTAGTGGTCGTGCGAGGTACTGCAGCCTCTTGGAACCAGCCTTTTTCTAAAATGTCACATTATAATCACAGACAGGACTGAATTATTATCTGTATTTAAATAAAATAGAAGGAAATGTTCTTTTCTACCGTTTCTAAAATCACCGAAATTATCGTTTTTATATGAAGTGACGTCACACAAACATGTGTGAGTCACGTGAACGAGCGTCGGACGATACAAACAGAAGCTCGTGGAAAAGGCTCGACTAGAGACACCTGTAAGTTGTATTTTATTTCATTTCAGACGCTTCACGTGTGTCTAACATGAAGAACACAATTACAATCACACAAGCTAACGCTAACACAAAAACTTGCAGCTGCTGGTCGTTCACGTCGCTCAAAGCATCATGGGGGATTGTGGTCACGTGGTGCCCTAAAGCAAAGATGGCCGCCTCCGTATCAGGAAGTAAAGCAAAGATGGCCGCCTCCGTATCAGGAAGTAAAACAAAGATGTCAGCCTCCGTATCAGGAAGTAAAGCAAAGATGGCCGCCTCCGTATCAGAAAGTAAAGCAAAGATGGCCGCCTCCGTATCAGGAAGTAAAACAAAGATGTCAGCCTCCGTATCAGGAAGTAAATGCGGAAGTAAGAAACTTTTTTGGGGTCATGCGCCAATGAGCTCACTCCATAGAGATAAACAGGGCGGCCATTTTGGATTCATCTTCCAGGTTTTATTATAGTTCTATGCTCACACCACACAGCAAGAAGGGTCAGTTTTGGATTACTGGACCTTCTTGCAGCCTGACTGGTTGACCCGGTTGATTGAAGGATGGGTCAAATGCAGAGAGGGAATTTTCGTCTCTTGAGGGGCAAATAAAGGATACATTTATAGTTCTTACATTTTAGAATAAGAATCATTTGCACTCAACTCTACCTTGATAATATCGTTATAATTCAGGCCACATTTCTCTGCGTACGGAACACCGTTGTTGACAAGGCAATAAACAATTACTGTAAGCTATTCAAACATGTGAGCTGTACTGACGAGATGAAGGTGCGTGGACTGAAGCTGTTCTTTTTATTTTTCCCTTTTTCAAACATAACGTCGTCTGTGAAGCTGTTTCTGAAGAAGAACAGCACCACACTATGACATCAGCAGGTGGGATGAAGCATTTTCAGCTCTTGGAAAGGATACGGATATGAAAATACAACTCAAATCACATTTTTAAAGGGCAAACAGCGATATACTATTGTTAAAAGCTGCCGAAAAGTCAATTTAGCACATAAGCCAGCTCTTTAAAACAAGTCGGACTACTCTTGTCACTAAAATGCAGAGAAGACAATTGGATTAAAGGGCCTATGACAGGTTGAAATACACATTTAACTAAAATGCAGTTAAGATAAATATATTTCAAATTCTCCTCAAATCTTTACAAATTTAACCCCAGTTTAGCTGTTTTTTAGGTTTTAATTTTACTCCCGTTTGTAAAGTATGACATCACACTAGGAAATTACCATAGCAACCACACTGTACATTGATCAAAACTCATCTAATGTCACAGATTTTGTTCATTTGACAAAGAAAAACACATGTGAACACCTTTATTTTGTTGGATTAAAGTTTAAAGGGTCAAAAAAGTAGTTTATTTTGTGTAAATTATGCACAACCTTTGTCTCCCCAGCGTGATGTCATCAGTTTATTTACTTCCTGTAATTCAGATACAGATTTTTCAACTTTTCTCCACAAATAGCAACTTGATTGGTGTAAAACTATAATTTGTATTTACACAAAGTATTAATGCACTGAATAAAGTCAAAATTAGAAAATCATAAAAACCCGTCACACGCACTTTAAGTTTTTACTAAAATATATACCAAATGTTCTCATGATTGGGTTCAATGTGGTTTATGTGATGCAGATATCCACTTTATCTATAGAAATAAAATGACCTGCAAACAAGGAAAGTTTACTCTGAAACATACAAACAGAAATGGGACAAGGACATTTTATGTAAACCAAAGAGAACATATATTTTAATTCAGGACAGCTTTCGTCTGGAGCCGTATGTCGGAGGTCGGAGGTCATTGTGTGCCCTGTTGAGGTGTTGCACTCTGCCTCTGGCTCTGGAGACACAGACATTTCGAGGAGAGGAGCGGCGCATATATACTCTGTGATTTAAACGATACAGAAAATGAAATGCATAATTTGTTCCACAGTCCCTTGTACCATAACTTGTGACATGACTCTTTGCGGATTTGTCTTTGTTTGCGATGTCAAATGAGCGTGCTTTTATCTCCAAAACATTTCTACTGAGACCTGGTTAGCTTACCTGCCCCAAAACCCTAAATTTAACCAAATAATCTGTTCCTAATCCTTACCCTAACCGTACCCTAATTGTGAAAAATATATTTAAAAACGTTGTATTTATTTATTTTATTTATTTGGCAGGGACAATGCAGTCACACATAGTTACAGAACAAAGCTTGTAGCTGATGCGATGCAGACAGAGTTTATAGCAAGTGCTCATTTTCAACTCCCGTCTCTGGTTGGACTTTTCTACACTTTCTACAATCAATAACAAAACACATTAAAACACATTTCTAATAAATACATAGATCAGTGCATGTTTTAGACTCGTTCTTTCACTCTCACTCATACACTTTCATACCATTTACAGATGGGTACAGTTTTGGTTTTCTTTCAACCAGCCCTTGCTGTTTTTTTAAGACACTGATTTCAGTGCCTTTTAACTCCCTATGGATTTAAATTATTTTGTAGCTGTTTAGTGTGGTATGTATTAACTACCACCTTTTAATTTTTTATGTCTACTTGAATGTGTCTTTCTTTTTTTATGTATGCATGGATGTGAGCAACGGACAGCAATGCAATTTCCTTCGGGATTAATAAAGTATTTATCTAATCTAATCTAATCTAATCTTAAAGGGCCTCTGACAGGTTGAACTACTCATTTCACTAAACTGCAGTCTAGATAAATATATTTTAAATTTGGCTAAAATACTTCACAAATTTATCCCAGTTAAGCCATATTTTTTGAGTTTTTTTGTTTTACTTCCTGGTCATAAATGATGACATCACACTAGGAAATTACCATAGCAACCACACTGTACTCTGGGCCAAATTCATCTAATGTCACAGATTTTTTTATTTATTTTACTAATAAAAATACATGTGGGCACATTTTTTGTTGAATTAATGTATAAAGGGTCAAAAAAAGTAGTTTATTTTGTTTAAATTATGCACAAACTTAGTCTCCCTAGTGTGATGTCATCAATATGTTTACTTCCTGTAACTTTCAACATATTTTTCAACTTTTCTCCACAAACTGATACTTGATTGGTGTCAAACTATCATTTATATTTACAACAGGTATTAATGCACTGAATAAAGTCAAAATTAGAAAATCATGAAAACCTGTCATACGCACTTTAAGTCTAGAGGGGAACATCTTTACATCAGAAATGCACTTGATTTCAGTGGGTCATGAGTTTGCTAGCCCAGCCATCAATGTAAAGTGACGGTCTGTGGCATAAGTAGGCTGGGGGGAAACTGAAGCGTCAGATGAAGAGAGAGACTGGCAAATCTGGTTAAAAGTTGTGTATTTAAGACGGCTAAATTTGTTCTGAAAGCTTGGGAACGTCACTAGAGGACACTGTATGTTTGATTCAGTGTGTAAAAACGATTTGCAGTTTTCTGTGTCTTATAAGTCAAATTTTGTTTTACTCTTTAAACATGTATATTTCAAGTTAAATATGAGCTCAATGTTCGTGAAAATGCAAGATTTCACTATGATTAGTACATTTTACAGACAAAACGTGTAACAATTTCTGGTTGTTTTAAATAATGAAAATGTCGTCATGCTAACGCCTAGCATGATTGATGCAGATTTGGTAAATGACTCAAATTGGGGAATGACAAAGAATTGACATTGCTGGGCTGGGCACCTTTAAAATGGTGCATGACACAAAATAAGATAATAAACAAAAAACAAACTAAAATCTATAGAGCACTGGGACAAACCTTGAAAACCAAATTTTTCGTTAAATTGATGCATTCCTTGTGCATAAATATTTGTGATTTTTAGCAGTCACCCATCGCGCAATGTCAGGAATGTGTTTTAGCTCTACTTCCTGTCATTTTCCCAACTTATTTTCCAAATTTTCTTCACAAACTATGATAAATATTCATTACAAAAACCTCAAAAGACATTTAATTTGCACCTTAAACACATTAAAGGCAAGATAGCTAGAAAGAGTCCGCGCAATCAAACCGAATATGCAATTAAAGTGCGTATGACCGGTTTCTATGATTTTCTAATTTTGACTTTATTTAGTGTATTAATACTTGTTGTAAATAGAAATTATAGTTTTACACCAATCAGGTCACTGTTTGTGGAGAAAAGTTGAAAAACCTGTTGAGAAATACAGGAAGTAAACAAACTGATGACATCACACTGGGTAGACAAAGATTATGCATAATTTACGCAAAATAAACTACCTTTTTGACCCTTTAAACATTGATTCAACAAAATAATGGTGTCACATGTATTTATCTTTGTCAAATGAACAAAATCTTTGACATTAGATGAGTTTTGGCCCAGTGTACAGTGCGGTTGCTATGGTAATTTCCTAGTGTGACGTCATACTTTACAACCAGGAAGTAAAATTTAAAATCTACAAAAAAGCAAAACTGGGGTAAAATGTGTGAAGATTCTAGCAGAAATTGAACTATATTCATCTTAACTGCATTTTAGTTAAATCAGTGGTTCAACCTGTCAGAGGCCCTTTAAGACAAGCCTTTATTGAATCCAACAACAGCACCGTGTTCTAAAACCTCATAAAACGACCCGGGAAACTCCTCCATCAAAGTGTGCGGAGCCCCTGCTGTTCCGGCGTCTCCTTCCCTTCCGTTCCGTCAGAGCTGCTCCCATAGGGCCGCTCTCCGCCTGGGTGCCGCTGGAGGACGTGTATTATTTATCTCAGGAGGCGCGCAGAGGATTCCGTAGGATAGAGAACGATGCAGGTCGATGGTTGAGACGCGTCCGACGATCCTCCGGGAATGTGGCGGGTGTGTGTGTCGTGAAAACTGGCAAGCGCGCCGTTTTAAAGAATGTACGATGTGCGGACGTGCGTTTGAGTTATACTAAAAGCTTTGTTGTTTCTCAAAAGAAAGAAGAGGTTCCGAGGCGGCACGCAGCAAATAAACGCCGTGACTTTGACCCGCTGAGTTTTAGTTCAAGGTTGGGGTTTGATTTGCGAAGGTTAGTGCGAGACGGTCGGCCTCAGAGGGATGCAAGCGGTGACGTACAGTAGATCTGGTTGCCATGGTAATGTGTAAACTTCTATAGATACAGTCAACACTTTATAGTAGAGGATTGTGGTCTAGCGCCAGAGAAAACCTTTCGAGTCAAGAGGAAGCATGATTTTTTTCCTCTCTTTTAAGATGTTTACTGGTGGATTATGTGTATTTCAAGCACAGCTGATTCAAGTAGTTGGAAAAATAGGTGTTTTTCCACAGAAGGGGTAAGAATTATAGGGACTGGGACCACATTTAAAGGCTTTTCTTGCATTGGCAGGTACTTTTCAGTCAGATCAGGAACCTTTTGTGACACAAGTACATTTACAACATTTACTTAATTGGGAAATATGTTTGATTCAGGGAAATAACTTGGACACAGTTGCTCCATAATTACAATTCTTAAGTAGTAAGTGGTGACTCAAATTTTGAAACACTGTAATTGTGTTTTATTTTGAATTTGATTGTTTGTTTGAGTCTTATGTGCAGGTGTACAGAGCTCAAAAGGAGCAAGATGAAGGTAAAAAAAAGAGTCTTTTGAAACCCTATACTTAAAGGGGCCATGACAGGTTGGACCACTCATTTACCTAAAATGCAGTTAAGATAAATATATTTCAAGTTTTGCCAAAATTCTTTACAAATGTTATCCCGGTTTAGCAGTTTTATAAGTTTTAATTTCACTTCCTGGTTGTAAATAATGACATCACACTAGGAAATTACCATAGCAACCACACTGTAAACTGGGCTAAAACTCATCTAATGTAAACGCACTGCCGTTTGACGAGAACTCCGTTAAAGCTAATGACGAACGAGGGAAAAGTCTGACGCTAAAATGTTACATAAAGTAGATTGATTTGTGTAAAATGTTTAATGAACACGAGCAACAACAAGTCAACAACACAACGATTTCCTGGTCAGTCTGAAAACGGCTTTTTAGTCGAGTAGAACTTATTTTCTGTTGAGCTCGTGTGAACTAATACAACGGAAACAAGACAGCGGCGCGTAAGGCAACTTCCGGAATAAGGTGAATTGAATTTGTTAAATGGTAGACCGGGTTTGTCTCAAGGGTAGAGTTTAGATTGGGTCCAAAAGATCCAGCCCGACACAGAACCGCATGACAAAAGACTGTACATTAAACATAAGTGACTTGTTTTCGAGATGTTTTGAGCCTCTCGGGCACATGTAGTTTGGACTTTGACCCTCTCAGACAGCTTCAGTTTGAGTTTTGACCCCCTCAGGCTGTTATAGATGAACAGTTGATCTTCAGTGATAGATTTTTTTACTGGCTATCGTACAAAAATACTGGACCTTTAAAGTCGTGACCCTCTGGGAAGAACGGCGTATATAGCGCGTTCTGCTGCGACTGTTTGATCCTCTAAAGTTTTACAGTCCACTTTTGACTTTCTCTTGTACAGTTTGATCAAGCCATTGTCGAGATTTGACAAACTGTTCAACCCGCAGGCTTTTTTACTTCTAATTTCAACCTTTTGAGACTGCTATATTACACCGAGCCACTGTTAAAATTGAGTTTGACCTTCAGATGTTGCTCTTACAGTTTGATCCTTTTAGGCCACTGTAGTTTGAGTTGCACCCCAGATACGGAGCTTAATGGTTCTGCTGCCATGGCGACGACGGCACAGAGGAGGGCTGCGGTTACATCAATGCCAGGAAGTGTAGGGGAGAGAGAGTGCACTCAAACGAACGCTTATAGCAGAGGGCTATTCAACTTTATTTCATTTTGGCCCCCGGGGCCAGAAACGGAAAAACTAAGCCAGGACTAAACCAGGTCTAAACCAGGACTAAACCAGGTCTAAACCAAGACGAAACCAGGTCTAGACGAGAACAAAACCAGGTCTAAACCAAGACTAAACCAGGTCTAAACCAGGATGAAACTAGGTCTAAACAAGGACTAAACCTGATATAAACCAAGTCTAATCAACGTCTAAACCAGGTCCAAACCAGGACTAAAACAAGTCTAAACCAGGTCTAAACCAAGATGAAACCATGTCTAAACCAGAACAAAACCAGGTCTAAACCAGGACTAAACCAGATCTGAACCAAGTCTAAACAAAGACGAAACCAGGTCCAAACCAGGACTAGAACAGGTCTAAACCAGGTTGAAACCAGGTTTAAACCAGGATGAAAGTAGGCTAAACAAGGACTAAACCTGATCTAAACCAAGCTATACAAGGACTAAACCAGATCCAAACCAGGACTAGAACTGGTCTAAACCAAGATGAAACCAGGTACAAACCAGAACAAAACCAGATCTAAACCAGGATGAAACTAGGTCTGAACAAGGACTAAACCAGATCTAAACAAAGTCTAAACCAGGACTAGACTAGGTCTAGTCCTGGTTTAGACTAAAACAGGTCTAAACTAGGTCCAAACAAGTACTAAACAAGAACTAGAACAGATCTAAACCAGCTCTACATCAGGTCTAAACCCATAACAAGAGATAAAATATTTTCTATATTTCTGGAAGCTGCTGCGGGCCGGATCATGTCCCTCGGAGGGCCTGATTTAGCCCCCGGGCCTTACATTGACTAGCCCTGGCTTACAGGAACAAAGTTGGAAATATTCACTCTTCACCTTTATTTCAACCCTAAAGTTCTTTCCGTAGTTAATCTTGACCCTCTCAGGCCGCCGTTATTTGAGTTTGGACGGCGCTTTAATGTTCTTTCGCTTCTTTTCATGCATGTGTGTATCTTGGGTCCTAATCCTGTAAGCTCACTTGTGCCACATCACTTCCATTGTGTCTCCAGACAAAGACTTTCTGTTCACAACACCAGCACTAATCACAGCATCCCTCTCTCCATCTCTCTGCTTCACTCTCTCTCCTCCTCTCTGGACCCTATCCCTCGTTCTATCGCTCTTATCCTCTTCTCTTAAGTGTGTTTCTCTCTATCGCTTCATCCCTTCTCTCTCTCCATCCCTTCTCTCTCTCTGTTCATTGCTTCTCTCTCTTCATCTCTCTCTGGACCCTATCTCTCGTTCTATCGCTCTTATCCGCTTCTCTTAAGTGTGTTTCTCCCCATCGCTTCATCCCTTCTCTCTCTCTCGGCCCCTCCTTGTCTTTATTTCTCTCACTTCATCCCTTCTCTCTCGCTCTATGCATGTATCTGTTCTCTCTCTTATCGTTCCTACTCTCTCTCTTCACCCTGTATCTCTCTCTTTATCTCTTCTGTTTTTCTTCATCCCTTCTCTTTCTTTATCCCTTCTCTCTCTGTTTATTGCTTCTCTCTTTCTCTCCATCCCTTCTCTCTCTTCATCTCTTCTCTCTCCATTACTTCTCTTTATCTCCAGACCTTCTCTCTCGCTCTCTCTCCATCCCTTCTCTTTCTTTATCCCTTCTCTCTCTCTGTTCATTGCTTCTCTCTATTCATCTCTCTCTGGACCCTATCCCTCGTTCTATCGCTCTTATCCGTTTCTCTTAAGTGTGTTTCTCTCTATCGCTTCATCCCTTCTCTCTCTCTCTCTTGGTCCCTCCTTGTCTTTATTTCTCTCTCCTCGTCCCTTCTCTGTCTATATCTTACTTCATCCCTTCTCTCTCGCTCTATGCATGTATCTGTTCTCTCTCTTATCGTTCCTACTCTCTCTCTCTTCACCCCGTATCGCTCTCTTTACCCCTTCTGTCTTTCTTCATCCCTTCTTTCTCTCCATCCCTTCTCTTTCTTTATCCCTTCTCTCTCTTTGTTCATCGCTTCTCTCTTTCTCTCCATCCCTTCTCTCTCTTCATCTCTTCTCTCTCCATTACTTCTCTTTATCTCCAGACCTTCTCTCACGCTCTCTCTCCATCACTTCTATCTCTATCTCCCCTTCATGTCTTTAGCCCTCTCTCTCCATCCTTTCTCTCTTTCCATCCCTTCTCTCCCTCTCTCTCTCCATCCTTTCTCTTTTTCTATTCCTTCTCTCTCTCTTTATCCCTTCTCTCTATCTATCTGCCCTCCCTCTCTTTAAACCTCGCTCTGTCATCCCTTCTCTCTCTCCCCCTCTCTCACTCATCCTTTCTCTCTTTCTTTCCTTCCTTTCTCTCTTTCTGCCTTTTCTCTCTCTCCATCCTTTCTCTCTTTCATCCCTTCTCTCCCTCCCTCTATCCCCTCACTTTCTATCCTTTATCTCTCTCTCCCTCTCTCTATCTCTACATCCCTTTTCTCTCTCTCCACTCTTTCACTCTCCTTCCCTTCTATCTCTCTCTTCCTTTCCATCCCGTCTCTCTCTCTCTCTCTCCACCCCCACTCTCTCTACATGTCTTTCTCTCTCTTCGTCCCTCCTCTCCCTTCTCCCTCCCCTCCCCACTCTCTCTCTCTCTCTGTCTCCCCCCCTCCCTCCCTCCCTTCCTTCCTGGACTTAGTGTTGATATCCTTGTGTGTTTCCCTCTCTGACAGCTCCTCCATGGTTCATGTGTTTGGGTCCTGTCTGTGCCGTGTCCTGTCACCACCAGTGAGAGGAAGATAAAAAAAAGAAAAAAAAACAGTGAAAAAATCTTTCATTTCGGAGAGGATGAAAGAGTCTTTAGACATCAAACGCCGCCGGGCCTATGTGGCTTAGATTGCCTCTCGCGCTTCCTCCCCAACACCCTCTGTGTTTTTTGTTTTTTTTTCCCTCAGTAGAAAAAATAAAAATAAAAAATAAGGATCTGGAGTGCTTAAGTCGTGATGGCAGAAACTTGGCGCAGAGCTGGACAATTAGCCTGATTAAAGCGCTGTCATTTTGCATAATGGAGTTAGCGTGAGACGTGATTGGACGATCCTTGTCCCCTCCTCCTCTTTTTCCGAAGCGTCTGCATCTGTTTTTGTCCGTCTGAAAGATAGAGGCATATTTTTTCTCGCATAAATAAGAATTGAAAATGCACACTTGGTTCTGGACATGGTTTTGATGTGAGCGAAAGAGATGGGCTCAAAAGTCGGCGTGCATGTGCTGCCCGTGGTGTAGTCCCATGAATAAACAAGAGACAGATTGCCCTGGAGTTTGCATTTTGACTTTATTTTTAGTTTTTCGGTTTTGTGCGTTTCAAAATTGCAAACGTTTTACCTGTGTGCTTACAACGGCGGATTGTTTCTGTCCACCGTCCTCTTCTTCCAGATTCCCTTCGTCGTCAGAGTTATCCGTGAGGCACAAAGAAACCACCGCCATCGTCGTCACCGTCTTCTTCATTGCTGTCCACTTCAAATCCTCGTCTAGTCTCAAAGGGCGGCGAGCTGACATGTGAGAGCGGGACGGAAACTGTGGCCGTTTCATTGGTCCGTACAGGCCATAATTGCCTCGGGCCCCCAATAAGATGGCCTTCCGGATCATCATAGACGCAAGACTCTGAAACAGTTCTCTCAATATCACAATAAAGTGGTGCAGTGTGCTTTTAAACAAGAAAAAGATCAACAAAATAGTCTTTAGCTAAGAAAGCTAAACAGTAAATAAAATAGAACAAATGAAAAGTTACTTAATCAGCTGGAACAAACGGGAAATATGATCTAATTTCTTAAATATTTTCCGGGGAATGACCTCCAAACCCCCCTGTTTAAAGCCTTTTAGAACATAGAGTATGAATTTGAATTTGCTAATTTATACAGTAGATAGTTTGTGTTGCTACCGGCTAATATTATGATGCAGAGCTGTTCGTTTTGCAATACCAGACCATTTTCACAAACATCGCAAAATGTATTATTACAATAAGACAATATTAGACAATACACCAACTGCACATTAAAACCCGTTTTATTTGTTGGCTAATTTGTAAACAATGATTTTCCTCCCCATGCATAATTATATTTAGTCTCTCATAGACTTTACTCAACCACAATGCATTTTATTACCACCAAAATAGATTAAAGCGTAAAAATGCAACTGAGAAAAAACATGACATGCTTTGGAGGGCCCCCGCTGCCCTTGGCCCCGGGGAAACCAGTACCTTTTACCCCCCCCCAGTCCGACGCCCCTGCAGCTGTGCGAAGAAAAAGTACAATTCAAGCACGATTTACATTTTATTCGTGAAGAAAACATTATTTACGTTTGGGTGACGTCAGTAGCGAACCCCTGCAAGCTGAACCTCTGCACGGACTAAAGCAGAGGTCCCCAACCTTTTTATCACCGCGGATCGGTCAACGCTTGACAATTTTACTGCGGCCCGGTAGGGGAGGGGGCGTTTATCATAATAAACGTAAATCCACTCTGTTCCTGCTTTTTTTCTTTCAAAATAGTCCAGGGGCTTGTCTTTTAATCCAGGGTGCTTGGTCTCTAAGTGAAGCAGCTTTGAAGGCTTCATGGCCTCAGTAGAGCCGTAGGATTCACGTAGGATTCACGTAGGATTCCTGGTATTGTCTTGTTTCTTACTCATTTTGTTGCTTGTGGGTTAAATTGTAGCTCAAATGACCGAGATGTGACCATCGATCAGCCCCAAAAATTCAAGCCCGACCCACCGAGCCCGCGCGACTCAGCCCGACAGCAGAGCGGAAAACGTGGACCCAAACCCGGCCCGAATTGCGGGTCGGGTTCTGGCCAAGAATCTAAGCTCTTATGTATCCTAGACTAGAGAATCCGGTCCTTTTTCAAAATAAATGATCGCTCAGACTCTGATAATAAATTAACTATTTGTTGTGCGGCCCGGTCCCAATTGATCCGCGGACCGGTCCGGGGGTTGGGGACCACTGGACTAAAGGAAACACAGCGACACAGTGAGTTAGCGTCCTCAGCGCTAACTCACTTTGATTACGGCTCTGAGGTCTTGTGCTCCAAAGAAAGACGTTCATAAACTTCAAGTGCTGCTCTCTGCGCTGCTCACCACGTGCGAATGTTAACCGTGTGCATCGAACTCTGTCATGGTTGACGGTTGGACAGTTATTGAAGAATCTGCTCGTCTTTTCTCGTCAAACAAAAAGTGCAGTACGTATTTGTAGGACCGGATGTGCCGTAACTTTATTTCTTCAAATGTTTTGTTTTGAGTCACTTGTTTTCATCAGTTTATTTATTTATTTATTTTTTTTTTTTTCTGCTTTACTCTCTGGTCGTGTTCTGTGTTTTATGTGTTGTATGTTTTTGTCTTTGGAATTGAAAAAAGAAAAAGAAAATGCATAGAATAGAATATTTTAAGATGTTTTGTACAACTGCTTCACAATCTGTACTGTCGACCTTATACCTTAACAACGATAAGTCATTTTTTGGACGATTTTTATTTGATTTATCTATTTTTTCGTCTCATTCTACTCGCCAGACCCTGCTGCATCCGTTGGTGTTACTCCACCCTCCATCCTCGGCCGATCAGAAAGATTTGTGCAGCCAAAAAACACTTCCCGGCTGTAAGACACCTCTGTGATAAAGTGCTTTTGCTAGTTTCCCAAAAACCTTGAAAAATGATGGGCTGTAATGCTACGAGGCCAACAATATGTTCATTTTTTTGTATTATTCATTTGTATTTTCATGTATGCTAATGGATCCCTGGAAGACGAGCAACTACAAAACCTGAGAAGTTTAGTGTTAGTGGATTCATAACTTTTTTTGTGACCTGCATGAGTGGATGTTAGCGTCAAAAAAGAGTCTGGATCTATGCTACAAATTGGACATTAAGTCTGGAATCTTCTCAAGTCCTGGTAAGTGTTTTGACGTCTTCTTTGACCTTTAAAGAGTATTAGTTAGATGTCATTTTTGGTATAGCTCGAATAAGACGCCCTTCCCGATCGGCTCTGAAACAGTTCTCTCAACATCACAATAACATGGTGCAGTGTAGTTTTAAGCCCAGCCCGATATCCCCAATCGCCCCCGCCATGAATATCATGTGTTTAAATCAGCTGAACATCTGTTGCACCAACGCAAGGAAAAAATGGGCTGATTTCTTAACCCCTTTCAGATCTGACCTGTTTTTCCTAAAACGTCGGAGTAAAATGAGCCGCATTTCAAACTGAAGCTGTTTCTGAATCCTTTAGATGGACTCTTTGTGAAGCTGAAGCACTGTGTAGTTTCTAATTACATGTGTGAACAAGCTCTGCAAGGAGGAAAGCCAAAATTTAAAGTCCACCTAAATTTTCTTTGTTAAATATAATAATAAGTAAAGCTGGTGTTTGTAGGTTTTGCCTGATTGACACTAGTTTGGGCATTTGCTTGCCTGGCAAGTCCAGAATCAGAATTAGCTTCGGCGTAAGGTGCAACATAAAGCAATGAATAAAATATAAAAAATATATAAAAAGGCATGCATAAAATTAAGAATCAAATAGACTAATGATATATAATAATGATATATCTATGTATTATTTATACAGATATATCAGTCTGGTCGCCCTGCCCTCTGCCGTGCCTCGAGTTAACTCTAAAACGTACCGAGCAATCAGATTTGTTTATTTCAGTGACGCAAACGGCGTCACTCTAGTGGGAATCCATGTACAACTCTGACTAAATTTTTCTAGATTTTAGTGTAAATTTTTTATTTGTGCTTTTGGAGTAAAAACTGACTCCAGAATGGTTTATGTGACTGTAAATAAGTGGGTTACAGCCATCAGATGTAGATGAAAAGGAATAAATTAACAAAATATCCAAATTCACAACTGGTTAAATATTTTTCCGGGGAAGGACCCCCAAACCCCCCTGTTTAAAACTGTCTAAACATTTAGCTGTTGCACACATAAATTTGAATTTTCCAATAGTTCATTTACCATCCCAAATGTATAAGCACATGTAAAAGAAGAAAAAAACCAAAACAACAACAATTCAAGAGACACCACAGTAAAGTTATAGAAAATCCCACTTTGCCATGAGCCCCTGAAATGTCCTTTGAGCACCACTGAAGGACAGCCTCAATACATCCATACAAAATACAGACAGCTGCACTGAAGGATGGGTCAGATACGGAGGACAAATTCAACAACAGGGACCATAAAGTTTCCCTAACGTTACAAAAACCCAACACACTCTTTCATAGCCATCAGCTGAATTCAAAAAGTACACCATCGCATCCAAAACGTGGAGTCAAAAAGATTCCGCCAGATTAAAACCCTTGCATTTTCCATAATTTATCTTCAGCCGCTTCAGCCATTTCCGTCTGAAGGCACGAAACACAATTCTTCCCTGCATGAACGCGTGTTTAAAAAATGCACCTGACTCGGGTTGGACATGGTTTGGATGTTAGCGAACACAGATCTGTTTAGGAGTCAGGAGGCAGCGCTGTGGAAGGCTCGGCTGTTTGGACATGACAAATAGTGCGGGTACAAGCGGCCGTATAGCATGCACCGATAAACATTGACATTATTTTATCGGCGGGAAAAATGTGCACACTCTTAACATCCAAATAAAGCGCTCGCTATCTGTGTGAACAGCATGCATGTGGAAATCACCAGTCAAAACAGTTTTTATCCCGACCGTGCAGAGAATGAACTTATGTATGTATGAGGTACAAGATAAGGCCGAAAGTATTACAATGTCAGAACAATGTTAGAATGAGTGACTTTTCTGGCGGAGGCTACTTTTTCTCTACACTTTTATTGCTTTAAATGTTCCACAGCTTGATATTAAAGGGGCTATATTATTAACTTAAAGGACACATTCTGCTACAGTGACTTTTTTGAGCTTTAAACCATGTTCTAACGATGTTCCGTCATCAAAAACATACCTGAAGTAGCATTCGGTTGCATTCACGCTGTTCTGAGGAATGTTTATTAGAAAATCCTCTCCCTCCAAGCATCAAACACACTTCCTGCTGAACTTCCGGGATTTTCGGACGTATTTTCAGACTTCATACGTCACTTATTAGAGAGTATTACACCGCTTTCAGTGCTTAAATCATCGCCAAACTCATTCTGAGCATGTCCGTCTCTAAACACGATAACTGCTGCAGCAAATCAATGACAATTTTTTCCGCGCTAACTTCACTAGATTGTATATTGCGCTGATTCCATCTGCTGGTTGGATGCATTCAGTAAGTGTAATTTCATAGTGACTGATAACACAAGTCATAGAAACTTTTTTTTTTAAACTTCAGATGGCAAATTTAAGGCACCTAAGAGCATGTTTAAATGCTAACAGCAATATGAAAAATGCAGAATATATTTCCTTTAAAGGGGTTATATTGTCAACTTCATTGAGATTCTAACCTTTTAATATGTTTCCTCCTCATTAATTAACTCAAAGTTATATTTTGATTGATTCATGAATGTAAAACAGAATCATTAACAGAGTAAAAGTAAAATTCAACAGATTATTATTATTTTTGAATTTCAGTACAACTTTTAAATATTCATTGTGAAATACCATTGCTCTGGTGTTTGAAAGATGTGTAGAAAGCCTGAATAACACATTATATTGGATCTTTAATCAGCATATGTGCAGGTTTAAGCCCCACTGCGTAACATTTCTTGAGTGTTGTGAAGTGCTCTGTCGTCTATAGGTCAAAAGTACACTGGAAAGTATGAGAATGGTGGACCTTTCGACATTCCTGTGTGTTTAACGCCAAAGTCAACAGAAAAGACACTGAAGTTAGACAAACAACAATCTAACACCACATTTATTTTCAATGAAAAGGCCAGATCGAAAAATGTGCGGAGAAAGAGAGTGGGCAAAGTTAAAAAAAAAACAGTCTCTATGACCTGAGTGATGGCAAACTGGGACCGTTGCCATAGTAGTTAAAGATGCACTGTGTAACTTTTCCTGCTAGGTGATATCCCTTTTCTAGAATGTTAGACTTTTCTATGGTGAATGCATGTTTTTCAAGATGCTTTTGTGCAATAAAAATACTGATAATAAATGCTTGGTAGATTTAATGTGGAACATTCCCATCAAAGCAACAGGCTGCTCCACCCCACACCAGAAAAGTTAGAGTGCACCTTTAACAAATCAAGACAAAATAAACATTTGAATGGCATAGATATTAAAAGAGACTAAATTCTCTCTCTGCCGTTTCCACAAACCAGTGGTGTAGCCAGAAATTCGACATTGGGAGTGACTCCAAAACAGTACGTACTGTTACTAATATTGTAACATCACATTAGAAATGATACTAAAGTATAATATCATTAGCCTTAGGCTAATGAGCTCTGACGTCAATAGATCTTTATCTATTCACTGCACAGGATACTTTGTTTTAGTCCTCTTTTGTGTGAAAGGAAAATGCACCTCTTTAAGACAAAGGGGCTGGGGGTCCTTCCCCAGAAAATCTTTCACAATTTGTGAAAAAGAACCCCTGTCTGTGAGCAACACGTCACACTTGTCTGTGGACAGACCCTCAAACTATGGCTTGGAGAACACACTCAAACGATGATGATGAAGCCAACCCCCATATTTAAGAATATAAAATGTTTATTCCATGATATTTACGTTGATTCTTACCAGAAGCACAGAACACCAGAAAACTCGACTTACCCAAAGGCTTTAGCTCATGATTCTAGTTTTACTCACTAATTATTAGCTAAAATAAACTCCTAAAAGCTTCACGCACTCAACAGTGACTTAACAAGGCTTTGACCTAAATGCGGTTGATAGATCGGTATCAGCCTTAAAGGACACATATTCTGCTACAGTGACTTTTTTGAGCTTTTAACCTTGTTCTAACCATGTTCTGTCATCAAAAACACACCTGGAGTTGCATTTAGCTGCATTCAGGCCATGATCCCTTGATCCGTGACGTTTTTTTTTCAGATTTCATACATCACTTATCCGAGAATCTTCCGCTGTTTTAAGTCCTTAAATCATCACCAGACTCGCTCTGAGCATTTCTGCCTCTAAACACGACACTGCTGCTGCCACACTCAGCGTCAGCTCAGACGGCAGAGAAACATGTTCATGTCGTGCATAATAAACTTTTTTTTAAAGAGCACGTTTAAAGGCTTATATCAACATGAAAATGCATACAATTTTCCTTTAACTGTCATTGTTCATAACCTGTTTTTTTCCCCCCAGGATATTGCTAACGGTTATTAAAAGCACACAGGGGACAGGCTCGGCAGTCCCTCAAATCTTCCCAGACTAAGCGAGTTGCTAAGTGACTGAACATCATCTATTAATTATATGTCAAAGGTTAAATGTCCTAAAATGGTGACTAAAATAGGAAATGGTTTGCAAAATCTGAAATTTAGGGGACACCAGCAGTGCTCTTCACGTCTCAATTTTAGTCAGAGCTGCTGTCTTTAAATAGCTTTCCTAATTGTACCCAAATGTTCCAGAATGAAGCCGCTCGTTTGACAATTAATTACAGATTCATCACGGTTACATAGCAACCGTTTGGCTCCAGCAAACATGGCCAGTGTCAAAGCAACCTTTTATTAGCGCGGTGTTTTTATGATGACAAACATTGAGTCCACTGATTCAGTCCTCCCTCCACGCTTCAGGATCGTGACGCAAAATAAGTAAAATATCGGAGCAAATACACGTTTTATTTTAGCACTTTGTTGTTAATATTCTGTTTTAAATAATAGAGAACGATTACTAGGCAGTATTTTTGGCAAGTTAGGTGTTTATTTGTGCACTGTCTGCATCTATTAACAAAGTATTTTATCTATCATGAACCAGGAAGTAAGAACCGAAAGCAGCACTCTGATTGGCTGAGCTTTGCCATCTGAATAAAGCAGTTCTATATCTGTGCATGACACCGAAAAAGTAAAAAAAAAAAGTTTTGTGAGAGCTCGGAACAAGTTAGACAGATTTAAAGGCATACTTCCTCCGTCCTCTGAGTTAAATCATGTCGCACACCTCAGCTTTAAACTTTAGTAACGAGTTCATAACGGATTAAACACATTTCAACTTTCAAAATGTTATTGTTTTAAGCTGTTTTCAATGGACCACCACTACTACTACTACTACTTTTCTGTGATGATGGTGGGCACATGATACAAACTGACGGTTTAAAGCACAATCAACCTACCGTATTCCTCCGGGCTCTCTCTCTTTCACCGGTCTGTTGAACTCTTGTGTTTCCTGCTAGAGCGCCCCAAGAGGCCGTTCCTGGAAAAATACATAAATTAGCCGCATTGCTGTATTGACCTTATTCTGCCCCGCCCACTTTTGCCGTTTTTTGCACTTTTGTTGTAAACGCACTTCCGTTTGACGAGAACTCTGTTAAAGCTAATGATGAACGAGGGAAAAGTCTGACGCTAAAATGTTACATAAAGTAGATTTATTTGTGTAAAATATTTAATGAACACGAGCAACAACAAGTCAACAACGCAATGTCAGTCAGTCTGAAAACGGCTTTTTAGTCGAGTAGAACTTATTTTCTGTTGAGCTCGTCTGCTCCATGTGAACTAATACAACCGAAACAAGACGGCGGCGCGTACGGCAACTTCAGGAATAAGGAGAATAAGGCGCAGGGTTGAAATCATGACAAAAAAGTAGCGGCTTATAGTCTGAATTTTACGGTAAACAAAACAAACAAATAACATTAAAATGACAAGTTATGGAAAACAATCGCACATTATTAAGTCAGCCTCAAATGCTTTCATCTTGGTTTTTACGGCATTTAAGGACAAGAACTCCAGTCCAGTCAAGGAAAAGGAGCCGAGCAGACAAAGACCTTCTTCCCCAGATCTGTGCGAGCGAAAAGAACAGCTCATCGTTCGATCGTCTGAAATGTCTCTTTGCTGACATTTGGCTCACCATTACCATGTGCTCTGGGACTGTCCTACTGCCCAGAAACACCGGACTGAGATCGATGGGGCGCTGTTTTCGGCATCAGGCTGGACTTCAGAAGTACGCATTTGGGCCTCAAAACCGGCCATGGACACCACAGATGGATACCTTTGGAGCATATTATGGCTTCAGGGGAAAAGAATGTCATAAAGAAACCAACAATAAAGGACTGGACTGACATCATTACTGACAAGCGAAAATGTATGTTCTTTAATATTATTTTATTGTGTCTCTTGTGTGAATATTTGACGGTGAGGCACTACAGGTGAATAGGAAAAAATCTTAAATTTAAAGATATCAATTGTAAACTTCTCCTGTAGTTTAGTCACATAAATTTAAGAAAAAAAGATATTACAAGTTTTTCATCATGTCATGTTTTCGTGTGGAAATAAGGCATTTTTTGTGTAAAAATCGCCAAAAATACATGTATTTGGGACATATAAACCTGAAAAATGGACAGAACCAGGTTTTCATTTCTTGGTTCATTTTGTACACATATAGTTACAAAAAAATTTACAGAGGGGACTAGATTGGACTGAAAATTGCTCTAAAAATTCAAATTTTGCCTCATTTTTTAACTTAAAACTTCAATAAATCAGTTTTAGAATTAGATATCAAACAATCCTTCAGTACGTTTTGATTGTAAAGTTTGGTGTGCGCTCTACTTTAAGGCTGATCTTTACACTGCAAAAAGGGATAATCTAATTTAGTTAAATTTACTTGAATTAAGCAAATTAATCTTAAAAGTCAAATTTTAAGATTTTTTCACTTGATAGGACTACATCAAATTGACATTATTTGACTTGTTTTAAGTAAACTTGATAAGTAAAATAATCTTATTCCACTGGCAGATAATTTCACTTAAATTAGGGTAAAAAGGTCTTATTTTGAGTTTATTTTTCTTATTTTTTGATAGGCCTTTTTTGCAGTGTATGGCTCTGTGAGAGAAAAATTTTAGGCATTTTAAGAAAACGGCCTTTGAAGTCACAATGTCCCAGAGAAATACATGGATGAAGTGGGTTAAATGGAACAATAAAACATTTTAAAGAGCAGATTGAACACGTTTGTTGTTTCCACATGCAAGCCTATATGTTGAGAGAGCAAAAAAAAATGAAAAAATTGTGTCTGGCTTTAAAGGTCCCATAACATGCAAAATGGACTTTTCAGAGGTTTTAACCTTCCTCCAGTGCTATTTGGGCCTCGTATGTTGTGCCCAAAGTGGTTTTTTGATTGATTCCCTCATGTTTTCACTAGAGAACTGTCTTTTCCGTCCCCTCGGCTGAGCAGCAGACGGGGGCTCCTCACTAAGATGACGTGGTGTTTAAGCCACGCCTCCAGGAAGCGCGCAGCCGCAGAATAAAAACAGCTAATGCTAATGCTACACAGTAATTACACGATGGATACGACAGATAGAAGAGTTAGCTTGTTATTTACCAAACGGCACGTCCGTGGTTGAGGCCCTGGAGCACGTCAAACTCCAGGTCAGATCCAGGACGTAGGACTCAGCACGACGCACCGTCAGGACGAGAAAATGTTTATTCAGTGTTTGTGTATCGCTGTTTACCGGAGCACACGGCGCATGCACCATCTCCACTCTAGGCTTCGGCACGGGTTGGGCGGGGGAGGCAGCCTGCTCTCTGTTCGGGGGGGTCAGATCTCAGAGTGAGCCGTTTGCTTTTGCAGGAGGGGGGCCAGTCCAAGAAATGGGTGTTTTTTGTAAACTGTTATGTTATGGATATTACACAACGAGAAAATGTATCAACAAAGCCCTTAGAATAGACTGTGTGAAGGGGAAAAGAGCAGGATATGGGACCTTTAAAGACCCTGTGCAGTTCTGCTTGGAAAAAAGAGCTTTCGATCTCAAGTCAAAAAAGGTTAATACACAAAACCGTCCTGGAGTAAATGCCAACAATAATCAACAACAATCCCACATACAGCAGTGCATCTTGACTCAATTTTCGTTCTTCTTGCGAGTGGACTTTATTTAGACTTTTTCCACGGTGTACCATTGGACGAGACAGCAGCGTTCCTCCCCGTTGGCTCACTGTTGGGATCCTTTCTGCCTGTGTACAGCTCGTGTGTGCTGCAGCGAGCTCGGCAACGGTCCGCTCAGCTCTTCTGCATTGCACCACTCTCCTTTCCCCCCTTCTCTTCCCTTCTCTTCTCTTCTTCTCCTCAGACAAGCGCTGGCTCCCGGCGGACATCATCAGCCAGGGAAATACCTCCACACCACAGGGGGGAGGGCAGATGTGAGCCAAGACCGAGGAAGGAGATGAAAGTAGGTGAGGTGATGTATGTACGGGGAGGAAGGAGTCGGAACACAGCACAAATACGGCCAGATACTACAGGCAAAACATCCTTTTTTGGTTTTTTTTGGTCAGTTTGCTCTCTCGACATATCAGCTTTTCATGTGGAAACAACAAACATGTCCAGTCTGGTCCTAAACATGTTTTATTATTTCATTTAATCCACTTCATCCATAGATTTCACTGAAACATTATAACTTCAAATGTATTTTTTCCCACAGAGACAAAAAGATCAGCCTTAAAGGAGCTCCTACACACCAAACTTTACAATTAAGCAAGATTTTGATGGAACATACTGAAAATGTTGTTATTCAGTTATATCTGAAAGTTCATTCTGTCTTCTTGTAAATATTAAAGGGGCTGTGCCTGATTTTTACTGTTTTGAAACGTGAAAAAGCAGTATATTGTTTGTTTTAATGTCTTTACATCAGTCACATGTATCTCTCACTTTCTTAATGCAGTCTCAGCATCGTAAATATTCACTGCAATGAGTTTATACGCATTTTCACGAGTCTCTGAGGTAGTTTCGCCGTCCTGGGTAAAGCTAATAATCATCGCTAACTCTGCACTTCCTCCCTCTCGGAAAATAAAATGCTCTATTAAAAGATGCAGTCTCATTTACTGTTTACTAATTCCATGCAAAAAAATCTGGTACACAAACTAGTCCTGTTGTTTACGTTTCATAACAGTAAAAATCAGGTACAGCCCCTTTAAGTTGTGAGTTTCTTCTAATAAGACAGTTGTAAATAGCTATAAGCTCATAGAGATGTCAGATGTTGTTCAGTTTGACAGATCTATCAAACTGACCACGCCTGCCCCCTGGTGGTCTCTGGACAAGTGAGTCCCATGCACGAGCCAAAGTATAAGCCCCCTCGTCTCTGTTGATGGTCCAGATATCGCAGATTTGAGATTTTCCTGTGCTGCCTTTTCTTTTTCTGATCTTGTTAGTCGTCCCTGTGTTTCCTTTTCACACTCTTTCTGTTCTGTGTTCCTTTTTCCTTGTGTTGAATGTTCTCCCAGTCTCCCTGTTGGATATGGTCCTTAGGGTTATGTTTGCTGTGAGGATGAAATGGTTCTAAGCTGATGTGGTTATTATTCCTGTCTCTGCAAGTGGTTTGAGAAGTGATTTCGGTGTCCGTTGCTCTTCTTACGTTGGGTTTTAGCGTAAAATGTGTCTGTATCTGTTAAAAGTGCGTCCATTTTCTTCTCGTATGTGTCCATTGTCCTGCCATTATCTGCTGAGATTATTGTTAGGTCTTTTCGCTGGTTAGTGCGTCTATGGCTCGTCTTTCGTCTGTGGTTGTGTGTCTTACCGATTTGAATATCCCTGTTATCGTGTTCCGAAGTTCCGCCTTTTTTCCCCCCCGAGTCGTGCCAATTCTGTCGCTATTATTGGAATTTTTCTGTGGTATTTAGTTCGGTCTTATTGTGAAATCCAGTCCTTTTTTCAGTACGTTTTGTTCCGTTTTTGTGAGTGCGCGTTGCTTCTAATATTACGTTTATCTTTGCTTATCGTTTTTGATTAGTTTGTCCAATTTACCATTCCTTGGTTTTTGCCGAATTCACCCTCGTACGTTCGTTCATCCAGTCCTTTTTCAATTTTTTCCATTTTATTCTTTATCGTCCTTATCCGTTCCTCTAAAAGGTCTCGCCCTGCTGTGTTTATTATTTTCTTTGCATTTTTGTTCGAATCGGGTTCTTTATTTCCAGGCTCTTTGGTGTTACGTCTTCGTCTCTGCACCTCAGGCTGAATCGTAGGGGATTTTTATAGCCGGCTTGGGTTCTCTTCATCTTCTCCAGACGGCGGAGTTCTTTGAGACATTTTTTTGCCACATCCTTCGCGTATTATATTTGGAAAGTTCATTCTGTCTTCTTGTTAATATTAACTTGTGAGTTACTTCTAATAAGACAGAGGTGACGTCTGATGGATGTGACGTGTCTCTGGTCAAACGTTGTTCCCAGGCTGCTGATTTATTCAAGGTTTAAAGGGCCTATGACAGGTTGAAATACACATTTAACTAAAATGCAGTTAAGATAAATATATTCACATTTCTACTAAAATCTTTACAAATTTTACCCCAGTTTAGCTATATTTTAGGTTTTAAATTTTACTTCCTGGTTGTAAAGTATGACATCACACTAGGAAATCACCATAGCAACCGCACTGTACAGTGGGCCAAAACTCATCCAATGTCACAGATTTTTTCATTTGACAAAGAAAAACACACATGAACACCTTTATTTTGTTGAATCAAAGTTTAAAGGGTCAAAAAAGTTGTTTATTTCGTGTAAATTATGCGAAACCTTTGTCTCCCCAGTGTGATGTCATCAGTTTATTTACTTCCTGTAATTGTCAACGGATTTTTCAACTTTTCTCCACAAATAGTGACCTGATTGGTGTAAAACTATCATTTATATTTACAAGTGGTATTAATGCACTGAATAAAGTCAAAATTAGAAAATCATAAAAACCCGTCATACGCACTTTAAGTTAAAAAAATGAGGCGAAATTTGAGTTTTTTAGGCCAGTTTTTAGTCAGATCTAGTTTACTCAAAAGCTAAATAAGAAATCCAATGTCTCCTCCAATCTCTTAATATGTACAAAATGAACTAAACTATTTAAACCTGGTTCTGTCCGTTTTTCAGATTGGATATGTGACATTTTGGCCGCTTTTTCACATAAAGTGCCTACACGGTACCACTTTATAATAACTACACCTTATTTTGCCTTAACAAAGCATGAGCAAAGACTTATTTCATATTGAACAAATAGTTTATTAAGCATGATTTAGGATTAGTTACCACTTAATTAAGGTTAGGGTTAGGGTTAGGGCCAGGAATTTGGGTTAGAGTATTAGTTAAGTAGTTAATAAGCCTGAATCACTCTGAATAAATTCTTTGTTCACTATAAATTAAGCCTTTATTCATGCTTTATTAAGGTAGGAATAAGTGTCTTACATTAAAAGGACTCAAATGTAATGGTGATCGCGTCGTTTCAAATGGTCAGTGATCAGCTTTTCAATGGACACATGCGAGGACAATCCTGTGACGGTAAAATCATGTGGTTTGAAGGTAAATTACTCGATTCGACCGGTCAAACGATTACTTCTATTGTTCATTGAGACTTTTTAAAGGTCCCATAACATGCAAAATGGACTTTTCAGAGGTTTTAACCTTCCTCCAGTGCTATTTGGGCCTCGTATGTTGTGCCCAAAGTGGTTTTTTGATTGATTCCCTCATGTTTTCACTAGAGAACTGTCTTTTCCGTCCCCCTCGGCTGAGCAGCAGACGGGGCTCCTCACTAAGATGACGCGGTGTTTAAGCCACGCCTCCAGGAAGTGCGCAGCCGCAGAATAAAAACAGCTAATGCTAATGCTACACAGTAATTACACGATGGATACGACAGATAGAAGAGTTAGCTTGTTATTTACCAAACGGCATCGTCCGTCGTTGAGGCCCTGGAGCAAGGCAAACTCCAGGTCAGATCCAGGACGTAGGACTCAGCACGACGCACCGTCAGGACCAGAAAATGTTTATTCAGTGTTTGTGTATCGCTGTTTACCGGAGCACACGGCGCATGCACCATCTCCACTCTAGGCTTCGGCACGGGTTGGGCGGGGGAGGCGCGCGGGTTGGGCGGGGGAGGCAGTCTGCTCTCTGTTCGGGGGGGTCAGATCTCAGAGTGAGCCGTTTGCTTTTGCAGGAGGGGGGCCAGTCCAAGAAATGGGTGTTTTTTGTAAACTGTTATGTTATGGATATTACACAACGAGAAAATGTATCAACAAAGCCCCTAGAATAGACTGTGTGAAGGGGAAAAGAGCAGAATATGGGACCTTTAAACCCCTTCCGTCTAAAATGAGCTCCAATTCAATACACATTCACAGACCACATTCGTACTAGAAATGTGGCTGAAGAGTCTTGCCTAACGACACAACGGCATTTCGCCCAGCGCCTCCAGTGAAGGTTGTCCTGACCAAACCTAGCACATGGGCCCCCGGGTGCTGCACTGTGGAGGAGACGCCCCAACAGCAGAAGTATGGGTCAAATGCAGAGGGTATCTTAAAGTGCCTATGACAGGTTGGACTACTCCATATTTATCTTAACTGTAACTAAAATACAGTTAAGATAAATATATTCAAAGTTTTGCTAAAAATAATTATATGTTTCATAATTTCTTGCGTTTTTTTTGTTTTGTTTTATAATATCACTTCCTGGTTGTAAATGATGACATCACACTAGGAAATGACTCACACTGGGCTAAAACTTGGCTAATGTCACAGATTTTTTCATCCGACAAATCAAAATACATGTGAACACCTTTATTTTGTTGAATTAATGTTTTAAGGGTAAAATAAGTTGTTGATTTTGGGTAAATTAGGCAAAACCTTTGGATGGAATGAGTCTCCCTAGTGTGATGTCATCAGTTTTTTACTTCCTGTAATTTCAAACTGATTTTTCAACTTTTCTCCAGCAACTACAACTTGACTGGTGTAAAACAGTAATTTTTATGTACAATACGTATTAATACACCAAATAAAATCAAAATTAGAAAATCGTCAAAACCTGTCATACGCACTTTAACCTTAACCTGTCACTCTATTCATCAGGCACACAATTAAAATCACCCCTATTATTATAATCTTACTTTTTTCTTCTAAAATAACATCTGTTAGTTTAGAAAGATTTTTTTTTTTTTTTTGAGAAGGAATATTGTACCCATAATACAATAATTATGAAAGAATTTGAATTGTTCATAACCGGGACGGCCCAATGCCCACTCTCAACTCTCTTAACATCTGGACCTAAACTTGGGTAGTTATTTAATAAAATTGCTGCATCGGCTGCTTTTTTGGATCCGTGACTATAATAAATTCATCCAAAGTTGAATCAGTTTGTTGTAGATAGTTAATCTGAGCTTTCTAACTTTTACACAATTTTAAAAATTACAGTGCTTTTCTTTTGACTGTGTCTTGTAAACCTCTAGTAAAGAACAACCTACAAGACTTAACTTAGTAACACCAAGAGCAACGATTAGCAGAACATTCATTCATTCATTCATTCATTTTCTAGCGCTTGTTGCCGTTAGGGGTCGCGGGTGACTGGAGCCTATCCCAGTGACTTTGGGCCTTAGGCGGGGTACACCCTGGACAGTGGCCAACTCATCACAGCAAACACACAGACAAGGACAGACAACCATTCACTCTCACATTCATTCACTAGGGACAATTTAGAGTTCTCAATTAACCTACACAGTCATGTCTTTGGACGGTGGGAGGAGCCAGAGAACCCGGAGAGAACCCACGGTAACACGGGGAGGACATGCAGACTCCACCCAGAGAGATCGTGTGATGTTGGGGTGGTCCGGGATTCGAACCCACGATCTACTTACTTAACTTATTTAACCTTTATTTAACCAGGAAAGTCCCATTGAGATTAAAAACCTCTTTTACAAGGGATTCCTGGCCAAGAGGCAGCAAAAAGTTACAGACATAGACAACAAATAAAATTACATACAATTATAAAAAACAGTTACAATTAAACGAGTTGACCTCAAGTGCTCTCAGTCTGGCTTTAAATCATTTAAAAAGATAAGTTCAGGAGCTTCCAGCTTTTTTGCAGTGTGTTCCATGACTTACTTATTGAGAAGCTCTAGCCGCTCTGCCACCTCGCACCCCACGGAATATCAACATCAACCCCAAAATAAGTCCATTTCTGGATTTACCGAAATCCAGTACAAAGAACAGGTATAACAAGTATAACAAGTATAAAGTTAAGTGTGTTCCTTCATCCTGTTTGACGAGTTTTCCTTCCACAGATGCGTCTTGTCCCTTGAACCCTGCCTTGTTCCCGTCCTCGCGTGCCTGACGATGGGCCACAGAACGTCCCGGGTCAGTTTGTGTTGAAGATCTTCTCCACATTTCAAGTCCAGAGGTTGATAACGTTTGTCTGGCGTTTTCACCCAGACTTTGAACCCATCGATTCGAAGGCTCCATCGTCCTTTCTACTGTATCTTTCTCGCTCTAGTTCTCTCGAGCAGCTCGGTCTTTTCTCGGATTAGCTCGACCGGCGCACTTTGTATCTCCTCTGTCAACTTTGTTATCTCCTCCACGTTCAAATGCTCTCTCTGTGCTTCTTTATAATTTCGTCCTTTTCATAAAATCTCTTTATCTTGTTTGTCAAACGCTCAATAAGGGACTGGAGCGAGGTTTGGACAGAGATTACCTGACATTTCGGGGTTTAACCACCTTTTTCCCCCGTCTCGTCGTTTTGCGGACGGCCGTTTGTGTTTCTTTCGTGTCGTTTTTTTGGCGATTTCGAGGTCTTGCGCTGACCTGCCGATGTGGAGGGAAGTCGTGGGGGTTTTGTTTGGTAAATCTCGAGTTTTGTGAACGTTTTTTCTGCCAAAGAGCGTCTACGTCTTCCATCTCATCTTGCCGTTCCTTATTTCTTCCAAGTACAATTGGGATTTTGGTGATTATAACATTCTTAAAGGTTTTGTACAAAGCTGTTATGAAATTTAAAACAGACATCTATGAAATCTGGTCTTTCTCTTGAGACTATTTTTAGACGTAAGTTACTTTTCCCCATTAGAATATAAAACAATCAAAAATTCCATGAAGAAGTTACACCCATGATATTATTCACTACTACTGCTACTATTCGTATTAAAATGTATGCTATAAAAGACAAATATGCACTAAATTTATCATATTGCAAACATCATGGTCCATATATCCATTTAGTCATATAATCATAGTTGTATTTTGATTATCGTGATCGTTCTCTGGACTCTAAAACACACACGAAAAGACCTTTTATAACAAAAACAGTGTGCATTATTAAATCAAAATGTGTAAAAAGAATAAACCCTTTCAGATTTCCATCAATAATACACTTTATTTGTAAGTATTCTCTATCTAGACGAGTTCAGTCAGCATATTTCAACCTTTATTCGATTAAAAATGTATTCAAAAACTCTCGATGTACAGCAGAAATAATCGTTTGACCCGCTGTGCGATTTGGTTCTCGCTCTTCTTGAAAACAAACTCCAAATCTTCCTTCTCCTTCTGACCCTTGTGTGCACCTGTCTTTGTTTTTTACCTCAATCATTTTGGTTCTAAAGTGAAAGTAAAAACTGCCAGAGCTCAGACGACATTAAAAAAAACAACAAATGCATATATTTTTCCTGGCGACAGAGACACGAGGACGGACATGGTGTGTTTTCTCCGTTCTCACACGTCTTTTGCTCGAACACATTCAGTATCTGTGAGTGTGGAGTCAAGGCCGCTGTGACCAAGGCTGTCGTCAGACCTCGCCATGTCTTCTCCGCTCTTATTCTCGGTGTTTATCAGTGACTCACACACAGGCGTTTCTGTTGTTTGTTGTGTTTGGACCTATCAACCTCGATGAAGAAATGGGAGACGTTCGATATCTACTGAATAAGGAGTACCTCGCTGGAGGATGAGCTTAAAGGGCCCATGACAGGTTGGACACTCATTTGACAGAAATGCAATTAAGATAAATATGTTTCAAATTGTGTTAAAAAACTTGACAAATTTCATTGTGGTTTAGCATTTTTTTAGGTTTTTTTGTCTTACTTCCTGGTTGTAAATGATGACATCACGCTAGGAAATTACCATAGCAACCATCCTGTGCTGTGGGTCCTCAGATGTCACAGATTTGTTTATTTTACAGATAAAAATACATGTTAACGCCTCTATTTTGTTGAAATCATGTATAAAGGTTCAAAAAAAGTAATTTATTTTGTGTAAATTATGCATAACCTTTGTCTCCCCAGTGTGATGTCATCAGTTTGTTTACTTCATGTAATTTTGAACAGATTTTTCAACTTTTCTCCACAAATGGCTGCTTGATTGTTGTATAACTATAATTTATATTTACAACAGGTATTAATGCACTGAATAAAGTCAAAATTAGAAAATCATGAGAATACGCCCTTTAAATGATCTGGAGCGATTGGAGAAGCCCCACACAAGCGTCAACCCTTTCGACGTGAAATCATCCTTATTTACTGTTAGCGCCCTTTTCCGCCACTTTTTGACAGCTGTGAAAATATTGTAGGTCATTTATTTTTCAAACTTCAACATGTTAATCCACTTCAGTTTTATAAAATATACTCAACTTGGGGAAAAAATTGTCCATTTTGATATTTTAAAAGTTACATCTGTCAAAAATGTTGCACAAAATGGCTATTTTTTCATATTGACCTTATTCTGCCCCGCCCACTTTTGCCGTTTTTTGCACTTTTGTTGTAAACGCACTTCCGTTTGACGAGAACTCCGTTAAAGCTAATGACGAACGAGGGAAAAGTCTGATGCTAAAATGTTACATAAAGTAGATTGATTTGTGTAAAATGTTTAATGAACACGAGCAACAACAAGTCACAACACAACGATTTCCTGGTCAGTCTGAAAACGGCTTTTTAGTCGAGTAGAACTTATTTTCTGTTGAGCTCGTCTGCTCCGTGTGAACTAATACAACGGAAACAAGACGGCGGCGCGTACGACAACTTCAGGAATAAGGAGAATAGCATTTTTGTTGCTCATAGTCACGTTCTTTTTTCACTTTGTCATTTTTTGTCACAATTTTGTCGCTTTTAGTCCCGTTTTTCTCGCTATATAGAATTTTTCTGCTTATGGTCATGTTTTTGTCGCTTCTCGCAGGGTTTTTGTCACTTTTAGCCACATTTTCGTCACTTCTAGTCGTGTTTTTGTGCCACTTTATTCACCTTATTCTGCCCCTCCCAACCTATATTCATTTTTCACAGTATATGACAAATTGGCCATTTTGTGTGATATTGTCAGCCCCTCTGTGAATTTGCTTTTTCCAATGACTATTAAAATATTTAAATCTTGGGATAAAATTGAAATTTAGTATTTTTTGTCAGAATTAAAGTGGAAAAACAGATTTTAACCAAAATAAGTTTGAAAAATAAATACTTTTAAAAGTGGAGTAAAAGGGCACAAACAGCACAAGAGAAAGAAAAATTATAAGAATAAGAATAAGAGTTTTAGAAAACATGGGTCAAAGTCCGGTTTATAACAGAAAATCTTCCAAACATCTCTGGAACAGAAGAGGTTATGGCCATTTGAAGTGGAGTAAAACTTTAAAATTTGGAAATATACACATTGTCGCCTCTAACTGTCATTTGCCATTTCTATTTTCCTAACGACCAGCTCCTGACTGAAGAGCTGTTTTCTTCACACCACCTTTATTATATTTTATTGGCGCGAGTTAATTTCACGCTGGTCCCATTAAGATGCACAGTCGGCACATGCGTCTCCTGTTGTGTGATTTATTATAGATCAAGTGTGGAACCTTAAATCTCAAATACAACTTTCTCTTTTAACTCGTCTCTTTGAAGACTCTCTCTGTGATAAAACATCCAATTATAATTACAAACTTACATAACTCGAACTGTTAGCTGTGGTGGAAATACGTCGAAAGACAAAGTGTGTGTTTGTGGAATCCTTTAAAATTGCAAAAGTACGCTGGTCCAATCCACGCTTAAACTGTTGCACAAAATGTATATATTATGAGCGTGTTGTTAACTCGGTGGATTTTCTATTGGACTTTTATCATTTATTTCAGCCCACGTATTAAGTTTTTGCGAATAAATCAGTTTGAAGTGTGTGTTAAAATAAAAGCACAACACCTGGCAGTACGTTTCAAAGCGCGAAAAAAGTTTGGATTGACGTTCAACTTTTTCAAAAGAGTCCATAGTTTGTCAGAAGTCAATGTTACAATTAGACTTTTAACTGTCAAAATCCAAATGCCAGGTCAGACGTTTTGTGGGTAAAATCTCTGCACCCACACCAAACTGAAACCAACACACAGTTCATATCAGACCCAAATGACAGCTCTTTAAAGGTCCCATAACATGCAAAATGGACTTTTCAGAGGTTTTAACCTTCCTCCAGTGCTATTTGGGCCTCGTATGTTGTGCCCAAAGTGGTTTTTTGATTGATTCCCTCATGTTTTCACTAGAGAACTGTCTTTTCCGTCCCCCTCGGCTGAGCAGCAGACGGGGGCTCCTCACTAAGATGACGCGGCTTCACCAGGATGACGCGGTGTTTAAGCCACGCCTCCAGGAAGCGCGCAGCCGCAAGAATAAAAACAGCTAATGCTAATGCTACACAGTAATTACACGATGGATACGACAGATAGAAGGTGAGTCTGAAAACGTCTTTTTAGTCGAGTAGAACTTATTTTCTGTTGAGCTCGTCTGCTCCGTGTGAACTACAACGGAAACAAGACGGCGGTGCGTACGGCAACTTCAGGAATAAGGTGAATATTCTCGCAACATTTAATGAAAAAACAACAATAAAAACGACTTTGCTGAGTTAAATAAATCATACACAAAATTCTGCACTGGGGCCCACCGAGAAGGCTTGTACCTGGGCCCAGGAATTTGCTGCTACGCCCCTGTCTGGGATGCCATCAGCGCAACCTTTTTTGTCAAAAATCCCAAGTGAAATTTTCTTTTCGACTCAGTGGAGCAAAATGATGGAATGAGTGGTAACTTTATGAACACCTCAATAGCAAACAGTAAAAAATATCTTAAATAAGTATCAACTGTGATTATTAAAATGGTTGTGTATAATCCAAATAGTAATCAGAGCTCTAGATACAACATATTGGAGGCCGACTTCAATACTAAATAATATTAAATAATAATAATAATAATAATAATAATAAAATGTACAAAATCCAGTCCATTTTCATTGTTTTGTGGTTGTGAGGGCTGTTTTCTGTTTATCGTGTGATTTTCATTTGTAAATCATCTGACCAGACAGCTTTTAATTTGAGCTCGTTAAAATAATCAATTAAAGGGGTGTGGCTTTAAGGATAAGCCCTTTCATGTTTCTGCCACACTCCATCACGTTTGTGTTGTTTTGTTTCATATGGACTTTTTTTTTTTTTTATTATGTGAAAATAAATTTAAAAAACACCTTTTCAGACGCGCAGTTTGAATGGCGTGCAGGAGTTACCGTAGTGAAGTTGTAACATACTTGTGACACGGTTGATTCCCGCCGCTCTGAAGTGGGCCGCGCTGACATTAGGCTGATGTGACGCTAAGACGGCGGGATCGACAGGAGCATTACTGCCACACACTCCGCTCCTTAACGTCGCCTCCGCTCGGATAAACGTCTCGCTCGCATCGCACACATCGAGACGGACGCGGCGGAAAGGCAAACAAACCGAGAGCGTTTTGTTGCGATGAAGCTGCTGTTGTTGTTGGGATAATCTGGATTTTTTGAGCGTTGAAAAGCAGTCGTAAAAACCCAATCATTTCTGTCATTTTGCTAGCTTAAATGTGCGTTAAAGGGCCGTATGTTATGCTAAATCTTCATATGTTTTTTTCTTTAGACGAGGTGTTCCTTCATCCAAACGCACCAGGAGCTGTGTTTTGTGTCTTTCCTGCGGTGTTCAAATTGAGCGGATTAAAAAGATTTGACAGAGTTAGAGAAAAAAAAGACCCACACACAATAACTTGAAAAAAAAAAAACTCAAAAAACGTGATTATATGATTATATTGACGAGGCAGAGAGACTTTAAATATCATGAATTTACTCTTTGTTTATGTTAGTTATGGTTATTGCTTTTTATTTGTCAAATTATGTTTGCTAAATCTCTCTCTCGAGCAGAGAACACTTCCTTGTTCCACCTTGTGATGTCACTATGTAATCCAGGAAGTGCTCGTCTGTATTTCAAACATAGACTATAATAAAACGTGGAAGATGAATCCAAAATGGCCGCCCTGTTTATCCCTATGGAGTGAGCTCATTGGTGCATGACCCCAAAAAAGTTTCTTACTTCCGCATTTACTTCCTGATACGGAGGCGGCCATCTTTGCTTTACTTCCTGATATGGAGGCGGCCATCTTTGTTTTACTTCCTGATACGGAGGCGGCCATCTTTGTTTTACTTCCTGATACGGAGGCGGCCATCTTTGTTTTACTTCCTGATACGGAGGCGGCCATCTTTGTTTTACTTCCTGATACAGAGGCGGCCATCTTTGCTTTACTTCCTGATACGGAGGCGGCCATGCATTTTAGTTAAATGTGCATTTCAACCTGTCATAGGCCCTTTAAATGCACCCTTCCTTATTTCACTGTTTGATAATAAGGTAGGCTTACTGCAGCTTTAACCTCAGTAAATTATTGTTAAATATGTATAAACGTGATGTATTTATGCCTTATAATAACATGTGCATGCTCAAACTTATGTCACAAAGCTGTATCCATACGATTATTTTTAGCCTCATTTAATCGGCCTCACAATTCACTGTCAACTGTGCTGTTTTGAACTTGTTTTCTTCCATACCATTTTAATGTCACGCTATCCAAAAGCACGTAGCACCTTTAACTTCTATAATCGTCCGTTTTCTAAAAGTGGAATCTGACTGTCGTCTTTTTTGTTTTATTTGTTTTCTTCTGTCTGGCACTGATGTCTGATCTGCAGTGCGGAACAAAGGAGCGCTACAGCAAATAGCAACTCCCTAAATAAGATGTTTTATTGGTTAATATGGGATTCTTTTACTCATTAGTCCAAAATAAGACGTCGTTTTTGAATAGAACGGATTTTGTTTACCGTACGGTCAGTCTGCTCGTCCAAACTCACAATTCCGAGTCTAAACCGACCTAAAATGACGGACTATTAGCGCTTAAAGGGCCTCTGACAGGTTGAAATAACATTGAACTAAAATGCAGTTGAGATAAATATATTCACATTTCTACTGAAATCTTTACAAATTTAACCCCAGTTTAGCTGTTTTTTAGGTTTTAAATTTTACTTCCTGTTTGTAAAGTATGACATCACACTAGGAAATCACCATAGCAACCACACTGTACACTGGGCCAAAACTCATCTAATGTCACAGATTTTGTTCATTTGATTAAGAGAAATGCATAGGAACACCTTTATTTTGTTGAATCAATGTTTAAAGAGTCAAAAAAGTAGTTTATTTTGTGTACAGTGATCCCTCGCTATATCGCGTTTCATCTTTCACGGCTTCGCTGCTTCACGGATATTTTTACAGTGCTTCCACTGAACTTCAGCGCACGCACAAGAACGGGACCCTTTGATGAGTCGTTCATTGCAGTTCTCAAATATAATCGAAGGTGGCATATCCGTTTATAAAAATCTTCTTGCTCAGAAAAAGAAAGAGCGCCAACAACTAAAGAAAGACTCGTGCGCCTTCAGTAGAAACAGAGGCTACAGGGGGCGGAGTCAGGACCAAGAGGCACAGACTGTGAAATACACCAGTGACAATGTTTACAACCTTGTATTACTGTATTAAAATGATTGTTTTAAACACATTTTGGGCTTTAAACAGGTTTTGATTTTTGGTTTCATTCCATAGTTCAGTATTGCATTGTAAAATAATAAAAAATAAAGCTGTGACTACTTCACGGATTTCACTTTTCGCGTGTTATTTTTGGAACGCAACTCCCGCGATAAACGAGGGATCACTGTAATTTATGCCTGACCTTTGTCTCCCCGGCGTGATGTCATCAGTTTGTTTACTTCCTGTAATTGTCAACAGATTTTTCAACTTTTTTCCACAAACAGTGACCTGATTGGTGTAAAACTATAATTTGTATTTACACAAAGTATTAATGCACTGAATAAAGTCAAAATTAGACAATCATAAAAACCGTCATACGCCCTTTAAGTTGCTTTCCTGATGTACCGTCGGAGCATAAGCTGCTGCCTCCTGCTATCGCTCCATGTCAGTGCTGAGGAGCGGGCCCCTGGATTTACACCTGTGCCGGAGCGTGGAGCATGTACAGTGCAGGGAAGCCACGCTGCGTCAACTCCGCACTTCTTTTATGAGCTGCTTAATCTCCTCACGTCATGCAAACGCTGCTACAGAACATGTTTATCCTCTGCTAAAGCGCGCACGTGGAGCTAGACGGGCGTGAAAAGGTTGAATTCTGTTAACTGGACAACGTTTTTAGCGTGAATATGTAGCTACGCGGAAACTAACAGGCCTTTGTTGTTTGACAGAATTACACCTTCGTTTGCCTGGACCCTGCCTGAGAGATTACATCGACGGTTATCTCTGATGGCATTCATCACAGATAAATATACGCTCTTCTCCACCTCCAGTGTCTAAGCCCAGTCTGTAATGAGGTCAGTGCCGCTTGATGTTTTTTCACTGGTGATTGACAATTTAGCCTACATCAATAGTTAAAGAGCAGGTCAAATTATTGGCGTGGCTCCTAGGTCGTTACAGCAAATTTTTGAGCATATTGTTAGGAGACTGGGCAGGAAGGTGGTCAATGACCCAACTCATATTCTTTACAATCAATTTGAGATGATGCCATCAGGGAGAAGGTTTAGAGTCCCAAACTGCAAACTCAACACATTTAAGCATTCATTTATACCAGGGGTGTCCAAACTTTTTCCATCGAGGGCCACATATTGAAATATAGACCAAGCGGAGGGCCACAAATCAATCGTGAAACATTAAAAAAAGCTGCATTTATCTGATGTTTTAAGCTCCACCACATCTACATTCAGTCTCAGTGCCTTAATATCAGGTCTGTGCTGCACCAAAATGTTAGTTATTTAGGTTGGAATTGTAGAAAATCTGAAATGTGCTGTAAATAGTACTTATCAGGACAATGTGGGCCAGTTCACCAGGAAGACTAAGAGCCAAGAAAAATTGGTCTGAGGGCCGCATTTGGCCCCCGGGGCTGAGTTTGGACATGCCTGAATTATACCATTAGCACTCAGTTTGCTGAATTCGGAGAGTGCAGTCAAAAAATAAATGAACTAAAATAGAAGAGCGGCAATCCAGGTGTTTTGCACATAGGCTTAGGGAATGTGCAATCGAAAAATTGCACACAGCCCAACCCGCGCGCCTCCCCCGCCCAACCTGTGACGAAGCCTAGAGCGGAGATGGTGCATGCGCCGTGTGCTCCGGTAAACAGCGATACACAAACACTGAATAAACATTTTGACGTGCTCCGGGGCCTCAACGACGGACGTTGCCCTTTGGTAAATAACAAGCTAACTCTTCTATCTGTCGTATCCATCGTGTAATTACTGTGTAGCATTAGCATTAGCTGTTTTTATTCTGTGGCTGCGCGCTTCCTGGAGGCGTGGCTTGAGCGCTGCGTCATCTTAGTGAGGAGCCCCCGTCTGCTGCTCAGCCGAGGGGGACGGAAAAGACAGTTCTCTAGTGAAAGCCTGAGGGAATCAATCAAAAAACCACTTTGGGCACAACATACGAGGCCCAAATAGCACTGGAGGAAGGTTAAAACCTCTGAAAAGTCCATTTTGCATGTTATGGGACCTTTAACACTATCGTATACATTTTTCCCACTGCTCAAGAGCATGTTTAAATGTTAATAACAACATAAAAAAACAGATATTTTTTCCTTTAACTACATTATCAAGACACAGACTCAGTTAAATCGGATAAATCATTTGAGTGTATTGAGGTGTGCCCCCCTCGCTGCATTACCCGCGCTAACGCTAACTTCAAGTGCGCTAGCTTACCAGGATTTGCAACATTCAATCAAAAGCGTCTCAGGGTGCTAGCGTGTCATGCTTTGGCGTACACCCTGAAGCTAAGCGCCGTCGTGGAGAGCCACCTCAGCAGATTAACCCTGCCCTCAGCCCCTGCGCTCATTACAGCCAGCAGCCCCTTATTAAGAAGTCACACAACACAGGAAGCTAGCATGCTACGGCTTTATTAACACATCCATCATCATTATTATAGTGATTAGGGAAGGCCATACCACAGCGCTATGATCAATATTTTGATGTATACACCAGTCAATAGCTACTATATAAAGTGGAAAAATGGTCTTAATTAGGGGCTCATAAAGTATAGAGCGTCTAAGGCTTAATGGTTCAATGGCGTTTTTCAAGTCACTGCACAGTATGAATGTCAGCAGAGTTTGTACAGTTATTTAATTAACAGGAAACAGCTGCGAGTCAATTATGTTAAGTAAATTTATTGGCTACATACAGTATGGATTAAGGGAAAACACTAGCATGCAGGATGTGACTAGCGAGCTGGTTAAAACAACTAGAGCCCCACTTTTTTCAAACTAAAGCTATTAAATATTTATGACATTAATATTCATCAAAAATGTAGTTTTGTTTTAATGATAAAACATAGTAAATGTCCTCATACCTTTAGTAACTATTTTCTCAAAAAATGCCAAGTTCATTCTTATCAAACTAGACGAGCACAAACTCTTCATCTCCCATTAAAGGGCGTATGACGGGTTTTTATGATTTTCTAATTTTGACTTTCTTCAGTGCATTAATACCTTGTGTAAATAGAAATTATAGTTTTACACCAATCAAGTCACTATTTGTGGAGAAAAGTTGAAAAATCTGTTGAGAATTACAGGAAGTAAACAAATTGATGACATCACACTGGGGAGACAAAGGTTATGCATTATTTACGCCAAATGAACTACTTTTTTGACCCTTTAAACATTAATTCAACAAAATAAAGATGTTCACATGTGTTTCTCTTTGTCAAATGAACAAAATCTGTGACATTAGATGAGTTTTGATCAATGTACAGTGTGGTTGCTATGGTAATTTCCTAGTGTGATGTCATACTTTACAACCAGGAAGTAAAATTTAAAACCTAAAAAATAAATAAACTGGGGTCAAATGTGTAAAGATTTTAGTCGAAATTTGATTATATGTATCTTTACTGCATTTTAGTTCAATGTGTATTTCAACCTGTCATAGGCCCTTTAAACAAAAAATCCCAAGTGAAATTTTCTTTTCAACTCAGTGGAGCGAAATGATGGAATGAGTGTTAACTTTATGAACACCTCAATAGCAAACAGTAAAAAATATCTTAAATAAGTATCAACTGTGATTATTAAAATGGTTGTGTATAATCCAAATAGTAATCAGAGCTCTAGATACAACATATTGGAGGCCGACTTCAATACAAAATAATATTAAATAATAATAATAATAAAATGTACAAAATCCAGTCCATTTTCATTGTAAAAATGTTTTGTTTTGTGGTTGTGAGGGCTGTTTTCTGTTTATCGTATGATTTTCATTTGTAAATCATCTGACCAGACAGCTTTTAATTTGAGCTCGTTAAAATAATCAATTAAAGGGGTGTGGCTTTAAGGATAAGCCCTTTCAGGTTTCTGCCACACTCCATCACGTTTGTGTTGTTTTGTTTCATATGGACTTCTGTTTTTTTTTTGATTTTGTGAAAATAGATCAAATCAAATCAACTATAAGCAGGAGTGTCGGACTGGGGGGGTAAAGGGTACTGGGGCCCCACAAAATCATGCTAATGTAATTCTTTTTTGTCTTAGGCCGCGAGTTTTCAGTAATCAGCGATGTTTTGGTGGCAGATTGTCCACAAAGAGCTGTGTGTTCTTTGAATCCATGTTCACTCTGCTCTGCGCTGAAAACAAAGGAAGAGGTGATTTCGTTGGGGTCGAGAGGTCATTCTCAGCTCATAAATACTGGTCGAGCTGTTTTTATCACGGACGGATGAGAGCCCTGATATGTGCCTGGCTGTGAGCAGACGGCATGCAAGTGACCCAAAAAACTGCAAAATATAACTATTCAACAAACTGCACGCAAAATCATGCGCAATTACTTACTTTTACTTTAGCGTTCACCAGAATTGCACATGGTGTAAAAGTTTTCGCTGAGAGGTAAACATAGAACTATAATAAAACCTGGAAGATGAATCCAAAATGGCCGCCCTGTTTATCCCTATGGAGTGAGCTCATTGGCGCATGACCCCAAAAAAGTTTCTTACTTCAGCATTTACTTCCTGATACGGAGGCGGCCATCTTTGTTTTACTTCCTGATACGGAGGCGGCCATCTTTGCTTTACTTCCTGATACGGAGGCGGCCATCTTTGTTTTACTTCCTGATACGGAGGCGGCCATCTTTGCTTTACTTCCTGATACGGAGGCTGCCATCTTTGTTTTACTTCCTGATACGGAGGCGGCCATCTTTGTTTTACTTCCTGATACGGAGGCGGCCATCTTTGCTTCAGGGCGCCACGTGACGACAATCCCCCACTTCATATAAAAACGGTAATTTCGGTGATTTTAGAAACGGTAGAAAAGAACATTTCCTTCTATTTTATTTAAATACCGATGATAATTCAGTCCTGTCTGTGATTATAATGTGACATTTTAGAAAAAGGCTGGTTCCAAGAGGCTGCAGTACCTCGCACGACCACTAATCAATCTGGGACATAGACAGAGGGGGCGTGTCTTATCCAGTTCATTTAATACATCCATGGAGGTAAACAAGAGGCAAGATTACGTCTGCGTGTAGTACAGTGCATCAGAAGGGAGCACAGCGCCGTTTGCAGGACAAATACATGTACTGCAGCTTTTTTCGCTTTAAAATAGTTTTCTTCATACCGCGTTGTTTAAAAGCAGATCGAATCGGGCATGAATAATGAGTTTTCCTGACCACCGTTGTCGTGTAAACAGGGACATGGACTTTGTAACAAAATCTGAACGCTGTAAGCCGACCATCTAATATTAAAATGTCGAAAGCATGGTCCTGATTGGCTGAGCTTTGGTGGTCCACCCCAGTTTCACATCATTGCCTGAAAAAGCCGTTCTAAAGCCATGCACAGACCCAAAAATGTAACTATACAAATATTAACGACGTGCCAAAGGGTTTGTGACATCAGCTAGACAGATTTAAATACATACTTCCTCCGTCTTTTGCAGTTTGAAGATCAGATAACCCTGCTTTAAGGTATAAACTACAACAAACGTCTGCATGTCTAACGTAGCTACACACATAATCACTTTTTAAAATCCGTCAGAAAAGGTAATTTAAATATACTTTTACAAACTCTATCATGTAAAATATGATTTGTCCCTTGTTTAATTTAAGTTTAGCTTGTTTAGGGGAATTAATACAAGAAAACGTTGAAGAGATCTTTTGTACCAGACTACAGCTCCCAGAACTAATTTCCTTGTGCAATCCCCGAGACGTACAATGCATACAATCAACAAACAACACAATGCAAATAGTACAGTTATTTCAAACAATCTAGATCTCTATCCCCTTCACATCCGACTCCTTCACTGTGCACTTAATCAAGTAAAATCACGTGACCGACGTTACATTTTGCTTTGCTGCTTGCCATTCTTGCACTTCAGAAACATTAAAAGGGATAATTCAAGTGGTACATCTGCTGCTGGGAAAACATTTATCTCCTGGAAAGTGTTTTCTCTGCGCTACTTAAAACAATCTCGTTCTTAATACCTTACTGACGCAATCACAGTGCATTATGTTACATTTGTGCATCGCATAAAAATCCTGACTAAACCGCACAGAGCTTCCCTATCTGCATCTGCACTGACCTTTAGCAAAGTTATGTAGCCGACCCGTGGAAAAATGCTCGTCTGCTCGCAATTTTCCCCCGTGCGAACGTGTCATTTTACAAGTTGTGTCTGGCAGTAGCACTTGTTACAGAATGTGCTTACTTAACTGAGGAAATTACTTAAAGGTGGCATAAAAGTCCCATTTGGTTTGTGGCAGTGTACTTTGTCTCGCATAAGCCGGCATTAGCAGCACGGTGCGTTTTGTTTCTGTTTGATGATTTTCACCGCTCCTTGTTTTCCAGAGGCGGCGTACAAAAAGCAGTGTGCGAAAAGCGCTGTAAAATCTCACAGTCGAGGCCCGGCGAATGCATTGAGTTCAGTCATGGGCTGCGTTTTGTGCACGCGGCCATAAGAGATGACATGCACATTAGTGTTCCTCTGTTGTGCTGCTCAAAGAGGGCCGGGTGGTGCACTGTGCCATCCAGACTGCGCCGTTCTCTCCAGTGAGACCAGCAGAAGAAAGGCTACATCAAACCCATTATAGGATTCCATAAGAGCCTGTGATATCTTAATCCACGCGCCTGCATTCTTCTGTACTTTGGCACGCACTCCTGTGGCCCGTCGGAGCAAAGAGTTGGATGAAGTCGCAACGATGAAAGTCCCATTTGTGCCGAAGAACAAGGACGCCGTGAGAAAAGTAAGTCTCTTTTTGTTTGTCTTTTGTTTTCTGCCACAACACTGCGTTATTAGAGGAACGGAAAGAAAAAAACAGCAATGTATTCTCTATTGGCACAATGTGTTTTTGTGATATTCTGGTCCAAGAAGATAATGCTAATTACTGTACACAAACAAAGCATGCATTGTTTAATATGGACAGCTGTACTCATACATTTTTGCAGATCAAACTATGATTCAGTATTCTGTAAATCCGTGTCCTGATTTGAACACTGTTGTCGTGGTTCGGCGTGTTGTGTTAAGTGCCCACCGACCAGGGAGTAGGAGGTTCAAATGCGCATGTTGTTGTTTTCGCTAAATCACACTCTGACTGACTATGCGTTGAAGTTTGAATTTGTATGTATTTGTCGAACGGACAAAGCATATTAAACGCAACAAATGTGCCTATAAATATGCAGAATTGTAGCCAAAGCTAATTTCCACCCTCAGTACAGTACCAGGGCCAGACATCTCATATTAGACAGAAAAAGAGGAGCTGGGTGAATTTTGTATAGTTTAAAGGTCCCATATTCTGCTCTTTTCCCCTTCACACAGTCTATTCTAAGGGCTTTGTTGATACATTTTTGCGTTGTGTAATATCCATAACATAACAGTTTCCAAAAAACACCCATTTCTTGGACTGGCCCCCCTCCTTGTAAAAGCAAACGGCTCACTCTGAGATCTGACCCTCCCGAACAGAGAGCAGGCTGCCTCCCCCGCCCAACCCGCGCGCCTCCCCCAACCAACCCGTGACGAAGCCTAGAGTGGAGATGGTGCATGTGCCGTGTGCTCCGGTAAACAGCGATACACAAACACTGAATAAACATTTTATCGTCCTGACGGTGCGTCGTGCTGAGTCCTACGTCCTGGATCTGACCTGGAGTTTGACGTGCTCCAGGGCCTCAACGACGGACGTGCCGTTTGGTAAATAACAAGCTAACTCTTCTATCTGTCGTATCCATCGTGTAATTACTGTGTAGCATTAGCATTAGCTGTGTTTATTCTTGCGGCTGCGCGCTTCCTGGAGGCGTGGCTTGAGCGCCGCTTCATCCTGGTGAAGCCGCGTCATCTTAGTGAGGAGCCCCCGTCTGCTGCTCAGCTGAGGGGGACGGAAAAGACAGTTCTCTAGTGAAAGCATGAGGGAATCAATCAAAAACCCACTTTGGGCACAACATACGAGGCCTAAGTAGCACTGGAGGAAGGTTAAAACCTCTGAAAAGTCCATTTTGCATGTTATGGGACCTTTAAGATTTTTTTTTGTCCATTGAAATCATTCTTTAAGATGAAACACACTGTATTTTCTGAACTGGCACTTACAAACAGAGATTGATAATGTCTTAATATATCAGATTTTTTTTTTCATTTAAAGGACACATATTATGCATTATTTGTATAGTTACTGGTCTTTAAACATTGGTGCGGCGGCGCGTACGGCAACTTCAGGAATAAAGTGAATACACCACTGTGATTGGTAGATTCATTCAGTTACAACTTGCGCAAAGGAACCTTCCACAAACAACACGGTAAAGTCCCATTCATATGAAACTCGCCGCACTAATATTAAACTTTCATATTAAGGTAGGGACCGCAAAATATTGTCCAGCGGGCCACAATTGGCCTGTGGGCCGCGAGTTTTATATCCACGTTTTCAAAGGTGCCCTGCCTACTTTTGCCTCTTTTTCCCCACAGATCCCCTTTCCTGTAGTAATTGTCCTTCTGATTTAGTAAGAACCCCATTCACGCAACAAGTGAATGAGGAAAAGTCTCGCCGCTAAAATATTATATAAAGTAGACTCATTTGTGTAAAATGTTTAACGTAGACAAGCAACAACAAGTCACAATGAATCCATTTCCTGGGCGGCCCGAAAACAGCGTTTTAGTCCATGCAGAACTTATTTTCTGTTGAGCTCGTCTGCACCATGTAAACTAATGGAAACAGAAAAAAAGATGGCGGCGCCCACGACAATCTCCAGAATAATGTGAATACAGTAAGCAGGATTACCGACTCTGAGGCGCAATCTACTGTAAATATGTTGCAAACCCCTCTGTCTGAAGATTCATTCTAAGCATTGTAATTATAAAACTGAAAATCCATGTAGGAAATTTGAATTGTGAATTAATTGTAGTCCTTTGAATTTGATTGTGTTGGTTCAAAGGGCCTATGACAGGTTGAATTACTCATTTGACTAAAATGCAGTTAAGATAAATATATTTTAATTTCTACTAAAATCTTTACACATTTGACCTCAGTTTAGTGATTCTTTTAGGTTTTTAAATTTACTTCCTGGTTGTAAAGTATGACATCACGCTAGGAAATTACCATAGCAACCACACTGTACATTGATCAAAACTCCTCTAATGTCACAGATTTAGTTAATTTGACAAAGAGAAGCACATGTGAACATCTTTATTTTGTTGAATCAATGTTTAAAGGGTCAAAAAAGTTGTTTCTTTTGTGTAAATTATGCATAACCTTTTGCTTCCTAGTATGATGTCATCATGTGTTTACTTCCTGTAATTTTCATCAGATTTTTCAGCTTTTCTCCACAAATAGAGACCTGATTGGTGTAAAACTATAATTTATATTTACAAGAGGCATTAATACACTGAATAAAGTCAAAATGGGAAAATCCTAAAAACCTGTCATACGCCCTTTAAGTCACTGAATGAATCTTAAAGGCACTGTACCCATTGTGAAGAACATGGCCAGTCGCTTCACTCATTTCGATGTTATGCACTATGTATGTGAATCAGCTGTGATAGAACCCAGCTTAAACATGATTAAAAAAAAAAAAACAAGTTGCCTCTTTATGGTTCTCATCCAGTAAAACAACCCATTGAAATGCACAGGTGTAATCATTCAGTGTCATTTTGTTTTAGGTTCAGGGTCATTCTTCCGCCATGAAGGGGGTGATCGTTCTTATTCTGTCACTGTCGTCAAATCACAACGTGCCATCTTCGCTTCTCAACCAATCACCTTTCACGTCACTCACTCTCTCCCTGTATACGTTGTGCCATTTCAGCCAAAAACAACCGTCTCTGCTTCAACTTCAACCAAAACTATCGGCTTTTCCACCTCTTTTCCACCAATTACCTACTTTCTGTACATTCTGTATATAGTGTTAGTCTATCTTAGTCTATTTTATTCTTAATTTTATGCATGCCTTTTTATATATTTTTTATATTTTATTCATTGCTTTATGTTGCACCTACGCCGAAGCAAGTTCCTATGTTTGTGAATTTCATTGACAATGGCAATAAACCGTTTTCTGATTCTGATTTCTGATTCTGATTATCTACCCCTATCATCTATTCTTCAGACGATCCTATCTCCCGCGGTCCTATGTTGTGTTGCAGTGCATTGTGGGCGTAGCTTTTAGTCGCAGGCTCAGAGGACGGGCAGAGAGCGAGACTTTTTGTGATATTTTGGCTCTCTCGCCGTGTTCCGAGGCATCTGTCTGAGGCGCTTTTCTAGAGAGTGGTTCTGGGACAAGTACGAGCCCTTCGCTGTGTGTGTGAGCGCCAGAGATAACCAGAGGCCAGGCGCCGCGCTCAGACCAGGAAATAAACACCAGGCTGCAAAGAGAATAATGCAGCAGAAGGATGTAGTCTGCGGTGCGTATATATATATCTCCGAGTGGGTTGGTGCGGGGGGGGTTGGGGTTACAGGCATGTCCTACAGCTTGTTACGCACGTCACCTGATTAGTGACGGGCCACGGTGGCATATTTTAAAGCAGGATTAACCAAAAACATGATTCCTTAGTCAAAACCGTACAAGGACTTAGCAAACGCAGCACGCTCTTTAAACGTATACTTGTTGCAAAATGTCATATTCAGTTCGTCAAATGGATTTAAAAGCGTTTTTCCTACCTCACAAAGGAGTTTCTGCCTGGCTATCGATTTGTTTGTTGTTTTTGCACTGTTCTTGAACGTTTTTGTTGTCTGCAGCAGGGAGACGTTGAGGCTAAATGATTGAAATGAGGGTTGTATCATTTTATTTAAGGCAGGGCCAGTGTAGATCTGGTTTAGTACCGGTTTAGTCTTGGTTTAGTCCTGGTTTAGACAAGGTTTGGTCCTGGTTTAGACTTTGGACCTGGTTTAGACTTAGTTTAGTCTTGGTTAAGACCTGGTTTAGACCTGGTTTAATTCTGGTTTAGTATTGGTTTAGTCATGGTTTAGACCTGGCTTAGTCCTGGTTTAGTTTTGGTTTAGACCTGTTTTAGTCCTGGTGGTTTAGACCTGGTTTAATCCTGGTTTAGCCTGGTGTAGTCCTTGTTTAGAGCTGGTTTAGTATTGGTTTAGTCATGGTTTAGACCTGGTTTTAGTCCTGGTTTAGACCTGGCTTAGTCCTGGTTTACACCTGGTTTAGTCCTGGTTTAGTTTTGGTTTAGACCTGTTCTAGTCCTGGTGGTTTAGACCTGGTTTAATCCTGGTTTAGACCTGGTGTAGTCCTTGTTTAGACCTTGTTTAGAGCTGGTTTAGTCTTGGTTTAGACCTGGTTTAGTCCCACTTTAGTCCTGGTTTAGTCCTGGTACTTGGTGGGATGGGTCTAATTTTGTAGTTAACTTTTAAGTTTGTAGTTAACTTTATGTGCTGGATGGGAGGGGCCTAATATGGTAGGGGTAGGTCAAGTGCGGGGTGGGATGGGTCTAATATGTGGCGAGTTAATGGGTCATATGCTGGGTAGTATGGGTCTAATATGTTGGGTGTTAACACTTCATGTGATGGGTGGGATGGGTCTAATATGTGGGGAGTTAACAGGTCATGTGCTAGATGGGACAGGTCTAATATGCAGGGAGCTAAAGGGTCATATGCTGGGTGGGATAGGTCTAAAATGTTGGGTAATAAAAGCTCATGTGCTGAATGGGATGGGTCTAAGAGTTGGGAGTTAAGGGATCATGCGCTGGGGGGATGGGTCTAATTACTATATGGGGAGTTAACTGTTCATGTGCTGGGTGGGACGGGTCCAAAATGTTGAAAGCGAACAATCCGTGCCCTTTGTGAGATGGTTCCATTCCACGATGAGGATCAGTACATGCGCTGGGTGGGATGGGTCTAACATCTGAGTGGGATTAACGGTTGGAAGAGTCTGAACTTTGCTGGAGGAACAGTTACTGCTTTTGATTGCTTTTTTGTCACATGTTTTTCACGTGGAAGGGCAACAAATTTGACCTTTTTTGTTTTAAACCTAACTCCAACCCCTTTTCCCATCCCACCAAAAGCTCAGACGAAAGGTTGTTAGTACAATTTTAACGCCTATTCCTCGAAAACACCACAATTAAGATGTCGTGAATACTGCAGCACATCTTAAAGAGCGCCTGTTCCATCACTCACATTACAATCTACACTTTTCCTCCTGACGGCAGATAAAAACAAGGCCTTTAATCATCACTTTTCTTCTCGCCGCGGTACAATATTTTGCCACTTCACTCATTTTTCGCATGTCCCTCTTTCAAAACACATTACCCTCGTATCTCATCTTAATCACCACTTCTCGACACCTCCCTGTAATTTCACTCTCCGCTCATTACGAACGCCCACTGCCATTCCCGGGCCTTTGTTACGTCTTTATTTAATCTCGCTTCATTTTACCGACGTCCCCCAGTGCCTCTGCCTCCTCTCGCCTCAGTCGTGCCTGCTAAATGGGAGCAGTGACCCCATTACGGGACGGGGTGCTGGTGGGCGGGGCTTGGGCCGGCGGATTGTTGTACGGTGTGAATGGGATGATTAATGAGGATGTTACGGGAGGAGTACCGGGGAGCAGCGGGGATTGGGTTCGGGTCAGAGTCGGTCATGCAAACACCTCGGTACTGGGCAAACAGTATCGGGACACACACATTTGGAGGACGGTCCCGCTGACATTGTCTTTATTCGGGGATGAGTGAGGGAACAAGGGCCGTAATAGGAAAACACGAGGAGGATGTAAAGAGGGCAGTGGTGAAATGTGAGATCACGGACTGGATCACGGACTGGCACAGCTCCTGGATCTGAATCGTAACATCTTGTCTCGGACCACGGAGGTGCTGAAAGCCGTTGGACAATCAGGGAGAGACGTTAAAGGTCCCATATCCTGCTCTTTTCCCCTTCACACAGTCTATTCTAAGGGCTTTGTTGATACATTTTCTCGTTGTGTAATATCCATAACATAACAGTTTACAAAAAACACCCATTTCTTGGACTGGCCCCCCTCCTGCAAAAGCAAACGGCTCACTCTGAGATCTGACCCCCCCGAACAGAGAGCAGGCTGCCTCCCCCGCCCAACTCGCGCGCCTCCCCCTCCCAACCCGTGACGAAGCCTAGAGCGAAGATGGTGCATGCGCCGTGTGCTCTGGTAAACAGCGATACACAAACACTGAATAAACACTTTCTCGTCCTGACGGTGCGTCGTGCTGAGTCCTACGTCCTGGATCTGACCTGGAGTTTGACGTGCTCCAGGGCCTCAACGACGGACGTTGCCGTTTGGTAAATAACAAGCTAACTCTTCTATCTGTCGTATCCATCGTGTAATTACTGTGTAGCATTAGCATTAGCTGTTTTTATTCTTGCGGCTGCGCGCTTCCCGGAGGCGTGGCTTAAACACCGCGTCATCTTAGTGAGGAGCCCCCGTCTGCTGCTCAGCCGAGGGGGACGGAAAAGACAGTTCTCTAGTGAAAGCCTGAGGGAATCAATCAAAAAACCACTTTGGGCACAACATACGAGGCCCAAATAGCACTGGAGGAAGATTAAAACCTCTGAAAAGTCCATTTTGCAGGATATGGGACCTTTAAAGATGGACTAACTCAATGAACCAACGAACCGCTACTCGGAAAGACCAGAAATGATTGTTTTTTATTGATCTGTACAAATTCCTGATCAACAAATGTATTAAAATGTATTTTCTGCCCTCCCTCCCTTCTTTCCTCTTATCCCGGACCTTGAGAATGCAGCTGGCTGGAAGAACCCGGGTCAGACCGACTCTGCAACATAAACATGAGATAACATTGTGCACACACCGCCCGCGCTCTTCCCTCTTTCTTCTTGTATTTCTAAACAGCTACTTGCATCTTTTGTATGGATTACTTACAGAACACATGCCTGCTGTGTCTTGTTTATGTCTTGTTTATTGTATGTTTTGTTGTGACACAACTGTAGTTCCAACTGTGTGTCTGCTCATTGTTTATTGTCTATAAATGTAATTGTATATGTTTGTTGTAACGGCAACTGTAGTTTCAACGGTTTGTAAAGCGCTTTGGGTGCCTATTAGGTGGAAAAGCGCTCTATAAATAAAAATTATTCTTCTTCTTCTACTCACACTTTCGCGTTCGAGGCCGAGTTCGATGTGCAGTTTGCAGAAGTCGTTTTTTTGCCAACTCTGTGATCACTTGTATTGTTGTGCGGTTTGTATCTCGCTAACGCATCTATTCTTATACCATTGTTTTCATATGTTGCTAAAAACGTCAAAAGCTGGCACGAGGAGAGGAAATCCTATGATCCTCGAGTGCAAAGACTAAACCATCCTGCAGAGAAGAGACCGCACACGAGTCAGAAGTTGACAAAGACGCCAACAAAGCAAGCGTACCTTAGCGTCTGCTGCCGTTTCCCGTCTAGAGTAAAGGGACTGGCTTTGAGACGCTAAAGTGTTCAAAAATGATCAGAGCGTCGCGCTTTTTGGTTTGGAAGCAAGTGTGTTATCGTTTTGCAAAGCGTGGATCAGATAAATGTTTTGCACAGAAAGTCGGCGACAGGCTAGACAAGATGCATTGTCCCAACACTGATACGTGTACGGATCTCTCGTCTTTTTCTCTGGGAAGCGTTGTGTTTTGGACCGGGTTTCATTCATTTGCGGGGAAAAATGCAGATGGATGCACGGTATATAGTGTAACTTTATAGATTGGCGCTGCTGCTGTAGCGTTGATGTTTTATAGATAACACAGAGCAGCAGAGCAGACACCGGCAGCTTGAGAATTATTTACAAAGATCCAAGGTTCCATTTAGTTTGATACAAATTTAACACATTTTGACGATTTCAAGCCCAACTACCCTTAAAGGGCCCATGACAGGTTGGACGACTCATTTACCTAAAATGCAGTTAAGATAAATATATTTCAAATTTTGTTAAAATACTTCACAAATTTTATACTGGATTAGCAGTTTTTTTGATTTTTTGTTTTATTTCCTGGTTGTAAAGTATGACATCACACTAGGAAATTACCATAGCAACCACACTTTACACGGAGCCAAAACTCCTCTAATGTCACAGACTGTTTATTTTACAAAGAAAAATACATGCAAATGCTTTAGTTTTGTTGAATCAATGTTTAAAGGGCCAAAAAAAATTGTTTCTTTTGTGTAAATTATGCACAACCTTTGTCTCCCCAGTGTGATGTCATCAGTTTGTTTACTTCCTTTCAACAGATTTTTCAACTTTTCACCACAAATGGCTGCTTGATTAGTGTAAAACTAAAATGCATGTGTACAACTGGTATTAATGCACTGAATAAAGTCAAAATTAGAAAATTATGAAACCCTGTCATACGCACTTTAAGATTTCGTCGTCAAACTCGTCACCAAACCAAATTTATGGAAGTCAAAATACCAAACAGGCAATTTCGATACATGCACGCAAAGTGAGTTTCCTCTTTAAGGTGACTGGACTCTTTCTTGGAGATACAACTGTGAACATGGACTAGAGTTGCTGCTCCACATTGATAAGAACATTACTTGTCTCGGTACCACTTTATAATAACTGCATCTTATTTAGCTATAATAAAGCATTAACAAAGACTTAATTAATAACGAATATATAGTTTATTAAACACAATTCAGGCTTAGTAACTACTTAATTAAGGTTAAGGTTAGGGTTAGAAATTAGGGTTAGAATATTTGTTAAATAGTTACTAAGTCTGAATCATCAAATTAAGTCTTTGTTCATGCTTTATTAAGGCATGATTAAGTGTAGTTATTATAAAGTGTTACCCTTGTCTCTAGTATTCATGGGGATGTGTTTGCAGCATGTTTCAGCTGGAGAAGTCCCTGGAGAAACCTATGGGACACACTGGAATGCCAGGAGTCTCGGAGGAACTGGAGGAAGTGTCTAGGGTGATAGAAGATGGACAGAAGCATGGAAAAAGCATGAACGATTTCAGTAAATATGCTTCTTGATTTCTTAAAGTAAAAACAGGTTAGACTTTATTTAATTTACCCCGATTTAACTATTTTTTATAGGATTTTAATTTTACTTCCTGGTTGTGAATGATGACATCACAGGAAATTTGCAAGAAACCATCCTGTACATTGGCCAAAACTCCTCTAATGTCACAGATTTTTTTTTTTTTTTTTGACAAAGAAAAATACATGTGAATCAGTGTTTAAAGGGTCAAAATAATAGTTTAATTTGTGTAAATTATGCATAACCTTTGTCTCCCCAGTGTGATGTTTACTTCCTGTCATTTTCAACATATTTTTCTCCACAAACAGTGACCTGATTGGTGTAAAACTATCATTTATATTTACAAGAGGTATTAATGAATTGAATAAAGTCAAAATTAGAAAATCATAAAAACCTGTCATACGCACTTTAAATATTCTTCTGGGAAAGGACCCCCAAACCCCCCTGTTTAAAGCTGCATGTAAGCTGTACTACATATGAATTAGAATTTTCCAATAGTTCACTTACCACCCCGAACTTATGAACCTTATGAGCCAACACACATAAAAAATTCAAGAGACACGACAGAAAGTTATAATTTTGCCTTGGGCCCCCAAATTCCTAGGCCCACCACTGATCAATTTTACTCCCCAACTAATTTCTGTTAAGATTTAGAATGAACATTGTCAAATAAAACAAAGGATAGCAAGAAAGCAAGAAGATTCTCCCTTTGTTCATATTGCCGGCCCAAAGACAGACACAGAGACTGGCTTTGAATTTAAACCAGTGTGCAGCTTTAATGTGACATCATTGTTTACAAGGTCCCGCTGGCACCTCTCGCCTCACAGAGCACTGGGAGCCCTTTAACACTCACCTGTGGACAGCCTCACCAATCAGACACATACTGTCCTGTACCTTGCGCCTCAGCGGGCGAGCCACCTCAGGCTGTCCCAGGTACACACAGGAAGCCACAACTCACAGCTATATTTACCCTGGTAGATTCACTAAAGTCGATTCAAATGGGCTCGATGTTGTATATGCCTTTTACACTGAAATGAAGTGTATTTGCTGCTCTTTAAAGGAGACATATGGGGCTTTTTTTTCAGGTACGTATTGTTGAACCAGTGTTAATTGACAAGGAATTTTAATTTAGTTTTAGTCTTAGTCTTTTGACTTAAATTATTTTTAGTTTTAGTCTCGTTTTAATCATCTTATTTGTTTTAGTTTTAGTCTAGTTTTAGTCGACTAAAATGTCATGCAATTTTTTTCATGAGGTAATAATTTTGACCTTCTGTATCAGACATAAAACTATACTTTCTTAAAATTGAGATTTTAATGTGCAAACATAGTTCACACTGTTTATTTCAACACACCTGCCTTTATTGAACGTCCACATGAACTTAATGGTAACGGTAGCTCACCTTTGAATAAATATCAGGGTGACTAGCAAATGCCGTTTCAAATTGGTCGTGTTTTTCCCCTTTATCGAGGCTCCACATATGGCACACGTCGTCTTGTTTTCTTCAGCCCGTCTCTTTCTTCCACTTCCAGCCGCCAACATTTTTCATTTTTCGCAGTTTGCAGAACCACTTGTTGCTCTGTTGTCTCCAGTTAGCTTCTGGGCACCGCCGCGTAAAAACAAGACGCGCTCTGATTGGCTTTGGTGACTCATCCCGCCCGTTCCTCTTCATCTTTCCCTTCTCCTGATTGGTTTTCGTCACAAGTTGTTTTCGTCTCGTCTTTTATTAGTTGACGAAAATGTCATCGTTTTAGTCATTATGAAGTATTTTTTATTTAGTTTCCGTTTCGTTTTCGTCAGCAAAAAACCTTCGTTAACAAAACATTTTCGTCATAGTTTTCGTCCACAAAATTAACACTGTGTTGAACTATGTGATAAGTGGATCATCATTTTACGTTTTGTTCACTGTAAACCACAATATTGATGTAAAATGACATAGAAGTAGAAAGGTTAGTGCTGTGTGATCTGATTGAGTAGGTAATGAATTCACTTCTGTGGCTGAATTGGCCTCAACAGTTGTATTTTTGACTGATTTATGTCTTAATTTATAGCATCAGATGAGATGAGACTAGTAGGCAATACATTTGTTACTAAAAGGCATTGCTGCTTACATATTTACCAATTTTTCCAACCGAAACCCTAACCTTTACCCTTATGTTGACATGTATGGCATAACCTACAGCAGTGGTTCCCAACCTTTTCTGTCTCGAGTACCCCCTAAGCTTTATCTCACACACAGAGTACCCCTTAACTTGAGCTTCAGGCAAATAAATGGGTTTACTAGTCACATATTGTCAATTATTACTATTATCTCTACATTTTTCTTTTATTCATGGTCCGAGATACTCCAAAATGATGCTAAATTTACAACTAATAACACTTTTTAATTCAGATAAAAGTACATTTCAAACTATTCCACGTACCCCCTGGTAATTGCTCACATACTGCACCCCTGGTTGGGAAACACTGACCTACAGAAACAGGCCCAGTGACTCCTGTTCAAAACTGCAGCCCATTTAAGCCAATTGATTTATAGAACATATTAGCCCCGTCTGACAAGATACAAATCATCATTTCATATGTTTTTATTTTTAAAGTGGCTTTGTGACATTTTAGAACTCCACGTTTATCATTTGGAGCAGTCCTGATCTAATCCCTCCAAACAATCCAACCTGCGACCATCTTCCGCATTTTGAAATATAGTTTAGTTTGTTCATAGTTTTGTTCTTGTTTAATTCTGCTTTAGACCTGGTTTGATTTTGGGATAGTCCTGGTTCAGACCCGGTTGGTATCGAGTCTTGTTGTAGTTTAATTCTTGTTCAGTTCTGGATTGGTGATTTTGGAGAGCAAGTAAGTACGTAATCATAATTGAAACAGAACTAGTGTTGGACATATGTTGTGCACCCAGAGACCCCGGCCCTCCAAAAAATCTGGCCCTCAAGAAAATGAAATAAATAAATATGGAGTTCAAATAATTACAATTAAGTACAGGGATTTGGGCGGTTTTCTGCTCATCGACAATACAGGATTACTCAAAGATGCATGAATGAATCAAGATACAATTCTGTGTAAACTATTGATGAGAAAACACTGTTGTAAGAAGATTAAAAGCTCATTAAAGTTGCTTTTTGCATAATATGACCCAGGTATTCGTAAAAACAAATCTGTGTCTTATCACGTCAACATAATCCAATTAGATTTGATTTACTAATTGTCATTGTTTACAATTTGTGGCCAGAATTTGACAGCATTTCAGTCTGACATCTATTTCCAAGTATAAGCCTTTGTGCTTCTGCTTAATTAATAATGTATATAACCTGTCATGTGCACTTGAGGCTAGTTCTGCCATAAAATACACTTGTGGCTTTGAGCTTAAAAGTTAAAACTCTGAAGTAAAATATATCTTACATAAATAATTCAAAGTTAGGATGAATAAGCATAAAATTCGACTGTCCAAAGTGTCTAGAGTGCACCAGTAACCAAAAATCAAAATCTATCAGCGTTTGGTGAGTTGGCCGGCGCTAATCCAAGCACCTCTGGTAATACAAAAGATCCATTTACAACACTGTCAGATCCTCCTGACATCCAAGAAAACCTCTCCACCACACGCCTGCTCTTGCATAACAGACGAGGCGGCATTATGATCCCTCCAGAGGTGTTTATGAGAGGTGCAGAACTGTGCTCGTAAAATGCATCCTGCCGCCCCTCGGAGTTTGTGCTGATTTCATTGTCCCCTGTTCATTCCCTCACTCGGCGGGGCTCTCCTCTTCGCAGGCCTCCCGCTGCTCCAGCCTCCATACAAACAAGCCTGCGTCTGCTCCGGCCACATGTAGACAGCTGATGACAAAATGGATTCCACTCATTCCGGCATGATGAGAGACGATGGGGGACGAGACATGGCTGGTGTTTGACTGCAATGTTAAATCGTACAGAGAGGAGGAAGGAGACAAAGGAACGCCTGCACACATTTGATTTGGATTGGATATGAACTTTAGGACAATAAAAACCTGCATTACCTTTGAGGTCATTGGCCCTGTCCGATACTCACACTTGTGCACTTTTACCTGTCAGATGTGCGATAAAGACCAGATGTTAAAGTGAGTTAGTGAGCTGGGGGTCATAATTCCTTAGGTTTTGATACATTATCAAACAAACAACGCAACACTTTTACACTTTTGCCTTAGCATTTTAGCAGCAAGCACTAACGAGATACAATGGAAACAATGCTTTAACAGATAAACTGATATATATATGTAAGGAGTAGGATGAGTCTTTAAAAGATGATTTAATACATAATGTAAGTGTTTTTAAAAGACAATCCTATAAATTGGTAAATGCTTTCATCAAAGCATCTTTCAAAACATTACTGGTAAGTATTTAAAATAATATTTAATTAATCCTTTAAGCACATACTTGTCTAAAAGTAGATTTATTAAAACAATTACTTAATTAATTTAAAAATCCTTTTAGGATAACCTTTTGGAAACTGTAGCTTCTCTGATTAGCCACTCCAATTAACTAATTAGCTTTCAGCATTCAGCTTTTCCTGGTCCTCCTGGCCAATGTAGAGCGAATATCAAAAGGGAGATAGTACGGAGCTTTCTGATTGGTTAGAGCAACTAAACCAATCAGAGAGCTCCATACTTTATTATTTACTTTACTCTAGCCAGGAGAACACATTATTATATATTTTTAAAATCTTATAATAAAGCATTGTATGTGGCATGTAAATGAACTTCTTTTTAAAGACTCTTAGATTAGCTTGGTCCCATTGGTCCCATTGATCCCATTGGTCCCATTGGTCCCATTGGTCCCACTGGTCCCATTGGTCACATTGGTCCAATTGGTCACATTGGTCACATTGGTCCCACTGGTCCCATTGGTCCCATTGGTCCCATTGGTCCCATTGGTCCCACTGGTCCCATTGATCCCATTGGTCCCATTGGTCCCATTGGTCCCATTGGTCCCATTGGTCCAATTGGTCACATTGGTCCCATTGATCCCATTGGTCACATTGGTCCCACTGGTCACATTGGTCCCATTGGTCCAATTGGTCACATTGGTCCCATTGATCCCATTGGTCACATTGGTCCCACTGGTCACATTGGTCCCATTGGTCCAATTGGTCCCATTGGTCACATTGGTCACATTGGTCCCATTGGTCCCATTGGTCCCATTGGTCCCACTGGTCCCATTGGTCCCATTGGTCCCATTGGTCACATTGATCCCATTGGTCCCATTGGTCCTATTGATCCCATTGGTCCCATTGGTCCCATTGGTCCCATTGGTCCTCCATATGTGCGGACTGTCCTGGTGACAACACTGTAAAAACATTAAGCAATATATGTGTGATATCGTAACCATAAAACATCACCGCAACAGCCAATAAAGCAGAGCGACAGGGGCAGTGTACAGAGCAGGCCACACCTCCAGCCTTTCATGTACAATGTACTCACTCTACCCTCTGGATGACGGACGCTACTTTCTTGGACATCTTTAACAGATCAAATGACGGCGCAAACTGATACGAAGTCTGAGGTCTTGTTCCTGTAATAAAATGTGAAATTTGTGCACAGCCTGTAAATCAGACCTTTCCTTGGTTAATTAAACTCATTGTATTCACTGTCTGCACTGAATTAAATGTGTCCATGAAGGTCGGACAAGGCCACACTGGCTTTTATATTATACTTAATTCACTCCCGCTGCACTAAAACCAATGGCCATGTTTCAGGTCTTGGCCGTCGTAAGAAATACCTATAAAACCCACAGTGACGCAACAAGACCAGTTCAGATGTGCAGCCAAGTCACAAAAAAGAATTCTCATAGAAATATGCAGTTTATTTACTCTATAGAAATGTACGATACCTTGAACATACCTTTCTTTTTACTTGGAGCTATCATTTTCGCCGGTGTTGGTCAAAGCAAAAAAAACAAACCAAAAAACTCATTGGTATTTGGTGAACATTATTGTAACTAGAATCTGTTTAAAGTGTCTTGCCCAATGACAAAAATGTGCTTACTGTATATAGAGATTTGATTCAGGAAACTTTAATCAAAATTTCATAAAAAGCACTTCAGATATGACAATTTTTCATATCTGTAAGTCCAATCAGAAAGGGAGGGCGTGTTTTACAAGAGGATGTAGTACCATTTCACACCTATTGGGGCACAAATGTTGAATGTTACTTAGCTGTACTTTATGACAAGGGAAGTTGTGTTTTTGTGTAATGTTCTATTTTATTTTGGTCAAAACTTAGCAATCTTTGACTCTAGTGCAGGCATGTCCAAACTCAGGCCCGGGGGCCAAATGCGGCCCTCAGACCAATTTTTCTTGGCCCTTAGACTTCCTGGTGAATTGGCCCACATTGTCCTGATAAGTACTATTTACAGCACATTTCAGATTTTCTACAATTCCAACCTAAATAACTAACATTTTGGTGCCACACAGACCTGATATTAAGGCACTGAGACTGAATGTAGATGTGGTGGAGCTTAAAACATCAGATAAATGCAGCTTTTTTTAACGTTTCATGATTGATTTGTGGCCCTCCGCTTGGTCTATATTTCAATATGTGGCCCTCGATGGAAAAAGTTTGGACACCCCTGCCCTAGTGTATAATAGTTGGCCACATTTACAGAGCCTTGGAATCTTTTAATGGTGAAATATTTCTCCACATTCATCAATCTGGAATGCCACTCTCCAAAAGCTGTCAGGAAAATGCTCAATATGACGTCACAACAAGCCGAGAAATCAAACCGTCGTTAAATCCAGTTGAGAGAAAAGCACAGACTTCTTCCCCGTCCTCAAATGCACAAAGTGTTTCTATTTGCACGTTTTTCAAAACCAAATAGTCCGTAAATCTGCTAAAATAGGCCAGAGTACTTCTGCCGGTGTTTGTTTAGGTTCGTCCCTTTGACTTCCACCCAAACCACAATTCTGCGCCGTGATTGGAGGCTCCAAGACTAGCCAATAAACAGGAACAGATTATGCTAATGTGCGCTAGTTTGGTTTTGCTGAATTAGTCAGTTCAACAAATAAAGTTAGCATCATACAAAAATGTGACCTCGCAGGGTCCGCTTTGGATCGCTGTGGAGACGTTTTCAGACCGCCCCGATCCAGTCCAAGGCAAACCGATGGAAACATGGCTGTGGTGGCCCTGGCAATGCATAGTGTATCAGCTTTCTATCAGAACCAGTCTCTTGCCCGTTGGATCGGACCACACTGGGCTATCCTTCAATCCTTGTGCAAATCGCTCGCCGTCGGTTCATCACTATTCCTTCATCGGACGCCGACCACTGCAGGCCGTAATCACCCAACAAATGCTCTGACACAGTTAGCCAAGACTAACTGGCTCATGTCAAACTTGCTGAAATCCTCACAAATGTGTCTGGTAAGGTTTCAACTTTGACGACAAAACGCTGATACGAATGCTAAGACACTCAAAGATACGTGAAGCGACACCTGCCCTGGAGTAGACTGACAAACGCAAGGCTGCAAATCCACATTGTTTGGCCCTCCGATTACCGCTTCCGATGTTCTTTCACATGACCACATTCTTCCAGACAAGGTCGGCGAAACACGGTAAGAAAAACAAAGCTCACATACATCAATTGCGCATGATATATCGCCTATAAGTACTCAATTCACAATCACAGCACATCTCCGTCGCTTTCATCCATAAATATTCCGGATAGACGATCGGAGCACCTGTGCCGGCTTGATCCTGGGCCGCTCCGGGTTTGCATGCATGGGCTAGACTTTTCATTTTCTTTGACTGACCGTGATAATCCACTTAGCAGGCAACTTGTGCTTCCTCCCAGCGCTTGGCTCCGTTTCCACAAAGCATCTTAGCATTTAATATCATCTCCAGTTCTGCAGAATGACGCTCTATCTGTGCACAAAACCGAGACATGCGAGCCAACGGCATATTTTTTCGGGGGGGAATAAAAAGAAGAAACGATCTGGCGTTTTGTTTTTGAGGAAGATTTTGTTTGTTGTTTTGGCAGGACTGGGCTTACTGTTGACCTGTGACTTTTGTATTTATATCCTCGTGATGAAAGAATTCCGTCTTGACGCTCCCAAAACAATTAGCTTGGCAATGAATTCTCTAATCTGCGCTGGCACAGTCACTCAGCTGTCAAACGGATGCTTCTAAAGGATTTACAAATACGATTTAAATAGAAAGCTATAGGGGCTATTATATACTGAGGGGCTCCAGTGCAGCACAATGGGGAATGGGCTGGGGATGATAATTAGGGGATGGGAATAGGCTGTGGTGGGAGGTGGGATAAACAACAAATAAGTAACAAAAGCACACAGACGCAGTATTTACACGAAGGTGTGGTCTAGTACCAGCCCCAGACCAAGATGAATGGAAAAACCTTCACCTTTTTATCTTTTAATTCCCCTTGTGTGAACTTGCCAGGCCCTGATGACTAAAACTGCCGCAAACCCATAAATGTATCAGTTTCAATTCCGTTTACTTTTGCAATGCCCAAAATCACAACAGCAATTGCCGCGTTCAATAATACAAAAGCAGTTTAAATAAACAATGTTCAAAGGAATTTTACCCCCTGTGCTCAACCCTTCTTCGCGGCGAGAAAAACTACAGAAAACCCTGTGGGGAAAAGTATAAACCTCAGGGAGAACCACAGTGAAGGAGAGATCCTCCTCCCACAGACGGACAGACTGCAGATGGACCAGGACTGACACATCCATTTGGACCAGAACCACTCAGGAGGAAGAAAGGTGGCTCATCTAGTGTAGAGAGAGTTCCTCCAGACAGGTGATGAGCAGTTTATCTAGTGTAGAGAGAGTTCCTCCAGACAGGTGATGAGCAGTTCATCTAGTATAGAGAGACTTACCCCCAGACAGGTGATGAGCAGTTTATCTAGTGTAGAGAGAGTTCCTCCTGGTAGATGAGGAACAGTTCATCTAGTGTAGAGAGAGTTCCTCCAGACAGGTGATGAGCAGTTTATCTAGTGTAGAGAGAGTTCCTCCAGACAGATGAGGAAGAGTTCAACCAGTGCAGAGAGAGTTTCTCCAGACAGGTGATGAGCAGTTCAACCTGTGTAGAGAGTTCCTCCAGGCAATTGAGGAGCAGTTCATGTTGTGTAGAGACGTTCCTCCAGACAGATGGAAAGCAGTTCATTTAGTGTAGAAAGAGTTCCTCCAGGCAGATGGAAAGCAGTTCATTTAGTGTAGAAAGAGTTCCTCCAGGCAGATGGAAAGCAGTTCATCTAGTGTAGAGAGAGTTCCTCCAGACAGATGAGGAACAGTTTATCTGGTGTAACGAGAGTTCCTCCAGACAGATGATGAGCAGTTCAACCAGTGTAGAGAGAGTTCCTCCAGGCAATTGAGGAGCAGTTCATGTTGTGTAGAGACGTTCCTCCAGACAGATGGAAAGCAGTTCATCTAGTGTAGAAAGAGTTCCTCCAGGCAGATGGAAAGTAGTTCATCTAGTGTAGAGAGAGTTCCTCCAGACAGATGAAGAACAGTTCATCTAGTGTAGAGAGAGTTCCTCCAGGCAGATGAAGAACAGTTCATCTAGTGTAGAGAGAGTTCCTCCCGGCAGATGAGGAGCATTCAGGTCTACAGGTCACGTCATAAAAACAATAACTAACAAGCATTTATTTCAGACAAAAAAAAGCGGTTGTGATGTTTGTATTCCCAGTTTACATTCAATGTGCACGTCCCGATTCCCAATTATGTCAATTTGCTGAATGTTCTCCCTGCTCTTCTCCCTCATTTGCACTACACAGTCCTCCAAATAAATTTCAATATTTGTGTCTCTTTTGTACATTTCATGAATAAAATTGTTGATGAAATGACAGAAAAAAAGTATTTGAAACCTCTAAAAGTGGATTTTGACTAAATGAGTTCTTGTTTTTAATTATTTCATTCAGTTTTGGTAGATTGTTCATTTTTATTAATATTTATAAAACATCTTTATCTCAAAGTATAACAGTTAGAAACTTGAAATAACTTGTATCTGGTTTGAAAGAAAACTCTCAAACTTTTAATCATTTGCAATTTCGAGAGATAGAGAACTATAATTTCAGCATTCGAGAAAAATATGTAAAAAATGTGGGACGTTTCTCATTTTTTGTGATTTGTTGCGCATTTTAGCCATTTGAAATATAACACATGGCCTTATTAACAATATAATGCTGCAGTGTGAGGGTTCTATTAGTGTATAATATAACACCATAGTCCTAAAAATGACACAACAGGATGCAAAAATAAAAAACAATGTGTAGGTGAACCCTTTAAATGCCGTTAAGTTAAAGCCATAATGGTACTACGTCTAACAAGAGGATTCCATCGACATTTTTCGAGTCATCTTCACATTCCAATTTTTCATGGACAAATAAGAGAAAAGGAACAAATCTAGGGTTAAGAATCAAAACGGTCTACGAAACAGTCTGCAAACTTAACAAGAGCGGCAAAAAATGTGTCACAATTTCAACTCATTCATTCATTCATTTTCTAGCGCTTATTCCCGTTAGGGGTCGCGGGTGACTGGAGCCTATCCCAGTGACTTTGGGCCTTAGGCGGGGTACACCCTGGACAGTGGCCAACTCGTCGCAGGGCTGACACAGAGGACAAGGACATTGACAGACAACCATTCACTCTCACATTCACACACTACGGACAATTTAGAGTTCTCAATTAACCTACACAGTCATGTCTTTGGACGGTGGGAGGAAGCCGGAGAACCCGGAGAGAACCCACGCGTGCTGCAGGGAGGACATGCAGACTCCACCCAGAGAGATGGGTGTGATGTTAGGGTGGTTCAGAATTCGAAACCACGATGTTGGGGTGGTGCGGGATTCGAACCCACGATCTCTTTATTGAGAGGCAGAAGCTCTAGCCGCTCTGCCACCGTGCACCCCCACAATTTCAACTCCCTTTTCTTCAATACTCAATATCCAAACCTGTCAGCGAACGCATCAACGGCAACGAGACACAACAAGTGAAGAGAAATGTAAAGGTCCCATATCATGCAAAATCGAGGTTTTAACCTTCCTCCAGTGCTATTTGGGCCTCTTATGTTGTGCCCAAAGTGGTTTTTTGATTGATTCCCTCATGCTTTCACTAGAGAACTGTCTTTTCCGTCCCCCTCGGCTGAGCAGCAGACGGGGGCTCCTCACTAAGATGACGCGGTGTTTAAGCCACGCCTCCAGGAAGCGCACAGCCGCAGAATAAAAACAGCTAATGCTAATGCTACACAGTAATTACACGATGGATACGACATATAGAAGAGTTAGCTTGTTATTTACCAAACGGCACGTCCGTCGTTGAGGCCCTGGAGCACGTCACACTCCAGGTCAGATCCAGGACGTAGGACTCAGCACGACGCACCGTCAGGACCAGAAAATGTTTATTCAGTGTTTGTGTATCGCTGTTTACCGGAGCACACGGCGCATGCACCATCTCCACTCTAGGCTTCGTCATGGTTTGGGAGGGGGAGGCGTGTGGGTTGGGCGGGGGAGGCAGGCTGCTCTCTGTTCGAGGGGGTCAGATCTCAGAGTGAGCCGTTTGCTTTTGCAAGGAGGGGGGCCAGTCCAGGAAATGGGTGTTTTTTGCGCTAAAGTTGCGCTGTGGACTGAGAGAGACGCAAACCTCAACTGCACACTCTTTTTGCTCCAGTTTAGCGCATGCAACCCGTTTGGCCCAAATTGCACATATTTCAATCTGAAAAATGGGCAGAACCAGGTTTAATTTTTTGTTTCATTTTGTACACAGATTAGGTAATATGTACAGAGGGGATTTGGGATTTCTTGTTTTATTAGTAGTTTTTAATTTGTTTAGTTTGTAAACAAGACCCAACAAAAAATTTGCCTAATTTTAAAACCTTTAACTAATCTGGTTTAGAATTGGATATCAGCAACGTCGTCAAACTCTAGTTCAATCCAAGATGGTACAGTTTGGTGTGGGAGCTACTTTAAGGCTGATCTTTATGTCTCTTTGGGCGAGAAAAATGCATTTTAAGAAAACGGCCTTTGAAGTTTCAATGTCCCAGAGAAATCTATGGATGAAGTGGATTCAATGAAATAATAAAACATCTTTAGGAGCAGATTGGATTGGAGTTATTTGTTTCCACATGAAAGCCGATATCAGGGCTATTCAGCTTTATTTTCTAAAGGCACATTTTCTCAAGCCACGCCCCCTAATAAAGCTAAATAGTAAAATAACATTATACATTTACTAATTACTAATGTGTATTTGAATCATCTGGAACATTTGTTCAAATGCGCCAACAAACGGGAAATACAGTATGGTGTCATGGCCCTGCCTGTGACTCCTCTCTCTCCACTATTCCCCCTTCCTTTCTGTGTGTGGGCGGAGCTTTTCTGGGAGCTGTTGCGGGGCGGAGATTGTTCCTGCCCCTACTCACCTGGCTTCACTTTCCAGTGATTTAGGGGACTATTAAAGCCCAGCTCTCCAACCAGTCGACGCCAGATTATTAGTCTACTAGACGGTGAATTTTGGCTGCTCTGCTTTTTGAATTTTTTGATCTTGTCCCTGAACTCCGTAATTGAGATTTGTTTTTGTCACAGAACTTCAAGCTTCCGCTCCTGCCTGCTATCCTGATACTCACCTGTGCTCCTCGGTCCAGCCTGCTCTCGCCTGCTATTCTGCCTGCTCCACTCCTCTGCACAACTTCCAACCAAAGACTTCATAAAGAACTGAACCTTCCAGTACTGGTCAATAAATCTTTTGTTTGCTAGTCTTGTGTCCTTTTTGGATCCGCACCATTGAGCCACAACAGAATGGTCTGATTTCTTAAATATTCCTCTGGAGAAAGACCTCCAAACCCTCTGTTAAAGCTGTTTAAACTATTGCACAGTGTAATTGCAATTACAATTTCCCAATAGTTCACTTCCCATCCCAAAATTATGAACCTGTTCCATCATACATTAAAAAAAAACAACAAAAACAAAACAAAAGCTTCCTTTCAAGAGACACGACAGAAAAATTACACAAAATCCCACTTTATGCGGAGGGGCCTGTACTTAATTCTGCCCTGGGCCCCCAAATTCCTAGGTCCGCCACTGAATAACACCCATCTTTAAAGCGCCAACTTTTCCGTCCATTTCTGTCAATTGAGGATGAACTTTCCGCCCTCTAAACATGACTTATAACTAGCTCGGTCCCCGCAGACAGAATGGTTTATCCCTGTCTGCTCCGCTGCCTCCATCTCCTCCAAAACGGCTCTGCATATTTATCCAGCGTGGCCACTAGTTGAATTTGGCAAGTCTGTTTAAATATGCCGTTCAAAACTTGTCAGAAGTTTACAAATTCCGAGCAAGGCATAAATCTTTGCTACAGAACCACGTTAGCCGCATCTTTTGTTGAATTATTTACACGTCTGGGCTTCCTTAGTTCTGTCCACAGTGCACAGTCAACCCTGATCCAGACAAACAAGTACGATTTTTATGTTTTATTCTCAGCCGCGCAAATCAAAGCGAGATTTCTGGGTTGATTTTTGGAGTCGTTACTGGATAGAAAGTTTTTTATTTCACGGATCTCGGCTCCACAGTGCAAAACTCATCATAAATTCACATAGAAGTGTTGGAAATCTATCAAATGAAAAGTAGAATGTTATTTGGGGTTGAGGTTCCCATGACAACGGCTCAGTGTTCCTCTGCGGAGGTTTGAGGAGGCGTCTGGGGAGATGGCGGTGATGAGACGAGATGAGTGTTGGTGCAGGAAAGTGAGATGGTTCTTCACGTTGATGGGAAAGATTAGATGTTTCCGCTGCAAAGGTAAAGGAAGGTAAAGATAGAGCTGCTGGGGATGAGCGGAAGGAGATTTTTTTTTTTTGTAGGATGAGGTGCAGGACAGTGAGATGGTTCAGTCAAAGTTCATGAAAGAAAAGTCTTAATAATAACAAATAAATCCTTGTTTTTTTCTGAAAATATAATCAATTCTGTCTGGAGAATATAGTTGTTCTGGTATGTTATGGTTAGATGAGACATTTCATTAAAACTTTATTACATTTAAAGGTCCCATATTCTGCTATTTTCCACTTTACACAGTCTATTCTAAGGGCTTTGTTGATAAAATTTTGCGTTGTGCAAAACAGTTTAACAGTTTCCAAAAAACCCCCATTTCTTGGACTGGCCCCCCTCCTTGTAAAAGCAAACGGCTCACTCTGAGATCTGACCCCCCCGAACAGAGAGCAGACTGCCTCCCCCACCCAACCCGCGCACCCCCCCCTGCCCAACCCGTGCCGAAGCCTAGAGTGGAGATGGTGCATGCGCCGTGTGCTCCGGTAAACAGCGATACACAAACACTGAATAAACATTTTCTCGTCCTGACGGTGCGTCGTGCTGAGTCCTACGTCCTGGATCTGACCTGGAGTTTGACGTGCTCCAGGGCCTCAACGACGGACGTGCCGTTTGGTAAATAACAAGCTAACTCTTCTATCTGTCGTATCCATCGTGTAATTACTGTGTAGCATTAGCATTAGCTGTTTTTATTCTTGCGGCTGCGCGCTTCCTGGAGGCGTGGCTTAAACACCACGTCATCCTGGTGAAGCCACGTCATCTTAGTGAGGAGCCCCCGTCTGCTGCTCAGCCGAGGGGGACGGAAAAGACAGTTCTCTAGTGAAAACATGAGGGAATCAATCAAAAAACCACTTTGGGCACAACATACGAGGCCCAAATAGCACTGGAGGAAGGTTAGAACCTCTGAAAAGTCCATTTTGCATGTTATGGGACCTTTAAAGTCCATTTGACAGGTTCTTATGTTTGTGTAATACTGAATAAGTTTGGTGGGAGGGCATCTGTGGTAAATATTTATCATAGTTTTACACCCGTGAAGGTGCTGTTTGTTAAGAAATTTTGACAAATACAAGTTTAAAAATACAGGAAGTCGTGCTGCGTTCTAAAATGGAATCCCTCTGTGATGTCATCAAAAAGCGACGTGCCGTTGCAAATAAAGACAGTTAAAGTCATCATTTTAGATTGCAATAGTGATATATTTCTGCTGAGGTTGTGATTGGGTGGAGTGACTTGCAGAAAGTCCTAATTTGAGTTGACGATGGAGAAGAATGAGATGTTTCTGCTGAGGTGGTGGTGGAAGAAGACCAAAGTGATCATTTGAGATGGCAATGGAGGAGAGTGAGATGTTTCTACTGATGTGCAGAAGACAATCAAACGGTTCTGATTTTTCGCTGAGTTTCAGGGCATGTGGTGACCTTAAAGTGATGACATGGTGAAGGAAAATGCAGCGTTAGATTCACAACTTCTTTGAACGATAAAAGTTTAACATCACAAACCGACTTGTTGATCGAGAAGCACGAGATCACTCTTTGCCAAAGTGTTGATGGAGCAGATACGCGACTCGACACGCCGCCGACAGACAGAGGTTATCTTAGGTTAGCTCCGATCGCTAACTAGCTCCAGGATACGCGCTGCCCTTATGCGTACGAAGAACACTCGCTGGGAAAAGTCGATCGCGCTCCTAAACAGGCTTCAGAGCGGCTAAACGAGGCGGTTCGGAGTTTGAAATTCCAGCAGAGGGTTAATGAGACTGTCAGAATGGAACGCCGCAGCCCGTGAAGCTCAGTGTTGTTCAAAAGCAGGTCAAAGAGATGAAAAATATATGATGCAACAAAGTGTCAGTTTTGCATCGGAAGAAGCTGGTACAATGATGTAAGGCGTTCGCTGACATGTGAGAGCCCTTTCTACTTTTTAAGCTAAAATATATTGTTTCAAAGTGACGGGGATTGGACGTGACGATCTCGCACCGTGGACCAAGACGCTGCAGGGGAAGAGGAAAAAATCTTGAATTTAAAGATGGCGATTTGAAACTTCTCCTGTAGTTTACGCACAGAAATGTAAGAAGAAAATGTATTACAAGTTTTTCATTCTGTTGTGTTTTCATGAAGAAATAAGGCATTTTATGTGTGAAAACAGCCAAAATCACGCAAATTTGGGACAGAAAAATGGACAGAACCAGGTTTAAATGTCTTGGTTCATTTTGTACACATATTAGTTATAAAAAAAATGTACTAAGGAGATTTTGGATTTCTTATTTCGTTTTTGAGAGAACTAGATCTGACTTAAAATTGGCCTTTAAAGGTCCCATATTCTGCTCTTTTCCCCTTCACACAGTCTATTCTAAGGGCTTTGTTGATACATTTTCTCGTTGTGTAATATCCATAACATAACAGTTTACAAAAAACACCCATTTCTTGGACTGGCCCCCCTCCTGCAAAAGCAAACGGCTCACTCTGAGATCTGACCCCCCCGAACAGAGAGCAGGCTGCCTCCCCCGCCCAACCCATGACAAAGCCTAGAGTGGAGATGGTGCATGCGCCGTGTGCTCCGGTAAACAGCGATACACAAACACTGAATAAACATTTTCTCGTCCTGACGGTGCGTCGTGCTGAGTCCTACGTCCTGGATCTGACCTGGAGTTTGACGTGCTCCAGGGCCTCAACGACGGACGTTGCCGTTTGGTAAATAACAAGCTAACTCTTCTATCTGTCGTATCCATCGTGTAATTACTGTGTAGCATTAGCATTAGCTGTTTTTATTCTTGCGGCTGCGCGCTTCCTGGAGGCGTGGCTTAAACACCGCGTCATCTTAGTGAGGCCCAAATAGCACTGGAGGAAGGTTAGAACCTCTGAAAAGTCCATTTTGCATGTTACGGGACCTTTAAAGTGGAAATTTCGCCTCTTTTTTTTAGACTTAAAACTTTATTAAATCAGTTTTAGAATTAGATATCAACAAATCCTTCTGCATTCCATTAAATCTGGTTCAGTCCAAGTTTGTACAGTTTGCTGTGTGTAGGAGCTCCTTTAAGGCTGATCTTTATGTCTCTGAGGGAGAAAAATGCATTTTTAGAAAACGGCCTTTGAAGTTACAACGTCCCAGAGAAATCTATGAATGAAGTGGATCAAATGAAATAATGCAACATGTTTAGGAGCAGATCGGACAAGTTCGTTATTTCCACATGAAAGACGATATGTTGGAAGATCAAACCGAGCAAGAAAGAAAAACGTGAAATAAATGGCTCGTAGTATCTCGCTTTAAGTTAAGTACAAATACAGTGCAGGAGCAAAAAAGTATGACATAAAAGAGGATTTAATTTGGAGGTAAATGTCTTTTATGAATCTACTGTTGAGAAGAAGGTCTAAACCAGGTCCAAGATAGGTCTGAACCAGTAAAAACGGGTCCAAGCAAGGCAAGGCAAGCTTATTTGTAGAGCACAATTCATACACAAGGCAATTCAAAGTGGTTTACACAACAGAATCAAATTGCATTAAAATCACGTAACAGTTTAAGACACACAAAATCATTATGAAAATACTATAAGGCAGAGTCTACGAAAAAATATCAACACCACTTAAAAAGGAAAGACTAAATCTGTTGCTAAAGCTTATTAAAGCATTTTGTTTTTGATGAGAACTGGAGCTTTTTCTCTACTACTACCCAGATAGCCCAGATAACATGCAAAATGGACTTTTCAGAGGTGTTAACCTTCCTCCAGTGCTATTTGGGGCTCGTATGTTGTGCCCAAAGTGGTTTTTTGATTGATTCCCTCATGCTTTCACTAGAGAACTGTCTTTTCCGTCCCCCTCAGCTGAGCAGCAGACGGGGGCTCCTCACTAAGATGACGCGGTGTTTAAGCCACGCCTCCAGGAAGCGCGCAGCCGCAGAATAAAAACAGCTAATGCTAATGCTACACAGTAATTACACGATGGATACGACAGATAGAAGAGTTAGCTTGTTATTTACCAAACGGCACGTCCGTCGTTGAGGCCCTGGAGCACGTCAAACTCCAGGTCAGATCCAGGACGTAGGACTCAGCACGACGCACCGTCAGGACGAGAAAATGTTTATTCAGTGTTTGTGTATCGCAAAACGCAACGCAAAGATGTATCAACAAAGCCCTTAGAATAGACTGTGTAATGGGGAAAATAGCAGAATATGGGACCTTTAAGGGACAAATGTACTTTTTTGTGCTTTTAAACCTGGTCTAACATTGTTCCGTCATCAAAAACATACCTGGAGTTGCGTTTAGCTTCATTCATGCTAGTTTGATGAATCCTGGTCTGAAAATCCTCTCCCTCCGACCGTCAAAAACACATTTCCTTCCTCGGCTCTGTTTTTAAGACCGTAAATCGTCGCCAGACTCGCCCTGAGCGTTTCTGCCGTCTAAACACGATCATTACAACTGCGTCACTGCTCGATAACACGGCTAGCATAACAAGCAATGTGTGTTTAAATGTGTGTAATTCCCTCGGCAGCCAGTAGATGGAGCCAAAGCTAAGTTACTCTGGCGTCTCCCAATTCTATGACAAAGTTATATTGTTCTTTGAAAATATAAAAAACAATGACATGTTAAGAGCATGTTTAAAGGCCACTAACAATACAAATAATGCATAATGTGTGTCCTTGGAGTAAATACAATAACGAAGTATTTTTACTCCGTTCGCTTTCATTCTCTGTTCTGTGAGGAGCAGACTACAAAACGTGTGTTATCGGAAAGTGCACTGTTCTACTCCTGCACTGCAAACAGTAATTATGATGATTCTCAGCTAATAGGAGTTATCAGACAGACATCTTGCAGATAGCATTCATAACAGATTGTAATATCCCTGTGTCACTGACATTGTTCCTTGTTGGAGCTAATTGTTATTCTTTGCTTCAGAGATGAGGTGGATGGTGACAGGAGGAGAGGGGGAGTGAGGTGAGTGATGCTGGAGTGTGTCAGCAGGAGACCGCAGCGCTGTAAACTGTCAGAGCTCTGACTATGTCTTTTACTGGGCCTATTAGATTAGAGTTAACCCAGCTCTCTAACCAATAAAGCCTGCAGCAGCCCCATTGATCCACACTGCGCTGTTAGCATAGAGCAGCTCCACACTGGCAGGAGATTTAGGACAGGGCTTTTACTGACCCACAAAAACCTCCAGTCAAATATGACATATGCTCCCCTCGTGGGATGTATCTGTATGATGGCGTCTGCCTGCTGTTTGCCTGTGCGCGCCCTTGTCCTTATGGCTGTGTGTGGACGCGCCTCTTAAAGTGCCATCTAAACAGAATGTATTGTAGTGGCGTCTCTTCATCTTGGCTTTAAGTGCAGCGCTGACTGCAGAAGGCACATCTATAACTGCTCAGCTGACAGCAGGCCCTCCCCTGCATTAGCCTCTCTAATTGAATAGCACTAGCATCTGCTCCAGCGCCTCTCCATTAGCTTCTGTAATGATGGTCAATGGAACTCTGCACTGCTTTAATGACAGCCAAGAACTAGCATTCTTTTTAATATTCATGACTTTTACGTAACCTTTACGTAATGGGGCACACGTTTGTTTGGGTGTGTGCGTGTGTGTGTGCGGCGCACGTGAGTGTGCATGTGTGGAGTTGGGCTCTGTTCTCTGTAGTTTGCCTCATTATGAGAGAGCTGTTTAATGTTGTTCTCCCAGTGGAGAGAGAGAGAGAGGGCTGTGTGCTCTCACTGCAGAGACTCCTGCTCCTGTGTGCAGTCTGAGCAGCACCACTCCATCCTGTGTGTGTGTGTGTGTGTGTGTGTGTGTGTGTGTGTGTGTGTGTGTGTGCGTGTGTGTGTGTGTGTGTGTGTGTGTGTGTGTGTGTGTGTGTGTGTGTGTGTGTGTGTGTGTGTGTGTGTGTGTGTGTGTGTGTGTGTGTGTGTGTGTGTGTGTGTGTGTGTGTGTGTGTGTGTGCGTGTGCGTGTGCGTGTGCGTGCAGTCTGAGCAGCACCACTCCATCCTCTGGATCCTACACGCACTGTGTGTGTGTGTGCGTGTGTGTGTGTGTGTGTGTGTGTGTGTGTGTGTGTGCATGAGACATGTCAGTGCCCTGTACACACATGTGCACCTCACAGAGCCCACACCTGCTCCTTCAGTGTGATCAGTGGCACAGCTCTGTCCCACACCTCAGTCACATGGAACAATACAAAGCACACACTACGTGTGTGTAGTGTGTACTACATGTGTGTAGTGTGTGCACACGCCTGATGTATAAAGTCTAGTGATGAACACATCTCTTTTGTGTTCTCCACAGACTGCATGTGAGTCGACACGTGAGCAGCACACTCAGAGAGTCTGAGCATCAGCACATCTCTGAGACTGTCTGCACCTCAGAACATGTGTGTTCTACACTCAACATGTGTGAACATGTGTGAACATGTGTGTTCTACACTCAACATGTGTGAACATGTGTGAACATGTGTGTTCTACACTCAACATGTGTGAACATGTGTGTTCTACACTCAACATGTGTGAACATGTGTGTTCTACACTCATGTGTGAACATGTGTGTTCTACACTCAATATGTGTGAACATGTGTGTTCTACACTCAACATGTGTGAACATGTGTGTTCTACACTCATGTGTGAACATGTGTGTTCTACACTCAATATGTGTGAACATGTGTGTTCTACACTCATGTGTGAACATGTGTGTTCTACACTCAATATGTGTGAACATGTGTGTTCTACACTCATGTGTGAACATGTGTGTTCTACACTCAATATGTGTGAACATGTGTGTTCTACACTCAACATGTGTGAACATGTGTGTTCTACACTCATGTGTGAACATGTGTGTTCTACACTCAATATGTGTGAACATGTGTGTTCTACACTCAACATGTGTGAACATGTGTGTTCTACACTCATGTGTGAACATGTGTGTTCTACACTCAATATGTGTGAACATGTGTGTTCTACACTCAATATGTGTGAACATGTGTGTTCTACACTCAACATGTGTGAACATGTGTGTTCTACACTCATGTGTGACTGGGACTGAACTATGATCCATGTTGTCACATGTGAGCGCTGCAGAGACACCTGAGTCTCAAGAGTCAGACGACCTGTACATGTGTAATGTACCGCCCTCTGCTCCACACATCTTTATAGACAGACCTGTCACTCATGTGTGTCGTGCCCCCCCACTGTGTACTGTGTACTGTGTACTGTGTACTGTACAGATGTGTCCTGAGCCCCCTGACAGACCCTCATGTGTACAGAGCAGGTCTGCTTATCAGCCTCTCTCTCTCTCATGTGTGATGTTTGCTCTTCTGTCACAGTCTGCACCCACTGCTGCCTTCAGACCACAGCTCCACCAGGTACAGACACAGAACACTTCACTGAGTTGGAACAAGTTCATTTGCTGATTTTTAGTGTGTCATAATAACATGATTATGGAACTATTCACTTACAAAAAGAACCAGATTTACCAGATTTCCACCTTATCACGAATCACCACGAGGCTTTAGGGGGCCATGACACAAAAGGAGGAGGGATGAGGAGATAACTCTCTGTGTACAACAGCTTTACTTCAGATTTACACAGATGCCATGCTGTTTTATATAAGTGCACAGTGAATCATCTTTGCTCATTAATAATTAGGCAGCACAAGATGAACTCAAGCATATCCTGTGGTATCTTCAAAAACAGAGCTCTTACAACTGGGTACACTTACACCGCCTGTAAAATGAGACAACTGGAATAAGCACATCATTGAATCTGATTTGAAAGTATTTTCCTTTCATTCAAGAATAAAAGAACAAGCAAGTTAAAGCAGATATTTGAGTGGGAAAATAGTAGAATGTTTGTTGGATGAGAGCCATACGGAAACAAATGCCCAAGACAGACACTCCTGTCCAATCAGGGACATGGATGAGAACCATGTGCAAACAACTGCCTGGGAGAGTTGTTTTTCTGTCATGGTTCAAGAGTGAGAGAAGAGAACATAAACAACATTTCAAGTTAGAAAATATGAACTGTTCAAGTTGTCCAAAGAGGAGCTTGTGTAGTGGGTCTGTAGAAGACTCTCAAGTTGTATTTTTTTTATTGATTTTTGTTGTTTGGGTAATTGTTTTGTCCTGCAACTGTGGCTTTAATGCGTGTTGTATCCTTAACCCTACTTAACTAAGGCGAAACACAACAGGCAAAACCCATTTTTTTGTTTAAATTTTTAGTTTAAGTCTCACCCAAGGCCCAGGATCATCCACAAATGTTCAAAAATGTCGTGTAGCCATTTTACGATAAGACAGAAAGTGAAACGACAGAAACAAAACGAATAAGACTAGCTAATAGCCTGGCATATGCCCCGTATAATCGTCCCGTTTGTCCCTATGTCTGGCAAATTCGTCCATTTACAAGTTTATTGAAAACGTTTTTACTTTTACGGCAGGAAGTCCAATGTTGTTGGAGTCCAGTCCTTGACAATCTGTTCAGTCGCGTTGCCATTTTCCAAAAATAAAAGCACAGTGAGTAAAAATCTGCTGCTGGTTACGATGAAATGCCACAATGAAGAGGCGGGGCTAAACAGTTCTGCAGTTTTGAACAGGAAGTCACTGGACATGTTTCTATTACACATCCTTTTTTCTACAATCTGGTTCTGCTGAGGCCCGGTTAGCTTACCCAGGCCCGTCGACAGAAATTTGGGGGCCCGCGGCAAGAACTCCCACATGGGCCCCTCGCTAATATCAATTAATAAGAAGAAGAACCAAATTATCTGTTCCTAAACCTGACCCTAACCCTAACCTTACCCTAATTATGAAAAAAGATATTCTATAAAATAAACATTTGCTAGCATAGCCACAATACTATTTTCTCTGTAAAAGCCCTTCTGGGGACGGACAATGAGAATTAGCCTCGGCTAAAATGTTGTAGTATGTGACATGAGCTCATGAAGCAGACTTGTCCCTATTCAAATAAACCTAACTAACTAACTATGTTACATGTTACTTTGTTGTTGTTTTTTTATTCTTATTATTTTGTTTGTTAATTATTATCTTTTCTAGCTACCGGCTCACATTATGATACAGTCCTGTTTGATTTTGCATTAACTACCAGACTAATTTAAGTATTATTACAAAAAGAAAATACTAAAAGTTTTACTCAGTTTTCCCTAGTTTTATTTATTAACAACTTGACTAATATGTGAACAATGATTATCCATCTTAAAGGGGTCATGCATGATACACAGGGGCGGACTTACCATTAGGCAACAGGCCCCAATTGCCTTGGGCCCTCAACCTGAAGGGGCCCCCAATCAGATGCCCAGCTCATCATAGACACAAGGAAACAGTTGCTTTTCTCACAGTAAAGTAGTGCAGTGTACTTTTAAACAAGAAAAAGACCAATAAAACAGTTTGGAATTTGTCAAATGTGTTGAAATCAAACTAAATAGTAAATAAAATATGACATTATCAAAATTCAAATAAACATAATGTATTTAAATCAGCTGAATATGTGTTAAAATGCACCAACAAACAGAAAATATGGTCTGATTTCTTAAATATTTTTCTGGGGAACGACCCCCAAACCCCCCTTTTTAAAACTGTTTAAACATACAAGCTTTAAAATAGTAAAAAACAACAACAAAAGTGTCCTTCAAGTACAATTCAAGAGACACGGCAGAAAAGTTATAGAAAATCACACTTGAGGAGGAGGGGCCTAGACTTAATTTTGCCTTGGGCCCCCAAATTCCTAGGTCCGCCACTGATGATACAATACATTTTATAACAACAAAGACAGAAAAATGCAACTTAGAAAAACAAACACGGCTTGTACGTGTCTGAAACTTTCCCTGCGCGTGGTTAAAGCGCCGCAATAAATATTAATTACGTTTTTGTGTGATTTAGAGCTTTTAGTGCTCACTTTGATGAAGGTCTTTGCCAGTTAAAAGTCCGCGTAAAGCCTCCAAAATCCGTTCAAAAGCCCAGATATCTGCACTCACTGCTCTGTGAGACGTCGGTTTGCAAAAAAATCAACACTTTTCAGGCAACATTTGTGACCCATTTTTGCTTTTATAATAAAAAGGCAAAGTACAAACAGTAAACACTAGTCGTTTCACTCTGTTCTTGACATGAGGCGTACGCTGGCATGGACCAATCGCCGTTTACAGTCAACAAAACGTAAAATAACGACACATACGTGATTAACAGTTAACGGTTAAATGTCAGAAGGAAAGTTTTTAAAGTGCGTATGACAGGTTTTCATGATTTTTTAATTTTGTCTTTATTTGGTGTATTAATACTTGTTGTAAATATAAATTATAGTTTTTAACCAATCAAGTAGCCGTTTGTGGAGAAAAGTTGAAAAATATGTAGAAAATTACAGGAAGTAAACAAACTGATGACATCACACTGGGGAGGCATAATTTACACAAAATAAACTACTTTTTTGATTCTTAAACATTGATTTAACAAAAAGGTGTTCACATTTATTTTTATTTGTGAAATAAATAAAAAAAATCTGTGATATTTGTGAGTTTTGGCCCAGTGTACAGTGAGTTTGCTTGGAAATTTCCTAGCGTGATGTCATCATTTATAACCAGGAAGTAAAACAAAAAACCTTAAAGTGCGTATGACAGGTTTTTATGATTTTCTACTTTTGACTTTCTTCAGTGCATTAATACCTCTTGTAAATATAAATGATAGTTTTACACCAATCAAGTCACTATTTGTGGAGAAAAGTTGAAAAATCTGTTGACAATTACAGGAAGTAAACAAACTGATGACATCACACTGGGGAGACAAAGGTTATGCATAATTTACACAAAATAAACTACTTTTTGACCCTTTAAACATTAATTCAACAAAATAAAGGTGTCACATGTGTTTCTCTTTGTCAAATGAACAAAATCTGTGACATTAGATGAGTTTTGGCCCAGTGTACAGTGTGGTTGCTATGGTAATTTCCTACTTTACAACTACATACTTTACAACCAGGAAGTAAAATTTAAAACCTAAAAAAATAGCTAAACTGGGGTTAAATTTGTAAAGATTTGAGTGGAAATTTGAATAGATTTATCTTAACTGCATTTTAGTTCAATGTGTATTTCAACCTGTCATGGGCCCTTTAAAACTTGCTAAACCGGGATAAGTTTTGTCAGGTATTTTAGCAAAAATTGAAATGTATTTATCTAAACTACATTTTAGTGAAATTAGTAGTTCAACTTGTCATAGGCCCTTTAAAATCCAAACATGCTGTGGGTGATGTAGGGATAAGTGAGTTGTGATTTTTCAGTTGATCAGCAGGCATCGGTGCAGAGGGCATTAGTATGAGCTGAGTGCGGCGTGTGCATTCATATTTAATGCACAGACATGAGTTCACGTGTGGAGCTGACAGCTGGAGGATGTGGAAATGTGCTGATCGTCCCGCGCCGCATTCACTTTAAAGAGAACACAGACATGTAGACAAAGACATCGGGATTACGCAAACTCAGCCCAGGAGCAGGTCGGAGCTGGTTTGCTCTGTTTTTTATTTGTTTTGTTTGTAGAGACTAGGAATGGACGTCATGAATGGAACGTCATTGGCTGAGCGCTATCTTCATCGTGAGCGTTTAAATGTAAGGCGTGTTGGCGGAGACGCAGAAGGCAAAGCGAAGCTGAAGGCTAACGGGCTAATGAGCGTAACCCCGGGTGTGCGCTGACACTCGCAAGACTCGGAAAGCGCTAAAATCAATGCTTGCTGTTACATGGGCCTGGGGGCACTGCCGGCGGGGGAATGGGCTACATCGTGAAAAGTGGGAGGGACGCAATTTCTAGTGAGGGGTCTGACTCACTCTCAGATCTCTGCAAAAATCCATCAAAAAAAGAAAAATACATTAATAACAAAGATACAATCAAGACATTTTATACTTTTTTGTAATATGTAGATCAGGGGTGTCCAAACTTTTTCCATCGAGGGCCACATATTGAAATATAGACCAAGCGGAGGGCCACAAATCAATCGCGAAACGTTCAAAAAAGCTGCATTTATCTGATGTTTCAAGCACCACCACATCTACATTCAGTCTCAGTGCCTTAATATCAGGTCTGTATCGCACCAAAAATGGAGATAAGTCTGTTCTCTGAAGTTCTGAAGCAGGACCACACCTCATCCACGCCCCTCCAGTGACTACTCTATTTAAGCGTCCCGGTCACACACACCAGTGTTCGTTATTTCGTGCCCCTCCCTCCCACCCTCTTCTGATTGTTCTGTCTTATCCTTTAGTCGGGGGGTACCGAGGCCCGGGAGCCTCAGCCCTCATCGCTAGACGCCCCAAAACGGCATTTATCATCTACTCTCATGCATTTTATCGTTCTTGTTCGCCAATAAACTTCTGCATCCAAGCTCGAGGTTGTGGTCCTTGCTAGTGAATGTTAGTTTTTTAGGTTAGAATTGTAGAAAATCCAAAATTTGCTGTAAAAAGTACTTATCAGGACAATGTGGGCCAATTCACAAGGAAGGCTAAGGGCCAAGAAAAATTGGTCTGAGGGCCGCATTTGGCCCCCGGGCCTCAGTTTGGACATGCCTGCTGTAGATAATGTATTGAGATGTAGGCCTATATGTTGAGAAAATGATGTATGGCCTATTTCGTTTTTGTACTATTACTGGGCTGATTGAGTACAGTTAATTACTTGGATCCTTATCATTTCTAAACAGCTACTTGCATATTTTGTATGGATTACTTACAGAACACATGCCTGCTGTGTCTTGTTTATGTCTTGTTTATTGTATGTTTTGTTGTGACCTCAACTGTAGTTCCAACTGTGTGTCTGCTCATTGTTTATTGTCTATAAATGTAATTGTATATGTTTGTTGTAACGGCAACTGTAGTTTCAACGGTTTGTAAAGCGCTTTGGGTGCCTGTTAGGTGGAAAAGCGCTCTATAAATAAAAATTCTTCTTCTTCTTCTTGGATGGAATGGAACATGTTATCGAGCAATTCATACAGTATTAACAGTAGACAGTTACGAAAAAAGCACGTGCGTCATCTTTCCTTCAAATACGTTTGTTCCTGTTTGTGATGAAAACCCTCCCAGAGAAAGGAGCGTCAAACGAGCGCAGTGCGATCTACTGATAACAATTTCACCTCAAAAAACAACCCCGAAACCCTCAAAACAGAAAGAAAGTCCCACTGGGCTGATTGAGTACAGTTAATTACTTGGATCCTTATCATTTCTAAACAGCTACTTGCATCTTTTGTATGGATTACTTACAGAATACAGCTACCTGCTATGTCTTGTCTATGTCTTGTTTATTGTATGTTTTGTTGTGACACAACTGCAGTTACAACTGTGTGTCTGCTCATTGTTTATTGTCTATAAATGTAATTGTATATGTTTTGTGGTTGTGAGGGCTGTTTTCTGTTTATCGTGTGATTTTCATTTGTAAATCATCTGACCAGACAGCTTTTAATTTGAGCTTGTTAAAATAATCAATTAAAGGGGTGTGGCTTTAAGGATGAGCCCTTTCAGGTTTCTGCCACACTCCATCACGTTTGTGTTGTTTTGTTTTATATGGACTTCTGTTTTTTCTGATTATGTGAAAATAAATAAATCAAATCAAGTCAAATCAAATATAGAGCGCAGTAAACCGGAGCAGATGTAACAGGAAATCTGCAAGTGACCTGCGGGTCCTGAACCGCACCAGCGCTGGAGTCAGGGCACACAAGGGCAGGACACATCATTTAAAGTGACACACTGCAGGTGAATGGGAAACGCGCTCTATAAATAAAAATTCTTCCTTCTTCTTCTTCTTCTTGGATGGAATGGAACATTTTATGTGTAAAAACGACCAAAATTGCATATAATTGGGACATTTCAATCTGAGAAGTGGACAGAACCAGGTTAGGGTTACGAAAGTTTAATACCAGTTGAATAAATGCCAAAGTCACATTTTCATGGTTGGATCTTAACAAGGTTCCAAGTAGAGCTTCAATAAGCAACGAGAAATGAGTGAGACAAAAAAAAAAAGTTTGAATAAACATTCTTTTGAAAACAACAATTAAACTGAAATAGGCTGTTCTGCAGCTGATCAAAAGTTTAGGACCACACCTCAAAAAACAACCCCGAAACCCTCAAAACAGAAAGAAAGTCCCAAACATAATGAGTAGCTCCACCATTATTGTTGATCACTTAAAAAAATTGGATACAGCATGCTTCATACAGCATGTTCATTGCTGTTCACATGTTTCTTTTTCTCTCCACTTTCCCCGGGGAGTGGACACTGTTTCAGACACTGCGGCGGCTGCTCCAGTGACGACCCCCCCACCCCCATCTGTCTGGAGGATCGATCTCTACACTGGACGATCTATGCACCACCCGCCTGGAGGAACTCCCTCAACCCTGGATTAGCCACACCTCATCTGCCTGGACGAACTCCATCTACTTAGATTAACTGTTCCTCATCTCCTGCTGGAGGATCTCTACACTGGGTGGACTGCTCCTCGTCCGCCTGGAGGAACTCTTTAAAGCCACCTCCCTCTTGAGTGGTTCTGGCTCCACAGTCCAAGTGGATGCGTCAGTCCTAGTTCATCTGCAGCCTGTCCGTCCGTGGGAGTAGGATCTCTCCTTCACTGTGGTTCTCCCTGAGGTTTCTACTTTTTCCCGTGGGGTTTTTTGTAGTTTTTCCTCGCCGCGAAGGAGGGTCAAAGGACAGGGGCATTCTGGGACAGTTATATGAACTGCTTTTACCTGTGGCCCATCGAGGCAACTGTTGTTGTGATTTTGGGCATTATAAAAATAAATTGATTTGATTTGATTTGATTTGCTTGATGCAAGTGTTTCCAGGAGGTGAGAGGGAACATTTCTCCAAGCGGTGAAGACAGCCTCACGAAGGACATCTACTGTCTACAACTGTGGTCCATTTTTGTAAACTCCCCTTGCCATCCATCCCCAAAGGTTCTCAGTAGGATTTAGATCAGGGGAACACACAGGACGGTCCAAAAGAGTGATGTTATTTTCCTACAAAGTCTTTTGTTGTGCGGGCTTTGTGAACTGCAGCGTTGTCAGTTAGTATTTCCCCTGTGAATAGTGTGCATTTGACATTTTTCCAACAGGAGCTTTTACCAAACATGTGATTTTGTTCAATGCATAGATTTTCAGGTCCTCAAATTCAACAGTTTCACGTCACATTCCGGTTGTTTCGACTTGTAAATTCACACTGGAACACTCTCACATCTCAGAATTCCCACTTGGAAAGCAACATTCCAGAACCCAGAGTTTATCCGACTTAGACAGTCCAACATCCTGCCTTTGCGTTTGGATAAAGTTTTACATCTGACAGGTCAGTGATTGAGTTTTTGCAGCTTCTAACATTGTTCCGTCCTCAAAAACATATCGATTTAGCTTCATTTACGCTAGTTTGATCAATCCTGGTTAGAAAATACTCGGTAAAAAGACTCAAAAACAAAAATTTCCTCAATGTGTGACGTTTTTTCGATGCGAGAATCTTCTGCTCTGTTTTAAAATCCATAAGGCGCTCTGAGTATTTCTGCCATTATTGACCTTATTCTGCCCCGCCCACTTTTGCCGTTTTTTGCACTTTTGTTGTAAACGCACTTCCGTTTGACGAGAACTCCGTTAAAGCTAATGACGAACGAGGGAAAAGTCTGACACTAAAATGTTACATAAAGTAGATTGATTTGTGTAAAATGTTTAATGAACACGAACAACAACAAGTCACAACACAACGATTTCCTGGTCAGTCTGAAAACGGCTTTTTAGTCGAGTAGAACTTATTTTCTGTTGAGCTCGTCTGCTCCGTGTGAACTAATACAACGGAAACAAGACGGCGGCGCGTACGGCAACTTCAGGAATAAGGAGAATAACAAAAGCGTTTTAAAATGTGTGTAATTCCCTCTGCAGACAGTAGATGGAGCCACAGCTATGTTACTGTGGCTTCTCCCAAGGCTGTGACAAAGTTATACTGTTCTTTGTAAAAAAAAAAATTAAAAAACTTTAAAAAACATTGTATTTTTAGTCCTATAACATGAGATGTCAAAGTAAGGATACTCAAGAGCATGTTTAAAGGCTAATAACACAAAAAATGCATAATATTTTTGTTGGATCAGTTGGTTTTCAATTTGCTACACTAAATTCACAGTTAATTTCATGCTCACTGTTGAATTTGAGCACCTGAAAATCTATACACTGAGCGTTTAGAGTGCCTTTTAGAATTTTTTGTGTAAAGTCTATGGAAAAAAGTAATGAGAAATTGACTTTTCAACCTCAGTGAGTGTCAGTGATGGTATATAGTGTACAGCGAGTGACATTTCTGAGCTGCGTTTTCTTCTTTTGTCCGAGAGGCACGTTCATGGTGGTACAGCCTCATGCATTGTGCTTCCAGACGGCACTGTACGGCTCTGGAAATCAATGGAACATGTTTAGAATGAACTGAACAACACAAAAAGCACTCCGCGAGAAACTTTATTAGCTGTAAAGCGCTGCGATGCAAATATAGCTAGATCGACTGAAATCTGTTGGAAATTATGGACATTTTGGATGCCATTGACAATACAGTAGCATTGCATTTTTATCCAATTGAATCTTTGAATCTTTTTGGAGTTGGTTGAAAAGGGGAGAAGATATGTGGACGTCAAACTCAAGGCCGTAATATGTCGCAGTGATTATAGGACATCAGATTTAAATGCTAATTGTTAAAAAGTCTTTAGAAACACAAACAGTGACTAATTTCCATGGTAGAAAGGTCTGTTCGCTTCTCTGTTATAAAAGATGGGGAAAAATACAAGTTTCCAAGCAACAAATTGTGTTGAAGCTTCACAAAAACTAGAATTCATTGTAGAAATTGTAAAATACTGTATGTGGATGAAGCGAAAACTATCAAGTTTTTCCAGTAAAACTTTAAAACCTTTCAGTATCTCCGATTAAATAAACAAAAATACAAGCGTAAACGTGTTAACCAGGCTCTGATATCACTCACATGTGTCTGAGTGGTTTTCATTGGACACATTTTCATATATTGTGATATTCTGGGGCAGATCTATTGAAATCCATTCAATTTTGCCTCCATTTTAGAATTCAGAATGTTTTTGTTTACAGAGTCTGTTCATTGGTTTCATGTTTTTTTTTTGTTAAAGGTAACATTTTGAGGACTTTTTCCCATCCAAATGTGGCAGACAAAAGCATGGATGTATTAAATGAACTGGATAAGACACGCCCCCTCTGTCTGTGGTCCCAGATTGATTAGTGGTCGTGTGAGGTACTGCAGCCTCTTGGAACCAGCCTTTTTCTAAAATGTCACATTATAATCACAGACAGGACTGAATTATTATCGGTATTTAAATAAAATAGAAGGAAATGTTCTTTTCTACAGTTTCTAAAATCACAGAAATTACCGTTTTTATATGAAGTGGGGGATTGTGGTCATGTGGCGCCCTAAAGCAAAGATGGCCGCCTCCGTATCAGGAAGTAAAGCAAAGATGGCAGCCTCCGTATCAGGAAGTAAAGCAAAGATGGCCGCCTCCGTATCAGGAAGTAAATGTGGAAGTAAGAAATTTTTTTGGGGTCATGAACCAATGAGCTCACTCCATAGGGATAAACAGGGCGGCCATTTTGGATTCATCTTCCAGTTTTTATTACAGTTCTATGGACAAAAGGGGGCGCCCTTTTTCTTTTACTCCCCCCTATCACTTCCTGAGCCGGGCTTAGAAGGGCGGGGCCTGTCCCTGCTCAGTCTCGACTTCTGCTGGTGACAGGTATGATTTTACGCTCATTTTAGCTGGTTTGAAACGGTTTTTAATGGATTTTATTGGTTTTTAGAGTCCCCTGTTTAATTATGTAAAGCAGGGGTGTCCAAACTTTTTCCATCGAGGGCCACATATTGAAATATAGACCAAGCGGAGGGCCACAAATCAATCGTGAAACGTTAAAAAAAAGCTGCATTTATCTGATGTTTTAAGCTCCACCACATCTACATTCAGTCTCAGTGCCTTAATATCAGGTCTGTGTGGCACCAAAATGTTAGTTATTTAGGTTGGAATTGTAGAAAATCTGAAATGTGCTGTAAATAGTACTTATCAGGACAATGTGGGCCAGTTCACCAGGAAGACTAAGGGCCAAGAAAAATTGAGGGCCGCATTTGGCCCCCGGGCCTGAGTTTGGACATGCCTGACGTAAAGTGAGAAAAGTTTGTTTTTAGTTTTCACTTGGCGCAATAATTTTTAACACCTCTCTTTACTTTATTTTTGCTGAACAGCCTGCTACTGTTGTGTTTTGTTGGTAGTTTAGCTTAGTTTAGTTTACAGTTTTGCTTTGACTTTATTTAAGGATTATTTAAGTTACTTTTTTGAGTTTCTGTTTACTCTCAGCTCTTATTGCACCAATTAATAACCTGTTTTTTAGCAGTTGCTGTCCCTGGGCTTTTAGTTTTAGTTAGTTTACTTTTCCCCCCAAACATTTAGCCCCGGGGGCGTGCTTGGGAGGGGTTTGAGTTGTATTGTTGTGATTGTTGGTAACACTTTCAGTCTCACGTCGTTTATTTTCTAACATTTTTCTCTTGGTTTTCAGCACTTTTGTGTTTTCTTTCGCCCAGTGACCGCAAATTTGTGTCCATTTTAACAAAACTTGGCCTTTTAATAACTTTATAATAAATAACCTTATTTTTAAATACATTTTAATTTCATATTTTAACTGTTCTTTTTTACATACTTTCCTGTGTCCTTGGTATTTTATCAAGATTTGTATATTTTTTTAATAGTTTTAAATAAGGTACTTTAGGTCACACAAAAGATAGAATATTTAGTTGACAAAAGTGTTAATCGTCATGGCAACGAGCCTAATTTCTTATCACGCTGAAACCCATGAAAAACACCAAGGTGAAACCCCTAAACAAGGGGTGTCCAGACTTTTTCCATCGAGGGCCACATACTGAACTTTAGACCAAGCGGAGGGCCACAAATCAATCGTGAAACGTTCAAAAAAGTTGCATTAATCTGATGTTTTAAGCTCCACCACATCTACATTCAGTCTCAGTGCCTTAAAGGGCCCATGACAGGTTGAAGTGCTCATTTTACTAAAACACAGTTAAGATAATTATATTCAAGATTCTGCTAAAAAGAAAACAATTTTTATCCCAGTTTGGCAGTTTTTTAGGTTTAAATGTTTACTTCCTGGTTGTAAATCATGACATCACACTGGGGAATTCTGTAACTGTTACCTAGAAACCATGTTGTGCACTGGGTGAAAACTCCTCAAATGTCACAGAAATGATCATTTGACAAATAAAAACACATAGGAACACCTTTATTTTGATTAATTGATGTTTGAAGGATCAGAAAAATGTGTTTCTTGGTTGTAAATTGTCCCTGGTGTGTCTCCCTAGTGTGATGTCGTCATGTTTTGGAACTCTGCTCTACTTCCTGTAAAGTTCAACATATTTTTCAACTTTTCTTCACAAACTGACTCTTGATTTGGGTAAAACTATCATTTATATTCACAACAGGTTTTATTCCACCAAATAAAGTCAAAACTAGAAAATCATAAAAACCTGTCACACGCACTTTAATATCAGTTCTATCTTACTCCAAAATGTTAGTTATTTGGGTTATAATAGTAGAAAATCTGAAATTTGCCGTAAAAGGACAATGTGTGCCAAATCACCAGGAAGCTTGAGGGCCAAGAAAAATTGGTCTGCGGGCCGCTTTTGGCCCCCGGGCCTTAGTTTGGACATGCCTGCCCTAAGCCCAAGACAATATGACATTATCACGGGAAAAGAAAGTAAGTAAAAGTAAATGCAGCAATAAGTATTTGTCAAATGAGTGAAACTTCAGATTTGATTCCGTGTTTGTGACAGTGGTGTGTTCTTTCTGTCAGGGCTCTCCACGTGTCCAGCCATCAGTCCGTGCTCTGTGACTGTATCCGACAGAGGAAAGGGGGAGGGGGGTGAGACGGGTGAAGAGGAGAGACAGAGAGAGAGAGAGAGAGAGAGAGAGTGGGGGAGGTTAGAGGCAGTGAATGAAGGAGTCCACAGAGGCATGTTCCCCTCAGACTGACAGAAGTGACGAGCTCTAGCCACGCTCTCTCTCTCGCTCTCTCTCCTGTCTGTATTTCTTCTCTTTCCGTCTTTCTGATCTCTCTTTTACTCTCTCTCTCTCTCTCTCTCTTTCTATAGCATCTCTCTCTCTCCTCCATCTCTTTTTCTTTATGCTGCTTTCTCTCTCCCCCCTGTGTCTCTCTTACTCTCTTTCTCTTCCCGTTGTTTTCTCTCCTCCTTTCTCTCTCTTTACCCCACTCTCCCCCTTTCCCTCTCCCTCTCTCTCTCTCTGCCTCCCTCTTCTTCTCTATATCTATTTCTCCCTCTCTTGTTCTCTCTCTCTGTCTCTCTCTCTCTCTCCTGTCTGTATTTCTTCTCTTTCCGTCTTTCTGATCTCCCTTTTACTCTCTCTCTCTCTTTCTATAGCATCTCTCTCTCTCCTCCATCTCTTTTTCTTCATGCTGCTTTATGCTGTGTTTCCTGTTTTTCTCTGCTCTCTTCCTCCACTCTCGCGTTCCCCCTCCCACTCTCTCCTTTCTCTCTCTTTACCCCACTCTCTCTCTTTCCCTCTCTCTCCTTCTCTCTCTCTCTCCCCCTCTTCTTCTCTATATCTATTTCTCCCTCTCTTGTTCTCTCTCTCTCTCTCGCTCTCTCTCCTGTCTGTACTTCTTCTCTTTCCGTCTTTCTGATCTCTCTTTTACTCTCTCTCTCTCTTTCTTTAGCATCTCTCTCTCTCCTCCCTCTCTTTTTCTTTATGCTGCTTTCTCTCTCCCCCTGTGTCTCCTGTTTTTCTCTGCTCTCTTCCTCCACTCTCGCGTTCCCCCTCCCGCTCTCTCCTTTCTTCTCTGTCCCTCTTTTTACCTCTTTCTCTCTCCTTCTCTCTCCCTGTCTATCTGTCTCTCTCAGTGTCTTTTTTTCTTTCCCTCTGTCTTTCTCGCTACCCCCTCTCTCTCCCATTATTCTCCCTCTCTTACTGTCTTTCTCTTCCTGTTGTTTTCTCTCCTCCTTTCTCTCTCTTTACCCCACTCTCTCTCTTTCCTTCTCTCTCCTTCTCTCTCTGCCCCCCTCTTCTTCTTCTCTATAGCTATTTCTCCCTCTCTTGTTCTCTCTCTCTGTCTCTCTCTCTCTCGCCTTCCCTCTTTCTCTCTCTCTGCCCCCCCTCTCTTGCTCTCATTCTTTTTCAACTTTCTCTCTCTCTCTCCCTCTGTCTCTCCCCCTCTCTCTTTTTATATATTTTTTATATTTTATTCATTGCTTTATGTTGCACCTTCGCCGAAGCAAATTCCTATGTTTGTGAATTTCACTGACAATGGCAATAAACCGCTTTCTGATTCTGATTCTCTCTCACTCTCCCTGTCACTCTCTTTCTCTCTTTTTCTAACTTCGTCTCTGCCCCCCTCTCTCTCATGCCCTTCTGGTCCCCTGATAATCCACAGCAGAGTCACACTGTTGCTGTTGCTGTTTCTGTTTCTGTTGCTGCTGTTGTTTCTGTTGCTGTTGCTGTTGCTGCTGTTGCTGTTTCTGCTGCTGTTTCTGTTGCTGCTTCTGTTTCTGTTGTTGTTGCTGCTTCTGTTTCTGTTGTTGTTGCTGCTTCTGTTTCTGTTGTTTCTGCTGCTGCTTCTGTTGCTTTTGCTGCTTCTGTTGCTGTTTCTGTTGTTGTTGCTGCTTCTGTTTCTGTTGTTTCTGCTGCTGTTTCTGCTGCTGTTTCTGTTGCTGTTGCTGTTGCTGTTTCTGTTTCTGCTTCTGTTGCTGCTTCTGTTGCTGCTTCTGTTGCTGTTGCTGTTGCTGTTGCTGCTTCTGTTGCTGCTTCTGTTGCTGCTGCTGCTGTTGCTGTTGCTGCTGTTGCTGTTGCTTCCGTTTCTGTTGCTGCTGCTGTTGCTGCTTCTGTTTCTGTTGTTGTTGCTGCTGTTTCTGTTGCTGCTGTTTCTGCTGCTGTTGCTGTTGCTGCTTCTGTTTCTGTTGTTGTTGCTGCTTCTGTTTCTGTTGTTTCTGCTGCTGCTTCTGTTGCTGTTGCTGCTTCTGTTGCTGTTTCTGTTGTTTCTGCTGCTGTTTCTGCTGCTGTTTCTGTTGCTGTTGCTGCTTCCGTTGCTGTTGCTGCTTCTGTTGCTGCTTCTGTTGCTGTTGCTGCTGTTGCTGTTGCTGCTTCTGTTGCTGTTTCTGTTGCTGTTGCTGCTTCTGTTGCTGTTGCTGTTGCTGCTGTTGCTGCTGCTGTTTCTGTTGCTGTTGCTGTTGCTGCTGCTTCTGTTTGTTGCTGCTGTTGTTGTTGTTGCTGTTGTTGCTGTTGCTGCTGCTTCTGTTGCTGCTGCTGTTGCTGCTGTTCTCCTGGTCCTGCTCACTGTGTGTTCAAAACTGTCACAAACCTTCACTGTATCACAGAAACAGGTCACTGCTCACATCCAGGGGGCGCTGTGCTCATCTAAACAGCACAACACAAACCCAGTGAGTTGAACTGGTCATGGATCTATGGCCTGGACAGACACTCCCCTCTGTCCACTGCAGTTTGATTAAAACACACTGTGTGCTGCAGCCTCTGGGCCCAGAGAGAATGTTCGAACCATAACGAACATGTTTGGTTCATCTTATTCAGAAGATGAAAAAAGGTATTCTGTTTTATTTTATTTTATTGCAACAGAATAAAAACAACAACAAAAAATGAACAAAAAGTACAGAGGGGGTCATGATTCAGTAAGTCTGGTCCCAGTGGCGGACCTAGGAATTTGGGGGCCCAAGGCAAAATTAAGTCTAGGCCCCTCCTCCTCAAGTGTGATTTTCTATAACTTTTCTGCCGTGTCTCTTGAATTGTACTTGAAGGAAGCTTTTGTTGTTGTTGTTGTTGTTGTTTTTTACTATTTTAAAGCTTGTATGTTTAAACAGTTTTAAAAAGGGGGGTTTGGGGGTCGTTCCCCAGAAAAATATTTAAGAAATCAGACCATATTTTCTGTTTGTTGGTGCATTTTAACACATATTCAGCTGATTTAAATACATTATGTTTATTTGAATTTTGATAATGTCATATTTTATTTACTATTTAGTTTGATTTCAACACATTTGACAAATTCCAAACTGTTTTATTGGTCTTTTTCTTGTTTAAAAGTACACTGCACTACTTTACTGTGAGAAAAGCAACTGTTTCCTTGTGTCTATGATGAGCTGGGCATCTGATTGGGGGCCCCTTCAGATTGAGGGCCCAAGGCAATTGTGGCCTGTTGCCTAATGGTAAGTCCGCCCCTGTCTGGTCCTGTGTGATTGAAAACATTTGAATTTAAAGGAACACTAGGCAACTTTTCCGGTGGGAGTCTGCCACCTGATAATCTGCACGAACATCGGAATATTCCAATTATTGAATTTATTTAATCGGATGTGTGGAACATTCCAAGAAAATCAATAACGTCAACAAAAAACGTAGATAGAGCACCTTTAATGTAAATAAATATAGTACATTTAGTCAGTGCAAAGTAAACTAGACTTAAAAACAAAGTAGTAGTTGAAAATCAGCAGTGGAAGATAAGAGAGTACAAACGTGCCTTTGAAATGAAATATTCCAACACAAAGCATGCACAAGTGAATGCATCGTGAGTTCTGGTCCGTTTTGTTTGACGCCTGGAGCACAAAAGGCTAAATAAGTTCATGGAAAGAAAAACACAGCTGTCTCCCTGCGTCTGCCCCGGGCCACGAATCATTTATGTTTACAGAGCAAATTATTAAACTTCCATTTTATGCTAATTCTACTTTATTTGAGCAATTATTCATGCTCTCAGAACAAGATGTAGCATATGTTAGCGTCATTTGATACGTGAGGTGTTTTCAACATACTTCATTTTCCACAGGTGAGGTCTCAGACTCCAGCATTCTCTGTCTAAGTCTGAAAAGAAGACATTTTACACCAACAACATCTTTAAATGTTATAGCAAATGTGACTATTAAATAAACATGACATTTGAGTGAATATATCAACCAAAACATGTTGTTTATCAGGTGCGCTCTTTACTTATTGGTTATGGTTTGCTAAACCAGTGTTTCCCAACCAGCGGTACGGGGACCCCAAGGGGTACGTGAGGAATTATCAAGGGGTACATGGAATGGGTTCAGGTTTTAAATGCAGATGAAGTGTACTTTTATCTGACTAAAAAGTGTAATTTGTTGTACATTTTGCATCTTTTTGTAGTATATTGGGCCATACCACACATATATACCAAACATATAATAGTAATAATTAACTAGAAAACCCATTTATTTCCCCAAAACTCAAGTTAAAGGGTACTCTGAGTGTGAGACAAAGTTCAGGGGGTACTCCAGACAAAAAAGGCTGGGAACCACCATTTAAAGGCATTTCTGGTGGAGGGAGTTCAGGACCTTAACTCAATCAAAAAAAAAAAAAATTGAAAATGTGCATTCTTACTGTGACCTGCTTGTTTCCATGGAGATAGAAACATTTAAAGGGTGAATATTTTTGTTTCCATTCTGACTAAAAATACTAAATATGAATTTTTAAGCCTAGATTTTAATGTTTTAATAGTCATTAGAAAGAGAGAGAGAGTAATAGAGGCAGAATTTGTTTTGACCTTTTATTACAGTCTTGGACATGTCAAGATTAATAACAACTTTGGCTTTGATGATTATTTTAGTTTGGGTTTTTTTTCTCCCACTTGTCCTCTTGGTGCCATTTTTTCCTGCATTGACTTTCATTATAAGGACATTTTTGATGTAGCCTTGTCATGTGACCAATAAAATATCAAAATCTTGGAATTTTTTCCCCCAAGGTGAGTATTTTTAGACAAAACTAAAGTGGATTAACAAATGTATGCAAAAAACAATTATAAACAATAATCTACTATCTATTTACAGCTGTCCAGAAAAATGGAGTAACAGTAAATAAGGATGTTTTTGTAACAGGTCACAAGGGTTAGATAGAATGTTTTATTTGACCTAAATACCCATTTGAATTGTTTGAATTTTCTCTTTTAACTTCTGTTTATGTCCTATTTCAAGTCCAGATCCAGCCCACCAAACATGTGCCCCCTATTGGCTGTGGCCCCAAACATTTTGCTTAGACCAGGGGTGTCCAAACTTTTTTCCATCGAGGGCCACATATTGAAATATAGACCAAGCGGGGGGCCACAAATCAATCGCGAAACATTAAAAAAAGCTGCATTTATCTGATGTTTTAAGCTCCACCACATCTACATTCAGCCTCAGTGCCTTAATATCAGGTCTGTGCTGCACCAAAATGTTAGTTATTTAGGTTGGAATTGTAGAAAATCTGAAATGTGCTGTAAATAGTACTTATCAGGACAATGTGGGCCAGTTCACCAGGAAGACTAAGGGCCAAGAAAAATTGGTCTGAGGGCCGCATTTGGCCCCTGGGCCTGAGTTTGGACATGCCTGGCTTAGATTGTTCATTCCGCGAGCCGGCCCTGGTGTAGCTTTGGATTCGTCCAGTTGATGCCCAGTTTGGTTACAAATTTTGACGCATGCAAACGACAAAGCAACTTATATATCGTCAGAATTTGCCGCCGCAGCAAAACCAAGAGGCCATTTCTCCAAAAACCCAAACATAACTCTTTCCCGTCTTTGCCTCGCCGCCGTTTACCTGCCGGGATCTAACCAAGCGCCAGGGTTTGTCTGGTCAACATCCCCCACATGCAACAGAAATCCCATCATCCCTCTCTTATACTGTACACCACAAACGCACTCCGCTGCCACTTCAGTGCGAGAAAATGTGCTGAATGCCGACTTCAGTCCTCTCGGATCACATTGCGCTCGCCGCTGTTCCATATTCATCTGCCTCCTCCTCCTCCTCCTCCTCAGCGGCACTCCTCCTCGGCTGCTCGCTCCAAGACGTGAGGCGCTTTCAAAAATCAACCACAAAATAGGATGCGCAGCAGACAGGGCCATTTCTGAGACACTTCCAAACAAAAGTCAATCTTTCGGAGAGATGGCTCATTGTGATTGGCGTCACGTAACAAATTTAAAGCAGGCATAATCAGACATGTTGACGAATAATTCAGCGTCTCGTGGCAGGTTTACAATACAAATGCGGCACACTTAGAGGCGCACAAAGGGAAATGGAATTGGAATGTCTTAGTTTGTGTTTGCGATTTCTTGTTTGATTTGTGAAAAGGGCTGTTCAGATGTTTTGTGTTGCGGGTTGTTAAATGGTAATATTATTGATTGAATATTCCCTTTGTGCGTCCCGAGATCCCTGGATGGATTTTTCATGTCGGTTGAATCAATTGTTGAAAGGGTTGTGCGGTGTAAATGTCCTGGTCAGTTTATAAAGTGAGGTGCACCTGTGAAAAACAACACATAAATATGCACATCAATCCGCAGGTCAAGTTACAGGTCAGCTCAGTGGAGAGGCGACCCTGAACACAGTAAGAATATGTTTTTGTAGGTGTTATTGAGCAATAAAAACGCCTGGAATGGAATAAATGCAAACTAGATGAGGTTCATGCCACTGTGGAACTTTCCAGGTAAAGCAGCACATGGAGACAAGCAGAAGGCGCACCCCCCACACTGCAAAAAAGGCCTATCAAAAAATAAGAAAAACAAACTCAAAATAAGACCTTTTTACCCTAATTTAAGTGAAATTATCTGCCAGTGGAATAAGATTATTTTACTTATCAAGTTTACTTAAAACAAGTCAAATAATGTCAATTTGATGTAGTCCTGTCAAGTGAAAAAATCTTAAAATTGGACTTTTAAGATTAATTTGCTTAATTCAAGTAAATTTAACTAAATTAGATAATCCCTTTTTGCAGTGCAAGGGAAAAGTTACATAGTGCGCTTTAAAAAAACACTCATAAATTCAAAAGAGATTTTTAATATGCATCTGAGACTAAATCTGACTCTAGACCTGGACCAGGTTTATTTAAAGCCAGGTTTGGACTGCTCCTGGCCCCTCACACTTGTTCACACACATTGTTCTTGGTTGAATGCGATTCCATTCTGCAGTTCCAGAGGCAGAGGGCTGCGACATGAGCAGCAGACCAAACAAATGCTTTCTAGATCTTAACAGAACCCAGATTATACTTTTCAACTGAAAGGCTGATCTCAGTAATTCCAAGTTCCAACTTCCTGCACCTCTCACGTCTCTATTTGGGTCTGGGTCTGGAAATATTATGCTTTTTATCCTGATGCAAGTGCTGTGCTGTGCGCTGACTTTGTTTTGCTAAGTTTGTTGGTTCAATATCAAATCAAATCAAATCAATTTATTTGTCTAATGCCCAAAATCACAACAACAGTTGCCTCAATGGGCCACAGGTAAAAGCAGTTCAGATAACTGTCCCAGAATGCCCCTGTCCTTTGACCCTCCTTCAGGAAAAACTACAAAAAACCCCACGGGACAAAGTATAAACCTCGGGGAGAACCACAGTGAAGGAGAGATCCTACTCCCACGGACGGACAGGCTGCAGATGAAATATATAAATTTCCATTAGGGGAAATCCAGTGGTTTGTCAAATGAAGAAGGCAAGGCAAGGCAAGGCAAGTTTATTTGTAGAGCACAATTCGTACACAGGGCAATTCAAAGTGCTTTACATAAACAGGAAAAATTGCATTAAAATCACAAAATACAAAAAGACACACAGAATCATTTTAAAATCATTTTAAAATAAAGTGCTTTAAAAGAGAAGAGTGCAGATAGATCTTTCAGTCGTTTGTACATCTAAACAGAACTGTTTTTAGCCTGGATTTAAACATTGTCAGAGTGGAGGCCTGTCTCACATCTTCAGGGAGACTGTTCCAGATTTTAGCTGCAAAAAACTGAAATGCTGATTCCCCATGTTTAGTCCTGACTCTAGGCACCAGCAGGAGGCCGGTCCCTGAGGCCCTCAGAGTACGAGATGGTTCATATGGCACTAACATGTCAGAGATGTACTTTGGTGCTTGGCCGTGGAGAGACTTGAACACAAGCAGAGCTGCTTTAAAGTCAATTCTCTGAGCCACAGGAAGCCAGTGCAGAGACCTGAGCACAGGACTAATGTGATCGTACTTCCTGGTTCTTGTCAGGACCCGAGCAGCAGGTTCTGGATGTACTGCAGCTGTTTTACAGCTCGTTTGGAGAGGACAGTGAACAGGCCGTTACAGTAGTCTAACCTACTGGAGACAAATGCATGGATAAGTCTCTCCAATTCTGGTTTAGACACTATACCTTTAATTTTGGCAAGGTTTTTTAGGTGGTAAAAGGCTGTTGATGTTATTGATTTGATGTGGCTGTTAAAGTTCAGGTCTGAGTCCATTATTACCCCCAGATTTCTAACTTGATTTGTCGGTTTTAGAGCGAGAGACTGGAGGTGACTGCTGACACTTTCTCTCTGTTTCTGCGGCCCAAAGACGATGATTTCAGTCTTGTCTGAGTTTAGCTGAAGAAAATTGTTTTGCATCCACAAGCTGATCTGTTGGATGCAATGACAGAGTGAATCCACAAGTCCGAGTCTGATGAGGAATTATTATTTTGTATTGTTTTGAGCCTTTAAACCTGCTCTTGAGTGTCTTCAGTTTGACATGTAATTTCAGAACTAAAAATAAAATACTTTTACAAAGAAAAACATTACTTTATTACTGCATTGGGAGATGCCATTTTGACTTAGCTGTGGCGCCATCTACTGGCTGTAGATGTAGATATCGTGACTGGACTGAAGAAATGTTCAGAGCGAGTCTGACGATGACAGAACAGCAAAAGATTCTGGGATAAATGACGTCACACATTGAAGTATTTTTCAAACAAACGTGAATCAAACTAAATGCAGGAAACAACGTTGATGAGGAAACAACGTTAGAGCAAGGATCAAAGCTCTACAAAGTCAGTTTTGCATCAGATTTGTCCTTTAAACATCCTGGTAAGATTTACTTGAAGTTTCAGACCATAACGATCTGCTCCAGAGCGAACCAGTGGAAGCGAGCCTCATGACTGTAAATAGTTTGTGTAAGAAATGGCAGCTGCATGAAATAGTTAAAGTGCTTCGCCTAGAGCCACAACAACAGAATGTGTAAGGGCAAGATTGTGAAACGACTCCTACTTCTCTGCTTGGTGACCATTCGGTGGCCAAGGATAAAAGACATTAGCGCAGAGAACCATTAAATGAAATTGAAGCAGATGGATGCGGAACTCGAGGCTACAGCTTTCAAAACGCGAAAACCTTGGCGCGCTCGGTACGTTTCCGAATCTCTAGGGGACGTTTCTGCAGCACCCTGTCAAATCAACAACACTAATAATTCATGCCGCTCCGAAAACCTGGAGAATCCCACCACGTTGAGCCCGTACCTAATAAAGCGGACGCTGCATCCGAGAGCAGCTGCGGCGGAGGTGATCGGCCGTGGCTGAGCAGACCCGCGCCGGACCCGCTGCCTCCCTCCTGACCTTTGCAGTCTTATCCGCGCCCTTGTCCTCCTGACTCTATCTGGTTCAACCCGTCTGGAACCGAGCAGAAAGCCCATTAAAAGTCAGCCCGCTCGTGTGTAAAATGCCAGCTCCATATTTGATTAGACGCCTGATTACAAGTTTCTTAGAGCAACTTTCCACAACTTTATTAAGCGACTCATTCCCCTCGTGTGCAAAGTTATTTACTGAAATGTACAGTAAATAGGATAGGGTAATGGTCTCTGTAGCATGCTAACTACTCAAAGGGAATATATTCTGCGTTGTTTGTCTTGTTATTGGCTTTAAAGTGCGTATAACGGGTTTTACAATTTTCTAATTTTGAGTTTATTCAGTGTATTAACACCTCTTGTAAATATAAATTGTAGTTTCACACCAATCAGGTCACTATTTGTGGAGAAAAGTTGAAAAATCCGTTGGCAATTACAGGAAGTAAACAAACTGATGACATCACGCTGGGGAGACAAAGGTTATGCAGAATTTACACCAAATTAACTACTTTTTTGACCCTTTAAACATTAATTCAACAAAATAAAGATGTTCAAATGTGTTTCTCTTTGTCAAATGAACAAAATCTGTGACATTAGATGAGTTTTGATCAATGTACAGTGTGGTTGCTATGGTAATTTCCTAGTGTGATGTCATACTTACAACCAGGAAGTAACATTTAAAACCTAAAAAACAGCTAAACTGGGGTAAAATTTGTAAAGATTTTAGTAGAAATTTGAATATATTTATCTTACCTGCATTTTAGTTAAATGTGTATTTCAACCTGTCAGAGGCCCTTTAAACACGCTCTTGAGTCAGTTAACCGTGACCTTAACCCCTGACCCTTACTTTGGCATCTCGTTTTAGAACTTAAAATAATGTGTGTGTTGAAAACTACACGTGACTTTCACAACAGAGACAATTACTATGGGGAAACAAACCAAAGCTAGCTTATCCAGACGTAAGCACGCAGTTGTAAATGAAGGCGGAAATGCTCAGAACGAGTCCAGTGATGTCTACTGTACTTTTGCAACAGTGATCTCACAAATCTGGGGAATTTGAAACTGAGTGTTTTTGTGAGGCAGCAGAAGCTCAACAGCAGCAGGAGCAGCTTCACAGACAGCAGGGGGCAGCAGAGAGCAACTAAAGACAAACGTTTTAACTGTCGGATGTAACTCTTTATCCAAACGCAGGTCGCAGCCGTGTTGGATTGACTAACTCTGATAAACCAAAAACAGTGAGAGTGTTCCAGTGTGAATTTACAAGTCGGAACTTGGAAAATCCGATCTCCGTGAACAACATTGAACGCAGCATAAACTCACATTTGTAATTCCCTGTACTTTTTGTATTACAACTGAAAATAAAGAGGCAATTTAAAGCAGTGGACACAGTTCAAACAATCATTCAACAACATACAGTATTTGTGTGATCTGGTATTATTTATGTTTCCATCTATGGGCTCTGTGCCATTTTTCATCTTGTTAAAAATGTAAATATAAAGAAACAACCAAAAAAAAGGTAAAGTAAAGACTAACTGATTGATTTTATAGATACTTCAGTTTTTTTTGTTTTTAAAAAATCTTTATTATGCATCAAAATTAGCATTGACCCACAAACACCTCCATTTATCAACCCAGAAATGTCTCTGGAGAAGTTTTCATCTCATGTGTAAAGTCCACCAGCAGTTCACTGCCTCAACTTTAAGGATTTATTCATTTTAGGACAAAAACCTCATTGAACTGGACAGGGAGTACTCAGATGTACAATGAGCTACCTCTTTAAAAATAAATAGCCAACAGAAATTTCAAAAGTGCAACTCTCAACCAGAAAAGTAACATGAGGCATCTTCAGGCTATAAAAACTCGTCTGATGATGCACTTTGAAAACTTAGAGAAGCACCCTGGCTCACCTTTAGGTTACATTGTTGTGTTAAACCATGGATGTATTAAATGAACTGGATAAGACACGCCCCCTCTGTCCGTGTCCCAGATTGATTAGTGGCCGTGCGAGGTACTGCAGCCTCTTGGAACCAGCCTTTTTCTAAAATGTCACATTATAATCACAGACAGGACTTAATTATTATCAGTATTTAAATAAAATAGAAGGAAATGTTCTTTTCTACCGTTTCTAAAATCACAGAAATTACCGTTTTTATCTGAAGTGACGTCACACAAACATGTGCGAGTCACGTGAACGAGCGTCGGACGATACAAACAGAAGCTCGTGGAAAAGGCTCGACTAGAGACACCTGTAAGTTGTATTTTATTTCATTTCAGACGCTTCACGTGTGTCTAACATGAAGAACACAATTACAATCACACAAGCTAACGCTAACACAAAGACCTGCAGCTGCTGGTCGTTCACGTCGCTCAAAGCATCATGGGGGATTGTGGTCACGTGGCGCCCTAAAGCAAAGATGGCCGCCTCCGTATCAGGAAGTAAAACAAAGATGGCCGCCTCCATATCAGGAAGTAAAGCAAAGATGGCCGCCTCCGTATCAGGAAGTAAAGCAAAGATGGCCGCCTCCGTATCAGGAAGTAAAACAAAGATGGCCGCCTCCGTATCAGGAAGTAAAACAAAGATGGCCGCCTCCGTATCAGGAAGTAAAGCAAAGATGGCCGCCTCCGTATCAGGAAGTAAAGCAAAGATGGCCGCCTCCGTATCAGGAAGTAAAACAAAGATGGCCGCCTCCGTATCAGGAAGTAAAGCAAAGATGGCCGCCTCCGTATCAGGAAGTAAATGCGGAAGTAAGAAACTTTTTTGGGGTCATCCGCCAATGAGCTTACTCCATAGGGATAAACAGGGCGGCCATTTTGGATTCATCTTCCAGGTTTTATTATAGTTCTATGTTATAAACCAGATGCCCTTCCTGTTGTAACCGGACAGCGACAGTATCAGTCTGTGCAGATTAAGCGTCAAAAACCATTGTGATTTAAGCTGATATTATAACATTCATCATGTAAAGTGTCCTTCATTTTCAAAGTCAGGAAATGATGATGGACGTAAATCATTCTGAAGAATTCATCTCGTGTGCGGTTTTTAACAATCTAATTTCTTTCCCTGGATTGATTAAAGAGTCTGTTGCTGTTTTGTTGCATTTAGTGGTTAATTAGAAATGAGAAATATGCAGAGACATCTGACTGGACAGAAAGCAATCTGTTGTATCACTGTATTGTTGTTCAGAACTTAACTTCTGAATAGTTTCATTGTTCGGTTAGAGAAACAAGATCCAGCGTTGTGCATTAAAGGGTTCATAATGTGCGACATTTGTCTTTTTGAGCTTTTACCGATGTTCTAATGTTGTTCTCTTATGCAAAACCTACCTGGAGTTGTGTCATGTATGTTTGACTAAAGCTGCATATTCAGAATGTTTCCTTCTCGAGTGCTCAAAATGCTCTGTTGCACGTGCTGATGTCATAAGGCGGAGCTTCTTTGTGCCGTAAAGTCAGCAGCAGTCTTGTCCCAGTACAGATATATTGTAAAAGCAGCTCTAGGGTCAAAATGAGACCGCTGTGTGCTGTCTGCGTCTAATTATACAGTGTTTTATTCTCTGTGAAGCAGGAACATAGAACTATAATAAAACCTGGAAGATGAATCCAAAATGGCCGCCCTGTTTATCCCTGTGGAGTGAGCTCAATGGCGCATGACCCCAAAAAAGTTTCTTAGTTCCGCATTTACTTCCTGATACGGAGGCGGCCATCTTTGCTTTACTTCCTGATATGGAGGCGGCCATCTTTGCTTCACTTCCTGATACGGAGGCGGCCATCTTTGTTTTACTTCCTGATACGGAGGTGGCCATCTTTGTTTTACTTCCTGATATGGAGGCGGCCATCTTTGCTTTAGGGCGCTACGTGATGACAATGTGATGACAATGTTAGACACACGTGAAGCGTCTGAAATGAAATAAAATACAACTTACAGGTGTCTCTAGTCGAGCCTTTTCCACGAGCTTCTGTTTGTATCGTCCGACGCTCGTTCACGTGACTCGCACATGTTTGTGTGACGTCACTTCATATAAAAACGGTAATTTCTGTGATTTTAGAAACGGTAGAAAAGAACATTTCCTTCTATTTTATTTAAATACCGATAATAATTCAGTACTGTCCGCAGATTCGACCCCCTTGTCTGACAAACCAGTCTCTCCTATTCCTCATGGAGAATTAGCCGAGTGCCGCTAAAATAAATCAATAATCAATTAACACAAAGTGGAGAGCGAGTAACAGCTGATAATCACTTGCAGCATGTTATGACCTACACGTATGGAATGAATACTTCACCAGGGGAGACCTGTGTTTTATAAAAGGTGGGGTATCTGTCTCAAAGCTAATGCTAACCTAGATTAAATTTAATCAATAATGTTACAATAACACCATAAACTGAACTAACCTGTTTAAAAACAATCGACTTTCATTCTATGTTCTATGAATCGGCATTCTATGTACCTGATCAAGTTTGTCTGCTTTGCATTTAAGTTAATTCATGTTAGCCTTTAGCTTTGAGACAAAAACACATAGGTTTCCTCCGGTGACATATTTGCAGCGCACGTAAAGGTTTTAACATGTTGCCAGTGATTATCCATCTGGGATTCACTCTCCGCCGTGAGATCTTTTTTATTTTGATTTACTTAAACAAGACTCGGCTAATCCCCACAGAGAATGAAAGGAGCGGTAAGTGAAGATCCGCACTTTTACGGCAACAGGAACTAGCCGAGCGCCTCGTGAAAAGGGCCTATAGGAATTCTGGGTCCCAAAGACACAAAGAGGCCCAGGACAACAGACCCCTTTGCCCCCTCATGTCTACTCCCCTGCTCCTGCATGACCCTGGAATCAGACCATAAACACCGCCGAAAAGCCTCTCCTAACTTGGGATGGTCCAACCTCAGCCGCTAATTTGAAGCACGTGTCAGAACAGAACATTCAGAACAAAACAAGTACCTTCTTTTACCTCAGATTTACAGTTCAGTTCAGTGCATCGTTTGTTGATTCTGTGGAAAACCGCTGTTGTCTTTTTTACTCATAAGTTGCCAAATTTGTTAAGATACAAACGGACTATGCAGGTTTCTAATTGGTTAATCCGTCTGTCGATCATTTGAAATCGATGAAACAGGGTATGGTTCCAGTTCAAAACGTCTTTTTAAAGTATTGTCAGAGCGTATACACCAAAAAAACCAAACAAACACCCAAACAAATGCTAGAAAAATGTGTTTAATGCCATACATCACCATGGAAACAAGCTTGTGCCAGACCACCTCACCAGAAATGTCAACTACAGTGCATCTTTACATTCTCCGTGCAAAATAGTTGGCCAAAATATGGGACTTTTTAATTGTCTTAGCGCTAGTTTTTGAGCACTGTTTATTGCCCTATACAAGACCTTATAAGACAATCCATCTCAACAGCATACTTTTATGAGAACGCGCACAAAACCGCATTTCCAAAAGTTATTTTAGTTCCACGATCTATATTGGGAGCAGAGAAGGAAGAGAACTGCAGCTCTGCCGATCAATTCTGCCGGTGGAGGTGTGTGCGCGTGTGTGGGTTCAACCGAGCCGTGCTAAAACAGGCTGGAAAAATGTCTTCAAAGATGCATTTTGTTACAATAGCTTTAGTGGAAATCTGGGCTTTCCTTCCATTGATCTTCAGGTTGAGGTGCGATGGAAAAACCAGGCAATATGTATGAAAATGAGAGCGCTTGCTACTATCCCCGGGTCCCTTTTGCTAACACTCCAGCGCAGGAACAATATTGCTTTGGGATGCACCACTTGTCATGTAGCTTTATACAATTTAACGACCCAGAAACATTTCACACATATATGCTGCAAAAATGGATTAGTTCTAATGGTTTAAAATCTAAATGTTAATCTGAATTTGAATGGTTGTAACGGCTTTAGATGTACTTGATGAGATTTCCTTCATGGACCAAGAGGATTTAATGGGCTATGTGCACAGAATTTCAGTTGGTTATTTATTTTTTTAATGGCTAGCTCACTGTTCTTCCAATCTCTATGGGGTTTTTGCAGAGTCAAACTAAAACGATTAAATACTTAAAAGTCAGAGTGAGCTGCAGGTTGATGTCAATGTCAAGTTAAAGACAAGTCAATGCTAATGCTAATTTTGAAGCATAAAAAAGTTTGAAATAAAACAAATTAAAATAACAAACCAAAGTAATCTATATATTAAACAATCATATGGTCTTCACTTTTGTATTAGATTTGACTCTTGACTATTGTAATGTCCTGTTTACAGGTCTCACAAAGTCCTCAATCAGGCAACTACAACTACAAAATGCCACAGCGTTCTTGCTCCAGTTTATTGTCCTGATACACTCGCAAGTACTTCCACGTCCACACTGACCCCTGGATGGTAGTTCAGGTCCACACTGACCCCTAGATGGAGGTTCAGGTCCACACTGACCCCTGGATGGAGGTTCAGGTCCACACTGACCCCTGGATGGAGGCTCAGGTCCACACTGACCCCTGGATGGAGGCTCAGGTCCACACTGACCCCTAGATGGAGGTTCAGGTCCACACTGACCCCTGGATGGAGGTTCAGGTCCACACTGACCCCTGGATGGAGGCTCAGGTCCACACTGACCCCTGGATGGAGGCTCAGGTCCACACTGACCCCTAGATGGAGGCTCAGGTCCACACTGACCCCTGGATGGAGGTTCAGGTCCACACTGACCCCTGGATGGAGGTTCAGGTCCACACTGACCCCTGGATGGAGGCTCAGGTCCACACTGACCCCTGGATGGAGGCTCAGGTCCACACTGACCCCTGGATGGAGGTTCAGGTCCACACTGACCCCTGGATGGAGGTTCAGGTCCACACTGACCCCTGGATGGAGGTTCAGGTCCACACTGACCCCTGGATGGAGGTTCAGGTCCACACTGCCCCCTGGATGGAGGTTCAGGTCCACACTGACCCCTGGATGGAGGCTCAGGTCCACACTGACCCCTGGATGGAGGCTCAGGTCCACACTGACCCCTGGATGGAGGCTCAGGTCCACACTGACCCCTGGATGGAGGTTCAGGTCCACACTGACCCCTGGATGGAGGCTCAGGTCCACACTGACCCCTGGATGGAGGCTCAGGTCCACACTGACCCTGGATGGAGGCTCAGGTCCACACTGACCCCTGGATGGAGGTTCAGGTCCACACTGACCCCTGGATGGAGGTTCAGGTCCACACTGACCCCTGGATGGAGGTTCAGGTCCACACTGACCCCTGGATGGAGGTTCAGGTCCACACTGACCCCTGGATGGAGGTTCAGGTCCACACTGACCCCTGGATGGAGGTTCAGGTCCACACTGACCCCTGGATGGAGGTTCAGGTCCACACTGACCCCTGGATGGAGGTTCAGGTCCACACTGACCCCTGGATGGAGGTTCAGGTCCACACTGACCCCTGGATGGAGGCTCAGGTCCACTCTGACCTCCTGGATGGAGGCTCAGGTCCACACTGACCCCTGGATGGAGGCTCAGGTCCACACTGACCCCTGGATGGAGGTTCAGGTCCACACTGACCCCTGGATGGAGGTTCAGGTCCACACTGACGCCTGGATGGAGGTTCAGGTCCATACTGACCCCTGGATGGAGGTTCAGGTCCACACTGACCCCTGGATGGAGGTTCAGGTCCACACTGACCCCTGGATGGAGGTTCAGGTCCACACTGACCCCTGGATGGAGGCTCAGGTCCACACTGACCCCTGGATGGAGGTTCAGGTCCACACTGACCCCTGGATGGAGGCTCAGGTCCACACTGACCCCTGGATGGAGGTTCAGGTCCACACTGACCCCTGGATGGAGGTTCAGGTCCACACTGACCCCTGGATGGAGGCTCAGGTCCACACTGACCCCTGGATGGAGGTTCAGGTCCACACTGACCCCTGGATGGAGGTTCAGGTCCACACTGACCCCTGGATGGAGGTTCAGGTCCACACTGACCCCTGGATGGAGGCTCAGGTCCACACTGACCCCTGGATGGAGGTTCAGGTCCACACTGACCCCTGGATGGAGGATCAGGTCCACACTGACCCCTGGATGGAGGTTCAGGTCCACACTGACCCCTGGATGGAGGTTCAGGTCCACACTGAACCTGGATGGAGGTTCAGGTCCACACTGACCCCTGGATGGAGGCTCAGGTCCACACTGACCCCTGGATGGAGGTTCAGGTCCACACTGCCCCCTGGATGGAGGTTCAGGTCCACACTGACCCCTAGATGGAGGCTCAGGTCCACACTGCCCCCTGGATGGAGGCTCAGGTCCACACTGACCCCTGGATGGAGGTTCAGGTCCACACTGACCCCTGGATGGAGGTTCAGGTCCACACTGACGCCTGGATGGAGGTTCAGGTCCATACTGACCCCTGGATGGAGGTTCAGGTCCACATTGCCCCCTAGATGGAGGTTCAGGTCCACACTGACCCCTGGATGGAGGGTCAGGTCCACACTGACCCCTGGATGGAGGCTCGGGTCCACACTGTCCCCTGGATGGAGGTTCACGTCCACACTGCCCCCTGGATGGAGGCTCAGGTCCACACTGACCCCTGGATGGAGGTTCAGGTCCACACTGCCCCCTGGATGGAGGTTCAGGTCCACACTGACCCCTGGATGGAGACTCAGGTCCACACTGACCCCTGGATGGAGGTTCAGGTCCACACTGACCCCTGGATGGAGGTTCAGGTCCACACTGACCCCTGGATGGAGGTTCAGGTCCACACTGACCCCTGGATGGAGGTTCAGGTCCACACTGACCCCTAGATGGAGGTTCAGGTCCACACTGACCCCTGGATGGAGGCTCAGGTCCACACTGACCCCTGGATGGAGGATCAGGTCCACACTGACCCCTGGATGGAGGTTCAGGACCACACTGACCCCTGGATGGAGGCTCAGGTCCACACTGACCCCTGGATGGAGGTTCAGGTCCACACTGACCCCTAGATGGAGGGTCAGGTCCACACTGACCCCTGGATGGAGGGTCAGGTCCACACTGACCCCTGGATGGAGGCTCGGGTCCACACTGACCCCTGGATGGAGGCTCAGGTCCACACTGACCCCTGGATGGAGACTCAGGTCCACACTGACCCCTGGATAGAGGTTCAGGTCCACACTGACCCCTGGATGGAGGCTCAGGTCCACACTGACCCCTGGATGGAGGTTCAGGTTCACACTGACCCCTGGATGGAGGCTCAGGTCCACACTGACCCCTGGATGAAGGTTCAGGTCCACACTGACCCCTGGATGGAAGTTCAGGTCCACACTGACCCCTGGATGGAGGTTCAGGTCCACACTGACCCCTGGATGGAGGCTCAGGTCCACACTGACCCCTGGATGGAGGCTCAGGTCCACACTGACCCCTGGATGGAAGTTCAGGTCCACACTGACCCCTGGATGGAGGTTCAGGTCCACACTGACCCCTGGATGGAGGCTCAGGTCCACACTGACCCCTGGATGGAGGCTCAGGTCCACACTGACCCCTGGATGGAGGTTCAGGTCCACGCCGACCCCTGGATGGAGGTTCAGATCCACACTGACCCCTGGATGGAGACTCAGGTCCACACTGCCCCCTGGATGGAGGTTCAGGTCCACACTGACCCCTAGATGGAGGCTCAGGTCCACAGTTACCCCTGGATGGAGGTTCAGGTCCACACTGACCCCTAGATGGAGGCTCAGGTCCACAGTTACCCCTGGATGGAGGTTCAGATCCACACTGACCCCTGGATGGAGACTCAGGTCCACACTGCCCCCTGGATGGAGGTTCAGGTCCACACTGACCCCTAGATGGAGGCTCAGGTCCACACTGACCCCTGGATGGAGGCTCAGGTCCACACTGACCCCTAGATGGAGGCTCAGATCCACACTGACCCCTGGATGGAGGTTCAGGTCCACACTGACCCCTGGATGGAGACTCAGGTCCACACTGACCCCTGGATGGAGGTTCAGGTTCACACTGACCCCTGGATGGAGGTTCAGGTCCACACTGACCCCTGGATGGAGGCTCAGGTCCACACTGACCCCTGGATGGAGGCTCAGGTCCACACTGACCCCTGGATGGAGGTTCAGGTTCACACTGACCCCTGGATGGAGGTTCAGGTCCACACTGACCCCTGGATGGAGGCTCAGGTCCACACTGACCCCTGGATGGAGGCTCAGGTCCACACTGACCCCTGGATGGAGGCTCAGGTCCACACTGACCCCTGGATGGAGGTTCAGGTCCACACTGACCCCTGGATGGAGGTTCAGGTCCACACTGACCCCTGGATGGAGGCTCAGGTCCACACTGACCTCAGCAGCTTTGTTCCTCCTCAGGTCCACACCAGTTCCTTGGTCTTCGTCACATTGAGCTGAAGGTGGTTCCTCTGGCTCCAGGTGACACTTGTCCACCACGGTCCTGTCCTCCCTCTCGTCACAACCACTGATGCATCCATCACTGCAGAGTCGTCAGAGAACTTCTGAAGGTGGCAGGACTTGATGTGGTAGTTGAAGTCTGAGGTGTAGAAGGTGTGAAGGTGTTCATTGTGAAGCTCATAATTCAATTGATTTGTTTAACACAGTCCCATCAGCTGTATGTTTTTACTTCAAGTACATTTATTATAGTGTACTTTTTCTTAAGTAATGGAGTTTTGGCTGTACTTTTACCAGAATGAACTTTTAATTGAGTTGTGAACGTTAGTACTTTTGACACCTCTGATTACACTTGATAATATATATTAGACAAATAAAAGTAATAATATTTGTACCAAAAGAATAGAATAAATCTAAGCAACAACTGAATTATTTAGTCCAACATTTTATTTAATAAAATAATTCAAAGAAGAACTACATGTGCTGCTGAAGTCTCAGAGAGAAGCACATTTCAACAGTTGTGTTAACAAATGACATATTGTGCTGCTTCTGGTTGAGTGCATAGCATATATGCCTGCTGTGTGCAGCAGGCCACAGCAGTGTGACTTCAAACACTTTACTACTTTATTGTGACAAATTACTGCATGTCATTCCCCAGTTTCATCCCTGTGTCACGCTGCTCTGTCCTGTTGAATGAAGCCTGTAGGCCAAAAGGAAATACTTAATAACACACAGTGCTGCACTGTATGCCAGGCCCAGCCTGGAACAAATAACTACTCTGGACTATTTCAATCTGGACACTTTATGTGAGACACAATCCCCTGTCCTTAGACTCTCCTTCAGAAAGAAGTCAGAGGGAAACCTCAGGGAGAGCCACAGAAGGAGAGATCCACTCCCTAGACGGACAGGCGGCTTCTTTACACCAAACATTTAGCTCTGACACCAGTCAAAAGATTAAACACAACCTCCCACATGCTTCTGGGAAATGTCTCCAAGTCTGCACTGGAGCTAATACTCAGGGGATATTTGCTTGGGGTTGGTTTGTTGTAAGTCAAGTGGTCAATGGTAGATTGGTTTCAAAAGTAGTCATCTGGACAAAGTTTGAGAAATTGAAACGTTACGGTTCATTCTGAGGGTACTGGTTTGAGGAGCCAGAGGTGAAACTACCCTGACGGTGGAGTAGTGAGGAGTTACCATGAAACTGGCTCTGGAGTTTGTTTACTTGCCAGACTAGTTTCAGTTTTATCCCATTGTTCTCAGCCAGACCCTGTCTCACAGTTGCTAAGAGCCTGGTTAGCGTTTGACTGTCTTTCTGCTTTGACAGAGGTTTAAGAAGACATTGTAAACAGAAGGTAAGTTGCATCTTAACCCACTATTTCTGTCTCCTCTGACCACGTCCAACGCTGAAATCAACCCAGCCAAAAACAGCACGTATGCCCGGCAAATGAAATGCAAAATAAAATGACTACTGGATGGGTGTCAAAACATCTTGATATCTAAAGCAGAATACACCATTTGAAACCTTGTCACTAATTACTGCCAATTATTTCTCCAAATCCCCCTAATATTATTTCTCCTTTTTGTCATTCTTTAATCTTGTGCCAGTTTCTCTGATGGTTTGGACGGTCTCCCAAAACAACCCCCCTCCTGCTAATATTGCTGTAAAGGATAATGGAATACTTAGCCTACTCCTGGGTCAGTCAGTTGAGGCGATTCACCCAGGAGAACACCCTTTGGACGCAGGTCTTTCGCTGTGGCCCGGTGGTTGTTCAGAGATGTTGGGATCGACGCCACTTTGTTCTTCCATTTCCTCGTCTCTGTGGCTTGGTCGTTCCGAGATGTCAAGGTCGGTGCCACTTTCGTCTTCCAATTTAGCGTCCCTCGATTCTTTTTGGGGCTGAAAGAAAAGAGATTTATAGACGTGTTAAGAAGCTTTGCGTTCTCATGAATTACAACAAAGAATGAAAGGTCTCACCTGTCACAGTGCGGCTCGCTGCTTGTCTTTGCACTGATGACGCTCAGTTCAGACACAGTTTTGTCCTGGTTTGGCTCAACTTTCTCCACATTGTCAGGCGTTTCACTCTTCTCACTTCTCATACTGTGGAAACATTCTGTGTTTTTGTTCATTTAGAGGTTTCAATATTATGATGACTGTTTTCTCGCTGGCTTAAAGGACAAATGATTGATTATTTTGAGCTTTTAACCATGTTCTAACATTGTTTCGTCATCCAAAACATACCTGGACTAGCATTTAGCTTCAATCCTACTAGTTTGATGAATCCTGGTTAAAAAATCCTCTCCCTCCGACCGCCACGAACACTCCATTCTCAATTTACCCGATGCACGACTTTTTTTCGATAAGTGACGTAGCTCCTAGCATAGCCGCGGGAACTAGAGGTGCAGAAGGTGCAATGGCACCCCCTGCTGGATGGTCAACTCAATGGGAACTTGTAAGCAGCTCATTGCTGGTTTTGCCCTGAGCAAAACTATATCTTTTCAAGGTAACATTATAAAACGACACAGTTTCTGTTCTAATAAATATCGTATTTTTACTTTTATCAAATGTTTTTGCAGTCAACTATATGCCTGCAGGTTAAAGTCAGGGAAAACTAAACCTGCGATGGTGCGCGGTGCACTGACCTAAGAGGTGGAAACTACACCGCGGACGCCTAAATGTGCGTCTTTGCTGGAGTTACAGGCTGCATGTGCAACAACTCGTGTTTGAATCTGACGCAACGCATAAAGACCAAAAGGGAGAAAGACAGCGGCACAAATCCACGTTTCCTCGTCTCACAGGTGGGACTTGGCTTCGTCTGAGCGGTGAGTAAATTGATGAAGTCGCTGTAGTCGCGGGAAACTCAACTGTAGTGAAGTAAACAGCTGGTTGTTGCAACATGTCGCTGTCACAACACTGTACAGGGTCCTAAACATTGATGTTATTTACTTTGGCACATGCCCTGTTGACCATCGCCGAATGTCATTTTCACGCGTAGAAGTCGAGGCTCATGGTTTCATACAGACACCTGCTCGTGCGTGTGTGTTAGTGCGTGTCTGTGTGTGTGTGTTAGTGCGTGTCTGTGTGTGTGTGTTAGTGCGTGTCTGTGCGTGTGCTTAAAGTGAGGCTGGGGGCTGACGTCGTCCCGTAGCAGAGAGTCAGGAGCAGCGTCTAATAATTAACTCTTTATGCATTTTTCTGGTGTATTTTGATCATTCTACAAACGTTCCTTGGGTTCCTTGGGACCCTATTTTTGTGTGATTACCCTTAGTTGACCCTAAATAAACGTATGTAACTGCACGGAAAAAAACAAAACAAAACTGCACCCCCTTCCAAAATTATGTTCCCGCGGCTATGGCTCCTAGAATCTTCTGCTCTGTTTTTAAGTCATCGCCGAGTGTCCTGCTTTACCTGAGCAGACACCCGGCACAGTAAGGGAGTTTTTAGGACCTTTAAGGGAACCGTTTCTAAAATACTCGGTTTGTTACATCAGCTCGGATAAGAAATCCAGTATCATGGGGTTTGGAGTGGTAGGAACTGAAGTGGGTGGAAAGTAATATCCAAGTTTCTTCATAATCTTCATTAACTGATTTGAAAAGATAAAAACATAAAGAACAATTATACTGGTCTGGAAAGCCTGTGCACTACTATTGTGTTCCCCTATTTATTTAAATCCAGTCTTTACACTGTCTAACATAAGTAAATGGACAATCTGTGGTAAAAAACAAACAAAAAAGATAACAAAGATATACAGTGTGACAAAGACTTTTTATACCTACAAATTCAGTGCACATAAGATACACAAAGTATTAACGGAAATTCTAGATCAACTGTTAACTTTGGATAAAATTAAGGAAAAGATAAGACCATTCTGTTACATTTAATCAAAGGAAGGACAATCATATTTTAATGTAATAATACTTTCTATTCAACAAAATTAAAGAAGCTGATTTTTAATGTATAAATTGTAGCATAGAAAAGTACAGTAAAAACGAATAAAGTTTCAAAGAATATCTGCTGGAAATGAAAGGATGGAACGTGGTATTGTTTATGGATCGCAACCTTTTAAAAAAGTCCACTCCTTTACACAGAGAGACTTTTTTGACCCGGTTAAAAATCCACTGAGATAGAAATGGTTTTTTTCAAGGGTGACTCAGAACTACTCAAACAATATGACAATAACATATTCACAAATAAATGCATATTTTTACTCTGAAAAGATAATTCTCCTCCCACACTTAAGTTATTTGTCAGTCAAATGTTTGAATGTACCTTTGGAGAAACTCACCTCACAACATGGACACATTTTTCAAGCTATAGCTCACCCACTCTTTAGAAGATATCACCTTCACCACAAATAAGTGATGTGTTCAAGTGGATCTGGCCATAGATTTAGGGCAAATTGTACATTTCATATAGGGCTGCAACTAGTTATTCGATTAACCACAAGTAATTGATTATAGAAATGGTTGTCAATCAATTAAATAATCGAGTAATCATTAACTGGACTCCAAAACGTATGTGCTGAAAGAAGACAGAGCAGGAATGACACAAAAACACACAGTAAATTGTGTGTTTTTGATTAAAATACTTGTTCATCTATAAATATTCTCCACGAGGATGTCATCAAACGGTTTCACTTCAGATTTATCAGTTTTAAACTGAGTAAATTCTCAAATTCAACTGTCTTTTGCGTTCTAAACCAGTGTTTTTTTGTCTGGAGTACCCCTTTAGCTTTGTATCACACTCAAAGTACCTCCTTAACTTGAGTTTCAGGTCAATAAATGGGTTTACTAGTTGCATATTGTTTACTTTTTTTAAATTTAATTATATTTATGGTCCAAAATACTTGAAAATGATGGTACATTTACAACTAATTACACGTTATTATTCAAATAAAAGTACATTTTGTCATTACATTATATTTATCTGACATACATTTTAGTGAAATGAGTAGCTCAACCCGTCATAGGCCCTTTAACTCAAACAGTTTTAGAGGTATATTCATCTTATTCCTGAAGTTGTCTTACGCGCCGCCATCTTGTTTGCGTTGTATTAGTTCACACGGAGCAGACGAGCTCAACAGAAAATAAGTTCTACTCGACTAAAAAGACGTTTTCAGACTGACCAGGAAATCGTTGCGTTGTTGACTTGTTGTGTCTCGTGTTCATTAAACATTTTACACAAATCAATCTACTTTATGTAACATTTTAGCGTCAGACTTTTCCCTCGTTCATCATTAGCTTTAACAGAGTTCTCGTCAAACGGAAGTGCGTTTACAACAAAAGTGCAACAAACGGCAAAAGTGGGCGGGGCAGAATAAGGTCAAGAGGACGTTAAAATGAAACGTAAACCCACGATCTACACACGTGATGCCAGAAATGAAGCATAAAAGCTGCTAATTACACACAACACAACCCTATGTTAAGATTTCAATGCAGTCATTTTTTGCGGCATGTACGATTCTCCTCTCTCTCCCATTTTCTCCCATTTCTCGCCGGTACATCTCTTACTCTTCCTCTGGTGCTGACAATAGCTTCAATAAAGATGAATTGGAATTGGACCCGAGCGCCGCACACACACACACACACACACACACACACACACACACACACACACACACACACACACACACACACACACACACACACACACACACACACACACACACACACACACACACACACACACACACACACACACACACACACACACACGGACACTCTCACACACATAAAGGAAAACGGAGGCAGTAATTATAGATTCCTGTTCAGCGGCGCCCCTCTACCCTCTCCTCCTCTCTCTATCTATCCGTCCATCTCGTGTAGCGCTATCTTAACGGTTTAATGAAAGGGCGTCAAAGGGCCCGGCTCACAGTGCAGCGGCGGCGGCGGACCTGGAGAGAAAGATTTTTTCGAAGAGCGGTGGTAGATCGGGAACGAAACACAGCCAGGCAAAATGTAAAATGTGCAAATGTGAAAATGGATTAAGGGGCTGTAATTTTGTGTTTATTGTCAGGATAAGATTGATGTTTGGGGTAATGCTTGGTTTGTTACAAAAATGAAAAGATGGATGGATTTTAATATAATTCTTAGTATAAAAAAAGGAACGATGTGGTATGTTTTGACTGATATTCTTCAAAACAGCGAGACAGGTCCAATTCGGTCTAATAGCACCACTACTCAATTTGGACGTCTCGGGTGAAAGATTTTCTGTTCAGTAGTTCTTGATTATGATTTATATAAGTTTTGTTAGTATTCATGCATCTCTTTGTCCTCAGGGTTAACAAAATGGTTGGTAATAATGTAGAAAGGGGCTAGGGAACAGTGGGAGGGGGTAGTTTTAGGTAACATAGGTAACAGAAACGGTAACAGCCGTGGGATCAAGTCCTCGTTTCAAGTCTCTGGCCTCAAGTCTGAGTCAAATCCTAAGTCAAGTCAAGTCCGAAGTCACTGGCCCTCACGTCCAAAGTCAAGTCCAAGTCTCATGCCAAATACAGCTTTTTTTTTTTTTTTTTTTTTTTATTGTCGTAATTGGTAACAAATAGAGAATTGGGGAGGGAAATGTTCTAGTTTGTTCCTATAAAAAGTCCAACTCCTGTTCAAGTCCAAGTCCAGTACTAAGTCATTGGCATTCAAGTCCAAGTCCAGTATTAAGTCATTGGCATTCAAGTCCAAGTCGAGTACTAAGTCACTGGCATTCAAGTCCAAGTCGAGTATTAAGTCATTGGCGTCCAAGTCCAATACTAAGTCATTGGTATTCAAGTCCAAGTCGAGTATTAAGTCATTGGTATTCATGTCCAAGTCGAGTACTAAGTCATTGGCGTCCAAGTCCAATACTAAGTCATTGGTATTCAAGTCCAAGTCGAGTATTAAGTCATTGGTATTCAAGTCCAAGTCGAGTACTAAGTCATTGGCATTCAAGTCCAAGTCCAGTACTAAGTCATTGGTATTCAAGTCCAAGTCCAGTACTAAGTCATTGGTATTCAAGTCCAAGTCCAGTACTAAGTCATTGGCATTCAAGTCCAAGTTGAGTACTAAGTTATTGGCATTCAAGTCCAAGTCGAGTACTAAGTTATTGGCATTCAAGTCCAAGTCGAGTATTAAGTCATTGGTATTCAAGTCCAAGTCGAGTACTAAGTCATTGGCATTCAAGTCCAAGTCGAGTACTAAGTCATTGGCATTCAAGTCCAAGTCTAGTACTAAGTCATTGGCATTCAAGTCCAAGTCGAGTATTAAGTCATTGGCGTCCAAGTCCAATACTAAGTCATTGGCATTCAAGTCCAAGTCGAGTACTAAGTCATTGGTATTCAAGTCCAAGTCGAGTACTAAGTCACTGGCATTCAAGTCCAAGTCGAGTACTAAGTCATTGGCGTCCAAGTCCAATACTAAGTCATTGGCATTCAAGTCCAAGTCGAGTACTAAGTCATTGTTATTCAAGTCCAAGTCCAGTACTTAGTCATTGGCATTCAAGTCCAAGTCTAGTATTAAGTCATTGGTATTCAAGTCCAAGTCGAGTATTAAGTCATTGGCATTCAAGTCCAAGTCGAGTATTAAGTCATTGGCATTCAAGTCCAAGTCCAGTACTAAGTCACTGACCTTCAAGTCCAAGTCGAGTATTAAGTCATTGGTATTCAAGTCCAAGTCGAGTACTACGTCATTGGTATTCAAGTCCAAGTCGAGTACTAAGTCATTGGCATTCAAGTCCAAGTCCAATACTAAGTCATTGGCATTCAAGTCTAAGTCGAGTACTAAGTCATTGGCATTCAAGTCCAAGTCGAGTACTAAGTCATTGGTATTCAAGTCCAAGTCGAGTACTAAGTCATTGGCATTCAAGTCCAAGTCGAGTACTAAGTCATTGGTATTCAAGTCCAAGTCGAGTACTAAGTCATTGGCATTCAAGTCCAAGTCGAGTACTAAGTCATTGGCATTCAAGTCCAAGTCGAGTACTAAGTCATTGGCATTCAAGTCCAAGTCCAATACTAAGTCATTGGCATTCAAGTCCAAGTCGAGTACTAAGTCATTGGCATTCAAGTCCAAGTCGAGTACTAAGTCATTGGCATTCAAGTCCAAGTCCAATACTAAGTCATTGGCATTCAAGTCCAAGTCGAGTACTAAGTCACTGACCTGTCGAGTACTAAGTCACTGACCTTTAAGTCCAAGTCGAGTACTAAGTCACTGACCTTCAAGTCCAAGTCGAGTTCCAAGTCTTAAACCCATATCGAGTCAAGTCTCAAGTCATCAACTTAGTGAATCAAGTCTGACTCGAGCCTCTGTTATAGGATAGTGGGCTTGGGTTAGGATTAGCGGGTTAGGGTTGGGGTTAGTGGGTTGGGGTTGGTGGGTTAGGGTTGGGGCTAGTAGGTTAGGGTTGGGGTTAGGATTGGGGTTAGTAGGTTAGGGTTGGGGTAAGTGGGTTAGGGTTGTGGTTACTGGGTTAGGGTTGGGGTTGGTGGGTTAGGGTTAGTATGTTAGGGTTGGGGTTAGTAGGTTAGGGTTGTGTTTAGTGGGTTAGGGTTGGGGTTAGGAGTGGGGTTAGTGTTGGGGTTAGTAGGTTAGGGTTGGGGTTAGTAGGTTAGGGTTGGTGGGTTAGGGTTGTGGTTAGTGGGTTGGGTTGTGGTTAGTGGGTTGGGTTGGGGTTAGTGGGTTAGGGTTAGTAGGTTAGGGTTGGGGTTAGTGGGTTAGGGTTAGTAGGTTAGGGTTGTGGTTAGTGGGTTAGGGTTGGGGTAAGTGGGTTAGGGTTGTGGTTAGTGGGTTAGGGTTGGGGTTAGTGGGTTAGGGTTGGGGTTAGTGGGTTAGGGTTAGTGGGTTAGGGTTGTGGTTAGTGGGTTAGGGTTGGGGTAAGTGGGTTAGGGTTGTGGTTAGTGGGTTAGGGTTGTGGTTAGTGGGTTGGGGTTGTGGTTAGTGGGTTAGGGTTGGGGTAAGTGGGTTAGGGTTGTGGTTACTGGGTTAGGGTTGTGGTTAGTGGGTTAGGGTTAGTAGGTTAGGGTTGGGGTTAGTGGGTTAGGGTCAGTAGGTTAGGGTTGTGGTTAGTGGGTTAGGGTTGGGGTTAGGATTGGGGTTAGTGTTGGGGTTAGTAGGTTAGGGTTGGGATTAGTGGGTTAGGGTTGTGGTTAGTGGGTTAAGGTCTGTTTTGATGAGTGGGGATTTGAATAATGTGCCTAATAGGCCGAAGCACCACAATGTATATCTAACATCAGAACAGTTTAAGCCCTGAATACTAAAGAGGAGATCGGCCTAATGGATATTTGAAGACTTTTCTTTTAATGAGAATCCATTACTCTTCAAAGTTTCAAAAATGATTTGTGCCCAATGGTTAAAAAACATCATTTGTCTTAAAAAAGTCTTAAAACTATTTGTTACAGAGATCTCAATTGTAAATTCGAGGATGATAAATGGGACTCAACTCTTGCAAAAAATAGAGTTATCGTCAGAGAGTAAATTTATTCAATGAAAGATCCTCAATAGATCTTACTATAAGCTGTCAACGCTTCATAAAGTGAGTGTTGACAGAAAGGATCTGTGTTGGAAATGTCAAAATGCCAAAGGTAAACGGTCACATTACAACAGCGCTTTTCTACCTTCCAGGCATTTTATATCAAGGAACAACTTGAACTTTGGCACACACATTTATACACGCAGACATTGGGGGCATGGTTGAGCAGGCGAGGTCATTGGTGCAAAATCACAGCCACATCGAAATTTATAAGTAACTGAGTATCCTCTTACAAAACATTTAAAGGGCCTATGACGGGTTGGACTACTCATTTACCTAAAATGCAGGTAATATAAATATGTTTAAAGTTTTGCTAAAAAATATTACATACATTTTAGCAATTTTAGCATTTTTTTCAAGTTTTGTAATGTCACTTCCTGGTTGTAAATGATGACATCACACTAGGGAATTACTCTGTGCACTGGGCTAATACTCGGCTAATGTCAGAGATTTTTTTTTGCCCGACAAATCAAAATATATGTGAACACCTTTATTTTGTTGAGTGAATGTTTTAAGGGTAAAATAATTTGTTTATTTCGTGTAAATTATGCAAAACCTTTGGATAGAATGAGTCTCCCTAGTGTGATGTCATCAGCTTTTACTTCCTGTAATTTTAAACAGATTTTTCAGCTTTTCTCCACAAACCATGACTTGATTGGTGTAAAACAATATTTTTTATGTACAATACGTATTAATACACCAAATAAAATCAAAATCATAAAATCATTAAAACCTGTCATACGCACTTTAAGAAACATTCACAGAGTGGCTGGTGAACACATTTACATGCACACACTAAAACTATTTGGCCGCTCACTGTACATTTTTGTAAATATTGTATTATATTTTGTGTTGATGTTGTGTTTTATTAACAATGTCTGTTTTTTGACATCATGGCCGGGGGACTACAGATGAAAAATAGCCTCTTTGGCTAATTCTGGCTGTTTTACTCATGTTTTATTCATGTGTTTTATGAAATTGCACTGTCCCCTTTTGGAAAAAAACTAAACTAAACTAATTTGTCGATGTAATCCCTCATTCGTCCAGGTGTGGTCCATCGTAGAAAGGGTTTCAGGGGTTGTCGGACGTTGTTTGAACGGACGTTTGGATGTTGGCCTCAGGTTCACAGGTGAAACTAGGTGAGGCCAACTATTAATCAAACAAAGCAGACCTATTAATCAAGTCTCAGGTGACAAACAAACAATTTTCCAAACGTAGACAGGCGTTCAGTGACTCCTCCCTGGGAGCAGGACTCTCACTACTTAGAGGAGCATATAAGCCTGAGTTCTCAGACCAGCTCTCTGATTGACAATGACTTTTGGATAAAAGTTGAAACGTCTCGATCTTCAAACAGCGTCCGAATGACAACCCCTGAAATCCTTTCTACGAAGAAACTAAACTAAACTAAACTAAACTAAACTAAACTAAACTAAACTAAACTAAACTAAACTAAACTAAACTAAACTAAACTAAACTAAACTAAACTGACTACTGTTCTTCCTTTATCAATCTCTGTCTAGTACAATACAAAGCCGAGTTACTATTCCGCGTTGGGAGTAAACTTGACTAGCATTACAGATACAATTTGCTGACTAAATCATAATAAATCCACACCCATGTAGTTTTACGTAAAGTTCCTCACTCAATCCTCCATTCTGCTCATTAGCCTAGCTCCATCACCGTTGTTTGGTAGAAGGTAGAGCTATAATTTCACAGCTGAGGAGCGTGATCAGGTCTGCAGTCATGATTAATAATGTGACTATGGCAAATTATGATTTGATCCTCCGTATTCAGCGGGAGGTAATTATTCGCTGTGTAATCGCGGAATAGGTTTGCACAAGAAAAACACACTCGTTGAAATGACAGATAAAGAGCCTGTGCTGTGGGTGTGTCTAGGCATCCGTGAAGAGAAATGGAGTTGGGGAATAAGATTAGAATATAATTGAGGGCGTAAGTTCAGTGCGAGTCCGACCTGCGTTTTGTTCCGTCATGCAGATCAGAAGATACACGCGGTACGATTCGTTCTCTCTCCGTCTCCACTGGTTAAGGAGATAATACAAGCCAAAGAAAACACCAGCAATACGGTTTGTTTTTGCCGTTAGATGGATGAGTAGTGGCAGAGTGTAAGTATCTCCACACAAGACCACACAAAATGAGCTCTAATCTGCACAACTTTCCGTGGAAACTTATTATATTATGTTAAAACTGAGGTTAACTTTAAAAAAGGCTAATAAAAAAAAGGCGTGGGTCTTTTTTCCTCTAGAAGAACAGCTATGGACAGTGTATACTTATCAGTCTACTTATCATGATTATTTATTTTTATTTGAGCACTTGGTTTCACAAAGTGCATTGAAATATTAATTTTAAAAAAAAGGGAGATATACTTTGATGTAGTTACCTTGTAATAAAAATGCTTACAGAAAAAAATTCTCATTAAAGTAACATCTAGATATTGTTTCGTCTTCATGCAGAATCCACATTATTGCTCAATTCACTCATTGCACAGTCCACATCTTTACATAATTGCACACTATTGTACAATCTACTCATTGCACAGTCCTCGTCATTGCACAATCCACGCATTGCACAGTCCCACTCATTGCACAATTGCACACTATTCCACAATCTACTCATTGCGCTGTCCTCATCATTGCACAGTGCATATTATTGCACAATCCACTCATTGCACATTCCACTCATTGCACAGTGCCCGTCCTTGCACAGTCCACATTATTGCACCATCCACTTATTGCACAGTCCTCATCATTGCACAGTCCACATTATTGCACCATCCACTCATTGCACAGTCCCTGTCATTGCACAGTCCACATTATTACACCATCCACTCATTGCGCAGTCCTCATTATTGCACCATCCACTCATTGCGCAGTCCTCATCATTGCACAGTCCACATTATTGCACCATCCACATTATTGCACCATCCACTTATTGCACAGTCCCCGTCACTGCGCAGTCCTCATTATTGCACCATCCACTCATTGCGCAGTCCTCATCATTGCACAGTCCACATTATTGCACCATCCACTCATTGCACAGTCCACATTATTGCACCATCCACTCATTACGCAGTCCTCATCATTGCACAGTCCACATTATTGCACCATCCACTCATTGCACAGTCCCTGTCATTGCACAGTCCACATTATTACACCATCCACTCATTGCGCAGTCCTCATTATTGCACCATCCACTCATTGCGCAGTCCTCATCATTGCACAGTCCACATTATTGCACCATCCACATTATTGCACCATCCACTTATTGCACAGTCCCCGTCACTGCGCAGTCCTCATTATTGCACCATCCACTCATTGCGCAGTCCTCATCATTGCACAGTCCACATTATTGCACCATCCACTCATTGCACAGTCCACATTATTGCACCATCCACTCATTACGCAGTCCTCATCATTGCACAGTCCACATTATTGCACCATCCACTCATTGCACAGTCCCCGTCATTGCACAATCCACATTATTGCGCCATCTACCCATTTTACAGTTTGCATCATGTAAAACAGTGCATGATATTTTAACAACTTTTTAAAGTGCGTATGACAGGTTTTTATGATTTTCTAATTTTGTCTTTATTTGGTGCATTAATAGTTATTGTTAATAGAAATTATATTTTCACAACAATAAAGCAGCCGTTTGTGAAGAAAAGTTTAAATATCTGTAGAAAGTTACAGGAAGCAAACAAGTTGATGACATCACACTGGGGAGACAAAGATTATGCATAATTTACACAAAAGAGACACTTATTAATTAATTCAACCAAAAAAGTGTTCACGTGTATTTTTATTTGGAATTTAAAAAAGAAATCTGTGACATTAGATGAATTTGGACCAGTTTACAGCGTGGTTGCTATGGTGATTTCCTAGTGTGATGTCATCATTTACAACCAGGAAGTAAAACAAAAAACCTCCAAAATGGCTAAAGCGGAAGAAAATTTGTAAAGTATTTTAGCAAAATTTGAAATATATTTATCTGAACTGCATTTAATTGACATGAGTCGTCCAACCTGTCATACGCCCTTTAAAGAACAGTTCTTAAATATATTTTCCAACATAAAATGGTAAATGTTTACTTTTACACGGCACATTTCTACCTTCAAGGCACAACAGCGTTTTACATAAAGGAACCACTCACCCATTCACACACACATTTTCATACACCAGTGAGCGCAGACACCGGGGTTCAGGCGGGTTAAGTGTTTTGCCCGGGGACACAACAGCAGTATTCACCTGACTCGAGGACTTGACTTCCATTGTCTAAGGATGAAGCAAACAGACCCACAAAGCCCTCAGTGTTTCTGGAGTGTTCCAAGCTGCAGGAGAAACATCACGAACGTCGAATCAATGTCTTCTAATCAAACGCATCTTGGCGAAAACGCGCTGGGAAACACAACTCTGCACCACCCCGCACTCACGAACTCTGACGGTTTAATCTCATCTGAGCAAATTAAGCAAGATATCGTGCTCATTTGACTCGAAGCATGAGGAATTCAAGTAGATAATTTAAATTTCAGCTCGTCTAAGGCATCACGAATCCCCCGATTGCAGTTTGGCAATTAGGAGCCCTTCGCTAAACACCATTTTGCACAGTAACCCCTAAAATGACTTTAGATAATAACAATAACACGCCTAAATATTTGGTTTCTTGGAGTGTTACTTGTTCACTTATTTCCCGTGAGCAATTCCCGATCCTTCCAAATCTTCTATTTTCAAACAGTTCTATGTTAAATTCAGGCAAATTAACTTTTCTACATAGCTCGAAACTATTTCAGACAAGTGTCCTAGTTTCCTGCATTTTAGGGGCACACTAATTACTGTCTCATTTTGCCTGACTTCAGATTCGTTATGATTCAGCCTGAAGTGCCCGACTCCACCTGTTCGTATCGCACACACTAATGGAACTGCATTTAATACCCTTCATCTGCTACAGGAATGACTAGACAAGAAATTATTGCGGGGCGACATTTCTAAGGATTTTTGCTTTGTGGTAGAGTTAACTTATTACTCACATTAATAACGACCAAACTTTTAAAACAGTTGCAATAAAGCCACACTGGGATTAGTATTTTACCCTGCGTCGTTAAGGTCGCACAGCTTTGATCAGATTAAAATCATTGGATGTGCATGTTGGGGCGGTTGGCAACTCTAAATTGGCCGCAGTGAATGAACGTGAGAGTGAATGGTTCAGTTCAGTTTAGTTTATTTGAGCAGTTTGTCATAAGATTCATACCAACAGATCGTTGATGTAAACCCTCATTCGTCCAGGTGTGGTCCATCGTAGAAAGGGTTTCAGGGGTTGTCATCCGGACGCTGTTTGAAGATCGAGAGGTTTCGACTTTTATCCAAAAGTCATTGTCAATCTGCCCAAAATTCTCCAGAATTCGTCGATGTAAACCCTCATTCGTCCAGGTGTGGATTGACAATGACTTTTTGATAAAAGTCGAAACGTCTCGATCTTCAAACAGCGTCCGGATGACAACCTCTGAAACCCTTTCTACGACCATTCATACCAACAGATTTGCACAGATGGAAAATATATATAAAACAAAAGTTCAGAAGGAGTAAGCCAGGGGTGTCCAAACTTTTCCCATCGAGGGCCACATATTGAAATATAGACCAAGCGGAGGGCCACAAATCAATCGTGAAACGTTAAAAAAAGCTGCATTTATCTGATGTTTTAAGCTCCACCACATCTACATTCAGTCTCAGTGCCTTAATATCAGGTCTGTGCTGCACCAAAATGTTAGTTATTTAGGTTGAAATTGTAGAAAATCTGAAATGTGCTGTAAATAGTACTTATCAGGACAATGTGGGCCAGTTCACCAGGAAGACTAAGGGCCAAGACAAATTGGTCTGAGGGCCGCATTTGGCCCCATGGGCCTGAGTTTGGACATGCCTGGAGTAAGCAGTAGGGCAGGGCGATATGGCCAAACATTATTATCATGATATAAAAGAGAAAATTTGCGGTATAATTGACAATTTAAATGACACTAGACTAAATACTTAGAAATGGCACCAATATTTGACTTGTTTAAAGGTGCTTTATCCATTTTTCATGTAAGAAAGTAAAATCTAAAAAGTACCAGTTATTAAAATAGTTTATATTCTAGAAAGTTGATACATAGAATAAATTTGTAAAAAACATTTGTATAAATATATTATTTAACTAGTAAAGTGCATTTAGTTGCTATGAAGAGTTATTTAAATGAGTAAATACAATTTGAAAGGTTAAAAAGTAAACATGTAGTAAACATTAAGGTGCCTTTGTTTTACGTTTGTTTAAAGGTTTTCGACCTGCCACAGCTGAAGTAAATAAAAGTCTGAAGCTGAGTTGAGACTTTTTTCCTGGGTCTTTCAAGTTGGACCAGCATTCATCAACAAAAGACTTGACAATGCCACTAACGGAAATCGAAGCGCCACACCAACCATTGAGTTAGAAAGCGGATTTACCAACTACACCTCTTATATCGTAGAGAGGGTTTCAGGGGTTGTCATCCGGACGCTGTCGAAACGTCTCGATCTTCAAACAGCGTCCGGATGACAACCCTGAAACCCTTTCTACGATGGACCACACCTGGACGAATGAGGGTTTACATCGACGTACACCTCTTATAATTAACTTTCAGATGTTTGTTTTTTTGTCGCTTTGAAATTGCATAGCATTTACCCCTGGACCAGACCTTGTTATTGCGCCGTTTACAAAGCCACCTACACATTTTCCCTCTAAAAGCCTGTGCCACTGACCCACCTGCTCTGCTTTACTCCAGTGGATCCCATCTATACACTAGTGTTTTATTCGTCTGGCCCTGTCCTATCAATCCAATAACCCAGACCAAGCCAAGGCCATTACCGTGAACTATAAAAACTGTCTGTCTGCCCTGTGGAGTCAGACAGGTTTTATTCTGGGGTGTTGTCAATGGAGAAAGCCACATCACTTTACTGTAGGTCCAAGTTTCTCCATGTGGTTGCCTGGAAACAAAAAGCCTTGAGTTGCGAAGCTGTGCGTGTACGAGACACACACACATACCGATATAGTCTCGGTTAGCTGGGAGCCACACAATACCACTGTCCACAGCAGTCAGTAGTGTTTAGATAGCGATGCAGTTTAACCAATATGACAGAGACAGCATGTGTGGTGCTGGGCATTTGATCAACCGAGACACAGCGCAGCCAACGGGAGGATCCAGAGTGATGTAATGGCACCGGCTTTCATGTTATAAAGCCAGTTTGCTGCAATGGCCAGTCGGGCCCAATGACTGTAAAAGGTTATATAAGATAAGAGCCTACACTCAACCTTTTGTCTGCCTTTCCAGAACCGAGTGGCGCGGTAGTAGCCACACGGCCAAAGGCTATGCAGATGGTATATAGATAGAAATATAAAGGGTTGCAAATATGTCAGAACTTTTCCTCTATAGGAGCGCCCTCTACATTCAGAAATAAAGCACCATTTCAGATATTCTCACCAGTTTTCTGTGAGATGAGTTTCTTGGCTGGATTTTAATTGTTTGATTAGTTTTCTGGCCGACTTGGATGGGCCGCTTCTGTACAACATTTGTGACTTGAGTGATTTCCATACTTTTCACTTGTAGATACATTTCCCCCAGAAAAAAGCAGCACTTTGTGTCAAAATCAAACTGTTGCTAGAACAACCTCAAAGTATTGAGCTTTTCTTTTGTGTTTTGTTCATGTGAGATCGGCACACAAAGTCTGACCCGATATCTTCGGCTGGATTGAGAAGTGAAGACGTTTATTAGAGGCTAAAACAATAGCTGTGGTTCCAAAATTAGGCAATTCCAGGTCGGAAGTCATTCAAATGATTTTAGTGAAGCTGTGTGGAGTTTAAAAACACAGAGAAGCACTTCCTGTATTGCCACTTAATGACATCACAAGGTAGAATAGAATGTTTTCAGTGCGAAAAATTAAAATATGTTGAATTTTTGTGATAAATGCGTGTGAATGGAACAAAACACAACTCCGGGTCTGTTTTTGACAAGGAAACAACATTATAACATAGATCAAAAATGTGCATAATATAGGCCTTTTAAAGTGCCCATGAGAGGTTGAGTTACGCACTTCACAAAAATGTAGTTTAGATAAATATATTTCACATTTTGCCAAGATACTTTACACATTTTATCACGGTTTAGCAATTTTTTAGGCTTTTAACTTCACTTCCTGGTTGTAAATGATGACATCACACTAGGAAATTACCATAGCGACATCCTGTAAACTGGGCCAAAACTCATCTAATGTCGCAGATTTTTTACATTTTTACACTTAAAAATAGAAGTGAACACCTTTTTTGTTGAATTAATGTATAAAGGGTAAAAAAAAGTTGTTTATTTTGTGTAAATTATGCATAACCTTTGTCTCCCCAGTGTGATGTCATCAGTTTGTTTACTTCCTGTAACTTTCTGCAGATTTTTCAACTTTTCTCCACAAACGGTTACTTGATTGGTGTAAAACTATCATTTTAATTTATAACAAGTATTAACACACCAAACAAAGAGAAAATTAGAAAATCATGAAAACCTGTCATACGCACTTTAAATGTCTACTTCCTCCTTTCAGCTCTCTTTCTTTTCAAAATCAGGCTAAACTTTAATTGAGATGACCTTATTTATTCAGTTTTTTGCCTCTTATCAAAGCTTTTGGGTGACTAGCATGTGCAGTCAGGTAATAGCATCTAGCTTTAGCAACGCTGGCTAATTTAGCTAGTGTCTATCACCATTTTCTTGGATCTAAAAGCCAACGTGGTAGGGGTTGTTATTTACACATTAGCAGTTGTATGTATGTTGGAAAACGGCATTCATTAGCATTCACATTGGAACTATTTTTCAGTCAGACCCAACATTATTTGTAGAGCAGAGCGACGCTAATTTTCTTGTAATTATAGAGTGTAAAACTGCCCACACCTTCTCTAAGCACTGGGAAAAAATAACAACCTAGCTTACTATCACGCTAAAAACATCAGCTTCATTTTTCCCCTCAACCCACTTTAGAATATGTTTTTTCACAATTAGGGTAAGGTTAAACGATAATGGGGTTAGGGTTAGGGTTAGGGGTTGATAAATAAATAAAATGTGTATGACAGGTTTTAACAATTTTGTAATTCTGATTTTATTTGGTGTATTAATACCTAGTGTACATTAAAAAATCTAGTTTTACATCGATGAAGTCGTACTTTGTGGAGAAAAGTTGAAAATCTGTTTTTTGAGGGGAATTATGGGAAATAAAAAAGTGATGACCTCACACTCGGGAGACTCATTCCATCCAAAGGTTATGCATAATTCACCCAAATACACAACATTTTTTAATCCTTAAAACATGAATTCAACAAAATAAAGGTATTGACATATTTTTATTTGTCAGATTAAAATATCTGTGACATTAGCTGAGTTTTAAAGTTTTAGCACACTAGAAAGACATTTCCTAGTGTGATGTCAACATTTACAACCATGGATGTATTAAAAGAACTGGATAAGCCACGCCCCTTCTGTCTGTGGTCCCAGATTGATTAGTGGCCGTGCGAGGTACTGCAGCCTCTTGGAACCAGCCTTTTTCTATAATGTCACATTATAATCACAGACAGGACTGAATTATTATCGGTATTTAAATAAAATAGAAGGAAATGTTCTTTTCTACAGTTTCTAAAATCACTGAAATTACCGTTTTTATATGAAGTGACATCACCACAAACATGTGCGAGTCACGTGAACGAGCGTCAGACGATACAAACAGAAGCTCGTGGAAAAGGCTCGACTAGAGACACCTGTAAGTTGTATTTTATTTCATTTCAGACGCTTCACTTGTGTCTAACATGAAGAACACAATTACAATCACACAAGCTAACGTTAACACAAAAACTTGCAGCTGCTGGTCGTTCACGTCGCTCAAAGCATCATGGGGGATTGTGGTCACGTGGCGCCCTAAAGCAAAGATGGCCGCCTCCGTATCAGGAAGTAAAACAAAGATGTCAGCCTCCGTATCAGGAAGTAAATGCGGAAGTAAGACATTTTTTTGGGGTCATGCGCCAATGAGCTCACTCCACAGGGATAAACAGGGCGGCCATTTTGGGTTCATCTTCCAGGTTTTATTATAGTTCTATGTTTACAACCAGGAAGAATGTTCGTGATGAAAAATCGTGATAAAACCGATATATTTTTAGCAAAACTTTAAATGTATTTATCTTACCTGTATTTTAGTTACATGAGTAGTCCAACTTGTCAAGGGCACTTTAAGTTTAGGGCTTTAAGGCACATAAGCTAACCGGGTCTTGGCAGAACTGGGTTGGAGAAAAAAAAGGACGCAAAACATCATTACAGCTAGTAGCAAACCAGTTTTAAAATCGCTCTAAACGTTCAACCCACGCAGTTGGAGCGGGCCTCGGTCAGTCAGATGTGATGAGTGAGTCTCTATCTGAAATCTCTGTGTGTAAACTACAAACCGCCGTGTGGAGAGGGGCCGGAGCGGGGCCGGAGCGGGGCCGGAGTGGGACAATATTGACTGAGAGGATGAGGTCACATGGAGCTAACCCCAGCACTGAGCTACTACAAAGCTGCTCCACACTCCATCTACTGTCACTGCGCACAGACTGATTTGTGATGTGGGCAGAGAAAAGAAAGAGGCGACAGAAAAGGTTTTTATGTTCGCTATCTACGTACAAAAGGATTCTTACAAGCTGCTAGTGCTAGAAAAATTGCCAGAAATAGTGGTATTGACATGTGTAAAATGTGTTATCATCCACAACAGCAAGACACATTTGGTGGCTACAGAAAAATATTCCAATAAAGTCCAATCAAGTGGTCAAATGTGAACAATAATTGAAATCGAAATGGGAGATACAGAGAGAAAATTATCCTTTAGACCAGTGGTTCCCAATCTTTTTTGTCTCGAGTACCCCCTAAAGTTTATTTCAACCTCAGAGTACCCCTGAACTTGGGTTTCAGGCAAATAAATGGGTTTAAAAGTCACATATTGTCAATTATTACCATTATAGCTTTGTTTTAATTATAGTATTTATGGTCCAAAATACACCAGAAATGGGCAAAATGTACAACTATTGACACTTTTTTGTTCAGATAAAAGTACTGTTCATCTTCATTTAAAACCTTAAACCATTCCAAGTACCCCCTGCTAATTACTCACGTACCCCTTGGGGTCCCCGTACCCCTGGTTGGGAAACACTGCTTTAGACCACTGGTTCTAAAACTAGGGGTCGGGACCCCAATGGAGGTCGCAAAATGATTCCCAGGGGTCCCCAGGGGACGGGGAAGAGATCGAAAATTTTACGTCAGAATAGCTGTCTTCCCACTGTAAGAACCTTTCTAAGTTCCTGGTACTTTTGTAGGTCCAGTAACCATTTGAAGCATATTCACACAGATTACGAACTAGGGACTGGGGCCACACTTTGGGGACTTTTTAAGCTCCTGCTCAGGGGCCGGTACTTTTTGTCAGACTTTTGAACCTTTTGAAGAAGATAAGATAAGATAAGATAAGATAAGATAAGATAAGATAAGATAAGATAAGATAAGATAAGATAAGATAAGATAAGATAAGATAAGATAAGATAAGATAAGATAAGATAAGAGATCCTTTATTTGTCCCACAATGGGGAAATTCCACTGTTGCAACACACAGTTTAGAACAGGAATGAATGAAATAGGTGCATGCAATAAAAATAGGATAAATAATGACTAAACATGGTAATAAAAATACAATATAAAGTATAAAGTGCACACTCTTATTTACAGTAGGTGGCTGTCTGGGAATAAATAGTAAAAGTACTTGGAGAAACAAGTACGTTTACAACAGTGCTTTTGTTGGAAAATATTTTTGAATACTTCTGAGACAAAATGAGAAATGACTTGAACACAGTTACTCCAAAGATACAATTCTAAATAATTAATAATAACTAAATATTTTAATTACTGTGAATAATTGTATTTTATTCTCGTTGTTAGTTTGAACTTTTCAGCAGGTTTAAAGTGCTAGGAAAAAGTAGGAAAAAGGTGAAGAAAGACTTTTGTTTTCCTAACTCTCCTAATGAAATATTTAAACGCTCCACAGTTCCACAGATGCTAATGTTGAAGGCAGTTAGACCCACTTTCAGTCAGTGTTGCTGTCTGAACGTGTGCACGGGGGACTGGGTGGTTCCTCTGGCTAAATAGGCGACTCTGCTGACCTGACTCGACGACGACATCACAGATCGTGTCATTAAGTCGCATGAACGTTGTTAGTTTTCGCTTCCCGGGCTCATTTGTTACCAAGAATTTCTGAAAGAACCACTCGCCGTTTTAGGAGACGGAAAAAATCTCCCCGGCTGCTTGTTGACAGAGCCCAAACTGTGCCGTTCTGATGCATGTTACACTGTGAATAAGGCCAATGATGATAGAATGAGGCAATCCCTGCTCTTTAGGCTGCCGCTGCTGCTGTAAATGTGCCAGAGAGGAAAGATAGGCCCAGATACTAGACCTGTGTGTGTGTGCGAGCCGTACAGTAAACATGTGTGCTCATTAACACCGCAGAGGCAGAGCGGGAACATCTCAGTCTCCAGATCATGCCGCTTTCATCTCGTGCCACCTCTCACCCTGATCTTTTTGGGTTAAAGGGAGACGTATTATGCTAAACCAACTTTGAATTTGTGTTAAAATGGTTTGTGCTTTTCCAAGATTGAGTCTCAGATGAGCCTCACGTGTGGGTTGCCAGTTCTTACGACTAAAACCAGTTGGATGAGAACCTAACCGGCCTATCTCTGATCTGAGCACGCCTTCGTTATTGATTTTGCTATTCACCTTATTTCGGACGTTGCCTTACGCGCCGCCGTCTTGTTTCTGTTGTATTAGTTCACACGGAGCAGACGAGCTCAACAGAAAGTAAGTTCTACATGGACTAAAAAGCCGTTTTCAGACTGACCAGGAAATCGTTGCGTTGTTGACTTGTTGTTGCTCGTGTTCATTAAACATTTTACACAAATCAACCTACTTTATGTAACATTTTAGCGGCGACGTCGATGTAAACCCTCATTCGTCCAGGTGTGGTCCATCGTAGAAAGGGGTTCAGGGGTTGTCATCCGGACGCCGTTTGAAGATCGAGACGTTTCGACTTTTATCCAAAAGTCATTGTCAATCAGAGAGCTCGAAACGTATCGATCTTCAAACGGCGTCCGGATGACAACCTCTGAAACCCTTTCTACGATTTTAGCGGCGAGACTTTTCCCTCGTTCGTCATTAGCTTTAACGGAGTTCTCGTCAAACGGAAGTGCGTTTACAGACGGAAGTGCAGAAAACGGCAAAAGTGGGCGGGGCAGAATAAGGTCAATAGCGTACACTTGTTAGCATCATGGTGATCATAGTCGTGTGATGCTAACGTTTCAAACTCAGTACGATACTACAAACTACGAAACTCGATACAAACTTCGATACCACATGGACAATTACAAATGCTCCTTTCTAGATTAAGGTTTCAGACAATAGAATGACATTTTCAACACTAAATAATAGTACTTTCTTTATTAAACATTGTGGTCTAGTACTAGTTCTGAAGAAGCTCAGGATCATTCTCAAACTATTCATGAAAGTTCCAATTTGGTCCTGTTTATATTATTTTTTGGTATCAATACTGAAATGAGTATCTAGTTTTGATGCTAGTTTTAGCATTGATTATTATCTGATTGCTGACAATTTTGACAACTCAAGTGCATATGCTGTCATTGTCATTGACTTTTGGCTATGTATGAGTGATTGGTTGAGGTTGGAGATTGGAAAATGAAGTTTTAAAAAAAACATATATTAAAAAGAAAACAAAACTTGAGCATCAAAACTAATATTAGTATTAAAACTGCTTTAATCTCCATTGTTGCTACCAAAAGGCACAGATATCTAATCCATGCATTTTAAAGGACATATATTATGAAAATTTGACTTTTTTGAGTTTGTTATAACATTGTGCCCTAATTAAAACAAACCTGGAGTTGTATTTAGCTTCATTTACGCTTATTTGATCAATTCTTTTTAGAAAATCCTTTCCTCAGAAAAATCCCTGTTTCCACCTACCTCCTATCCCCGCCCACTTCTTAGTACCTACCTGCACTTTAGATTATTCCAAAAGTTCAAGAGTCATTCTTGTTTAAGGTTCAAAACAGGTCACACATGTACATGAAATCGTCTTATCACTTCTGCAGTTTTGGACAAGAAGTCAGTGGAACCATTTCTATTGTTAAAGGGCCCATGACAGGTTGGACTACTCATGTGGCTAAAATGCAGTTAAGATAAATATATTTCAAAGTTTTTACAAATTTTATCCCAGTTTAGCAATTTTTTAGGTTTTTTATTTCACTTCCTGGTTGTAAATGATGACATCACACTAGGAAATTACCAAGTGACCATCCTGTACAAAAAACTCATCTAATGTCAGATTTTTTTTAATTTCATAGATAAAAATACATGTGAACACCTTTATTTTGATGAAATGATGTTTAAATGATCAAAAAAGTAGTTCATTTTGTGTAAATTCTGCATAACCTTTGTCTCCCTAGTGTGATGTCATCAATCGGTTTACTTCCTGTAACTTTCAACAGATTTTCCAATTTTTCTCCACAAACTGCTACTCAATTTGTGTAAAACTATAATTATAAATAAAGTCAAAATTAGAAAATGATCAAAACCTGTCATACGCACTTTAAGCCATTTTAGATCAATATAGCAATTTACAACAAACAAAATGTAGAATAATCATCTACACATGGTATACTTTAACACTAAATACCCAATAAAAAAAAAAAGCGTAATATCTTCTTCAGCAAAAGCCTCTGTAAAGTAGTATATGTCCCCTTTAAGTGCTGCATACTGTAATTCTCTTTGTCAGAGTGCTCACTGAAGAAGACCAGAGCCCAAAATTCTCCCGATTTCAAAGAGAAAATGGTGTTGAACTGAAGATGGAAGCCAGAGTGCCTTGAGCTGCGACTTGAAACAGATTTTTCAGACTGCAACAGTGCCCTGCAACCAAATGTGCACTGTACGGGCTTTGATGATTCAGTACCAGTGTAAATAAGGATAACAGAAATACTTGTACGCGCACTAGACTTTTATTGGAAGGGAATGTATTTTCAGTTGTTTAACAGTTTGTCAATCAGCATAGTGCGAGCAAACATTTATGTAAAGTAGTTTGACATGGGTAAAAGAAAAGCACGTTATTATTTGTCTCAGTGTTTTCATTTAGTAGATATGGATTAACTTTAATGCATTTGTTGTTTGGTTTGATTCTTTTACAAATAAAATGGTTCAGTTCACAGTGCACATTTTAAAGGGGATATATTGACACCTTTCATGTGATGTCATTAACATTCTTTGATGAGTAAAGCTAACAGGAGGCACTGCTCTGTTTGAAGCTCTGTTATTCAAGTCAAGGCTTTGATTTGAACATTGGTTTTAATATAATCTGACCATAAAGAACTGATTTAGTTTAAACTGTAACCAGCCATTTAAAAGAACATAAAATAAAAACACAAAAGACGGAATATACATGTGAGAACAGACAAATTGTTTAGGATTCTCTTTCTTTTTTTGTTTTTGTTTTTTATCAAGCAAAAACCCCTTAGTTCACCCAACCTCAAGTCCGGTTAAAGGACGTTCCATGATAGGTCCAGACTGCTTCCGACTGGGTACAAAGTGGTCAGAACTTGGGTTGGACTGGCACTCATTGGGTCTGGGCTAGGTCAGACAAGGTTTTGACTAGCCTGGGTTGGGTTCGGACTGGTTCAAGCTGGGTTTAGACAGGTTCAGACTGATCCAGACTGCGCGGGACTGAGTTTGGAGTCCCAGTGAGGCCTTAAATTCTACACGGACTAGTCTTAAAGGTCCCATAACATGCAAAATGGACTTTTCAGAGGTTTTAACCTTCCTCCAGTGCTATTTGGGCCTCGTATGTTGTGCCCAAAGTGGTTTTTTGATTGATTCCCTCAGGCTTTCACTAGAGAACTGTCTTTTCCGTCCCCCTCGGCTGAGCAGCAGACGGGGGCTCCTCACTAAGATGACGCGGCTTCACCAGGATGACGCGGTGTTTAAGCCACGCCTCCAGGAAGCGCGCAGCCGCAAGAATAAAAACAGCTAATGCTAATGCTACACAGTAATTACACGATAGATACGACAGATCGAAGAGTTAGCTTGTTATTTACCAAACAGCAACGTCCGTCGTTGAGGCCCTGGAGCACCTCAAACTCCAGGTCAGATCCAGGACGTAGGACTCAGCACGACGCACCGTCAGGACCAGAAAATGTTTATTCAGTGTTTGTGTATCGCTGTTTACCAGAGCACACGGCGCATGCACCATCTCCACTCTAGGCTTCGTCACGGGTTGGGAGGGGGAGGCGCGCGGGTTGGGCGGGGGAGGCAGACTGCTCTCTGTTCGGGGGGGTCAGATCTCAGAGTGAGCCGTTTGCTTTTGCAGGAGGGGGGCCAGTCCAAGAAATGGGTGTTTTTTGTAAACTGTTATGTTATGGATATTACACAACGAGAAAATGTATCAACAAAGCCCTTAGAACAGACTGTGTGAAGGGGAAAAGAGCAGAATATGGGACCTTTAAACTCTACACGGACTAGTCTTAACTCAAACGATGAGAACTTGGGCGTGACTTGCACTTGACAAATCTCACCATCGGTACTTAGAACACAAGATTTTCCTTCAAGTCCTGAAAATCGTCACATTACATCACAAATCATCACAAACGGGTTTTGGCAACGCCCTCCCAGATGACAGGGTGTTCCTAATAAAACGGCCAGCATGTGTATATGGCAATCAGTGTTCAGCGGCGCATGTTAAACACCGGAGTGCAGAGCATATGGGATAAGGAACAAAATGGCACTATTACACAATGTTCTCAGTGAGCTATATTCCACGCTCCTGAGCACAGCACTCCAAATTATAAACGCCACGTCCAGAATTCAACAGCTGCTCTGACAAAATGTGTAAAATATCCCAACCCTGTCCGAGGCCGGGTGAAAAGACTTCATGATGTGTCAACTTTTTTATTCAAACTTCTTTTCTTTTTTTAGACGTTGACAATTTTAGCCTGACGTTATCCATTTGGTGTGGGAGACGTGCGGAGGCATACAGTGTGTAACCTCCAGCAGCAGAGAATGTGCTCCCATATTAGACAGATAGTAATGAAATGAAATACATTCTTTTATTAAAGGGGAGAGAGAGCCGCCTGATAGGAAATGACATGCAGCAAATTGCTCCAAGATAGGATTTGGAAACATGGGTCCTCGAGACATTCTGTACAGAAACATTTTCACTCTATTCATTTTCTGCACAAAGATCGAGACTAAATGGACTAATAATAACTGGTTTTGGCACTAAAGGTGAAACTCTCCATACGTTATTATATAGCCCACAGTTGTGCATATAAGTGTTCTTTTTACTACTCACGTGTCACTCTGTTGGACACTGCACATTTCAAACTTGTTGACATCTTTCCACCTCATTAAAAACAAAATGGTAGTCTAAAGTTAAATTGGGAAACTCAAGAGGGATCACTTACTTCTAGTTGATGGCAAAACACGCTCTTCTTGCATTCTTATGTTGTATTAAGTTATTATTAGTTAAAGGTCCCATATTCTGCTCTTTTCCCCTTCACACAGTCTATTCTAAGGGCTTTGTTGATACATTTTCTCGTTGTGTAATATCCATAACATAACAGTTTACAAAAAACACCCATTTCTTGGACTGGCCCCCCTCCTTGTAAAAGCAAACGGCTCACTCTGAGATCTGACCCCCCCGAACAGAGAGCAGCCTGCCTCCCCCGCCCAACCCGCGATGAAGCCTAGAGTGGAGATGGTGCATGCGCCGTGTGCTCCGGTAAACAGCGATACACAAACACTGAATAAACATTTTCTCGTCCTGACGGTGCGTCGTGCTGAGTCCTACGTCCTGGATCTGACCTGGAGTTTGACGTGCTCCAGGGCCTCGACGACGGACGTAAATAACAAGCTAACTCTTCTATCTGTCGTATCCATCGTATAATTACTGTGTAGCATTAGCATTAGCTGTTTTTATTCTGCGGCTGCGCGTTTCCTGGAGGCGTGGCTTAAACACCGCGTCATCCTGGTGAAGCCGCGTCATCTTAGTGAGGAGCCCCCGTCTGCTGCTCAGCCGAGGGGGACGGAAAAGACAGTTCTCTAGTGAAAGCATGAGGGAATCAATCAAAAAACCACTTTGGGCACAACATACGAGGCCCAAATAGCACTGGAGGAAGGTTAAAACCTCTGAAAAGTCCATTTAGCATGTTATGGGACCTTTAAAGGTGCACTATGCAACTTTTCGGGTGCAGAGTGAGTCTCCATAGACATTCATGAACGCAAAATTCTCTATCTCTGCCCGTAGTAACAGCTCGATCACTTGACTAGCCCATGCTAATACCCATATTTGAGTATATTTTATGAAACTTGTGTCATTTACATGGACATAACACTGTTTAGAGACAGAAGCACAAAACATCAGAAACTCAAGATTAGTTACCCTTTGAATGCTGTACTTCCATAGCATTTCTCCTTTGTGCTAGTCAAACACTACCAGCTCAACTCTTGTTATCTCAGTCCATGACATTGAAGGTACATAACTCCTACAACAGAAGCACAGCTAGACTGGATTAGACTGGAATGCATACAATCGCAATGTCTTCGAGTTCATGTCTCAAGGTCCCATACTGATGGAAATAAACTTCTCCTGCGTCAGAACTCCAGCCTCATGCCTCTACTTTCAATTCTTGGGCTACTTCAAACATTCTACAACAATTATTATCTAAGAAAGCATCAAAAGATTTAAGCACACAACAATGACTTTTAACAAGGCTTTGACCAAAATGTGATTGATGGGTTTGTACCAGCTCAAACTCTCTGAATATTCAGAACTTGCGTTGCATTTAGTGCTAATGCTAACGGCTATAGAAAAAATACAGAGGATTTGCTTTAAGTCTTAAACTCTGTTAATCTTCCTGGATTAGACTCTTGAGCAGGGGTGTCCAAACTTTTTCCATCGAGGGCCACATATTGAAATATAGACCAAGCGGAGGGCCACAAATCAATCGTGAAACGTTAAAAAAAGCTGCATTTATCTGATGTTTTAAGCTCCACCACATCTACATTCAGTCTCAGTGCCTTAATATCAGGTCTGTGCTGCACCAAAATGTTAGTTATTTAGGTTGGAATTGTAGAAAATCTGAAATGTGCTGTAAATAGTACTTATCAGGACAATGTGGGCCAGTTCACCAGGAAGCCTGAGGGCCAAGAAAAATTGACCCGAGGGCCGCATTTGGCCCCCGGGCCTGAGTTTGGACATGCCTGCTCTTGAGCAAAGTCAAGTGCTATTCGCCCCCAAACCAAATCAAAGTCGTTGATGCATTGATAACGTCATGCCTGGACTATTGTAATTCACTTTGGCCTGCACCAGTCCTCAGAGCGCAGACTACAGCTGGTCCAAAATGCAGCAGCACATCTGCTCAGCGGGACGAGACGCAGGGAGCACATTACCCCCATGATGGCCTCGCTCCACTGGTTACCTGTTTTCTTCAGGATCCAGTTTAAGATTTTACTGTTTGTATATAAGTCTCTAAACAACCCAGCACCTTCTTACTTATCTGAAATGCTTGTTTTGCACACTCCAGGCCGAGCACTGAGGTCGGCCGCTCCTGGACTGTCCCAGGTCTAGACTTGGGTGACCAGACGTCCCTATTCACCCGGGACAGTCCCAGTTTTGAGCCCCGTGTCCCATGTCCCAAAAGATGTGTCCAAAACCATTTATTTGTCCCAGTTTTACACAAGTCACGTCCCAGTTGTCCCTTTTTTGACCAATTTGATACCGACCAACAATGAAGAGAGGAATAAATTGCCAAAAATAGAGAGAATTGTTCTTGAAAATGACTAAAACACAAACAATCAGAGCACTATAAATAGAAGTTTCTCATATTATACAGTTCACTGAAGTCGTGAATGAGCCGTGAATGGACCAAGTGTATAGTATTGTATTTAATTATTTGTTCCTTTTATAATTTTACTCAAACTCCCCATTCCAACCCGAGTGTGTCCCAGTTTTTAATTATGAAAATCTGGTCACACTAGTCTAGACTAAAATCTAGAGACACAGAGCTTTTTCTGTAGATCGTCCTAAACTATGGAACTTTCTTCCCCTGAACATAAGAGCCTTTACTTCTGTTCAGAGTTTCGTTGCTAAAAACTCATCTTTTTGCTCTGGCTTTTAATTCAATCTGAGCTAGATATTTTTATTACATCTACACTGTATTTTTAATTTGTATTTTTCAGTATTAAATCTTCCTTTCTTGTCTTGTGTTATTGAACTTCTGTATCTGTTTATAAATGTACTATATTAATACATCTGACCTTTGACCTTTGAGATACTAAGTTATCAATAGCAAGAGCTTGAAATGCTGCATCGATTAAATATATGTCTCTGGAGGTGACACCAACTATGTGTCTCCATGGAGATGTTACTTGCTTTGCCTGGAATGTTCCAGAGTGTGGCATTAAGCATATCTATTTCCAGAGATACAGGAAAATGATGCAACCAGGCCAAGTAACCGGTCATCTGTAATTGAATTAATAAAGGATACATTTAGTGTGATACTGTGGAACATTCCAGACAGAGCCATAACACCAGAACATGGCAGAAAAGTTACACAGTGCAAGAAAATCCAATTTAATAGGAAGCCTATTGCTGATACAGACCTCCTATAGAGACCTCCTACACTATTCAACTTATTTCGGAAGTTTCCACAAGCGCCGCCATTAATTGTGCCCCGTCTCGCACTTGTATCATTTTACACAGAGCTGTCGATCTCAACCGCAAATACGTTCTACACAGATTACAACGCCGCATTCAAACCGCCCAGAGAAACGATGCAGTATCGACTTGTTGGCGCACACGGATAATGAACATTTTACACAAATCAAACTCCTCATATTTCACGGCAAAACTTTTCTCAAGTGAACAGAATTCCCGCCCCACCCGAAGTGCCAAAACCCGTAGCAAAAAGAGGCAAAAGTGGACGGGGCGGAAGAAGATGAATTGCCGCCAAGTTAGAAAACATCGATATCTGTGTAAAATGAAAGCACAGGCCAAGAACATTTTCCAGAATTATATGTAAATGCATTTTGTTTCTAACTTTCACAACATTCTCTCTCAGTTCCCCACAGATTTCAGCTCATCAAAGTGTAGAATTTAGTTCAAGACAAGACTGCAACGTCGCACTATTTGACTGGGAAAGATCTTTGCAAACCGGTTAAATCCATTCAAACTAACAGCCTATCCTCCATTCCTTTCACTTCTGTACTGGATGCATTCGACAGGATCAGAAACCTCCTTATCGCCCTTGCATTTGTCCAGCGGTGGAGAGTACCGGAGCGGAGATACTGGCAGCGATTAGCAGTCTGTTTAGATCACAAGGTTCTGCGTATCACACGGGCTCTTATCAATGCGGCGTGTGTCACTTCTGTTCTGCCCAGTGATCACAAAGGCGTCCGGGGAGAAGGAGAGAGAGCGGGGCTGAGGAGGAGGCAAGCAAAGGAGCTTCAGGCGGAAAGCAGGAAGAATCAATGTCCTGCACGAGATCCATACGACTTTCAATTACCCCACAGCGATCCGAAGAGCCGAGCGAGGAGCAGTTTAAAGAGCGAGTGGGATTTCTGCTTTGGTGACTGGAGGCGGTGGAGGATTTCCCACTTTATGTGCAATCGTGGCCTAAAGGTATACGACAATAAGGATGATAAATGCTAATGCCACAAGCTAATGTTTACACATACATATTTAAGTTTCTTGGGCAGAGATACTGCGATGAAGCAGTAAGAAAAAGATTTCAAGGATGAAACGGCAAAGTAAGAACAGCAGTAAGTATCAATGCATTATGCAGGATGAACATTAAATATAACCCACTATAATATTGTTAAGTATTGATAATAGTTATGTATGTACATTGCACTATATAGGCAGTAAATCTGAAATTATTCAAGCTTGGTGGGTGAATTGTTTGTGGTTATTTAACTTTTTCTTCTTTTTTGTGTAGCATTAAAGTAAAACGTAAAAAATCAGCCACCAGAAAACTAAAGAAATTATGCCCAAAAGGAGTAGTCAGAAGCAAACCACTTATTCTGCCCTTATAACCCCTTTTATTGTTTATTTATTTGGTTGGGACAGTGCAGGTTGAACATACATGATATACATGCTGATTATTGCCATTTTTCTTTTAAAAAATGTTTAAACACAGTAAACAAAACACAAAAACACAAAGAACAGACCACGACCAAAGAGAGCAGGAAAAAAACCGCCATACAATCCAAAGTAAACGTCTCATTTTGCCCAATGTCTGTCAAATGTGTCTATTTTAAAATTGGGTGACCAGACGTCCCTATTCACCCGGGACAGTCCCAGTTTTGAGCCCTGTGTCCCATGTCCCAAAAGATGTGTCCAAAACCATTTATTTGTCCCAGTTTTACACAAGTCACGTCCCAGTTGTCCCTTTTTTGACCAATTTGATACCGACCAACAATGAAGAGAAGAATAAATTGCCAAAAATTGAGAGAATTGTTCTTGAAAATGACTAAAACACAAAAAATCAGAGCACTATAAATAGAAGTTTGTCATATTATACTGTTCACTGAAGTCGTGAATGAGCCGTGAATGGACCAAGTGTATAGTATTGTATTTAATTATTTGTTCCTTTTATAATTTTACTCAAACTCCCCATTCCAACCCGAGTGTGTCCCAGTTTTTAATTATGAAAATCTGGTCACACTATTTAAAAATTAAGTAAGAATATGTACGTTATAACATCAGTCCAGTACTTAATAACTGGTGCAGTTTGTGTCAGACATTTTTCGTGCTTTCTTCTTAGCTGATCTTGTAAGGCTGGATGGGAGACCGCTGGGAATACAAGGTTCTGTAGTGAGGCAGCAGAGGCTCAACGGTTCATCCAGCAACCCAAAAGATGGCAGATTTGTGGTTGTGTCCCTATGGGCAAGACACCGACTTCACCCATCCTGCTTCGAGTCTTGAAATACAGTGTTGTTTGAATTAAGAACGTTCCCATAACTACAATGTGGCATGCACTGTCTGTTTTCTGTTTATCGTGTGATTTTCATTTGTAAATCATCTGACCAGACAGCTTTTAATTTGAGCTCGTTAAAATAATCAATTAAAGGGGTGTGGCTTTAAAGTGCGTATGACAGGTTTTAACAATTTTCTAATTTAGATTTTATTTGGTGTATTAATACATAATGTACATAAAAATATTGTTTTACACCAATCAAGTCACAGTTTGTGGAGAAAAGTAGAAAAATCTGTTTAAAATTACAGGAAGTAATAAACTGATGACATCACACTAGGGAGACTCTTTCCATCCAAAGGTTTTGCATAATTTACCCAAAAGAAACAACTTATTTTACCCTTAAAACTTTAATTCAACAAAATAAAGGTGTTGACATGTATTTTGATTTGTCGGACAAAAAAATCTCTGACATTAGCCGAGTATTAGCCCAGTGCACAGAGTAATTCCCTAGTGTGATGTCATCATTTACAACCAGGAAGTGATATTAAAAAACAAAACAAAAAAGGCTAAATAATTAGGAAATATAATTATTTTTAACAAACCTTCAAATATATTTATCTGACCTGTATTTTAGTTACATGAGTAGTTTAACCTGTCATAGGCCCTTTAAGGATAAGCCCTTTCAGGTTTCTGCCACACTCCATCACGTTTGTGTTGTTTTGTTTCATATAGACTTCTGTTTTTTTTTGATTATGTGAAAATAAATCAATCAAACATGCACTGTCCAGAACAAATAAACCAATAATATTGATATAAGTTGTGGTGATAAAAGGACCAAATAACTGCCCTACTGTGGCGTCTCAGATTGAGCAAAGATGTAAGAAAAATCCCATTTCTGACTCAAATCTATTGTGCAGCGTTTTGACAAAAATAATCATTCTGAAGATAGTCGTTTTGTGTCTTGGCATGGTGTAGTGATTGTGGCAAACTGGACACCCTGGGAGACCTGCTTACCTTGTTCCAATGTAATGATGCACATTAGAGGCTGTTTGTCTGTCTGCCGTGGACACAACCGAGGACAGGTGCATGATGGTCCAGAAGAGAATCATATCACATCCGACCAAGACAAAAGCGTTCAGCGCTGAGTGGAAGATAAAACCAGGACATATTAGATGATATTTGAAGCAGGAAAGAAATCAGATTGTTAATAGATCCATTGGAAGGCTTCCATCCACAGCAGCTGACTTCCTGGGAGAAAATCGATGCCAATTGTAGTCCAACTCCCCACAGGCCCAAGATAAGAGCTGCACTCACAGCCTTGTACATGTAGCCTAGCCTGGCCTGCACCTCGGAGACAGACTTTACACACGGATTATTCACGTTCAACACTTGAGGAGAGTGGGTGTGCAGACAAGAAAAGCATTGTTCATTTTGGCTTGACAAGCTCTACAAGAAAGAGAGGAGAAACAACTGAAAATTTGACTGTTTGAAATGCCAATTTTACTTATGAGGCATTTTCTTTGATCCAAAAAGTTGATTGGGTGTATATTTAGAATTTAAAGGGATACCAATTTGAGCTGGCTTGCAACACAGATAATAGACTTTTTTTGTTGCGCAAGTATGCACTGTGAATATACCTTGGCATCACATTCATTTGCTGCAGGCTATTTGCATTTCCCTATGCCAGCAGGGAATACAAAGACCCAAAGGAAATCCATATTAGTCTTGACACTGAATAGCCTTAACTTGGTCACTTTGGCTGAGGTTTTGCATACTGTATCTTTTCATCGCTCCATGTGTTCTAATTGTGGGTTTGATTCCCAGACAATGTAGCACCTGTTTTAAGTCTCTATAGTGTATTGTGTACGCATCGCCAACCTAAAACTCATATAGTACAGGCTCACGTCTCAGCTCCTTACCAAACATCCTGGTTCAAGAGGTGGAGCACGAGTGGGTCAAATGCAGAGACCAGCTGTCCTCAGAGGATGAAGACTTACAGTGTTTCGACTTATCTAACTTAGGTAGCAAGTTAATTTTTACTTCTTCCCAAATGGTTTTCCACTTGAAGGTGTAGGTGATTCATGGATCTCTGTAGGGAAATTCTTCCTCTGCATTTGACCCGTCCTTCAGTGCCACAGGGGCAACTTTCTTATGCCTGGGGACTCATCTCCAGATCTTTAATCAGGTCCACGATGCAATACGTCGTCCACAATGCAATACGTGTCCCAAAACAGGGTCTCATACAGGGTCCACGGTGCAATATATGGTACATGGTCCATGATACAATATGTGTCCCAAGACAGGGTCCACAGTGCAATATATGTCTCAAGACAGGGTCCACGATATAATATGTGCCCCAAGACAGGGTCCACGATACAATATGTGCCCCAAGACAGGGTCCACGATACAATATGTGCCCCAAGACAGGGTCCACGATACAATATGTGCCCCAAGACAGGGTCCACGATACAATATGTGTCCCAAGACAGGGTCCACGATACAATATGTGTCCCAAGACAGGGTCCATGATACAATATGTGTCCCAAGACAGGGTCCACGGTACAATATATGTCACGATACATGGTCCATGATACAATATGTGTCCCAAGACAGGGTCCACGATACAATATGTGTCCCAAGACAGGGTCCACGGTACAATATGTGTCCCAAGACAGGGTCCACGGTACAATATGTGTCCTGATACATGGTCCATGATACAATATGTGCCCCAAGACAGGGTCCACGATACAATATGCGTCCCAAGACAGGGTCCACGGTACAATATATGTCCTGATACATGGTCCATGATACAATATGTGTCCCAAGACAGGGTCCACGATACAATATGTGTCCCAAGACAGGGTCCACGGTACAATATGTGTCTCGATATAGGGTCCACGATACAATATGTGTCCCAAGACAGGGTCCACGATACAATATGTGTCCCAAGACAGGGTCCACGATACAATATGTGTCCCAAGACAGGGTCCACGATACAATATGTGTCCCAAGACAGGGTCCACGGTACAATATATGTCCTGATACATGGTCCATGATACAATATGTGTCCCAAGACAGGGTCCACGATACAATATGTGTCCCAAGACAGGGTCCACGGTACAATATGTGTCTCGATATAGGGTCACGATACAATATGTGTCCCAAGACAGGGTCCCACGATACAATATGTGTCCCAAGACAGGGTCCACGGTACAATATGTGTGTCCCAAGACAGGGTCCGCAGTACAATATGTGTCTCGATATAGGGTCCACGATACAATATGTGTCCCAAGACAGGGTCCACGGTACAATATATGTCACAAGACAGGGTCCACGATAAAATATGTGTCCCAAGACAGGGTCCACGATACAATATGTGCCCCAAGACAGGGTCCACAGTGCAATATATGTCTCAAGACAGGGTCCACGATATAATATGTGCCCCAAGACAGGGTCCACAGTGCAATATATGTCTCAAGACAGGGTCCACGATATAATATGTGCCCCAAGACAGGGTCCACGATACAATATGTGCCCCAAGACAGGGTCCACGATACAATATGTGCCCCAAGACAGGGTCCACGATACAATATGTGACCCAAGACAGGGTCCACGATACAATATGTGTCCCAAGACAGGGTCCACGATACAATATGTGTCCCAAGACAGGGTCCATGATACAATATGTGTCCCAAGACAGGGTCCACGGTACAATATATGTCACGATACATGGTCCATGATACAATATGTGTCCCAAGACAGGGTCCACGATACAATATGTGTCCCAAGACAGGGTCCACGATACAATATGTGTCCCAAGACAGGGTCCACGGTACAATATGTGTCCTGATACATGGTCCATGATACAATATGTGTCCCAAGACAGGGTCCACGATACAATATGGGTCCCAAGACAGGGTCCACGGTACAATATATGTCCTGATACATGGTCCATGATACAATATGTGTCCCAAGACAGGGTCCACGATACAATATGTGTCCCAAGACAGGGTCCACGATACAATATGTGTCCCAAGACAGGGTCCACGGTACAATATGTGTCTCGATATAGGGTCCACGATACAATATGTGTCCCAAGACAGGGTCCACGATACAATATGTGTCCCAAGACAGGGTCCACGATACAATATGTGTCCCAAGACAGGGTCCACGGTACAATATATGTCCTGATACATGGTCCATGATACAATATGTGTCCCAAGACAGGGTCCACGATACAATATGTGTCCCAAGACAGGGTCCACGGTACAATATGTGTCTCGATATAGGGTCCACGATACAATATGTGTCCCAAGACAGGGTCCACGATACAATATGTGTCCCAAGACAGGGTCCACGATACAATATGTGTCCCAAGACAGGGTCCACGATACAATATGTGTCCCAAGACAGGGTCCACGGTACAATATATGTCCTGATACATGGTCCATGATACAATATGTGTCCCAAGACAGGGTCCACGATACAATATATGTCCAAAGACAGGGTCCACGAAACAATATGTGTCCCAAGACAGGGTCCACGATACAATATGTGTCCCAAGACAGGGTCCACGGTACAATATATGTCACGATACATGGTCCAAGATACAATATGAGTCCCAATACAGTGTCCACTATACAATATGTGTCCCAAGACAGGGTCCACGATACAATATGTGTCCCAAGACAGGGTCCACGGTACAATATATGTCTGATACATGGTCCATGATACAATATGTGTCCCAAGACAGGTTCCACGATACAATATATGTCCAAAGACAGGGTCCACGAAACAATATGTGTCCCAAGACAGGGTCCACGATACAATATGTGTCCCAAGACAGGGTCCACGATACAATATGTGTCCCAAGACAGGGTCCACGGTACAATATATGTCACGATACATGGTCCATGATACAATATGCGTCCCAAGACAGGGTCCACGATACAATATGTGTCCCAAGACAGGGTCCACGGTACAATATGTGTCTTGATACAGGGTCCACAAAACAATACGTGTACTGATAGTCAGAGCCTAATACGATACGTGTTCATACAATATCCTTTAAAACCACAGTTAAAATATTTAACTGCGCAGTTAATAGATTAACAAAATGCATTGGTGGTTTATGTTCACTGTGTCTTCAGAATATCAGAATATAATTGCCCTCTGAACAAGTCACAGTCTCAGCCAAGCAGCCCTAATGCAGCAGTCAGCAGGTTAATAAGTGCAAAACTCTTTTATTTATAATGAATTTGTGTTTAGTATCATATGCATCTCTGTGTTGAATTGATACACTTATTACCAAGAAGTCCATAAATACATATTGTCATATATTTTCAGTACAGCCATAAACAGGATTAACCTTGCTGGAGGATTAGCCATTTGTGTTTTAGGTTATAGAGAGACTACTCAGAGGAAGTCTACTCTCACACGGGTAGAACATCCACAAAGAAAAGCCCAACCTGTCTCCGGAATCGAACGGGGCACCTCATTGCGGTAAGGTAAATCATTGTACTGTCATTGTACCGTTGTGACATTTACAACGTGGACAATCAAACCACGAGGACTAGAACACGGCGTCTATCTGCACAAAAACATGCCCAGTCGCAAACACAAGGGAGTTCATTTGCAAACACTGTACATGCATGTGTTTGGCAGCCGTGCTCAGCGAAACAACTCCACAGAGAAAACCCTCCTGATGTACGGCCAGCCATTGTGTCCAGTTCCATTATTATTCCACAATATAAACAACATATAGTCCCATCTATTTATCTATATAGCCTCCTATAAGCACCACAAAACAATGTTGATGCAGCCTTATCCCCAACAATTCAATTATTGTGATTTACAATAGCAGCGTCCCAGCAGAACCCACAGCACATCATGATAAATAATCCTCCCGCACTCGCCCCTAACCCCCCATACATAAACACTTAGCGCCCATGCAGACACTGTGACACGCGCCATGGACAAATACATGAAATCTAGCCAGCCTTAATGACTTACTCCCCCCGGCCACAGGGGGTCAGCGGCACAGATCTAGCCGATCGATACGACACTTAAGCGGAGGAGCACACCAATCCATGCGCTTTGTGTTTGCAGAGGCCGGTAACAGGTTCATCAGCAGAGGAAGACTCCAGTGAGAGGGCAGCAGAGAGGTGGCACCACACAAAGACTCAGATAGTAGTGCGGATGTGATGGCGTTCTGGTAAAATGCCAAATCATCGCGCATATTAGAAAGAAAAGGCGTACTGTATTGGCTGCTATTACCGTTTCACCCTAAGTGCTGAGTAACTGCTGGACTACTGTCGTTTTCTTGCCAGCTTCCGACATATTGGTTTCTAGCTGCTGATGTAAACAAAAGCTAAGTGAGCTTGCGGTTCTTAGATTAACAACTGTCCATGCCCATTATTCAACTTATTCCGTCTTGCCCACTTTTGCCTCTTTTTGCCACAGATTTGCACTTCATACGTAATGGCACTTCCGGTTTGACGTCAACTCTGTTCAAGCAAACAAGGGAAAAGTCTCGCCACTAAAAGATTATATAAAGTAGTTTGATTTGTGTAAAATGTTCAGTGTACACGTGCAAACAAGTCAGCAATGCACTGATTTCCTGGGCGTCCTGAAAACGTCTTTGTACTGCGTGTAGAACGTATTTTCTGTTGACCTCACTCACCCCTTGTAAACTAATACAACAGAAAAAAGATGGTGGTGTCCATTGCAACTTCCAGAATAAGGTGTATAGTTCGCTAAAAGCCATGGAAAAACTGTTTGATAGAAGCAGTATGGCACCACCCGACTCAATATCTGCAGTGAATCCCTTGTGTTAGTTGGCAAAAGCGTTAGTAGCCTACTAGTATTTTTGCTAAAGCTAGTGTTATGACTGCTGCTAATACTTAAGCGTCTAGTTGATGCAGGCCTGCATTGGGAGAAAAAATTGGCCCTGGACTTTTTAGACTGGACTGCCCACCTTCGCGACCATGACCGTGGCAAAGCGATGATTTAACAACAAAAACGTATATATTCATTCATTCATTCATTTACTACCACTTATTCTCGTTCCCGGGGCCACGGGTGACTGGAGCCTATCCCAGTGACTTTGGGCCTTAGGCGCGGTACACCCTGGACAGTGGCCAATTCGTTGCAAGGCTAACAACATATATATATATATATATATATATTTTAAAAAGGGCAGGGAGCTTGAGGGTTCGGTGTAGTATCTTATATATATATATATATTGATATAAGGCTGTAATTATTTTACTTATGATTTTTAATTGACGCAAATCGAAATTATTTAATGATCTAAGCTTAAAAATACATATCTTTGTAAATATGGCTTCCATCAGGTCCCCATTAGGACCCCAGAGTGTGCCTCTTATAACACCCCTGGATGTGGTGCAGCGGTGAACTGCTGCGATCTGAAGTGGCCCTTAAACACTCCAGGTGTCTTTTCATCAGAATCCATGTTTTGTAACTTTTGAGGATAATGGTTTGCTCCTTTGCTGAGATCACGTCAGTACGATGTGCGCGCCTGCGGTGATCGCTTTGACTGCACTGCGTGATAATCACCGTCTTTTTTCAGTGATCTTAAAATAACCAGATCTACGCACATATGAGGTCTGTCATCGTGAACCAGGTTCCAGCCACAGCTTGGAGTCCATGTTGCTGCGACTCTTTTGGCTTCATGATGGGCCAACCCGATCACAACAGGCTGGGCCACGGACCTGTTAGATTGGGCTGTTGATGCGTGACATCAGGACTGCACTGTGTCACGCTAGTCTGACAATGACTGTCCCAAAAGTGCACCGGCCCACCGGGAAAACTCCCAGTGCTCCAGATGGCCGGTCCAGGGCTGAGACGATGTAATCCCTCCTTCATCCAGGAGTGGGACATGGTACAAAAGGTTTCAAAGGTATGTATCTACACACTGTTTCGGCTCCCAAAATGACTTTGGGATGGAGGTCAAAGCGTCTTGATTTCTAAAACAATGTCCAGACTATTTTTGAAACCTTTTGTACCACAGAGTTCTGATAAGATTCAGCCTAGCCTACTTAAATGTATCCAGGTTGTTTTAACACTACAATGAAGGTGAAAATGCATTTTTGTCCAACACATTCTCTTTTTGACCACTATAGACCCTTCCAGCTCTATAGAATGGTTGCACATACTGCCTGGTACTGATACAAACTCTCCATTCCATTAATTTTAATCAGCAAACATTTTTTGTTTTGTAGGCCAAGGAATTAAACGGATCTTGTTCTGGTGTTACTCGGTGTGATTGAGTTGTTTTCAGTCGCCTAAACAGCCATTTTTGATGTTTGGAGGCTAAAGCTAACTCTTGCAATATTTGGAGGTTAAAGTGCGTGTGACAGGTTTTCGTGATTTTCTTATTTTGATTTCATTCGGTGTATTAATACCTGCTGTAAATATAAATTATAGTTTTACACCAATTGAGTTGCCGTTTGTGGAGAAAAGTTTAAAAATCCGTTGAAAATTACAGGAAGTAAACAAATTGATGACATCACACTGGGGAGACAAAAGTTATGCATAATTTACACAAAAACGCGTGTTTTTTTAATCCTTTATACATTAATTTGACAAAAATGGTGTTCACGTGTGTTTTTTATTGGAAAGAGTTAAAAGATCTGTGACATTAGATGAATTTGGGTGGTTGCTATGGTAATTTCCTAGCGTGATGTCATCATTTACAACCAGGAAGTGAAACAAAAAACCTAAAAAATTGCGAAACCGGGATAAAATGTGTGAAGTATTTTAGCAAAATTTGAAATGTATTTATCTAAACTACATTTTAGTGAAATGAGTAGTTCAACCTGTCAGGGGGCCTTTAAAGGCCAATTCATACTTCATAAGAAATATGAACTTTGTTCGTGCGCCTCAGGCTGTAAGAACAAGAACAAAGTTGGTTTCGGCTCTGGCATTCATACTTCAGCTCAAGCGCCGCAGCCGAACTCCTTCAGACCCCGCCCCCCGTGATCCCAACAACTGTTTCCACGCTGTTTCTATGGAGATTACCATCGCTGACAGCTCAGCTGATATCGTTTTAGCAATGACAGATGTAGTTTTTGAGTGGATGAGAGAGGAGGAGGAAGAAGAGAGGATGATGTTTGAAGATGAAGAGGATGACGACTTTTTTTTTTTACATGCGCTGGCCGAGGAGACAGAACGAAATGAGCGAAGATGACATGTTCGGCCGCTAAATACGACGCGGGTCGTACAGGGCGAATACAGTCTGCTTGTTCAACAAATGCGGGAAATGGATGAGAGGCACTTTTCGTACTTCTGGATGTCAGCCCGTCGGTTTGACCACCTTGTCTTTAGGATAACACTATTTCTCCAACATGCGACCAAGGAAATGTACCCCGCCCCTTTTGAAAAACTGACCAATCAAAGCCTAGTTGACGCACAGCTCTGCCGAACAAAGTTCTGCTCAGCTGATGTGCCAAGAACAGGCTGCGAGAACAGCCGAACAGAGACTGTAAGAACAAAATGACGTAATTTTGTTCTTACAGCCCGAGACGCACGAACAAAGTTCGTACTTCTTATGAAGTATGAATTGGCCTTAAGGCTGACACTCCCATTGAAAATGCATTGACACTAATGTATGGAAGACTACAAACAAGCCTTTACGTTTTTTTATGAGCACTAGAATGGTCTGTAAGAGACAAATTCTCACCACTAGGCCTTATAACTAAATAATACAATGGACTACTACTTCCAGAACTACTACCACTAAGCATTAAAGGCCTTAGCTCTACACAAAAAGTACAAAGTATAAGCATTATTAAATAAACTACTTCTCCTATCTTCTGCTAATACTGCCGATGGGCCTACTAGAAATAACATTTTATGATATTTTAAAGGTCCCATATCATGCAAAATTGACTTTTCAGAGGTTTTAACCTTCCTCCAGTGCTATTTGGGCCTCGTATGCTGTGCCCAAAGTGGTTTTTTGGTTGATTCCCTCATGTTTTCACTAGAGAACTGTCTTTTCCGTCCCCCTCGGCTGAGCAGCAGACGGGGGCTCCTCACTAAGATGACGCGGTGTTTAAGCCACGCCTCCAGGAAGAATAAAAACAGCTAATGCTAATGCTACACAGTAATTACACGATGGATACGACAGATAGAACAGTTAGCTTGTTATTTACCAAACGGCACGTCCGTCGTCGAGGCCCTGGAGCACGTCAAACTCCAGGTCAGATCCAGGACGTAGGACTCAGCACGACGCACCGTCAGGACGAGAAAATGTTTATTCAGTGTTTGTGTATCGCTGTTTACCGGAGCACACGGCGCATGCACCATCTCCGCTCTAGTCTTCGTCACGGGTTGGGCGGGGGAGGCAGCCTGCTCTCTGTTCGGGGGGGTCAGATCTCAGAGTGAGCCGTTTGCTTTTGCAGGAGGGGGGCCAGTCCAAGAAATGGGTGTTTTTTGTAAACTGTTATGTTATGGATATTACACAACGAGAAAATGTATCAACAAAGCCCTTAGAATAGACTGTGTGAAGGGAAAAGAGCAGAATATGGGACCTTTAAGATAAATTTCAAGTTTAATTCCGCTGTAGGAATCAAACGCAGACGATAAATCACACCTTACTTTCCCATCTCCACCATCTTCGAGAATCAATAAATATGGACATCGGAGAGGGCAGAGATGCATTGTGGGTAAATATCGCAGAGACAGTAATTAGTGATATGTCACGCCATCATCCCACGGTCGTATTGTCTTTAAAGGTGCTTATGATTATGATTGATGTGCCTTTTACCAAGCGTGCATTGTCTTCCCATTGAATCCGGACTCGGCGCGTTGAGAGGGGTCAGAACGGTCAGCGAGACGGCCATTGATCAAACTGTCAGCGCCCTATCCCGCTGTATGTGCGCGCGCTCCGGTAGCCCGATAAGCTAATTGCTGCTTAGCCAATCAAATCGCACTATAACGCTAATGGTTCAGAAATATCAAGTCGTTTAGCTGAACCGTGTGACTTATAAAACAGTCACAGCTCATCAAACGCATTAGTAAAGGTCACATGCTACGCCAAATCAACTTTATTTATTCTTTTGTTTAGTTTCTTGCAAAGATTTATGGAAATGCTAGATGGGTATCTGAAGTAGCGCGGCGAAGAATGGACAAAATCATAGGGAAAGTTGAGGATTAGCAAGTGTTATTTTGTAGTTTGACAGTAAAATGTAAAAGATAAAAAGCCAAATTAAAGTTTTAAGGTTGTTGGAATGTAGTGCGTAATCAAAATGGTTTCAACACAACTTTCAATTTACAAAAAAGTACTTCTCTTGTGGTTTCACACAAGCGTTTCCGTTTATGAGGCAATACCACCTGCTGTTTGGAAGATAATGTTTCATTTCCAGAGATTTCAGACTCTTTTTTTATGTTTATTGGTTTATTACTTTAAAAATACGATGTCTATGTTTAAAATAACTAATAGTTTACTTATTATTAATGTTTGCTATAGCCCAGATTTCTGTTTTATATATCAAGAACATATTAATTAACAAAGTAGTAAAAAAATATATGTTGCAAAAATACTAACACATACACACAGATCTGTATTTTTTAATTTTTTTTATTTTAAAGTTGCAGTAAAAAGTAACAAATTAATAACAACAAAATGTATTTATCTGCGATATAAAATGATTTCCGGTATGATTGTGTGAACAGCATAATAACAGCCATATTTTTAACCCAATTGGCGTGCTATTTCTGTTCTTACTATTTTTACTATTATTTTCAGGAGTCTGTTCATAAAGACATATCTGATGCACGGAGGACAAACTGGGAAAGACACGAGTGCACACACATTGAAGCAACACAGAAAAAACATCTGTAACAAATATTGGATGTTTTTTCAGTATCTGACCGATGCCGATATCACAGATATACCCGATATCTATTAAACGATATTGACCTTATTCTGCCCCGCCCACTTTTGCCGTTTTTTGCACTTTTGTTGTAAACGCACTTCCGTTTGACGAGAACTCCGTTAAAGCTAATGACGAACGAGGGAAAAGTCTGACGCTAAAATGTTACATAAAGTAGATTGATTTGTGTAAAATGTTTAATGAACACGAGCAACAACAAGTCACAACACAACGATTTCCTGGTCAGTCTGAAAACGGCTTTTTAGTCGAGTAGAACTTATTTTCTGTTGAGCTCGTCTGCTCCGTGTGAACTAATACAACGGAAACAAGACGGCGGTGCGTACGGCAACTTCAGGAATAAGGTCAATTCTATTCCTAGTATTTGGCTAAGTTTGTGTCATTTAGTTAAAGGGGCTGTACCTGATTTGTACTGTTTTGAAACATGAAAACAGAAAACTACAGCTGTCACATGTATTGCTTTCTTACCTAATCAATGAGTTTTTCTCGAGAGGGAGTTTTGCCGTCCTGGGTAAAGCTAGAAAAAAAAAAAATTAAAAAAAAAAAAAAATTAGCATGCTAACAACGCATTTCCTGCTTCTAGAATAAAACACTATAGATAGATGCAAAGAAAGCACTGTGGTCTCATTTTCACCCAAATATATGCTTTTAAAATATATCTGTATTGGGACAAAACAAATTACATGCAAAAAAAAAAGAACTAGTAAAAACCAGGTACAGCACCTTTAATTAAAAAATAAAAATGTAGGATTTAGGTTGAAAGAAATGCTGAATATCCCATTTTTGGACAGCACAAAGATCAGTTCAGCTGGAAATGAAGCCAAAGACATTTCTACAGACACTGATTACACTTCAAACAAACACATACAGCAGTTCTATATGTTCCATCACTTGCACTTTATTGGCTTTTTCATAGAACTTCACAGTGTGTCCTGAAACAGCTGGTGTCGTCTGCAGTTTCACGCTTTACTTGCACAAATTGTTTTCACATCTTAGCGCCTATTTGTTAGCGTCATGTCACTAAAAATATGTCTTTTTTCCTATAGTTCAGCCTAAACGCTCACTCTGTATACGTTATTTAAAGGTCCCATATCCTGCAAAATGGACTTTTCAGAGGTTTTAACCTTCCTCCAGTGCTATTTGGGCCTCGTATGTTGTGCCCAAAGTGGTTTTTTGATTGATTCCCTCATGTTTTCACTAGAGAACTGTCTTTTCCGTCCCCCTCGGCTGAGCAGCAGACGGAGGCTCCTCACTAAGATGACGCGGCTTCACCAGGATGACGCGGTGTTTAAGCCACGCCTCCAGGAAGCGCGCAACTGCAAGAATAAAAACAGCTAATGCTAATGCTACACAGTAATTACACGATGGATACGACAGATAGAAGAGTTAGCTTGTTATTTACCAAACGGCAACGTCCGTCGTTGAGGCCCTGGAGCACGTCAAACTCCAGGTCAGATCCAGGACGTAGGACTCAGCACGACGCACCGTCAGGACGAGAAAATGTTTATTCAGTGTTTGTGTATCGCTGTTTACCGGAGCACACGGCGCATGCACCATCTCCGCTCTAGGCTTCGTCACGGGTTGGGTGGGGGAGGCAGGCTGCTCTCTGTTCGGGGGGGTCAGATCTCAGAGTGAGCCGTTTGCTTTTGCAGGAGGGGGGCCAGTCCAAGAAATGGGTGTTTTTTGTAAACTGTTATGTTATGGATATTACACAACGAGAAAATGTATCAACAAAGCCCTTAGAATAGACTGTGTGAAGGGGAAAATAGCAGAATATGGGTCCTTTAAGGTTATAGAGCATGTTACCAGTACAGAGGTGTGCAAGAGTTTTTAAAAAGCAGCAATAAAGAATATATTAGTGTTTTGGAGCCGGCTTTGTGAGCGCGGTGCATGGACTTGTTTATTTCAGTCAGAAGTTGCAGGTTGCATCAGGCGCGTTTAAGTATTTAAGTGTTGTGTGGCTGAACAGGCTCGGGCCAGTGGAGCAGTTGTTTTCATGTTTCTGACCATTTGAAAGTGCTTTTTTTCCAAATGGACTTCTTATTTTCGAAAGTGGGTAAAAAGGCCAATTTGGATTCTTGACAATGTTGTGAGTAATAGCTTCGTAGTTAAAATTCTTCTGTTACAGAGACGTTCGGGGTGCTTAATTGGTTGAAATCTTGCCAGAATTCCATTGAGTTTTCCTGTGTATGCCTCGTATAAAATATTTAAAGGTCCTGTAATTGGCAAATGTGGGTAGTGCTCCATTACATTCAGTCAAGTACATTTATTTGAGTGACTTTTACATAGAATACTTCTTTGTTGACAATTCACACACTACTTGCTTATGTTTATAGTTGAAGAATGTATTAAGTTCTGTCTGTCTGTCTTGTTTAAAGTAAATGAATCAAAGAAGAAAAAAGAAAAAGAGTAAAAATGAATCTTATGCTGTTTCAATACTTTAAATTTGAACGTGCCTTAAAGGTCCCATATTCTGCTCTTTTCCCCTTCACACAGTCTATTCTAAGGACTTTGTTGATACATTTTCTCGTTGTGTAATATCCATAACATAACAGTTTACAAAAAACACCCATTTCTTGGACTGGCCCCCCTCCTGCAAAAGCAAACGGCTCACTCTGAGATCTGACCCCCCCGAACAGAGAGCAGGCTGCCTCCCCCACCCAACCCGCGTGCCTCCCCTGTAGTGGAGATGGTGCATGCGCCGTGTGCTCTGGTAAACAGCGATACACAAACACTGAATAAACATTTTCTCGTCCTGACGGTGCGTCGTGCTGAGTCCTACGTCCTGGATCTGACCTGGAGTTTGACGTGCTCCAGGGCCTCAACCACGGACGTGCCGTTTGGTAAATAACAAGCTAACTCTTCTAGGTGACTGGAGCCTATCCCAGTGACTTTGGGCCTTAGGCGGGGTACACCCTGGACAGTGGCCAACTCGTCGCAGCAAACACAGAGAGACAGAGACAGACAAAAAAAAAGTGTTTTTGAAGCTTGAAGGGGAGAGGATTTTCAAACCAGGATTCGTCAAACAAGCGTGAATGGAGCTGAATAGTACTCCAGGTATGTTTTTGATGACAGAACAATGTTAGAACATTGCTAAAAGCTCGAGTAAGTACATTTGCATAATATTTGTCCATTAAAAAAACTTCAGTCTATCTCAAGGGTGTCCAAACTTTTTCCATCGAGGGCCACATACTGAAATATAGACCAAGCGGAGGGCCACAAATCAATCGCGAAACGTTAAAAAAAGCTGCATTTATCTGATGTTTTAAGCTCCACCACATCTACATTCAGTCTCAGTGCCTTAATATCAGGTCTGTGTGTCACCAAAATGTTAGTTATTTAGGTTGGAATTGTAGAAAATCTGAAATGTGCTGTAAATAGTACTTATCAGGACAATGTGGACCAGTTCACCAGGAAGACTAAGGGCCAAGAAAAATTGGTCTGAGGGCCGCATTTGGCCCCCGGGCCTGAGTTTGGACATGCCTGGTCTAGATTATATGTACAATAACAGCATACTTGACCCAAACATATCAACAACGAAAAACAAACTCAAGGACTTGTTCCATTGTATTGTGTTATTCATAAGGACAACTATTTAGAATATAGTGGCCACTTGAGGGTACGGGAAACAGGTTTGTATGAGTATTTACTATGATGAAATATAAACAGTTTGAAGATTATGTTGTTTTTTTACCATGAAAAATCCCAGCAAGAGCAATTTTCATAACAAAACAAAGAGAAGGCCGACCAGGAGAGAGATGGCGACCAAAAGCAGAGAGCGGAAAGCCAAAGAACAAGCCTGGCTCGAGGAGAGGACGGAGGTTTTGGAGAAAGGAAAGAAGCTGTTGCTGCAATAGGTCCACAGAAAGATCAAGAGATGACAAAAGCCGACCAACACAAAGAGGCGGAGATGAAGGAAAAGGAAAAAGGCCGGCTCCTTCAGAAAGAAGCGTTAGAAAACAGACTCAAGGTTGCAGAAAACGTTCATAAGTATTTTCATTTGTTGTACTGCTCCATATGTAACTGCTATACTTTTACGAATGTTTACGAAGTTATACACATGTAGCTTTTAGGAGCAGATTGGATTTTTTTATGGAATAAAAAGTCAAATCTGTTTTGCCTCACTGCAGATAATTGTAAAAGGATAGATTCTGGTTTAGAGCTGGTTTAGTCTCAGTTTAGTCCTGGTTTAGATCTAGTTTAGACCTGTTTAGTCCTGGTTTAGAGCTGGTGTAATCCTGGTTTAGTCTTGGTTTAGACCAGGTTTAGATCTGCTTCAGTCCTGGTTTAGACCTGGTTTAGAGCTGGTTTAGTCTTGGTTAAGTCCTGGCTTAGTCCTGGCTTAGTCCTCGTTTAGACCTGTTTTAGTCCTGGTTTAGACCTGGTTTAGTCCTGTTTTAGTCCTGTTTTAGTCCAGGTTTAGTCCTGGTTTAGTCCTGGTTCAGTCCTGGTTTACTCCTGGTTCACTCCTGGTTCACTCCTGGTTTAGATCTGGTTCAGTCCTGGTTCACTCCTGGTTTAGATCTGGTTTAGTCCTGGTTCAGTCCTGGTTCACTCCTGGTTTAGATATGGTTTAGTCCTGGTTCAGTCCTGGTTCAGTCCTGGTTCAGTCCTGGTTCAGTCCTGGTTTAGTCCTGGTTCAGTCCTGCAGATGTGGTTAAAGCCTGTTACATTTTGTTCATATTTCAAAAGTGTTGGACATGTTTCTGGTTTCGAGGACAAAACCATCCAAAAAATCTGTCTCTCTGTGAAATAAAGTTGAATGGCTCTGGTATTCTCCTTATTCTGCCCCGCCCACTTTTGCGCCTTGTTGCCTCAGATCCGCACTCCTGTAGTAAACACACTTCAGGTTTGACCCCGTTCATATAGATGGCGGACGCGGGAAAAGTCTTGGCGCGAAAATATTATATCAAGTAGATTGATTTGTGTAAAATGTTTAATGTACACGAGCAACAACAAGTCACATGCATCGATTTCCTGGGGCCTGAAAACAGTTTTGTGTAGAACTTATTTTGTGTTGAGCTCGCCTGCTCCATGTAAACTACAACGGAAAAAGATGGCAGCGCCCACAGCAACTTCCGGAATAAGGTGAATAAGCATTTTATTCTCAGAAAAGCAGGAAGTGTGCTGTTTGCATGCATAGAACTATAATAAAACCTGGAAGATGAATCCAAAATGGCCGCCCTGTTTATCCCTATGGAGTGAGCTCATTGGTGCATGACCCCAAAAAAGTTTCTTACTTCTGCATTTACTTCCTGATACGGAGGCGGCCATCTTTGCTTTACTTCCTGATACGGAGGCGGCCATCTTTGTTTTACTTCCTGATACTGAGGCGGCCATCTTTGCTTTACTTCCTGATACTGAGGCGGCCATCTTTGTTTTACTTCCTGATATGGAGGCGGCCATCTTTGCTTTACTTCCTGATATGGAGGCGGCCATCTTTGTTTTACTTCCTGATACAGAGGTGGCCATCTTTGCTTTACTTCCTGATACGGAGGCGGACATCTTTGCTTTAGGGCGCCACGTGACGACAATCCCCCATGATGCTTTGAGCGACTTGAGCGACCAGCAGCTGCATGTTTTTGTGTTAACGTTAGCTTGTGTGATTGTAATTGTGTTCTTCATGTTAGACACACGTGAAGCGTCTGAAATGAAATAAAATACAACTTACAGGTGTCTCTAGTCGAGCCTTTTCCACGAGCTTCTGTTTGTATCGCCCGACGCTCGTTCACGTGACTCGCACATGTTTGTGTGACGTCACTTCATATAAAAACGGTAATTTCGGTGATTTTAGAAACGGTAGAAAAGAACATTTCCTTCTATTTTATTTAAATACTGATAATAATTCAGTCCTGTCTGTGATTATAATAGGCTGGTTCCAAGAGGCTGCAGTACCTCGCACGGCCACTAATCAATCTGGGACCACAGACAGAGGGGGCGTGGCTTATCCAGTTCATTTAATACATCCATGTTTGCATGCTACTTGTTCTTAATTTTATCGTTAAAAACATGAACAGTGCATTAGGCAATTGGGCAATACATGTAGAAATAAACAAATTCTATTGTGAAGTAATTAACCCTCCCGCTATCTTCAGGTTCATTTGATCCCATCTAGAGTTTTTGTTTTATTTTATTTCATCGCTATGGAACTTTCGTGGGTGGTCAACATTTTTAAATAAGAGGTGTGTTTTTGCTGAAATGAAAAAAACGTATATTGCTCTTTGACTAAATGTGCATCGCTCAAGGGCTATGAAAGTAAAAACCAGGTACAGCACCTTTAAGTTTACATTTTTCCTGACGCACAAAGGCCACACAGTTTGAACGGTTCAACAATATCTAACCTTTAAACTTTGAAATATATAAACAAGATAAATACATCAAGTCTGGCACAACCTGCAGGAACAACACTTTTTATCAGATCATGCAAGCAAAAGAAAAACAAGTTACCAATTGAGAACCTCTGTGTTTGTGCAGACGCTTCTCACTCATACAGTACTTTTATAGCTTGCTGCACTGGTGAAGGTGTATGTGCTAAGTCTTTACTAAAATGACCTAAAACCAGAAAAGCAAACTGGAGCGAAGAACAGCAGAGTTACAGTTTTTACAGTTTTTTTTGTATGGAATAAAAAGTCGAATCTGTTTTGCCTCACTGCAGATAATTGTAAAAACATACACTGTAAACCCCGATAGTAGTGTTTACTTAGAAAAACCCAGGAAACCGATTGCCTTAAATTACCCTAGTAAACTTGATAGAAAAGACAGAGTTCACTTAAGTAATCAATGCTAAGTTTGTAGAACTTGCGTTTTGCTAGTAAACAAACAAGTTCCCATTAAGTGGGTCTATTATAATATTTTGTGGTTTAATTACTCATCAGTCATGAGTAAAGTAACCAAAAATATGAAAGTACAGCTTACTAAGAAAAACCCAGTAAAGTGATCAATACATTTTAAGTTTGTAAAACTAATATTTGACTAGTTAACCAAAGTTTAATTGTTGGTCTGATATCATTATTTGTAGTTAAATTACTCATCAGTCATTAGTAAACTTACTAAACTGTCACAGTAAAGGCTACTCACCCAATTGATCCATATGTAACATTATCTATATCTTTATATAAAATTGTATTACTATAAGGTTACAATATAATATACTGCTATTGTAGTAATAGTGTCCCCTTCCAGTACTCAATGGAATGAAAATGTACATTAAATAAAACATTCTTAATTAAATGCAATTGTTTTAATTCTCTAACTTTTTTACATGAGAATTGGAAACATGCAATGACATCAAGTGAAGATGAACAATCCAAATTTTTATAAATGGCTTTAAAAATGTCCGTAAATTGATAAAATTGCATGCAATTTAAAAGTCCAATTTTGTGTGGATTTGATGGTGCGTCTTCTGGAAGGACCATCAAAAGGCCGACGTCTACATCTCTGAAGTCTGTGTCCACATCCCAATCCTACATAGACAAAAATTGCATTAGTTTTTTGATTGCATATATGTCATCATTTTGAAACTTTGAATATTTTTCCCCTCTACACAATATTGTTCTATGTTTGTTAATCCTGAAAAACCAGGCTTAAATAGTTAAATGGCAGCTCATTTTTGGAAAGATAATGTAATGTAATGTAATAAGGTAATGCCAAAAATGTCATAAGAGGGCAAAAGCGACTCTTTATCAAAGGCTTTGAACAGCAGTGGAAGAGCACTCGTGCATATAGACTATGGCTGCACAATATATCGAAAAAATATCGTTACTGCACTTGTTGTCATCGTGAGTGTCCTGCACTCACAATGAGTGAGTGCAGTGACAGGAAATGTAAGGTTGTCTGATGAAAGAAATCTGGTGAAGACATATCTGTTACCATCCACATTCTGGCCCGGCCCAGCATTTGACAATTAGTTTTACTCATCCCCCAAAAGGATTTTTTAAATCATTACAGACATGTAACTGACCTCAGGGCCTCTTGTTAAAAATAAGATTAATAGATTAAATATCACAATCACAAAAAAACAAAACCCAACTAACCCAAAAACATGACTAACGCCTGATGCACACTGACTCCGGTCCGGCTCTGGTTCGGGTCCTACAAGACTTAGAAAGTGCTTAAAATCAATGCTTGCTGTCACACCGACCTCGGAGCTCTGCGGCCGCGGGTCCGGCAGCCGCGCAGGTCTCCGGAAAGAATCCGCAAGAAGTCTATTTTTGCCGGACACCGCAGCGGTCCGGTGCGGCTTTCATGTTTGACGAGTGTTTTCTCACGCGAAACCACGTGAATCTACGTGACTTTCGCCAAAAACCGTACCACAGTGAACCGGAGCTGGTGTGACAGGCGTCTGCAAGAGACCCGCGCGGGTCCCGGACCGCGACTGGACTGGACTCAGTGTACACTAGGTGTGAGTTGTGTTAACTTCTTTAGAGACAGTAAACAAAACCATTGGAAATTTTGAAAACTTAAGACACTTACCTAGCATTTCTTTAAGAACTCTGCTGATTTATCTCCAAGGAGGATTTGAGGGCCATACAGTACTGCAGTTCTTGCAGTTGCAGCATCAGGCTGAGAAAAAAAACACAGAATGAGCACATGAGCACATGTAGTAGTTTTTGTAGTATAGTAAGCAATAGATACATTTAACAGTTTTCTGTATTTAACAGTGAACCCCAAAAATCCAAACTTTGGTTTTTCAATTCAATTCAATTTATTTTGTTAAAACATAATCACAACTTCAGTTACCTTGATGGGCGTCCAGAGTTGTGAAAACATGTCAAAAGCAGCACACGTAAACTAAAATCTTAAATATTGTTGATGAAACCAGAGGACAGTGTTCAGCTCCATACTTCCCCCAGCAGAAGTGCTCCAAGAGCAGCGGAGCTAAAACTGTAGGTTTTTATTTCTGTTCCTAACTGGCCTGACCATAAGCTATTTCAAAGAGGAACGTTTTGAGCTGGTCTTAAATGTAGAGACTGTGTCGGCCTCTTTTACATGAACAATAATTAAATCAAAACACTGTATCCATATAATGTTGGCTATCAGATTACTCTAGCTATCAGTTTTTTTTAAATCAAGAAGAGTAGAGCAACCCTGCACAATTAATCAAAATCTACAACAACCATGTCTGTTCTGTTTATTGTTTTTTTTCAATACGCTTGGATGTGCTTAAATTTTGAAAAGAATCGTATTAATTATTCAATTTATTACCTTTGAGTTGGTAAATCCTCCGTCGATAAGGCCTTGAAACAACTGGAGCCTTAAAAGAAAAAACAACAACTTATGAGCATCTTCAACAGAGCATGGTATACTAGCATTTAGCATTCTAAAATCATCTTCTAATTTCATAGCGAGAAATTAGAAAATGTTCCCTGCTCCCATTGAAATTAGACACTTTAGTCCAATTTCAGGTCACTGCTGTTCGCACACTGTCCTGAAGTTTAGAATCCAGTCCAGACAAGTCCCAGTGAACTAGTTTCTTTTAGATGTCATGTACACAAAATTGTACACAGAATTTCTTACAAGACCAGATCCAATTTGACTAAAAAGGCCTATTCAACAAAAACTGTTGCTATTAAAAAAAAAAAAAAAAGATTTACTATTACCATTATAGCACCAATAGGCTATTATTTAAGAGACTCCTTGAATATTATGCGAATAAGGCCTACATTATGATTAATTCTCTAATTAGTTTAACAGTTTAAGAACTGCTGTAAACAAACTTTAATTCGCCCTTCACTTCAAATTTAAAGATTTTAGTGCCAATACATTAATCATTTCACATAATTACCAGAGGTGGGTTGTACTCAGTTACATTTACTCAAGTAACTTTTCCCAAGAAATTGTACTTCTTGGAGTAACATTCAGACACAATACTCCTACTTTAGTAACATTTTTACTCAAGTAACTATACTCTTACTTGAGTAAAAATGTTGGTTCCTCTTCCCTCTGAGTAAATCTACAAGTGACAAAAGCTTAATGTTGACAATAAGAAATGATTTAAACATGTGTTTCTTGTTTCTTAAGATATGATTTAGTTTGGTAGCTTTTGTGTGAAAATACCAGATTTGAGCTTTGCTTAATGTTTTGACTCCAATGAAATTGACTTCAAATTATAAATCAGATGTTACACCCAGACAGTTACTCTTACTTGAGTACAATATTTGGATACTGTACCTACCTTTGACAATTACATACATAGAATTGGAGTTACACAGCAAACCTAGTATTACCTCACAGTGTATGAAGGACATGCAGCTCCTCAGATTCACGTCACAAACACAGCATCAAAGGAAACTTGACGGAGAAAACGTATACGTAGGAAACACCTTGATCCTCTGCAAACACACTAGAGTTAGTTTAAATCTCATAGAACTGTTACAGGTTATCTCCGTGTTGTTCGTGCTCGTTGCTGCCCCGGGACACTGCACGCGGTCCAACTTCGGTGCTGTGACCACAGCTTTTCTGTAGCTTTAAAACTGCGAGGAGCTCAGATCGCGCCGTGCGGAGGTGCCGTGGTGATCCGGATTCTTTCCGATGGATTGAAATGATTTGCCCCACGCCAGAGCTCACCGCAATTCCTATTCTATTCCTTGTGTTAATGAATGGTTATCGTGTGAGTACGTTGTCTCGTGAGTGCGCGATCAAAGCCGGTGACAACAACACCGCACGCGTGCTGTTTAGAGAGGAGAAAGGTGTGGACTAGGAGAGACTGTAGCCACAGGTAGGACTGGTCATGCGTGTACATTTCAATGTGACCGCTTTGAAAAGCCACGGTACAACTCTAGTTTGAGTAGTACGTTGTTACCAACAATGAATAATTTTTCACCACGAGCCAGTTCTGCGTCTCTCCTTCGTGCATGTCCTCTCCGCTAAGGCGTCATGTTCAAGAGAAATTGTAGACAAGTTTAATGTATCCCGACACGACACAATAGTAAATAAATAAATAAATGAAATAGTAAAGCTAGTAATGTTGCTCTCCGTGTCAAGTGCTTGAAAATGTCACAAAACACCTCAAATGTTCAACAACAGCAGTTTACCATAAGCCAATGTCCACACGCACGCGCCCAGGGAGCAGCTAATGTAATTACGGAAGTAAAATTACACACAAAAAGTCGTTTTAGTCCGTTTTGAACAACCAGAGTGACAACAAGTGAAAAGGTTGAAGCTACTTCATTAGCAGTCTGTCAGTAGCCTACTTTAGCTAAACCGGAGCTAGCTAGCTAGCTCTCCCTTTTTAAGGAGGGAAGCCACAACTTCCAAATAACTCTCTCGTATTGTAGCGTCTAATAAACATTTACAACTGCTGTTAATCACAATAATATCACTAACTGAAAGAACAAATATCAAATAAACCAAATAATTACCTTAAATTAGACAAAGTTAAATCCTTCCTTTCGATGACTCAGCTCAGTCTGTCGTCCACAGGCGGGAAAAGAGAGTGAGGGAGTGCGCATGTCCAATAATCCTTGTACTTCCATGAGTTCAGTTTACTACTTGTAGGCAAGTAATGTTACTTTTGATAGGTAACTTCATAACAGTTGGACCTTGTGAGTAAGATGGCTAAGTTTCAGTTTGTCACATTACTCTTGATTCAAAATATAATATATTACTTAGTTTTGATAAGTAACATCACAGTCCAAAGTAAAGTTAGACTAATGTTTACACTTTGTGAGTAACATTACTTACAGAAGTCTAGTAAATGTTACTCATACTTTAAAAAAGCATTATATTACTCCACAATTTTCAGTAAATACCCTATTTTTGTTTGCTTTTAGTAAACTTACTGACATTTGACAAGTAAAGAATACTATTTGGGTTTACAGTGTAGATTCTGGTTTAGACCTGTTTAGTCCTGGTTTCGTCATGGTTTAGACCTGTTTTAGTCCTGGTATAGACCTGGTTTAGATCTGGTTTAGTCTCGGTTTAGTCCTGGTTTAGACCTGGTTTAGACCTGGTTTAGAGCTGGTTTAGTCTCGGTTTAGTCCTGGTTTAGACCTGGTTTAGATCTGCTTCAGTCCTGGTTTAGACCTGTTTTAGTCCTGGTATAGACCTGGTTTAGAGCTGGTTTAGTCTTGGTTTAGTCCTGGCTTAGACCTTCTTTAGACCTGGTTTAGACCTGTTTTAGTCCTGGTTTAGTCCTGGTTTAGACCTGGTTTAGAGCTGGTTTAGTCTTGGTTTAGTCCTGGCTTAGACCTTCTTTGGACCTGGTTTAGACCTGTTTTAGTCCTGGTTTAGTCCTGGTTTAGACCTGGTTTAGATCTGGTTTAGTCTCGGTTTAGTCCTGGTTTAGATCTGCTTCAGTCCTGGTTTAGACCTGTTTTAGTCCTGGTATAGACCTGGTTTAGATCTGGTTTAGTCTCGGTTTAGTCCTGGCTTAGACCTTCTTTAGACCTGTTTTAGTCCTGGTTTAGTCCTGGTTTAGACCTGGTTTAGACCTGTTTTAGTCCTGGTTTAGTCCTGGTTTAGACCTGGTTTAGAGCTGGTTTAGTCTTGGTTTAGTCCTGGCTTAGACCTTCTTTAGACCTGGTTTTGACCTGTTTTAGTCCTGGTTTAGTCCTGGCTTCTCACTCATACAGTACTTTTATAGCTTGCTGCGCTCGTGAATGTGTATGTGCTAAGTCTTTACTAAAATGACCTAAAACCAGAAAAGCAAACTGGAGCAGCAGAGTTACAGATGTGTGAGGAGGTGCGAGGAGTCATTATAGAAATATTACAAGGGTAACAGGAGTTTGTAGGCATTGTTCTGTTTGAAGTTTTGAAGTCTTGTTAGTGTGTTGTTTTCTCAGGCCCATTAGCAGCTCCTGTCGGCTCCTCCGGGGGCGGATGACAATTACGTTGCTATGTCTCTAATACCAAAGATGTTCAAAATAGTCAACTGGATCTTGGCACAATATGATAAAGGGACATATTATTCACTGGGACTTTTTAAAATGTAGGCTATTTGTGAACACTTTTCACATGCAAAATAAAATGTGTTTACTGTAGCGCGCTCTATTCTGCACACGTTGGAACTGATGATTACGTGTGCGACGCCCTCTGCTGGCAAACATTTTTGGGAATTGAAGTTTCAAATTAAAAAATGATCAGCATGGCTACTGTCAGCGTAACAGATGAAGTTGTGGTTGCTGAATGGAGCACCTCCTGGTTTTAACTGCTTAAGTAGAAAGTAGAATTGAATGTAATATATTATACATTTTTGGGGCTTCTTATCCATCTTTGTCCTCTTCGTCCGGTGATTTTATAGCCATCAAAGGTACCAATAGGACAAATGGGTGAAAAACCAAAATCCTGCTGCTGCAAAAAAACAAAAGAAACATCAAAATCAATGTTGTCACTGATCTTCGACATGTCCAAGACTGTTATAAAAGGTCAAAACAAATTCAGCCAATATTTATATTTTATATGAAAATGGGCCATTTTGTGTGTGTTTTTCAGCCCCTGTGAATCCACTTTTCATATGATTAAATAAATGGTAAAACAATGTTCTTCTGCTCTGACTAAAAAAAATTATTTTTAGTCAGAACAGAAGTGGATTAACAGAATTAAGCACAAAAAAGAAAGAAAGAAATGATCTACTGTATATTTACAGCCGTCAAACAAAGTGAAAGAGTGAAAGGATCCAACAGGACAAGTGGGGAGCACATTTTAAATCCTGTAATGGGAATTACACCATTTCTAATTAATTTTTCGAAAATATGGATCAAACTAAGGTTTGTAACTGAAAATCATCCAAATATTTCTTGAGCAGAAGCAGTTATGGCCATTTTAAGAGTGAAATATGACAAAAAGCGACATAAAATTCCCGAACAGGTCATAATGGTTAACCAACCAAATGTAATGCTCCCAGAACATTTAGAGAACATAACTTTACAGGCTCTTTGTACAAGAGTCCCTGATGGTTTCATTTTAGTGGAACTTGACAAGGTCAAGGAGAATATGAGCTCTGGAGAGGGAAACGGTCAGGACTGTTCTCAGGACTATTCTGTGATATAGGCCAAATGCAGTTGTTTAAACATGTGAATGACAGTAACATACTGGTGGGCTGTGCATGAGGAGCCAGCAGCGTTACACTCTAGTTAAATCCAAGACACTTCAGTGAATAAAGACTTGGCTTTGCGTTCCATAGGAGTTTCTACGTTTTAACTGACAGTTGAATAGGTTCATATATGCACATGTACTGTATGTCCTCCTGTCTTATGCTTCCACTGCCGCTAACACACAAACCGCTAAGACAAGCTAATCCCCCGAGAGGGAGTTCAGGGATGTGTGCCAAAAAAAATCATTTATGCACTGCAGGCGAAGACAATACATGAAGAATTGCTAACATGAAGCTAAGAATGGCAGCCTGTACAGTTCCAGCGCAGCACACACACATCCAGAGGTGTGAGAGGAATAGGATTAGCGCAGCCCGGGCTAATCCTGTTTGTTAGCTTGTTTTTAAGTCTGCTTGTGACTGCGCGACAACCACGAGACGCTCCGGAGAGAGTGAAAACCTAAATCTGTCAGCTCCTCTGCCGGCTTCACGGGGGGAGTGGGTACATCACAAGTTAGCATCAACGCTAGGTCAGGTCAGACGTCTGCCGCTGACCTGGAACTGAACGTGGACGTGATGTGAGCAAATTGCAGCTGTGAGAGTGAATGTGAGGTGAGTGAAGGGGCACGTGCCAGAACAGTCCTATATGTGTTCACTTTCAGAATATTTCAGGAAATGCATGCATGCCAAGGCGAAAATTAAAGTTCTGCTCTGAAAATAGGCCATTTACGTGAAGTGGGTTGGTCTGCAATTAAAAAAATCGAGGGGATATGAGGTATAGGCTCGGGCCGCACACCGAGAACCCTGTTTATGTCACAGAGCTCCGTTTCCACCAGCGAGGTGTGAGTATTTTTATGATTGCTTTCGTGTTCTCCAAGAAATTGTAATTAATAGCAGCGTGTGATTGTATGTGTCACAGTGTGAGGCTACGTAGCTTCATAATGTAGCGCTGTCTCACAAAAGTAACAAAACCTGAGTTCAGACCTCCATATCTTATACCCTGTAGCAGGAGTCACTGTCCACACTGCAGGGTTTTGTTCAAATTAAGATCAATATCCTCCAGTTGTTACGAACCCAGATCACCTAGGGCAGGGGTGTCCAAACTTTTTCCATCGAGGGCCGCCTATTGAAATCTGTTCCACCACATCTACATTCAGTCTCAGTGCCTTAATATCAGGTCTGTGTGGCACCAAAATGTTAGTTATTTAGGTTGGAATTGTAGAAAATCTGAAATGTGCTGTAAATAGTACTTATCAGGACAGAGTGGGCCAGTTCACCAGGAAGACTAAGGGCCAAGAAAAATTGGTCTGAGGGCCGCATTTGGCCCCCGGGCCTTAGTTTGGACATGCCTGACCTAGGGGGAAGGGAAGGTAACACAACCAAGGTTTTAAATGGTGTAAGTGGTTTAATTAAAATAAAGGCAGGTAAATAATAATAACGTTTACAACAAAAAAACCCTACAGGAACAGAAATTAGGGCACAAGCAAAAACAAGAGCGTCTCACACATTAGAGGCTACAATGCCACGTACATTTAGCCAAACACACACAGGCACCAAAACACACAGAAGTACAACACATCGAGTGCTGTGGCGAGCCGAACAAAAGTGTCCGAGTCGCCCCGACCAGCAGGTGGGCGGCCTTTTTATTGGGTGGAGTAAGGCAGGTGGAAGAAGATGATTGGCGGATGTTTAGAGCCAGGCACCACCCAGGAGACGCCGACACCGGGACCAACCCAACCAGCAGGAGCCGGATCCTCCGACCAGGGCGTGGGACGATAAGGCACAGGGGTGAAACAAATGGGGGAGCGAGGCGAGGCGGGCCCTGGCCAAACGCCGTAACACCAGTCAGTTTAAACAAGGCTGGATATTCAGTTTTTGCAATTTGTGGGGAAAATGTACATGTTAAAAAGAAATGATAAAGGAACTAATCCAGTGCAAAACCAGAATTCACCAGGACTATTGTGTCTACAGTAAATCTGTCAATAAATCACAATTTCAATTTTGAATTTGAATGAAAATATCGAACAAGTAGTTAAAGGCTGTGTCCAAAGAACTAAGTAGTGTTCAAACAGCAATAGTCCTAGTAGTAAAGTGTATTCTCTTTCTTTGTGGTGTATAAGTTAAAGCTTATAAAGGATTATAACACTAAAGCCCACAGTGTTGATCCAGTGAGATTCTTCTCTGACTCTAACTTACAATCATATTTGCTCTAATTTATCTTCTGAAATGCACTAGAATGCAAGGAATTACATACATTTTTTTAAAAACCCTTTTGTCCCGTACTGAGATGTGTTCAAAAAATTCCAATTTTCCAATCCAACCGTATGTTGTTTAAAGTGTGTTTTCCAGTTGTCTTTTCCAATTGTATGTCATTTTAAAACATGTTTTCCAGTTGTATGTTGTTTTAAAGTGTGTTCCAATTGTATGGCTTAACTAACTAACTTAATGTATCTGGTGCATAATAGTGATAATGCATTAGTGAAAACAAGACAATCAATGCACAATGTCATTGATGAAAATAAAAAAATCCATCTTACTACATGGACTTCAATGGGTTTACATTCAGACTTAACAATTGTCACTTCATTGTTTAGTAATGGCCGATAAAGATAGTTAAATATTTGTTTGTTTTGCATTCAACTATGACTGTAGAAATCAATATATTTGTCCTGCCTACATGTACGTTCTAATTAACAACCATCGCTCAGCAGTGACAGAATCAATGGGAGCCTCACGATTGGGGTTTTGACGTTCAATTTTACGCTTCAAGATGCCACGATGATCATGACAATAAAAGAAAAATAATCAAATCTGACAGCCTTTTTACTGTAGAGCCTCTTTTACGTGATTCCAACTCGGGGCAGAGTTTATCAGGACATGAAATATGCACAACGCTCACCCTGTCTGATTTTGTCCGCTGAAATTATTTATGGAATTTCCGTCTTACGCTCATGAAGACTGGTCCGCCGAGACAGGAATGACAGGAAACGCAACGATTTAAAACATGTTTCAATTGAAAGATTTGGCTTGACAAACGGATACGGGTGTGTTTTCTAGTTCAATATGTAAATGAGTTTGTTGTTTTGCATTCAGTTGTGTTTTCACTAATGGTTTAAAGGTCCCATAACATGCAAAATGGACTTTTCAGAGGTTTTAACCTTCCTCCAGTGCTATTTGGGCCTCGTATGTTGTGCCCAAAGTGGTTTTTTGATTGATTCCCTCATGTTTTCACTAGAGAACTGTCTTTTCCGTCCCCCTCGGCTGAGCAGCAGACGGGGGCTCCTCACTAAGATGACGCGGTGTTTAAGCCACGCCTCCAGGAAGAGCACAGCCGCAAGAATAAAAACAGCTAATGCTAATGCTACACAGTAATTGACCGATGGATACGACAGATAGAAGAGTTAGCTTGTTATTTACCAAACGGCACGTCCGTGGTTGAGGCCCTGGAGCACGTCAAACTCCAGGTCAGATCCAGGACGTAGGACTCAGCACGACGCACCGTCAGGACGAGAAAATGTTTATTCAGTGTTTGTGTATCGCTGTTTACCGGAGCACACGGCGCATGCACCATCTCCACTCTAGGCTTCGTCGCGGGTTGGGCGGGGGAGGCTCGTGGGTTGGGCGGGGGAGGCAGCCTGCTCTCTGTTCGGGGGGGTCAGATCTCAGAGTGAGCCGTTTGCTTTTGCAGGAGGGGGGCCAGTCCAAGAAATGGGTGTTTTTTGTAAACTGTTATGTTATGGATATTACACAACGAGAAAATGTATCAACAAAGCCCTTAGAATAGACTGTGTGAAGGGGAAAACAGCAGGGGAAAAGAGGAAATGGATTTTGCGAAAATGGCTTTGAAGTTACAGCGTCCCAGAGAAATCTATGGATGAAGTGGATTAAATGTTTGTTGTTTCCACATGAAAGCCAATATGTCGAGAGAACTGACCAAATAACAAAAAATGTAAAAAGAAAATGATGTTTCGCCTGTAGTGTCCCTGTCACCCGCTCTCTCAGATCTTAAACTGATGCCTTCGCACTGATATCTTCACATCTTCTCTCGTCTGATCCATGAGGACGTCCTGTTAGCGGCTGTGGTTTGTGGCCTTCACCATCATCTGAGGAGCGCTCCACAAATCACTGATCACATGGTGACGCTCCCGATCAAAGGAGGGACTGGTGTTTCAGAATCAGACAAAGGTTTATTGCCGCTGTTGGTGAAGGAAATGCACGAGCGAGGAACTTGCTTTGGCGTAAGGTGCAACACATAACACAAAATAAAATAGTAGCAAGATGTATTCACCTTATTCCGGAAGTTGTCGTGGGCGCCGCCATCTTGTTTCCGTTGTAGTTTACCATAGAACTATAATTAAACCTGGAAGATGAATCCAAAATGGCCGCCCTGTTTATCCTTATGGAGTGAGCTCATTGGTGCATGACCCCAAAAAAGTTTCTTACTTCCGCATTTACTTCCTGATACGGAGGCGGCCATCTTTGCTTTACTTCCTGATACGGAGGCGGCCATCTTTGTTTTACTTCCTGATACGGAGGCGGCCATCTTTGTTTTACTTCCTGATACGGAGGCGGCCATCTTTGTTTTACTTCCTGATAAGGAGGCGGCCATCTTTGTTTTACTTCCTGATAAGGAGGCGGCCATCTTTGCTTTACTTCCTGATACGGAGGCGGCCATCTTTGCTTTAGGGCGCCACGTGACGACAATCCCCCACTTCAGATAAAAACGGTAATTTCTGTGATTTTAGAAACGGTAGAAAAGAACATTTCCTTCTGTTTTATTTAAATACTGATAATAATTCAGTCCTGTCTGTGATTATAATGTGACATTTTAGAAAAAGGCTGGTTCCAAGAGGCTGCAGTACCTCGCATGGCCACTAATCAATCTGGGACCACGGACAGAGGGGGCGTGGCTTATCCAGTTCTTTTAATACATCCATGTAGTTTACACGGGGCAGACGAGCTCAATAGAAAATAAGTTCTACTCGACTAAAAAGCCGTTTTCAGACTGACCAGGAAATCGTTGTGTTGTGACTTGTTGTTGCTCGTGTTCATTAAACATTTTACACAAATCAATCTACTTTATGTAACATTTTAGCGGCGAGACTTTTCCCTCGTTCGCCGTTAGCTTTAACAAAGTTCTCGTCTTTTACAACAGGAGCGCGTATCGGTGTCAGAAAGAGGCAAAAGTGGGCGGGGCGGAATAAGGTGAGTAAAATAGACATGCATAAAATTAAGAATTAGCTAATAAAATAAAATAAACTTAGTCTATACACAGCAATGTACATGTTGGATAGACAGTAAGTGGTGGCCATTTTTTAGGTTTAGATTTTTATTTCTGGTTGTGAATGATGACACGTGTTTATTTTAGTTGAATAAATGTTGTAAGAGGACTCTTTTGGTGTGACGTCATCATGTTTTTGCACTACTTCCTGTCATTTTCAACATATTTTCCAGTTTTTCTTCACAACATGCTTTATCCACCAAATAAAGTCAATCTAGAAAATCATAAAAACCTCTCATATGCTCTTCAAAAATGTTAAATGTTGTATATTTTGTGAATGACAGATTTCCGTTCATACAAAGGTAATTTATTCCAGGAGATGGACTGAGGACAGCAGCGTGAAGGACACAGATTAAACTGAAGGGATTTTTAAAAGCTTTTGACATTGTTTAGAGTGATTCAACACTGTTCTTGTCCATAAGCTGCACGTAATCATAGTTGGATCCACTTGTTGTATTATATATTATACACTTATACAAAATATTACAGCACACACTTTTCCTGCTATTTATCCTGATCACATACTGGCACAGTCACGGCAAGGCAAGTTTATTTGTAGAGCACAATTCATACACAAGGCAGTTCAAAGTGCTAACAGGAAAAATTGCATTAAAATCGCAAAGCACATAAAGACACACAGAATCATTTTAAAATAAAACACATAAAGAACTACACAAGAGTGCAGGTCGATCTTTCAGTCATCTACACATCTTTAGCCTGGATTTAAACATTGTCAGAGTGAGGTCTGTCTCACATCTTCAGGGAGACTGTTCCAGATTTTAGCTGCAAAAAACTGAAACGTTGATTCCCCATGTTTAGTCCTGACTCTGGCACCAGCAGGAGGCCGGTCCATGTTTAGTCCTGACTCTGGCACCAGCAGGAGGCCGGTCCATGTTTAGTCCTGACTCTGGCACCAGCAGGAGGCCGGTCCATGTTTAGTCTTGACTCTAGGCACCAGCAGGAGGCCGGTCCATGTTTAGTTCTGACTCTGGCACCAGCAGGAGGCCGGTGCATGTTTAGTCCTGACTCTGGCACCAGCAGGAGGCCGGTGCATGTTTAGTCCTGACTCTGGCACCAGCAGGAGGCCGGTCCATGTTTAGTCCTGACTCTGGCACCAGCAGGAGGCCGGTCCATGTTTAGTCTTGACTCTAGGCACCAGCAGGAGGCCGGTCCATGTTTAGTTCTGACTCTGGCACCAGCAGGAGGCCGGTGCATGTTTAGTCCTGACTCTGGCACCAGCAGGAGGCCGGTCCATGTTTAGTCCTAACTCTGGCACCAGCAGGAGGCCGGTCCATGTTTAGTCCTGACTCTAGGCACCAGCAGGAGGCCGGTCCATGTTTAGTCCTGACTCTAGGCACCAGCAGGAGGCCGGTCCATGTTTAGTCCTGACTCTGGCACCAACAGGAGGCCGGTCCATGTTCAGTCCTGACTCTGGCACCAGCAGGAGGCCGGTCCATGTTTAGTCCTGACTCTGGCACCAGCAGGAGGCCGGTCCATGTTTAGTCCTGACTCTGGCACCAGCAGGAGGCCGGTCCCTGAGGTCCTCAGATGGTTCATGTGGCTCTAACATGTCAGATGTTCTTTGGTTCTTTGGAGAGACTTGAACACAAGCAGAGCTGCTTTAAAGTCTATTCTCTGACCCACAGGGGGCAGTGCAGAGCCCTGAGCACAGACTAATGTGGTCGTACTTCCTGGTTCTTGTCAGGACTCGAGCAGCAGGTTCTGGATGTACTGCAGCTGTTTTACAGCTCGTTTGGAGAGGACAGTGAACAGGCCGTTACAGTAGTCTAACCTACTGGAGACAAATGCATGGATAAGTCTCTCCAAGTCTGGTTTAGACACTATACCTTTAATTTTGGCAATGTTTTTTAGGTGGTAAAAGGCTGTTGATGTTATTGATTTGATGTGGCTGTTAAAGTTCAGGTCTGAGTCCATTATTACCCCCAGATTTCTAACTTGATTTGTCGGTTTTAGAGCGAGAGACTGGAGGTGACACTGACACTTTCTCTCTGTTTCTGCCAAAGACGATGATTTCAGTCTTGTCTAAGTTCACCTGGAGATGGTTGTTTTGCATCCACACGCTGATCTGTTGGATGCAGTGACAGAGTGAATCCACTGGTCCATATTCACCTGCCGTCAGTTAGACATAGATCTGAGTGTCGTCTGCGTAGTTGTGATAAGACACATTTGTGCTGAGTATTAACTGACCTAAGGGCTGCATATAGAGGTTGAACAGAAGGGGTCCCAGGATTGACCCTTGGGGCACCCCACAGGTCAAGCTCATTGGTCTGAGACACAGTTACCAATCTCAACAAAGTACTGGCTAGATTTATTTTCATTTTTTATTACGTTTCACCACTGTTCTTGAACTTTACGTTGCCACATTGTGGGTTAAATCATCTTATTTTATCTTATCTTGATCCATAGAACCAGTAAGTGTAGGGCTGGGTGAGATGGTGATAAAAATCGAATTGTAGGCCCGTTTTTTTCTCTTTTGTCTGTTCAAACACGGCTGATACACAAATACAAATACAACTACACATTATTAACTAGTACATTTATAATGTTATTTTATTATATAGCTTTAATAGGGGGTGTGGCTTGGGGAGAAGTAATACATTTGACAATCACAAACTGTTTTATTGGTCTTTTTCTTGTTTAAAAGCACACAGCGCCACTTTACTGTGATCTGGAGAGAAAAGTAACTGTTTCAGATCAGGAAGGGTGTCTTATTGGGGGCCCCTTCAGTTTGGGGGCCCAAGGCAACTGTGGCCTGTTGCCTAATGGTAAGTCTGACCTATCATTGGCACTTTAAATTGCATATGACGGGTTTTTATGATTTTCTAATTTTGACTTTATTCAGTATGTTAATACTTCATGTAAATACAACTTATAGTTTTACACAGATCCGGTCGCTGTTTGCGGAAAAAAGTTGAAAAATCTGTCGACAATTACAGGAAGTAAACAAATCGATGACATCACACTGGGGAGACAAAGGTTATGCATAATTTACACAAAATAAACTACTTTTTTGAGCCTTCAACAAAATAAAGGTGTCACATGTGTTTTTCTTTGTCAAATGAACAAAATCTGTGACATTAGATGAGTTTTGGCCAGTGTACAGTGTGGTTGCTATGGTAATTTCCTAGTGTGATGTCATACTTTACAACAGGGAGTAAAATTTAAAACCTAAAACATAGCTAAACTGGGGTTAAATTAGTACAGATTTTAATAGAAATGTGAATATATTTATCTTAACTGCATTTTAGTTAAACGTGTATTTCAACCTGTCAGAGGCCCTTTAAGGATGTTATAAGCCCTTTAATGTCCCTGAATCCTTGAAAGTAGATGCCAGGAAAATACCCCTGTCAACACCAACTATCAGGAGTCAATTCTGGCCAACAGCAGCCCAAACGCGCTCGAAATACAGATACAAGTTGTCACGGTGTCAAAATATAGACATTTTAGAGAAGCTATTTCCATTGTGCAGAGGCTCGCGGTCTATTGTGGAAATGCTACTTTTTCCCGAATAACGCCCTGATGATTCTGGCGCTATCATTATCGTCCAATTTCAAAAGACTAAATTGTTTGTTTACAATTATATCTTTATGTGGGCTGCAATTAACCAAAGCAAAGGATGGTGGTCTGCGGAGATTGTTTTTTAATTCCAAAACAATGCACTTTTGTCCCCACTGAGCTAACAATTTGATCATCCGTTATCGTCCGTCATAAATAACCCTTTTAAAGTTTTCATCTCTAATGCAGTGTTGTTACTTTTCGCCGTGACGCGGGACGAGCTGCGGGGAAATTGAGCTTGTCGATTTGAGCCTGAGCTGAAAAGAAGACCTCGGCATTTGTTGCGCCGGAGCTGCTCATTTCACACCGAGGTAAGTTATTGCAATTATTTTGTCAACAAACGACTTTGATTAAACGTAACTTTATCTCCTTTGCGTTGCTTGTTGTTTCCGTCTCGTGTCAGTTATTAACCGAGCGTGTCAGAATGGTTTCCTTATCAAAAATATACCTGGACTCCGTCACTGTTCAGAGCGCCCCCTGCTGTTGATTTGGAAATACAGTGAGAGTTAGATGAAATACCTTATGGGAAAAAAACGTGCTACTTATAGAAAAAATGAACCTAAAACTGGGATTATTCCAGGACCAAACAGGACAGTAATTATTGACTTTATAATATATACACTTTTTGGGGTCTTAAAGGACAAATATTATGCAAAATAAGCAAAAAAGCTAAATTATTCTAACATTGTTCTGTTGCATTCTGCGTTCTGGAGTTGCATTTAGCTTCATTTACGCTAATTCTGGTTAGAAAATCATCTCCCTCCGAGCGTCAAAAACACTCCCTTCAAAATTTTGCAGATGAATGACATTTGTCGATAACTTACGTCATTTATCCCAGAATCGTCTGCTGTTTTAAGTCCTTAAATCATCACCAGACTCGTTCTGAGCGTTTCTATCGTCTAAACACGAATGCTACAACTGCTAGGCTAACGTGCGTTTCTTCCATAGAACTATAATAAAACCTGGAAGATGAATCCAAAATGGCCGCCCTGTTTATCTCTATGGAGTGAGCTCATTGGCGCATGACCCCAAAAAAGTTTCTTATTTCCATATTTACTTCCTGATACGGAGGCGGCCATCTTTGTTTTAGGGCGCCACGTGACGACAATCCCCCATGATGCTTTGAGCGACGTGAACGACCAGCAGCTTCAAGTTCTTGTGTTAGCGTTAGCTTGTGTGATTGTAATTGTGTTCTTCATGTTAGACACACGTGAAGCGTCTGAAATGAAATAAAATACAACTTACAGGTGTCTCTAGTCGAGCCTTTTCCACGAGCTTCTGTTTGTATCGTCCGACGCTCGCTCACGTGACTCACACGTGTTTGTGTGACGTCACTTCATATAAAAACGGTAATTTCTGTGATTTTAGAAACGGTAGAAAAGAACATTTCCTTCTATTTTATTTAAATACTGATAATAATTCAGTCCTGTCTGTGATTATAATGTGACATTTTAGAAAAAGGCTGGTTCCAAGAGGCTGCAGTACCTCGCACGACCACTAATCAATCTGGGACCACAGACAGAGGGGGCGTGGCTTATCCAGTTCTTTTAATACAACCATGATTTCACCACTTAAAGCAGAACTAAGCAACTTCAGCGACAGAGCTCCCCCACAGGCTTCTTGTGAAAATACACGCCCGGTAAAAAGATGCTTTCTTCTTTTTTTTTCCTTTCCTTTTTATTGAAATAAGGAAGTACAATCATATACAAAAACATGTCATGTCTCCAAATATAAAAAAGAGAGCCAGTGTTTTTCTCGGGAGAGTCGGCGTCAGGAAAGTTGCAGCTGGTTTCCAAGACGTCTAATAAGGTAAAATTGTTTGTTGTTTAATAAAGTTTACAAAAAATGAAAGTTGCAATGCATTATGGGCAACTCCGAGTGGAAAACACCCACTGTCAATGGACCTGTTTCTATTATTAAGCTGCTTTAGATCAATATTGAGCAAAATGTAAAACGACAATCTACTTACGTACCAGTGGGGAAAAAAAGCACAATGTGTCTCCTTTAAGGCCCAGTTGCAGTACTCTCCTTGGCCACCACACGGCCCGCGGACCACAGCTTGAGAATCCCTCCGATGAGTCTCCGTGGCGTCGTGTGAGAGCGACGGGAGACATTAGGATTCATAATATCTGCAAGTCATTGTTATGAGAGCCGGAGAAGAAAGCGGGCCAATCTATAAAAATAACAAACTTAGCATTTCTCCTGTTCGTCCCCTAAAATGCAAATCATGTTTTGGGCGACATACATTTTAATATTTTATAAAGACGCACTAAAGAGGAAGAAAGTGAACAGAATATTCAGACATGGAGCAGAAAGTTAATTGTATTGTTAAGAGCGGTTCTGACCACTGTAGCCTACTTTTACTTCTAACTTTAAATAATATGTGACTAGCGTTTATTGTTGTCCATATCGTGCTTTTTGTGTCAATTTTAACCTTTTAAACTTTCAACCAAACGTGTCACAGTAAAGTTTCCTTTTCAAAAACATTCACATAACACATTTACTCTGCGTACATTGTTTTTCAGATGGCATTTTATACTTTATTATATTATTTATTATATATTTTTGTTCATTCTTTGTTTTCTTCAAATAAGCCAGTTTGAATTGTTATTAAAGCTCGGGTAACTGATTTTTTTATTTGAATTTAATTTGATTTAATTTAATTTGATTTGATTATTTTTCAAATTCTGCTAAAATTTTACCCCATTTTCACTATTTTTTGGGGGTATTCATTTTACTTCCTGGTGGTAAATGATGACATCACAGTGGGAAATGACCAAGAAACCATCCTGTACATTGGGGCAAAATGTATCTAATGTCACAGATTTTTTAACTTGACAAAGAAAAATACACGTGGCACATCTTTATTTTGTTGAATCAACGTTTAAAGGGTCAAAAAAGTTGTTTCTTTTGGTAAAATTATGTATAATCCTAGGGTGATGTCATCAATTTGTTTACTTCCTGTCATTTTCAACACATTTTTCAACTTTTCTCCACAAACAGCGACCTGATTGGTGTACAACTATCATTTATATTTACAAGAGGTATTAATACACAGAATAAAATCAAAATTAGAAAATCATAAAAACCTGTCATACGCACTTTAACGAAATGATCTGTTCCTAATCTTACCCTAACTGTGAAAAACATAAACCACAATGCAAATTCCTGGTCGTGGAGGAAAAAAATGAAGGTTGCTATGCTAATCATTTTATCAAAACGCCATTTGGAAGAAAACCTATCTTAGATTTCATTCTGCTTTTACAGTCCTTATTCAAATTTAGAGTTTGCGGAGTTATCTCAAGTATTTTCACAAGTAATGATTTGGATAACTTCTTCTTCTTCACTTCTACTTGAGTTATATTTTGGAGTAAGCTAACCGCACTTTTTGCTAACCCTAACCAGGCCATAGAACTATAATAAAACCTGGAAGATGAACCCAAAATGGCCGCCCTGTTTATCCCTATGGAGTGAGCTCATTGGCGCATGACCCCAAAAAATGTCTTACTTCCACATTTACTTCCTGATACGGAGGCGGCCATCTTTGTTTTACTTCCTGATACGGAGGCGGCCATCTTTGTTTTACTTCCTGATACGGAGGCGGCCATCTTTGCTTTACTTCCTGATACGGAGGCGGCCATCTTTGCTTTACTTCCTGATACGGAGGCGGCCATCTTTGCTTTACTTCCTGATACGGAGGCTGACATCTTTGTTTTACTTCCTGATACGGAGGCGGCCATCTTTGCTTTAGAGCACCACGTGACCACAATCCCCCATGATGCTTTGAGCGACGTGAACGACCAGCAGCTGCAGGTCTTTGTGTTAGCGTTAGCTTGTGTGATTGTAATTGTGTTCTTCATGTTAGACACACGTGAAGCGTCTGAAATGAAATAAAATACAACTTACAGGTGTCTCTAGTCGAGCCTTTTCCACGAGCTTCTGTTTGTATTGTCCGACGCTCGTTCACGTGACTCGCACATGTTTGTGTGACGTCACTTCAGATAAAAACGGTAATTTCGGTGATTTTAGAAACGGTAGAAAAGAACATTTCCTTCTATTTTATTTAAATACAGATAATAATTCAGTCCTGTCTGTGATTATAATGTGACATTTTAGAAAAAGGCTGGTTCCAAGAGGCTGCAGTACCTCACACGACCACTAATCAATCTGGGACATAGACAGAGGGGGCGTGGCTTATCCAGTTCTTTTAATACATCCATGAACCTGGCACACTTCTGGCTACTTTGCGCTTCTAATTGCATCTTCCCCTAAACGCGTCACACTCCATATTCTTCTTTACGCTTCAACATCCAACTCCCCTGACGCTAATAAAGTTTAGTTTTAAAACATATCTCAGGTGCTCCTCCCAATTAGGCGCCCGTTCGTTTGTGCGTTTGTGTGCAGGCGGCGCGCGCATTAGCAGATCTGCAGAGTAAGGCCGCCGGCTCCGGTTTAATGGATGTCCACCCTGTTTTCATGTGATGTAAAAGTGCTGCGCTGGTCGTATTTCTCTGTAATTACCACCAAAGTAAACTCACTTCTGTATCACCCGGTCCATTTAAGTCGGCATTCCATATTCATTGCTGTTTATCTACGTCCTTTGCATGCTGAAATGGATTAAATGTAATGGTTTTCCAGATGTGGTAATGGAGTTCTATGGGACGTTTGCATATTCTCCTTGTGTCTGAGTGGGTTTTGTCGTTTTGCATCTCCCTTCGACCTAAACCGCGGACAGTTAATCCTCCAGCCAGGCACTCATGACCGCGAACCAATAGCTTAAAGGGCCCATGACAGATCGGACCACTCATTTACCTAAAATGCAGTTAAGATAAATATATTTCAAGTTTTGCTAAAATTCTTTACAAATGTCATCCCGGTTTAGCAGTTTTAAAAGTTTTAATTTCACTTCCTGGTTGTAAATAATGACATCACACTAGGAAATCACCATAGCAACCACACTGTAAACTGGGCTAAACCTCATCTAATGTCCAGTCCTACAAGAACCAAAACAAGCTCAAATTCTGAAGAAGGGTCTCCACAAGCTGCAATACGATAATTATTGCTGAAGTATGGGTCAAATGCGAGGGAGAAGACGTCAAAGAACAATAACATGCTAGGTATTCACTGTGGACCAAGTTTAAGATATAGAAGTGTTTCAGGGTGCTCACCTACTCCTGCCATCCCAGGATTGAAAAATGGGTCAAATGCAGAGGACAAATTATCCTACATGCCAATAACAATATACCTTACAAGCCTTACTCCAACTATAGCCTGGTCTACAGCCATAGACCAAGTTGAAGATCAGGAGAGGATCCCCAGGGTGTTTTCCACTTCTTCTGACGAGGCTGCCCCAGTGGCATTAAAGTATGGGTCAAATGCAGAGGACACATTTCCTTTTGAGGACAATAAAGTATACCTAACCACCCAATATGAATGCCAATAACAATATACAATATACCTTACAAGCCTTACTCCAACTATAGGCTGCATGAACCAAGCTCAAAATCTGATGATGGGTCCCTGCGGTGACCCACTGCTCATGGGTCGAATGCGGAGGGCAAATTCCCCTCTGAGCTAAGTGCGTCTGATAAAACCAAAACGTCTGTCCCCTCCCTGCATTTTGCTAATGATGTAAACGTCCTGACAGTAGCGTTGCCCTTGAGAAGCCCTCGCCGCTCTCAGTCACTAATGACACGTTCACAGCCTCCTGCCATCGCGGGCCTGGGCGCGTGGTTTAATCGGGACGGGAGATTTTTTATTTTTTTATTTTATTTTTTTTCAAATCAAAGATGGCTGTGTTTAAGTGCCATCTGTCTGGAAGAGCACAACAAACAGAGTGCTGCCAGGGACACGCAGGCTCAGATCAGGGGCCAAGTGTGACGGGAGCGACATCTGCTGGCGGACAGAGGAACTGCAGCCACAGAACAGAGCAGACGAGTGGATAGTTTAGAGGTTTTAGACGACGTCACGACATCCTTTAGCGGTCAATGAGGTTTTATTAAATGAAGAACTGAATTTTGTATTTGATCTATTTTTTTAATCATCACAAGGCTATAACTTTTTTTTAAATTAGCATTATATTTTAAAATAATAAACCTTAAAGCAGGGGAACTCGGCCTAGTCTTTTTTATAACACAAAATGACACAAAATAAACAGTAGATCGTTTTTTTTGTTTTTGTATGTGTAAATCAGTTGAAAAAGGTTGTAGGTTCGATTCCCAAACCTTGAACAAAAATGCAGTCAATAATGTGTTTCAAGCTGTTTTGTAAAGCAACAAAAGAAGCTGTCAATAAATGTTTTTGTAAATTAATATCAGAAACATAGTACAACCCCTACAACATATAGGTAGTGTGACCAGATTTTCATAATTAAAAACTGGGACACACTCGGGTTGGAATGGGGAGTTTGAGTAAAATTATAAAAGTAACGAATAATTAAATACAATACTATACACTTGGTCCATTCACGGCTCATTCACGACTTCAGTGAACTGTATAATATGAGAAACTTCTATTTATAGTGCTCTGATTTTTTGTGTTTTAGTCATTTTCAAGAACAATTCTCTCTATTTTTGGCAATTTATTCCTCTCTTCATTGTTGGCCGGTGTCAAATTGGTCAAAAAAGGGACAACTGGGACGTGACTTGTGTAAAACTGGGACAAATAAATGGTTTTGGACACATCTTTTGGGACATGGGACACAGGGCTCAAAACTGGGACTGTCCCGGGTAAATAGGGACGTCTGGTCACCCAACATATAGGGGATTAAAAGTTCCAGAGTTCACTTGAGAGGAGAAGAATTACAACTTGTCACAGAATTCAAGTGTCTTGGTGTGACACTTGATTCCACTCTGTCTTTCAAAAATCATATTAAAAAACTTGCCAATACTGTCAAATTTAACCTAAAAATTTTAAACAAATACGGCCTTTTTTAACACTCGGTGCTGCTAGAATGTTCAATTCAATTCAATGATTTTGTCCCATATCGAAGATTGCATAACAAGGTCTCTACCCACTGTTACCAATTTGAAAATAATTGAATCATTGTATAAAAAATCTCTTAAAATTTTTGACCAAAAACCCAATTCATTTCATTCATTCATTTTCTTCCACTTATTCCCGTTAGGGGTCGTGGGTGACTGGAGCCTGTCCCAGTGACTTTGGGCCTTAGGCGGGGTACACCCTGGACATTAAAAAAATACACAAAATAAACTACTTTTTTGATCATTTAAACATAATTTCATCAAAATAAAGGTGTTCATGTATTTTTATCTGTGAAATGAAAAAAAAAACTGACATTAGATGAGTTTTTTGCCCAATGTACAGGATGGTCGCTTGGTAATTTCCTAGTGTGATGTCATCATTTACAACCAGGAAGTAAATAAAAAACCTAAAAAATTGCTAAACTGGGACAAAATGTGTAAAGTATTTTAACAAACTTTGAAATATATTTATCTTAACTGCATTTTAGCCACATGAGTAGTCCAACCTGTCAGGGGCCCTTTAACTTTTCCTTGTATTTGTGTTGCATGTTGTAATTTTTTCTGCCTGCCCCGGGACTACGGATGAAAACGAGCTTTGTAGCTATAATCCGGCATATTTACATCTGTTTTATACTGATGTTCATTAATGTGCATTGTCCCTATCAAATAAATAAATAAAAATTTTAGTTATTCATTTAAATTAACTAAAAATGCCATTCCAACAGTTCCTAAAACACATCCACTTTCTGGTGAAGGCCAAACAGCATTCTCCATAATTAAAGAAACAGAACATAAGCAACGAGAAGAAGAGTTTTGCAGTTAAACTTAAAAGTGTGTAAGGTTGCTGACTCGTTTTATCCCGGCACAGTTACTACTGCTGCTGCTGTAGTGGGACTGGAGCAGTGCTGACTGTGCACCGCAAGTTCACACACAAGAAACTTTATCAGCATCTTTTTACATGTTCAATCTGGGACAAAAACTGAGCTCTGAGTGGAGTTTTCTGCCCTTTTCTGCTCGCTTATGATGAGAAAAGAAGAAAGTGATGGTGGCAGGTTTGTCTAGAATACAAATGAGATGAGAATCACTCGATCTGTCGTATTAGAAGTACTAAATCTACTTGAGAAAATTAATTCATTCATTTTCTACCGCTTATTCCCGTTAGGGGTCATGGGTGACTGGAGCCTGTCCCAGTGACTTTGGGCCTTAGGCGGGGTACACCCTGGACAGTGGACAACTCATCACAGCAAACACAGAGACACAGAGACAAGGACAGACCACCATTCACTCTCACATTCATTCACTACGGACAATTTAGAGTTTCCAATTAACGCAGTCATGTGTTTGGACGGTGCAACCTTATTCTGCCCCGCCCACTTTTGCCGTTTTTTGCACTTTTGTTGTAAACGCACTCCCGTTTGACGAGAACTCTGTTAAAGCTAATGACGAACGAGGGAAAAGTCTGACACTAAAATGTTACATAAAGTAGATTGATTTGTGTAAAATGTTTAATGAACACGAGCAACAACAAGTCACAACGCAACGATTTCCTGGTCAGTCTGAAAACGGCTTTTTAGTCGAGTAGAACTTATTTTCTGTTGAGCTCGTCTGCTCCATGTGAACTAATACAACCGAAACAAGACGGCGGCGCGTACGACAACTTCAGGAATAAGGAGAATACTGTATAAATTATAAAACATTGTGTCCAGGAAACTTTGTGTTTTTAATATTGTGTTTTTTATTGTTGTTGTCCAGCACTTTGGGATACTGTCTTATTATTGTATAAGGTGCTTTAGAAATAAAAATGACCTTGACCTTGAAAAAGTATTGAAGCTGTGTTACCCGACATTTTTCTTTGTAAATTAGTAAATTTTTTGTTTTCCTCTAAAGAGTGTCTTTTAAAAGCAGCACTTTGGGACAGAAAGTACGCTCCTGTACACTGTCTGTGGCTATAATAAAGTGAAGAGTTCAATGGCAAAAACAGATAAATCCATTTTGAAAAACTGTCGAAAAGTATTTTAATTTTTGTCACGATCATCCACATATTTAACTGACTGAAATAATGTGTATTGTATTTAAAGAAGGGGTGGAATAAAATTTTGATAGTGGTAAAAAACATTTTGCTTTTGAAAATATGATTATACAAAGACTTGACTGCAAGCCTTCGATGACTTTTTAAAGTGGCACTTATCTGTTTTTGCAAATGAACTCTTCAAGTATTTGTATGTATAGTCAACGCAAAAGTAACAGCCAAAAGCAGCGCTCTGATTGGCTGTGCTTGGGACGGTCGCATGCTTTTCACGAGTTTTGTCGTCTGAAAAAAGCTGTTCTCAAACCGAGCTTGTGCCTGAAAATGAATCCTGAAGGGTTTGAGAGACAAGAACTAGTTAGACTTAAATTCCGGTTTTGCGGCGTGAAAAGTAGGTACCTCAGCTTTAAAGTACCGGGTTTAAAATGTATGTGTGTCGTAAAAAAGTATTTCACATAGATTTACAAAACTTTTTAAAGCCACAATGTTGAGATCTTGATAAAGTTTTCTGCTGATTTTGGTCAATAGAAGCCAATTTGATTTATTTTAGTACAGAATTTCTACCACAGCGAGGTATAAAATATGCTGCTTAAATGGAAAATTTCAAATGTCAAAAAGTTTATGCTGGGTGCACGGTGGCAGAGCGGATAGAGCTTCTGCCTCCCAATAAGGAGATCGTGGGTTTGAATCCCGGACCACCCCAACATCACACGATCTCTCTGGGTGGAGTCTGCATGTTCTCCTCGTGTTACCGTGGGTTCTCTCCTGGTTCTCTGGCTCCTCCCACCGTCCAAAGACATGACTGTGGAGGTTAATTGAGAACTCTAAATTGTCCGTAGAGAATGAATGTGAGAGTGAATGGTTGTCTGTCCTTGTCTCTGTCTCTGTGTTTGCTGTGATGAGTGTCCACTGTCCAGGGTGTACCCTGCCTAAGGCCCAAAGTCACTGGGACAGGCTCCAGTCACCCACGACCCCTAACGGGAATAAGCGGTAGAAAGAAAAAAAATGAATGAAAAAAGTTTATGCTGTGATTAAAACACTTTTTCAAGTTCAAGGAAAGTGTTGATGATTGATTGAATAAGTCTATGTAAACCCTCATTCGTCCAGGTGTGGTCCATCGTAGAAAGGGTTTCAGGGGTTGTCATCCAGACGTTGTTTGAAGATCGAGACGTTTCGACTTTAATCCAAAAGTCATTGTCAATCTGAGAGCTGGTCTGGGAACTCAGGCTTATTCATCTCATTTCGGACGTTGCTGTACGCGCCGCCGTCTTGTTTCTGTTGTATTAGTTCACACGGAGCAGACGAGCTCAACAGAAAATAAGTTCTACTCGACTAAAAAGCCGTTTTCAGACTGAACAGGAAATCGTTGTGTTGTTGACTTGTTGTTGCTCGTGTTCATTAAACATTTTACACAAATCAATCTACTTTATGTAACATTTTAGCGTCAGACTTTTCCCTCGTTCGTCATTAGCTTTAACGGAGTTCTCGTCAAACGGAAGTGCGTTTACAACAAAAGTGCAAAAAACTGCAAAAGTGGGCGGGGCAGAATAAGGTCAATATGCTCCTCTAAGTAGTGAGAGTCCTGCCCCCAGGGAGGAGTCACTGAACACCTGTCTTTGTTTGGAAAATTGTTTGTTTGTCGCCTGAGACAGACCAGCTCTGATTGACAATGACTTTTGGATAAAAGTCGAAACGTCTCGATCTTCAAACAGCGTCCGGATGACAACCCCTGAAACCCTTTCTACGATTGATTGAATAAAATAAATAAATAAAGCACATTTCCACGGCATACACACAACACACAGATTTTTGGAAACTATTTATTGAACATTTGCAACCAGGTAACAGTTAAATACAGAAGGTTTGACTGTCTCTACCTCCCTACAGCGCCGCAGGGACTGGCTTCACTTCATCACACTCTGAGGAGGGAATGTTACAGGACTTGGTAAGGCGCACACTGTGCTGGAAGTCATTTGGCTTTGTGTCTTCTGATAAACAAAGAGAATAAGAGCTTGGTCAAAAAGTCCGTCTGTGCGAGCTCTTCACAGTCGTGGGAATATGTCATTTTATTTCGGAGGTGTGTTTGTCCAATGATTCCTGTAGTAGACCAAAGCAAGTGAGCAGGAGGCGACAAGAAAAAAAAAAACGGATACAACGCACCTCTTTTCAACATAAAGGTGTGAAACCATGATTGAAGCTAAAAGTAAAATGATCAACATGAATATATTAGAAAAATGGCAATTAGTCTTTAATAAACACCTCGCGTCACCTACTCCCAACCAGACCAGGATTATAAATTAAAACTGTCCAAATAAAATCAATTAACCAGACTTTGGGCCCATTCAGTTCCGTTTCAAGACTGGAAAATCCTCATTGAAATAACAAATGGCACTTTTCAGTCTCGTGAACTGCGGTCTACGATCTCGACTCCCAGCGGAATCCAACCCCCAACCCTAAAAACAACTCTTTCTAATTTACATATACGGGTCAGGCGCACGCTCTCTCTCTCTCTCGCTCGCTCGCTCTCGTCTCTGGGCTAGGCAACAGTTTTGAAGGTCTGCAGTATGAGGTTGGTTTGGTGGATGAGTCGGTTTGCGCTGATGAACACGTTTATCGCTCTGTGGAAAGAGGAGAGGGGCGTGTCAGTCCATGTGTCAAAAGTTCAGATGTTTTATGGGTTACATTTTTTAGTTTAGTCTTTATTTGAAGGGACAGTGTACAGCAGGGGTGTCCAAACTTTTTCCATCGAGGGCCACAAACTGAAGTTTAGACCAAGGGGAGGGCCACAATTAAATCGTGAAACGTTCAAAAAAGTTGCATTAATCTGATGTTTTAAGCACCACCACATCTACATTCAGTCTCAGTGCCTTAATATCAGGTCTGTGCTGCACCAAAATGTTAGTTATTCAGGTTATAATTGTAGAAAATCTGAAATTTGCTGTAAAAAGTACTTATCAGGACAATGTGGGCCAAGAAAAATTGGTCTGCGGGCCGCTTTTGGCTCCCGGGCCTTAGTTTGGACATGCCTGGTGTACAGAGACATTATGCTCATAAGACAGAGATGATCTGCACCAGATTGTAGCTAAACAGATCATTTCCATCTGCAGTCCCTGGGAACAAAAATAAGTTACACAGAGCAAAGTGATATAAAACAGTTATTTATATTTCAACAGCAGTCACAGTGCAGTTTAACAGAGTAATTAAAGGTCCCATATTCTGCTATTTTCCCCTTTACACCGTCTATTCTAAGGGCTTTGTTGATAAATAAATAAATAAATAAAGGCAATAATATATTATTAAAATACTCAGGAATACATTTGTTTGCATTAAAGTGCGTATGACGGGTTTTTATGATTTTCTAATTTTGACTTTATTCAGTGTATTAATACTTGTTATAAATATATAAAATAGTTTCACACCAATCAGGTCGCTGTTTGTGGAGAAAAGTTGAAAAATATGTTAAAAATTACAGGAAGTAAACAAACTGATGACATCACACTGGGGAAACAAACTTTATACATGATTTACATAAAATAAACTACTTTTTTGACCATTTAAACATGAATTCAACTAAATAAATAAGTTCAAATGTATTTTTATTTGTCAGGTAAAAGAACTGATGACATTAGATGAGTTTTAGCCCAGTTTACAGTGTGGTTGCTATGGTAATTTCCTAGTGTGATGTCATTATTTACAACCAGGAAGTGAAATTAAAACATATAATACTGCTAAACCGGGATAACATTTGTAAAGAATTTTAGCAAAACTTGAAATATATTTATCTTAACTGATTTGTAAAGAATTTTAGCAAAACTTGAAATATATTTATCTTAACTGTATTTTAGATAAATGAGTGGTCCAACCTGTCATGGGCCCTTTAAGTGCCCTCTGCTGGTTATCCATGAGTATCAAAACGTCATCAATTAGGATCGTTGCCGTAGAAAACTATTAAATTGCCGGTAAAAAAACTTCAAATTGGTGTTGTGTGACTCAAGCCCATAAATAATAAAGAAACAGGGCATGTTGAGACGCTTTCAAATGAGCTAAACAACAAGACGACTATTAGTAACATGACTTTCTGCTGCCGAGAAGGTAGATCGAAGCAAAAACAACTGAAAATCTTATTAGCAAATACAGACTGGACAATAGGGCTGTCACTAACAATATTTTAGCAGTCGATATTCAGACTTTATCTATATTTGAAGAGTTCATTTGCAAAAACAGATATCTCCAGTTTAATATTTGTCAGAAAGTTTGTTTATTTTTGATTCCATCTTCTACACATATTATTAATAACAGTATAGGTGAGAGGATTTGCTCAGAAAGCGATGGGATATTATTTTATTGCACTAAAATATAGCACTTTTAAAACCACTTCTGGACTAGACAAAGAGTCAATTGTAAATCTTCAAAAATTGTATCCAATGGCCTTTATCTGTTTTTGCAAATGAACTCTTCATTTAGACTTTTAAAATACATTATTAGCCAATTACAGGATGGAATATGGCGACACAAGACTTCTACGTAGAGAATATTTATGAATGAAGTGTATTATTGATAAAAATGCAGCAATAATGTCATCTTTTGTTGATATTTTGTTAATAAAGTTACTGTTGACATGTGCTTTATAGTCTATATTGTCCTAGTTGTATAATCTAACTTAGTATCGTGAGTATTGTGAGAAGAATTAAGGATGAATTATTATGAATGATACACCGTGTGATATATTGTGTTATAGTTATTGATACCATGAGCAAAACAACAGTAAAATCCTTCATTTTCTCTCAATCAAAATGTCTAATTGATCACATTCCACGTGACCAGCTTTAACAAATTCAACTTCCTGAATCTGTTAATGTGACATAAATGGCTAGATATAAACACTTTTACATTTAAATTGACTTTTTTAGAGCATAGGTTGAACTGAAGTAGCTTAACTTTGCTCGTTAACCCTCGATTTAGCCCCGGTTTTGGACTAGTTTAGCCCCGGTTTTGGACTAGTTTAGCCCCGGTTTGGTACTAGGTTAGCTCTGGTTTGGTACTAGGTTAGCTCTGGTTTTGGCCGGATTTAGCCCCGGTTTTGGACTAGTTTAGCTCCGGTTTGGTACTAGGTTAGCTCTGGTTTTGTATGGGTTTAGCCCTGGTTTTGCCCGGATTTAGCTCCGGTTTTGGACTAGTTTAGCTCCGGTTTGGTACTAGGTTAGCTCTGGTTTTGTATGGGTTTAGCTCTGGTTTTGGCCGGATTTAGCCCCGGTTTTGGACTAGTTTAGCACCAGTTTTGAACTGATTTACCTCCAATTTTAAACTGGTTTGGCCCTGGTTTGGTACTAGTTTAGTGCTGGTTTGGTACTAATATAGTACTGGTTTTGAACTAGTTTAGCCTCTGTTTTGTACTTTAGCTCCAATTTTAAACTGCTTTAGCCCCAGTTTGGTAGTAGTTTAGCACTGGTTTTGAACTAGTTTATCCCTGGTTGAATCTATGTCTAGTCCAGTTTTACATTTCTCTTCCTGGTTTATCTCATTTTGAATCTGTTAATGTGACATAAATGGCTAGATATAAACACTTTTACATTTAAATTGACTTTTTTAGAGCATAGGTTGAACTGAAGTAGCTTAACTTTGCTCGTTAACCCTCGATTTAGCCCCGGTTTTGGACTAGTTTAGCCCCGGTTTTGGACTAGTTTAGCCCCGGTTTGGTACTAGGTTAGCTCTGGTTTGGTACTAGGTTAGCTCTGGTTTGGTACTAGGTTAGCTCTGGTTTTGGCCGGATTTAGCCCCGGTTTTGGACTAGTTTAGCTCCGGTTTGGTACTAGGTTAGCTCTGGTTTTGTATGGGTTTAGCCCTGGTTTTGCCCGGATATAGCTCCGGTTTTGGACTAGTTTAGCCCCGGTTTGGTACTAGGTTAGCTCTGGTTTGGTACTAGGTTAGCTCTGGTTTGGTACTAGGTTAGCTCTGGTTTGGTACTAGGTTAGCTCTGGTTTTGTATGGGTTTAGCCCTGGTTTTGGCCGGATTTAGCCCCGGTTTTGGACTAGTTTAGCTCCGGTTTGGTACTAGGTTAGCTCTGGTTTTGTATGGGTTTAGCCCTGGTTTTGCCCGGATTTAACTCCGGTTTGGTACTAGGTTAGCTCTGGTTTTGTATGGGTTTAGCCCTGGTTTTGCCCGGATTTAGCTCCGGTTTGGTACTAGGTTAGCTCTGGTTTTGTATGGGTTTAGCTCTGGTTTTGGCCGGATTTAGCGCCGGTTTTGGACTAGTTTAGCACCAGTTTTGAATTGATTTACCTCCAATTTTAAACTGGTTTGGCCCTGGTTTGGTACTAGTTTAGTGCTGGTTTGGTACTAATATAGTACTGGTTTTGAACTAGTTTAGCCTCTGTTTTGTACTTTAGCTCCAATTTTAAACTGCTTTAGCCCCAGTTTGGTAGTAGTTTAGCACTGGTTTTGAACTAGTTTATCCCTGGTTGAATCTATGTCTAGTCCAGTTTTACATTTCTCTTCCTGGTTTATCTCATTTTGAATCTGTTAATGTGACATAAATGGCTAGATATAAACACTTTTACATTTAAATTGACTTTTTTAGAGCATAGGTTGAACTGAAGTAGCTTAACTTTGCTCGTTAACCCTCGATTTAGCCCCGGTTTTGGACTAGTTTAGCCCCGGTTTTGGACTAGTTTAGCCCCGGTTTGGTACTAGGTTAGCTCTGGTTTGGTACTAGGTTAGCTCTGGTTTGGTACTAGGTTAGCTCTGGTTTTGGCCGGATTTAGCCCCGGTTTTGGACTAGTTTAGCTCCGGTTTGGTACTAGGTTAGCTCTGGTTTTGTATGGGTTTAGCCCTGGTTTTGCCCGGATATAGCTCCGGTTTTGGACTAGTTTAGCCCCGGTTTGGTACTAGGTTAGCTCTGGTTTGGTACTAGGTTAGCTCTGGTTTGGTACTAGGTTAGCTCTGGTTTGGTACTAGGTTAGCTCTGGTTTTGTATGGGTTTAGCCCTGGTTTTGGCCGGATTTAGCCCCGGTTTTGGACTAGTTTAGCTCCGGTTTGGTACTAGGTTAGCTCTGGTTTTGTATGGGTTTAGCCCTGGTTTTGCCCAGATTTAACTCCGGTTTGGTACTAGGTTAGCTCTGGTTTTGTATGGGTTTAGCCCTGGTTTTGCCCGGATTTAGCTCCGGTTTGGTACTAGGTTAGCTCTGGTTTTGTATGGGTTTAGCTCTGGTTTTGTAGCGGATTTAGCGCCTGTTTTGGACTAGTTTAGCACCAGTTTTGAACTGATTTAGCTACAAAATTAAACTGGTTTGGCCCTGGTTTGGTACTAGTTTAGTGCTGGTTTGGTACTAGTTTAGTGCTGGTTTGGTACTAGTTTAGCCTCTGTTTTGTACTTAAACTGCTTAGACTGCTTTAGCCCCAGTTTGGTAGTAGTTTAGCACTGGTTTTGTACCAGTTTATTCCTGGTTGAATCTATGTCTAGTCCAGTTTTACATTTCTCTTCCTTGTTTATCCAATTTTGAATCTGTTAATGTGACATAAATGGCTAGATATAAACACTTTTACATTTAAATTTACTTTTTTAGAGCATAGGTTGAACTGAAGTAGCTTAACTTTGCTCATTAACCCTCGATTTAACCCCGGTTTTGGACTAGTTTAGCCCCGGTTTTGGACTAGTTTAGCCCCGGTTTGGTACTAGGTTAGCTCTGGTTTGGTACTAGGTTAGCTCTGGTTTGGTCCTAGGTTAGCTCTGGTTTTGGCCGGATTTAGCCCCGGTTTTGGACTAGTTTAGCTCGGTTTGGTACTAGGTTAGCTCTGGTTTTGTATGGGTTTAGCCCTGGTTTTGCCCGGATATAGCTCCGGTTTTGGACTAGTTTAGCCCCGGTTTGGTACTAGGTTAGCTCTGGTTTGGTACTAGGTTAGCTCTGGTTTGGTACTAGGTTAGCTCTGGTTTTGTATGGGTTTAGCCCTGGTTTTGGCCGGATTTAGCCCCGGTTTTGGACTAGTTTAGCACCAGTTTGGTACTAGGTTAGCTCTGGTTTTGTATGGGTTTACCCCTGTTTTTGGCCGGATTTAACTCCTGGTTTGGTACTAGGTTAGCTCTGGTTTTGTATGGGTTTAGCCCTGGTTTTGCCCGGATTTAGCCTGGTGTGGTACTAGGTTAGCTCTGGTTTTGTAGCGGTTTAGCCCTGGTTTTGGCCGGATTTAACACCAGTTTTGAACTGATTTAGCTCCAATTTTAAACTGGTTTGGCCCTGGTTTGGTACTAGTTTAGCGCTGGTTTGGTACTAGTATAGTACTGGTTTTGAACTAGTTTAGCCTCGGTTTTGTATTTTATCCCCAATTTTAAACTGCTTTAGCCCCAGTTTGGTAGTAGTTTAGCACTGGTTTTGTACTAGTTTATCCCTTGAATCTATGTCTAGTCCAGTTTTACATTTCTCTTCCTTGTTTATCTAATTTTGAATCTGTTAATGTGACATAAATGGCTGGATATAAACACTTTTACATTTAAATTGACTTTTTTAGAGCATAGGTTGAACTGAAGTAGCTTAACTTTGCTTGTTAACCCTAGATTTAGCCCCGGTTTTGGACTAGTTTAGCCCCGGTTTGGTACTAGGTTAGCTCTGGTTTGGTACTAGGTTAGCTCTGGTTTTGTATGGGTTTAGCCCTGGTTTTGGCCGGATTTAACCCTGGTTTTGGACTAGTTTAGCCCCGGTTTGGTACTAGGTTAGCTCTGGTTTTGTAAATAAATGGCTAGATATAAACACTTTTACATTTAAATTTACTTTTTTAGAGCATAGATTGAACTGAAGTAGCTTAACTTTGCTCTTTAACGAGTTTATCTTGACATCCCCAATTAGAATTATGGAAAAAAGTGAAGCAAATTACAACACAAAAAGGATAGATAGGACAAATATCTAATAGGACAAATAGGACAAATTGGAGAGACCACCGAAATATTTGCATACAGTATCTTCCAAATGATGAGCCCACAAACAATGAAGACCACAGAGCACATACATCCGACATTACAGCCAACAATTATAACACCATTTCTTGTAAACGTTATTTACCGCGTGCCCCCCTCCGCCGCTGAATGGTTGCTTTCAAATTAGCCGAGACAGATTATAATTACTTGAGCTTGGCAGCCGCTGTTAACTGGTGACTCAGAGCGCGTCCATGAGTCCATAAAGAGCCACTGCTTTTATGTCCGCAGTCATTAAAGGACATTTTAGGATTATAATTGAACATTGTCTAAATCACTTTTTAATTAACTGTGCTTTCTTCCTACAGATGTCAAAAGGTGAAGACCCAGTCAGTTGGTTTGCACAGACACTGAGGACAGTAATAGCACGGCGTCGCTTTCATTCAAAAAGGGACTAGGTTTGTGTTTGACCTGGTGTAGTAGTGGTTTAATCTTTGTTTAGTCCTGATTTAGTGTAAGTTTGTCCCTGTTTTAGCCTTTGTATAGCTCTGGTTAAACTCAAGGCTAAATTAGTACAAAACTAGCACTGGTTTTACATTAGTTTAGCCTTTGTTTGGTACATGGTTAGCTCTGGTTTTGTATGGGTTTAGCCCTGGTTTTGCCCGGATTTAGCCCCGGTTTTGGACTAGTTTAGCCCCGGTTTGGTACTAGGTTAGCTCTGGTTTGGTACTAGGTTAGCTCTGGTTTTGTATGGGTTTAGCCCCGGTTTGGTACTAGGTTAGCTCTGGTTTTGTATGGGTTTAGCCCTGGTTTTGGCCGGATTTAGCCCCGGTTTGGTACTAGGTTAGCTCTGGTTTGGTACTAGGTTAGCTCTGGTTTTGTATGGGTTTAGCCCCGGTTTGGTACTAGGTTAGCTCTGGTTTGGTACTAGGTTAGCTCTGGTTTTGTATGGGTTTAGCCCCGGTTTGGTACTAGGTTAGCTCTGGTTTTGTATGGGTTTAGCCCCGGTTTGGTACTAGGTTAGCTCTGGTTTTGTATGGGTTTAGCCCCGGTTTGGTACTAGGTTAGCTCTGGTTTTGTATGGGTTTAGCCCTGGTTTTGGCCGGATTTAGCCCCGGTTTGCGACTAGTTTAGCACCAGTTTTGAACTGATTTAGCTCCAATTTTAAACTGGTTTGGCACCTGGTTTGGTACTAGTTTAGTGCTGGTTTGGTACTAGTATAGTACTGGTTTTGTAATAGTTTAGCCTCTGTTTTGTACTTTAGCCCCAGTTTTAAACTGCTTTAGCCCCAGTTTGGTAGTAGTTTAGCACTGGTTTTGTACTAGTTTAGCCCCGGTTGGGTTGTAGTTTAGTGCTGGTTTTGTACTAGTTTAGCCCTGGTTGGGTAGTAGTTAAGCACTGGTTTTGAACTAGTTTATCCCTGGTTCAATCTAGTCTAGTCCAGTTTTACATTTCTCTTCCTTGTTTATCTAATTCTGACTTGGGGCATGACTAAGCACTTCAGAATGGAGATAGACCGATACATCATTTAGCCAATTTATGCACTTTTTGCTGCATTTACAATCAGTTTCAAATCTACAGCAGAAGCCACCATTTTATTTGGGCCAAATTTTAATTATAACCCTGGATGTCTCAAAACTGCCATCATTTAACACGAATAAAGCTTTAGTTGAACGCTTTAGTGCCAAAGCACAAAATACATACCACTTATCCTATTTCTAAGCTGTGGTAAACAGAGCTGTGGATCAGTTTGTAATGATATAATTTGGAGAAAATTGTCAAATTTAATTGGAGTCGACCATTGGATTCTCTGGATTCTAAACGGTTGGTGATGGAATCGGACCGGAAAAAACTCATACTTCTTGTTAAAGACTAGAGTGTATTTGTGGGACCTGGACAGCAGATAGATAGCAGTAGACAAAACTGTATTTAACAAGTGACTTTTACAAAGGAGAAGGTTCTTTAAGGCAGTGTTTCCCAACCAGGGGTACGGAGACCCCAAGGGGTACGTGAGGAATTACCAGGGGGCACTTGGAATGGATTCAGGTTTTAAAAGAAGATGAAATGTGCTTTTATCTGAATAAAATTTGTAATTAGTTGTCATTTTAGCCATCTTTTTGGAGTATCTTGGACAATAAACATAATTAAAACACAAAATATAATCGTCATAATTGACAATAAGCGACTAGTAAACCCATTTATTTGTCCAAAATTAAAGTTAAAGTGCGTATGACAGGTTTTTATGATTTTCTAGTTTTGACTTTATTTGGTGGAATAAAACCTGTTGTGAATATAAATGATAGTTTTGCACCAATCGGGTGTCAGTTTGTGAAGAAAAGTTGAAAAATATGTTGAACTTTACAGGAAGTAGAGCAGAGTTCCAAAACACGATGACATCACACTAGGGAGACTCACCAGGGACAATTTACAACCAACAAACACATTTTTCTGATCCTTTAAACATTAATTCATCAAAATAAAGGTGTTCCTATGTGTTTTTATTTGTCAAATGATCATTTCTGTGACATTTGAGAAGTTTTCACCCAGTGCACGACATGGTTTCTAGGCAACAGTTACAGAATTCCCCAGTGTGATGTCATGATTTACAACCAGGAAGTAAACATTTAAACCTAAAAAACTGCCAAACTGGGATAAAAATTGTTTTGTTTTTAGCGGAATCTTGAATATAATTATCTTAACTGTGTTTTAGTAAAATGAGCGCTTCAACCTGTCGTAGGCCCTTTAAACGTGTACTTCAACCTGTCATGGGCCCTTTAAGGGGTACTCTGAGTGTGAAACAAGGCTTAGGGGGTACTCCAGCCTAAAAAGGTTGGGAATCACTGCTTTAAGGAATACCTACACCCTCCCACACAATGAGACTGCTCTTTCCAAGGAACGGGGATGTGATTAAGCAGAACTGAAATGAACTACCAGATAAAAGTAACTGTACTCACAAGGAGTCAAGAAAACTACGCTCAAGCAGGACCATTTATGGCAACAGTTTCAACCTTCAGATTAGGACATAGAAAACAAAAACGATCTAGTAGTCTTGTAGTCATTTTGTCCTGGGTGGTTCTCCTGTTGAGAGTATAATCCTCTGAGAAAACACAGAGCGTCACATGGTGTAGTATTCACACTTACTTTCCGTCTTTGAAGTATGTTTTGAGGGTGTCGCTGAAACTTTTGGAGTACTTCACAAACTCCTTTTTCTGGTGCTCAAGGGCCTGGAAAAGATGAGTCACATTTTAAAAGGAAAGAAGAAAAACACAGCACTCCTATTCAGCGTGAAAGTGGTGGTCCTTACTCTGCGATTCTGGTACTGATATTTCCTAATGACGTTGTTGACTGTGTCCAGCAACTCTTTTATGGCGCTGGCAATGTCTCTGCAAGAGAAAAAAAAGACATAATTGAGTCAAATGGGAGATTTTGCTTCATTATATTAGTCATGTATTGCTTGCTTTCTTCTGTCCATAATATATATTTTTTGAATTACATGATTACACGATATAAATAATACAGTATTATTAACAAGGTAAAGCTGCTTTTCTCCATAGAGATGTTATTGCTTTGCCTGTAATGTTCCATAGTTTCTCATTAAAGGTCCCATATTCTGCTCTTTTCCCCTTCACACAGTCTATTCTAAGGGCTTTGTTGATACATTTTTGCGTTGTGCAATATCCATAACATAACAGTTTCCAAAAAACACCCATTTCTTGGACTGGCCCCCCTCCTGCAAAAGCAAACGGCTCACTCTGAGATCTGACCCCCTCGAACAGAGAGCAGGCTGCCTCCCCCGCCCAACCCGTGACGAAGCCTAGAGTGGAGATGGTGCATGCGCCGTGTGCTCCGGTAAACAGCGATACACAAACACTGAATAAACATTTTATCGTCCTGACGGTGCGTCGTGCTGAGTCCTACGTCCTGGATCTGACCTGGAGTTTGACGTGCTCCAGGGCCTCAACGACGGACGTTGCCGTTTGGTAAATAACAAGCTAACTCTTCTATCTGTCGTATCCATTGTGTAATTACTGTGTAGCATTAGCATTAGCTGTTTTTATTCTTGCGGCTGTGTGCTTCCTGGAGGCGTGGCTTAAACACCGCATCATCCTGGTGAAGCCGCGTCATCTTAGTGAGGAGCCCCCGTCTGCTGCTCAGCCGAGGGGGACGGAAAAGACAGTTCTCTAGTGAAAACATGAGGGAATCAATCAAAAAACCACTTTGGGCACAACATACGAGGCCCAAATAGCACTGGAGGAAGGTTAAAACCTCTGAAAAGTCGATTTTGCATGATATGGGACCTTTAAACTTATGCATCTCCATGGAGACAAGCCGGTGACACACCAGGTCAAGTTATGGATCAGATCTATGGAATTTTTGAGTTGCAACTTCAAATAGTAGATAATGCCTTGATTTGGCCATAGTTTCTATTAGATTTTTTATTTTACTTGTCAGTGAATCTATCGTCAAAAAGATATACAGCAAAAATAGAATCTCAACAGGCAACATAGTTATGGAATATGTTATTTTCAAATCTATAATTCTATATTTTTGTCTCATATCCTGCAGTCTTAGCTCGAGGGCGTAGTTGTACTGACTTGATGGTCTGTAGGAAGCGTACTCTGTCGTTGATCTCGTCGGGGATTTTGCTGAGGATGTGTTTCAAAGCTCGGGCTTTCTCGTTGAGGTCCTGGAACTCCTGCTCCGGTCGCTCGATCATGAACTCTGCAAACAAAGAGCTTTTCAGACACACTCCACTGCCCATCAAAAGGGAAATACATCACTGCATCCGTCGTTCAAATGTCAGTCTCAGCACCACTTCAGAGGGAGGCAGCAATCACTTTTTTAACAAAAACTAAGACAGGAGTTCCCTTGCAACAGAACAAAACATTTGCCATTCAAACACGGATACCTCCTTTGAAATATTTGCATATGAAGCAATGTACAACACTGTGACATTATCCTGCAGATTTACCAGTGACATGCTGTGCTTTTCATCTTCTACGTAGTATCATTATATTATTATAGTAATATTATAGCACTATTTTCTTTTGCTTTATTGTGAAGTTTGTGAAAGTGGACTGTTTCAATGAACACGAAGAAATTGAATAGCATATTTGTCTGACTTTCTGACCCATCGTTGTAATATTTCTGTTATCTGAGGAGAAAACCTGAAACTTCCAAGTTATCGACTAAAATGTGCCACATAAATCAGGGCTGTCCAAACTTTTTCCATCGAGGGCCACATACTGAAATTTAGACCAAGCGGAGGGCCACAAATCAATCGAGAAACGTTCAAAAAAGCTGCATTTATCTGATGTTTTAAGCTCCACCACATCTACATTCAGTCTCAGTGCCTTAACATCAGGTCTGTCTCACTATAAAATTTTAGTTATTCAGGTTATAATTGTAGAAAATCTGAAATTTGCTGTAAAAAGTATGTCTTAGGACAATGTGGGCCAATTCACCAGGAAGCTTGAGGGCCAAGAAAAATTGGTCTGCGGGCTGCTTTTGGCCCCCGGGCCTTAGTTTGGGCATGCCTGACATAAATGATGTTGTCAATATAACTGTAAATGCAATGAGTTGACCATTTAACTTACCCCCACAATGTTTGCATTTATTAATATTCAATACAAATATTAAAAATAGCAAATAGGGGCATGGTAAACTTACAGTACACTGTGTATATGAAAGTTGACTTTATTAAATAATAATCTCAGTCCTTGTGATTTGGAGTATTTGAAATATATAAAATCAAATCTATTCTAGAAAGAAAACTAAACTCTAAGTGCGTCCTCCTGATGCTGTCTCCACATCGAGCCTCTCCCAGAAGTGTCCTCACGTACCTTCCACATCGTCCGCTGCCATGCGCAGTAAAGACTCTGTGAAGTTAATTTGCACATTCTTTTTTTCCAGGATCTTCATTATAATGTCCTGAGTCAGACCGGGGTTTTCCCTCTCGGCCTGAAACAAAGAAAACAGCATTAAAATATCCGGTCACCACAGAGGACGCACAGAGATGAGGCACAGAGAGGAGCCCGACGTCAGAGCAGAGAGAGGAGCCCGACGTCAGAGCAGAGAGAGAGAGAGGGGCCCGACGTCAGAGCAGAGAGAGGAGCCCGACGTCAGAGCAGAGAGAGAGAGGGGCCCGACGTCAGAGCAGAGAGAGGAGCCCGACGTCAGAGCAGAGAGAGGAGCCCGACGTCAGAGCAGAGAGAGGGGCCCGACGTCAGAGCAGAGAGAGGAGCCCGACGTCAGAGCAGAGAGAGGAGCCCGACGTCAGGGCAGAGAGAGGAGCCCGACGTCAGAGCAGAGAGAGGAGCCCGATGTCAGGGCAGAGAGAGGAGCTCGACGTCAGAGCAGAGAGAGGAGCCCTACGTCAGAGCAGAGAGAGAGGGGCCCGACGTCAGAGCAGAGAGAGGAGCCCGACGTCAGAGCAGAGAGAGAGAGCCCTTCGTCAGAGCAGAGAGAGGAGCCCGACGTCAGCGCAGAGAGAGGAGCCCGACGTCAGCGCAGAGAGGAGCCCGACGTCAGGGCAGAGAGGAGCCCACGTCAGAGCAGAGAGAGGGGCCCGACGTCAGAGCAGAGAGAGAGGAGCAGAGAGGAGCCCGTCGTCAGAGCAGAGAGAGGCGCCCGACGTCAGAACAGAGAGGAGCCCGACGTCAGAGCAGAGAGGAGCCCGACGTCAGAGCAGAGAGAGGAGCCCGACGTCAGAGCAGAGAGAGAGGGGCCCGACGTCAGAGCAGAGAGAGGAGCCGCGAGAGGAGCCCGACGTCAGAGCAGAGAGAGGAGCCCGACGTCAGAGCAGAGAGAGGTGCCCGACGTCAGCGCAGAGAGAGGAGCCCGGCGTCAGAGCGCAGAGAGGAGCCCGGCGTCAGGGCAGAGAGAGGAGCCCGACGTCAGGGCAGAGAGAGGGGCCCGACGTCAGAGCAGAGAGAGAGAGGAGGTCGACGTCAGAGCAGAGAGAGAGAGGAGGTCGACGTCAGAGCAGAGAGAGAGAGGAGGTCGACGTCAGAGCAGAGAGAGAGAGGAGGTCGACGTCAGAGCAGAGAGAGAGGAGCCCGACGTCAGAGCAGAGAGAGGAGCCCGACGTCAGAGCAGAGAGAGTAGCCCGACGTCAGAGCAGAGAGAGGGGAGCCAGACGTCAGAGCAAAGAGAGACCCGGCGTCAGAGCAGAGAGAGAGGCCCGGCGTCAGAGCAGAGAGGAGCCCGGCGTCAGAACAGAGAGAGAGGAGCCCGACGTCAGAGCAGAGAGAGGAGCCCGACGTCAGAGCAGAGAGAGGAGCCCGACGTCAGAGCAGAGAGAGGAGCCCGACGTCAGGGCAGAGAGGGCCCGGCGTCAGAGCAGAGAGAGGAGCCCGGCGTCAGAGCAGAGAGGAGCCCGGCGTCAGAGCAGAGAGGAGCCAGCCGTCAGAGCAGAGAGAGGAGCCCGACGTCAGAGCAGAGAGAGGAGCCCGACGTCAGAGCAGAGAGAGAGGAGCCCGACGTCAGAGCAGAGAGGAGCCCGACGTCAGAGCAGAGAGAGGAGCCCGACGTCAGAGCAGAGAGAGGAGCCCGACGTCAGAGCAGAGAGAGGAGCCCGACGTCAGAGCAGAGAGAGAGGCCCGACGTCAGAGCAGAGAGAGAGGGGCCCGACGTCAGAGCAGAGAGGAGCCCGGCGTCAGAGCAGAGAGAGGAGCCCGACGTCAGAACAGAGAGGAGCCCGACGTGAGAGCAGAGAGAGGCGCCCGACGTCAGAGCAGAGAGAGGGCCCCGACGTCAGAGCAGAGAGAGCCCGGCGTCAGAGCAGAGAGGCCCGGCGTCAGCCAGAACAGAGAGAGGAGCCCTAAGTCAGAGCAGAGAGAGGAGCCCGACGTCAGAGCAGAGAGAGAGGAGCCCGACGTCAGAGCAGAGAGAGGAGCCCGACGTCAGAGCAGAGAGAGGAGCAGAGAGAGAGGACACCGACGTCAGAGCAGAGAGAGAGGAGCCCGACGTCAGAGCAGAGAGAGGAGCCCGACGTCAGAGCAGAGAGAGGAGCCCGACGTCAGAGCAGAGAGAGGAGCCCGACGTCAGAGCAGAGAGAGAGGAGCCCGACGTCAGAGCAGAGAGGAGCCCGACGTCAGAGCAGAGAGAGGGGCCCGACGTCAGAGCAGAGAGAGGAGCCCGGCGTCAGCGCAGAGAGAGAGCCCGGCGTCAGAGCAGAGAGAGAGGCCGGCGTCAGAGCAGAGAGAGAGGAGCCCGACGTCAGAGCAGAGAGAGAGGCCCGACGTCAGAGCAGAGAGAGGAGCCGACGTCAGAGCTGAGAGAGAGGGCCCGGCGTCAGAGCAGAGAGGAGCCCGGCGTCAGAGCAGAGAGAGAGCCCGGCGTCAGAGCAGAGAGAGAGCCCGGCGTCAGAGCAGAGAGAGAGCCCGACGTCAGAGCAGAGAGAGGAGCCCGACGTCAGAGCAGAGAGAGAGGAGCCCGACGTCAGAGCAGAGAGAGGAGCCCGACGTCAGAGCAGAGAGAGGAGCAGAGAGAGGAGCCCGACGTCAGAGCAGAGAGGGGCCCGACGTCAGAGCAGAGAGAGGAGCCCGACGTCAGAGCAGAGAGAGGCCCGACGTCAGAGCAGAGAGAGGGGCCCGACGTCAGAGCAGAGAGAGAGCCCGGCGTCAGAGCAGAGAGAGCCCGACGTCAGAGCAGAGAGAGAGGGGCCCGACGTCAGAGCAGAGAGAGAGGAGCCCGACGTCAGAGCAGAGAGAGAGGCCCGACGTCAGAGCAGAGAGAGGAGCCCGACGTCAGAGCAGAGAGAGGAGCCCGACGTCAGAGCAGAGAGAGGAGCCCGACGTCAGAGCAGAGAGAGAGGAGCCCGACGTCAGAGCAGAGAGAGCGGCCCGACGTCAGAGCTGAGAGAGAGCCCGGCGTCAGAGCAGAGAGAGGGCCCGGCGTCAGAGCAGAGAGAGAGGGGCCCGACGTCAGAGCAGAGAGAGGAGCCCGGCGTCAGAGCAGAGAGGAGCCCGACGTCAGAGCAGAGAGAGAGGAGCCCGACGTCAGAGCAGAGAGAGAGAGAGGGGCCCGAAGTCAGAGCAGAGAGAGGAGCCCGACGTCAGAGCAGAGAGTGGAGCTCAACGTCAGAGCAGAGAGAGAGGAGCCCGACGTCAGAGCAGAGAGAGGAGCTCGACGTCAGAGCAGAGAGAGGAGCCCTACGTCAGAGCAGAGAGAGGAGCCCGACGTCAGAGCAGAGAGTGGGAAGAGCCGACAGAGCAGAGAGAGAGGAGCCCGACGTCAGAGCAGAGAGAGGAGCCCGACGTCAGAGCAGAGAGAGGAGCCCGACGTCAGAGCAGAGAGAGGAGCAGAGAGAGGAGCCCGACGTCAGAGCAGAGAGAGGAGCCCGACGTCAGAGCAGAGAGAGGAGCCCGACGTCAGAGCAGAGAGAGAGGAGCCCGACGTCAGAGCAGAGAGAGGAGCAGAGAGAGGAGCCCGACGTCAGAGCAGAGAGAGGAGCCCGACGTCAGAGCAGAGAGAGAGGAGCAGAGAGAGGAGCCCGACGTCAGAGCAGAGAGAGAGGAGCCCGACGTCAGAGCAGAGAGAGAGGAGCCCGACGTCAGAGCAGAGAGAGGAGCCCGACGTCAGAGCAGAGAGAGGAGCCCGACGTCAGAGCAGAGAGAGAGAGCAGAGAGAGAGGAGCCCGACGTCAGAGCAGAGAGAGAGGAGCCCGACGTCAGAGCAGAGAGAGAGGAGCCCGACGTCAGAGCAGAGAGGAGCCCTACGTCAGAGCAGAGAGAGGAGCCCGACGTCAGAGCAGAGAGAGGAGCCCGACGTCAGAGCAGAGAGAGAGGCCCGGCGTCAGAGCAGAGAGAGAGCCAGGTGTCAGAGCAGAGAGAGGAGCCCGTCGTCAGAGCAGAGAGAGGTGCAGAGAGAGGAGCCCGACGTCAGAGCAGAGAGAGGAGCCCGACGTCAGAGCAGAGAGAGGAGCCCGACGTCAGAGCAGAGAGAGAGGAGCCCGACGTCAGAGCAGAGAGAGGAGCCCGACGTCAGAGCAGAGAGAGAACCCGGCGTCAGAGCAGAGAGAGAGAGGAACAGAGAGAGGAGCCCGACGTCAGAGCAGAGAGAGAGGAGCCCGACGTCAGAGCAGAGAGAGAGGAGCCCGACGTCAGAGCAGAGAGAGGAGCCCGACGTCAGAGCAGAGAGAGGAGCCCGACGTCAGAGCAGAGAGAGGAGCCCGACGTCAGAGCAGAGAGAGGAGCCCGACGTCAGAGCAGAGAGGAGCCCGGCGTCAGAGCAGAGAGAGGCCCGGCGTCAGAGCAGAGAGAGAGAGCCCGGCGTCAGAGCAGAGAAAGGAGCCCGACGTCAGGGCAGAGAGAGGCCCGACGTCAGAGCAGAGAGAGGGGCCCGACGTCAGAGCAGAGAGAGAGGGGCCCGACGTCAGAGCAGAGAGAGGGGCCCGACGTCAGGGCAGAGAGAGGAGCCCGACGTCAGAGCAGAGAGAGAGAGCCCGACGACAGAGAACAGAGAGGAGCCCGGCGTCAGAGCAGAGAGAGAGCCCGGCGTCAGAGCAGAGAGAGGCCCGGCGTCAGAGCAGAGAGGGCCCGGCGTCAGAGCAGAGAGAGAGGAGCCCGACGTCAGAGCAGAGAGAGGAGCCAGACGTCAGAGCAGAGAGAGGAGCCCGACGTCAGAGCAGAGAGAGAGCCCGACGTCAGAGCAGAGAGAGAGGAGCCCGACGTCAGAGCAGAGAGAGGGGCCCGACGTCAGAGCAGAGAGAGAGGAGCCCGACGTCAGAGCAGAGAGAGGAGCCCGACGTCAGAGCAGAGAGAGGAGCCCGACGTCAGAGCAGAGAGAGGAGCCCGACGTCAGAGCAGAGAGAGGGGCCCGACGTCAGAGCAGAGAGAGAGGAGCCCGACGTCAGAGCAGAGAGAGAGAGAGGGGCCCGACGTCAGAGCAGAGAGAGGAGCCCGACGTCAGAACAGAGAGGAGCCCGACGTCAGAGCAGAGAGAGGAGCCCGACGTCAGAGCAGAGAGAGGAGCCCGACGTCAGAGCAGAGAGAGAGGAGCCCGACGTCAGAGCAGAGAGAGAGGAGCCCGACGTCAGAGCAGAGAGAGAGAGGCCCGACGACAGAGCATAGAGGAGCCCGGCGTCAGAGCAGAGAGAGGCCCGGCGTCAGAGCAGAGAGAGAGGCCCGGCGTCAGGGCAGAGAGAGAGAGCCCGGCGTCAGAGCAGAGAGAGGAGCCCGGCGTCAGAGCAGAGAGAGAGCCGGCGTCAGAGCAGAGAGAGAGGCCCGGCGTCAGAGCAGAGAGAGGGGCCCGACGTCAGAGCAGAGAGAGGAGCCCGACATCAGAGCAGAGAGAAAGGAGCCCGACGTCAGGGCAGAGAGAGGCCCGACGTCAGAGCAGAGAGAGGGGCCCGACGTCAGAGCAGAGAGAGAGGGGCCCGACGTCAGAGCTGAGAGAGGGCCCGGCGTCAGGGCAGAGAGAGAGCCCGGTGTCAGAGCAGAGAGAGGAGCCCGACGTCAGAGCAGAGAGAGGCCCCGCGTCAGAGCAGAGAGGAGCCCGACGTCAGAGCAGAGAGAGGAGCCCGACGTCAGAGCAGAGAGAGAGGCCCGACGTCAGAGCAGAGAGAGAGGAGCCCGACGTCAGAGCAGAGAGGCGCCAGAGGTCAGAGCAGAGAGAGGAGCCCGACGTCAGAGCAGAGAGAGGAGCCCGACGTCAGAGCAGAGAGAGAGCCCGACGTCAGAACAGAGAGGAGCCCGACGTCAGAGCAGAGAGAGGAGCCCGACGTCAGAGCAGAGAGAGAGAGGCCCGACGTCAGAGCAGAGAGAGAGAGCCCGACGTCAGAGCAGAGAGGAGCCCGACGTCAGAGCAGAGAGAGGGGCCCGACGTCAGAGCAGAGAGAACCCGGCGTCAGAGCAGAGAGAGGAGCCCGACGTCAGAGCAGAGAGAGACCCCGAAGTCAGAGCAGAGAGAGGGCCAGGTGTCAGAGCAGAGAGAGGAGCCCGACGTCAGAGCAGAGAGAGAGGGCCCGACGTCAGAGCAGAGAGAGAGGGGCCCGAACACAGAGCAGAGAGAGGAGCCCGACGTCAGAGCAGAGAGAGGAGCCCGACGTCAGAGCAGAGAGAGGAGCCCGACGTCAGAGCAGAGAGAGGAGCCCGACGTCAGAGCAGAGAGAGGAGCCCGACGTCAGAGCAGAGAGAGAGAGAGGGGCCCGACGTCAGAGCAGAGAGAGGAGCCCGACGTCAGAGCAGAGAGAGAGGAGCCCGACGTCAGAGCAGAGAGAGGGGCCCGACGTCAGAGCAGAGAGAGAGGAGCCCGACGTCAGAGCAGAGAGAGGGGCCCGACGTCAGAGCAGAGAGAGAAAGTTGACATCAGCACACAAATCTAATAAGCATAACCACTTCATTATCATTAGTCTTTGTGGACCAGTTATCATTTTAATCAGCAACGACAACTGATTTTTCAAAAAGGGGAAGCGTGTAACATTTTCATCCTCGTATTCTTCCAATAAGTATACGCAATTGCCTTCATTAACATGAATGTACAGTTAAATATTATTTACTGTAAATTAGTTAAAATGTTTTACTTAACCAATAGTTAGTCAGTATATCCTTCAGTTTTAATTTGAATTCAATTTAATTCAGTTTTTCTACATATTAAATCAAACTTTTCTCTATTTCAATCTATTCCATGATGAAGAGTTACTGCATTCACTCCTGTCCCCTGTACTTTGCCGTCAGGTGTAAACTTTCATAATAAACCTCAATTTTATTTTTTCACACATTGATTATTAAATAATGAATTAACAAATTTAATTAAATTAAGTATCCAGCCCTAAGCCCTAATTTACATCTGAGGATGTTCACTTGAAGGCAATGAAAACAAACGGTCAATTTGAACTCATACAAAAATGGTTTAGTTATTAAGTGCTTCATACAAAGAAAAGCAGTTGCGTAAAATAGGATGGGCCGGGTGAGAGACTGTCAGCAGGAATATATATAGCCAACTACTTCCTCTATGTGTTTTTATAGAGAGAATCAGTTATTTACAAAAAAATTAACCACTAATTTCCCGTTAATCAGAGTACAACGACAACAAGTCCAAGCATTGATTAAATTAATCCAATAAAAGGAAGCAGGTCTTCATTTCCTCTTGGTCAAAAATCCTCTCTAAATTTGTGATCTAATCCTTGAAGAAATGAATGAAATGAAATGAAGAAATAGTATGTGTGCAGACTTCTGTAGTGTTTAACAGACATGCAAGTAGTAATGTTTAAGTACCTCATGATAGGTTGCACTGGGACAAGACAACAAATAATGAGAATGTTACTCATGAACAAACAGACAGACAAAGTTGGCGTGTCGAAGAGTCAAACGTAGAAATAACAGAACATTTCCAGGAACTGGTGATTTCTAAAAGATATGAGTTCAGATTGAAGAACACATATCTGGTATTTTCTTGTGTAATGTGTAAAATATAAATATAAAATGTGGTAAACATTGAGAAAAACTTCTGAAGCCTTGAATCACATACACATTATTGTGTGATGTGTAAAATATAAATATAAAATGTAGTAAACAGTGAGAAAAACTTCCGAAGCGTAGAATCAAAGTGTATAGTACAAGAAACCTACATTATTTGTCACTTATTTTGCTATTTTAATTATACTTTTTTATTAGTATCTGCCAACTGTACATTCTGTATATAGTCTTAGTCTATCTCAGTCTATTTTATTCTTAATTTTATGCATGCCTTTTTATATTTTTTTTATATCTTATCCATTGCTTTATGTTGCACCTTACACCGAAGCAAGTTCCTATGTTTGTGAATTTCACTGACAATGGCAATAAACCGTTTTCTGATTCTGATAGTAGCTTCCAATTTTAAAAAAACATTGTGAATGGTGCCTCTTACCTTTATGAAGGCTGCTCTGAGTGTCTGTGCTGCCGACAGATTAATCCTCTCCAGCTAATGAGAGAAAAGACAGAAAAACATCACTGTCTGAGGTCATATGTGCCAAAGGGTCAGAACAAGCTACACTTGTATTACACTGGCTACCGAATGACATTAAAAAAAAAGAATGAAAAGTATTTACCTCATTAAAAACTGGGTACATCACAGCGTACAGTGTCATGGATACCATGGAGTTAGTCTCCGCTTCATTCTTCATCTCCTCCATTGTCATCGTCAGCAGAGGAGCAGCTCGTGTAGAAAAGGTTCAGAGGAAACTGCAGTGGGTCTCTCTCTCTCTCTCTCACTCACTCACTCACACATACACTCACCCACTCACACACACCCACGGAGAGGAGCGCCCGGCCTCCACAGTGATGCGCCTGCACAGACACACAGTCAGTTAGGGCTGAATAACTTTGGAAAAATACAAATAACTGACATTATCATTGTGGTATAGAGCAGTGGTTCCCAAAGTGGGGGTCGTGAGGGGTGAGCTGGGGGTCGCGAGATGATTTCAAGATGTAATTTTAATGAATATGACATTGTATTTGCTCTGTTTTTTAATTAATAACAGTATCTTTTAGTCAAATAGGGTCAAATAAGACAACAAACTATTCAAATAACCAATATTAAACCTGATTTAACATGTTTTGACACTTAAAATTATTGCTACTGTCATTTTAATTTTGGTTTGGGGGTCCCGAGTCCGTTGTATGGCTATTTTGGGGGTCTCTGCCAGAAAAGTGTGGGAACCCTTGGTATAGAGTATCAACCCTGTTCCTTAGAATCAAAATCAAGGTTGACATTTTTGTATCACTACACTATCTAGGACCATTAACATTTTAGATGACTGAAATCTGTCCTGATAAATGTATACAAGGGTCGCATGCACTTCAGAGTTTGTAGAGGACTTCACTTCAGGGTTAACAGGTTTACATATTTAGTTTGGGACCTAAATAATTGCGATTTGGAAACCGTTCAGACGCAATACATCCTGAAGCTCTATGTTCAGTGCAGGGGACAGAGGAGACAGAGGGGACAGAGGAGACAGACGGGACAGAGGAGACAGTGGAGACAGTGGAGACAGGTGCAGCATCAGGAAGCACTGCTGTCACATCAGCCCTGATCACAAACACCCCTCAGTTTTGTACACAAAGCTTCAACTGACAAGAAATTAAACTGCGAAAATACTTGGAAATATTTGTTAGCGTGACTTAAATCGTGCAACACAAAAGACAGAGATGAATACGTCAATATGAAAGCTTTTGTGTCTTTATCTGATACGCGAAGGTTTGTTAGCTGAAGGCTAAAGTGACTAGCACTGGGTGTAAGCCTAAGGTGCAAGCTACTTTGCTAACTGAATAGAGAGAAGTAAATTAACATTAAATCTAATTGTGTATATATACAAGAAAGGAAAACAGGTGATGTGTTGTGAAAACGACTATATGTTGTTCAAAAGCACAAATATGTTAGGATGAAGTCGTAAGAACATTGAATTGCGGCCTATGGCGGAGCTCTCGGTGCTAGCACAGTGCTAGCCTAGCCTACGCTGGAGCGCCACTACATTCTGTCTATTTGCATAAACTAAAGTCAAGCTGTGGGAGCACTCTGCGTAATGACACATGAATAACACATCCACACATGTCGAGGACAAACTGCTCCGTACCTTTGCTCTGACTCCTCCGAAAGGCTAGTTACGCTGCGGAGCCTTTAGCGGACTGTTTTCTTTACAACTTAAGGCGGAAGTTTTTTTTAGCACTGACCTGAGCGACACTTCCGGGCTGCGTGTACGTCAGTGCGGCTCGTCCAATCAAAACACAGAACGCTTCTTTCGCTTCATACTTTAAGTGCCTCTGACAGATTGAAATACACATTTAACTAAAATGAAGTTTAGATAAATATATTTCAGTTTCTGCTAGAATCTTTACACATTATACCCAGTTTAGCTGTTTTTTTAGGTTTTAATTTCACTTCCTGGTCGTAAAGTATGACGTCACACTAGGAAATTACCATAGCAACCATACAGTGCACTGGCCAAAACTCAGCTAATGTCAAAGATTTTGTTCGTTTGACAAAGAAAAACACATGTGAGCGCCTTTATTTTGTTGAATGAATGTTTAAAGGGTCAAAAAGGTAGTTTATTTTGTGTAAATTATGCATAACTTTGTCTTCCCAGTGTGATGTCATCAGTGTGTTTACTTCCTGCAATTTTCAACAGATTTTTCGACTTTTCTCCACAATTAGTGACTTGATTGGTGTAAAACTTCAGTTTATATTTACAACAGGTATTACTGCACTGAATAAAGTCAAAATTAGAAAATGCTAAAAATCCGTCATACGCACTTTTACTTCATAGATACAGGACTTGGAGTCAGATACTTCACCAACATTATTGTAGTTTCTATTGTATACTCTTTAAAACATGGGTCTGTACATTATAGACTACAGCTGCCTGTTAAGACCAGAAGTGGGTTAAAGTGCGTATGACAGGTTTTTATGATTTTTAAATTTTGACTTTATTCAGTGCATTAATACCTGTTGTAAATATAAATGATAGTTTTACACCAATCAGGTCGCTGTTTATGGAGAAAAGTAGAAAAATCTGTTGAAAATCACAGGAAGTAAACAAATTGATGACGTCACACTGGGGAGACAAAGGTTATGCAGAATTTACACAAAATAAGCCACTTTTTTTAACCTTTTAAAATATTAATTCAATAAAATAAATGTAATAATGTATTTTTCTTTGTCAAATGAAAAAATCTGTGACATTAGAGGAGTTTTGGCCCAGTGTACAGTGTTGTTGCTATGGTAATTTCCTAGCGTGATGTCATGATTTACAACCAGGAAGTAAAATTAAAAACCTACAGAAATTGCTAAACTGGGGTAAAATTTGTAAAGATTTTAGCAGAATTTGAAATATGTGTATCTTAACTGCATTTTAGTCAAATGAGTGGCTCAACCTGTCAGAGGCATTTGTTGGCTCACTCAAATAACAATAAATACTAATAAAATAGTATAGCTCAAACAGAAGTAAAAACAAAATAAATCTGAATTTGTCAAGTGTAAAATAGAGTCTTTTTGGGGGAACCACTCAAGTAAAAGTACTGTACTGATGTGACTGTGATCATTTACAAGATAATCAATGTTCTTGTCATAATGAGATAGTAATTGTGAGACTTTTTGGGTACAAAGCTCCTCCGTTGAATTGATACACTCACAGTGAGAAGAGTTGCCAATATTTTACTTAAAGTGCGTATGACGGGTTTTTATGATTTTCTAATTTTGACTTTATTCAGTGTATTAATACCTCTTGTAAACATAAATTGTAGTTTTACACCAATCAGGTCGCTATTTGTGGAGAAAAGTCGAAACATCTGTTGAAAATTACAGGAAGTAAACAAACTGATGACATCACACTGGGGAGACAAAGGTTATGCATAATTTACACAAAATGAACTACTTTTTTGACCCTTTAAACATTTATTCAACAAAATAAAGGCGCTCACATGTGTTTTTCTTTGTCAAATGTTTTGGCCTAGTGTACATTGTGGTTGCTATGGTGATTTCCTAGTGTGATGTCATACTTTACAACCAGGAAGTAGAATTTAAAACCTAAATAAGTAGCTAAACTGGGGTAAAATGTGTGAAGATTCTAGCAGAAACTGAAATATATTTATCTTGACAGCATTTTAGTGAAATGAGTGGCTCAATCTGTCAGAGGCCCTTTAAGTGGACCAGGACCTAAAGATTGGCTTTTAAATCAACCAAATAACAAAGCGGAGGTAAAGTCTTAAGATTGCTGCTCAGGAAAATGTAGCCTAACTGAGAAAACTAAATGTAACAGACTATCCACCTCTAATCATTTATTTATTTATTTATTTAACAGGACCACGTACAATGGCATTATGCTCGGGGGCAAAGATAATGCCCCAGATGCATCATTATAAAACCTTTATCAGCACCATTAGGTTTACATAAATACTAGTGGTGGGCCGTTAACGGCGTTAACGTGCTGCGTTAACGTGAGACTCTTATCGGGCGATAAAAAAAATATCGCCGTTAATCTATTCTCAAAGTTGGGTTGGGAGCACTGTTCCCTCTAAGCTGCGCGCGTGCAATTGCGCACAGCTCCCAGGGGCATCGCGCAGAGAAAATCTTTGTCGCGCACGAGAGAAAACGAGAGAGAAAGAGAGCGAGAGACGCGAGCTACACACACAAAGCGCCAAATCAAAGGCTCGGAACTAAAGTTCTACATCCCATACGCTTTTAACTAGTCTTTCTTCTGGACCAACCCGCCTCGTATTTTTCGTAGTTTTGAGAACAAACAGCTGACGAACTATTGCGTCTAGAATAGCGCAAATTACCGCGAAGATTTGCGCTCCCCATCAGGGGTGAAAGTGAGGTATTACGGCCCGTTACTGCGGACCCCTAAAACATTTGGTGGTAGCACGCTGTACCAGCAGGCACGTAAACGAGCTCCTCCACCTGACGCACGGAAAAGTAGTCCCACTAAAATCATTACCTCTGGAGTCAAACCATCACATTAGACACAAACTTAATCCAGGGTCAGGCTGTGCACTTTTGGAGATTTAATCAGTCCAACCCTGAACTCTCAGAACTCACGATGACAAACTTGATTTGAGTTCATTCATTTTGGATCTGACTTGTCTCCGCGCGTCATTACGCGTCTTTACGCGGCAGCGGCGTGAGCGCCGTGAGCAGCGCGGCAGACCCACACAGACTCCTCTGTCCTCAGCACCAGTGAAGAATCATGAACCAATCAGAGCAAACGCCACAGCGCGTCTACAAAGTTTAGCGCTTCGCACAGTTGTGTTGATATGTAAATTAGCCGTGTGCGTAACGAGGCGTTAGGTGCTTTATGCACAGAATAATCCCAAGTGAAAACTGGAAGAATGAAAATGAATGGCCACTGACAGAAGGTTTATTTAGGCTTTGAAGACTGACTTGTTGTGTCAGAGCTACAGTAAAGTTTAATCAATGACATACTTCAAGAATTAACTGTAAATTATCATTAGGCCTGTTTGAAACATGGGCTTATGATCTAAACATGACACACACGTTACTTTGTCCAGAGGCTTCCAGGGGAAATTTAAGCACAGAATTAAATTAATACAGAATTAAATGAATATTGCACAGAAGTGTTGCTGGATAAGAGTCAATCTTTGTATTAAAATGCATCAGAAAACTGTGAAAGCTTTGGAGGGAAAAAACACCATGACTCTGATTTGAACACAACTTAATGATGATATCCTTTTTTTTTTTAATTAATTCTACCTAAACCAAATTATAGCTGAGGGGCTGTGATCAGAGAGGAGGACAGTGCAGCTCACAGAGAAACACTGACTAGAAAATTTATTTTTAAGAAGCTTCCCAATGGAAATCTCGACAAGACTAAGGTTGTTTGCACCTTGTGCAATGCGGAATTAGTTTACTGTAGGAGTTCTTCCAGTCTCAAGTACCACCTAAACGCAAAGCATCCCTGAGCTAATGCCGGGCCAAGCACTGATGTGATGAGCCCCTGGTCTAATGCGCCACCTGGCTTGAGAAACCCGTTCTCAAAGACTTACTTTTAGTCATTATTTGGGTAGCACACATATTCTCAATGTCTTCGTCAGAATTCAAATGAGCCATTTTAATCTAGATTAATCTAGATTAATTCCAAGATTACAGTGAGATTAATCTAGATTAAAAAAATTAATCTATGCCCACCACTAATAAATACACACTGTTAATATTTAAACCATTAAACCATTGACTGTAGATATTTAAACTATTTGTGTTTGTTCCCTATTCAATTGCCTGTTGTGGTAAGAATTCAGTTTCCACAGCTGTTTTGGTGTAATCACACACCATGAGGGTTAGAAAGAACCCTAAACCTCCAGGAAGGTGAGGCAATTGATTCGATGTAATCCCTCATTCGTCCGGATGACAACCCTGTAACTTTTCTACGATAAAATGCCAAATGTAACAGTAATAATAACATTTAATGCAGATTAAGATAAAAAAAAACAAACAATAACTTTCTTAAAAAATCGTCTTTTTATTTCACACAGAGCGTCCGGAACCGTCCCTTCCACAGTCCTAATATGGTGAAGGTGTGCGGAGCTCTGATTGGCTGGCGCTTAACCCTCTCACAGTCGCCTCACCGCGCGTGACTGTGGGGCTTTTTTAAACGCACTGCATCTCTGCAGCCCAGACCTGTCATCCTGTTCTGTGGAGCGACTCAGAGCCTTTTACAGGTGCGTTTATAGATTACATTTTATCGTAAAGCAATTGTACTAACTGTTATTGTCAAATGTACCAGACGAACGCGTCTTTAAGCGTCGCTTTCGAGGAAGATAAATTGTGATGCGTAGCAGCGACTCAAGTAACTAACCAAACTTAATTCTTGCCATGACTTGCACGCCTTGAGGCTAGAGGTCAGTCGGGTGTGCCTTTTACTCTATGTGAACCGTTTTTCCGCATTTTCCACAGCTTCACGGCTTATGTAAGTCCTCACGCATTCTGCTGCGTGGTGCGCACAAGGGATGGGCAGACGATAAGCCTGTGTTTATATATATATCTATAATATAAATATATAATAATATTATATTCATTCATTCATTCATTCATTTTCTACCGCGTATATATTATATATATATATTAACATTAAATATTATATATATTTATATATATATATAATGATAGTTAATGTTTTGGACCACCCATGAAAGTTTGGAGGAATGTTCAGTGAGTACAAATGCGGTGGTATTGGATCGATTTTGTGATACTGTGTGAGCCATAGTATCATTTGGTATTGAATCAAATAAAAAATCAGAAACATACCAAAGTATGAGTAAACACCTCACTGGTCTGTTTAAAATAAAATCTATCTGATGAATTACTTGGAAGACTAAATGAACCTCTTTGAGGTAATGCTTGAACATGAGTGGTCCCACTCAGCAGGTGATCAGATTAATGATGGATGTTTTATAATAGGATTCCGTTCAAAGTTCACATTTTAAACATGTCCAGGAGAGCAGCCTTTGCGATTTGCTAATTGCATCCATTCAAATAGCAATTTCAGTCTGACACCCATGAATATATTCGATTAAATGGGATTGATTGTTTAAAAGCAATGAAAAAGAAGCGCTGTTAATTCTTAATGTTAATTATATATTCTTGCCCCTAAGGAGGTGTTTTGAGTGTGCTTTACATGCCAGAGCAGAGCCTTTAACCCTGTGTGCACGACCTCCAGTCTGTACCCAGGACCTCCAGTCTGTACCCAGGACCTCCAGTCTGTACCCAGGACCTCCAGTCTGTACCCAGGACCTCCAGTCTGTACCCAGGACCTCCAGTCTGTACCCAGGACCTCCAGTCATGCCTGTGAAGATCCACATCAACAGCCCTCGTGTGCGATACACAGACACTCACATAGAGGCCGACTATGTCTACCAGAGCACAACGGTTCATCGAGAGAAAGACCACATCACGGTAAGGAGGCACACCTAGATCTTGCTGACCCAAGGATAATGCTATGCCCAGTTTGAGTTTTCATTTTGCAGCACTGTAAAGGTATAGTAATAGTAAAAGTGTATTGACCTTATTCTGCCCCGCCCACTTTTGCCGTTTTTTGCACTTTTGTTGTAAACGCACTTCCGTTTGACGAGAACTCCGTTAAAGCTAATGACGAACGAGGGAAAAGTCTGACGCTAAAATGTTACATAAAGTAGATTGATTTGTGTAAAATGTTTAATGAACACGAGCAACAACAAGTCAACAACACAACGATTTCCTGGTCAGTCTGAAAACGTCTTTTTAGTCGAGTAGAACTTATTTTCTGTTGAGCTCGTCTGCTCCATGTGAACTAATACAACGGAAACAAGACGGCGGCGCGTACGGACACTTCAGGAATGAGGTGAATAGTAAAGTGTATAGTAATTTCCACTGTACTTGACTGTTACATGTACATATATATGGAAGGGAGGAGAAGAATCACATTTCTTTATGGAATAAGTCACCAAGACTGACTCTAAACTTGGCCCAGGACTTAACTAAGACTAAACTAAACTCACAATAGACAGGGTTCGTACAGGATGCTTGAAATCCTTGAATTTTACTACACATTCTCTTGGGAAAGACTTTGAACTTTGGAAAAAGTATTTGAAAGTACTTGAAATGTAAGCTTGCCGTTCTGTTTCCTATGCACTTTGACAGTTAAGAGTGTTAATAGTCTCCAATTTGTTGTTTTGAAGTACTCTAAGATAAACAAAAATTAAATGGACAGTGCTGGAAAGTTGGAGCTGACGCCAAACGAGTGAATGAAGGAGCCATGAACATATTATGAGTTACTAATTTATGCAACTTTATAAAATGCAGGAAATTGCATCTGATTTTCCCAAAATGTCCACACGCCCAATAAAGCTAACTTAACCAAGCATTGTGATCTCAAAGTGCAAACTGAGAAAGAAACAGAAACTCAGCAGAAACTGTCCTGAATGCACATATCAGCGGTGCGTTTGGAACAAGTTAAATATTGTGGTTAAGTGCTGGTAAAATCTTACTAAGACAATGTGGGCCAATTCACCAGGAAGCTTGAGGGCCAAGAAAAATTGGTCTGCGGGCCGCTTTTGGCCCCCGGGCCTTAGTTTGGACATGCCTGGTCTAGACTGGTTGATATCGGGTATTGGCAGATATTTCAAGCCCATGAATTGAAATCGGTATCGGATCTGAAAAAGCTGGATCGGTGCATATTAGCTGCACACGACCAACCAGGAAGTAACATTATAAACATTACGTCATATTCTAACTGTCAAACTGGGAACAAACAGGCAAAACCTGAATTAGCCTTCCATCTGTCCAGGACCTGTACGTCTCCAGGACTCGGGGACGAGCAGGTCGATCACAGCTGACCCTTCTCACCTGGACATGGACTATTTGAGCCCCTCCCCTCGGGCAGGAGGCTACAGTCCATCCGGACCAGAACCTCCCGCCACAAGAACAGTTTCTTTCCCTCTGCCGTTGGACTCATGAACACTCTGTAACACCTGCCACTTTAACAATAATACTATTTAAGAACAATCTATTTGCACTACTCATTTGCACATGGCACTATCTGCCAACTGTACATTCTGTATATAGTCTATCTTAGTCTATTTTATTTTTAATTTTATGCATGCCTTTTTATATATTTTTTATATTTTATCCTTTGCTTTATGTTGCACCTACGCCGAAGCAAGTTCCTACGTTTGTGAATTTCACTAACAATGGCAATAAACAGTTTCTGATTCTGATTCTGAAAACGTTTAGTAACATCTTAATAATAATAATAATAATAATAATACATCAAACTTGTATAGTGCTTTTTTGGACACTCAAAGACTCTTTACATAAACAGACAAAACAGACAAAACAACATACATTTACACAAAAGCCAGTTTGAACAGGTGGGTCTTAAGGAGTGATTTGAATGTCTGCAGTGAGTCCAAGTCCTGATGGTTGTGGAAGTGAGTTCCAGAGGGCGGGGCCAGAGGGCGGGGCCAGAGGGCGGGGGCAGCAGCGGCGAAGGCTCGGTCCCCCCAGGTCCGGTGCTTAGTGCGGGTGATGGGAGTGAGGAGGTCGGTGTCAGCAGAGCGGAGGCGGCGGGTGGGACAGTACGGCTGGAGTAGGTCGGTGAGGTAGGAAGGGGCGGGGTTATGGGAGGGACTTGTACGTGAGGAGGAGGAGTCCTGGATTAGACCTGAATTAATCATGATTTAGTCCTGGTTTATAGTCCTGGATTAGACCTGAATTAGTCCTGGTTTATAGTCCTAGATTAGACCTGAATTAGTCCTGGTTTATAGTCCTAGATTAGACCTGAATTAGTCCTGGTTTATAGTCCTAGATTAGACCTGAATTAGTCCTGGTTTATAGTCCTAGATTAGACCTGAATTAGTCCTGGTTTATAGTCCTAGATTAGACCTGAATTAGTCCTGGTTTATAGTCCTGGTTATAGTCCTGGATTAGACCTGAATTAGTCCTGGTTTATAGTCCTAGATTAGACCTGAATTAGTCCTGGTTTATAGTCCTAGTTTAGACCTGAATTAGTCCTGGTTTATAGTCCTAGATTAGACTTGAATTAGTCCTGGTTTATAGTCCTAAATTAGACCTGAATTAGTCCTGGTTTATAGTCCTGGATTAGACCTGAATTAGTCCTGGTTTATAGTCCTAGATTAGACCTGAATTAGTCCTGGTTTATAGTCCTAAATTAGACCTGAATTAATGCTGATTTAATCCTGGATTAGACCTGAATTAATCCTGATTTAGTCCTGGATTAGTGTTGGTGTCAGCAGAGCGGAGGCGGCGGGCGGGACAGTACGGCTGGAGTGGGTCGGTGAGGTAGGAAGGGGCGGGGTTATGGAGGGACTTGTATGTGAGGAGGAGGAGCTTGTATTGGATACGATATTGAACGGGAAGCCAGTGTAGCTGCTGGAGGACGGGGGTGATGTGTTCTCTGGACCGAGTGTGAGGGAGAAGGCGGGAGAGCGGCAGAGTTTTGAATGGATTGTAGTTTTTGAAGGCGAGTGGTGGGACGTCCATAGAATAAACTACTGCAATAGTCGAGTCTGGAGGAGACGATGTCGTGGATGAGGATTTCAGCTGTGGACTGGGAGAGGGAGGGGCGGAGGGGCGGCCATATTGCGGAGGTGAAAGAAGGATAAATATAATCATGTCCACTACGTTTTACTGACCTGTCATTTTAACATCCGACCTAACAGGGCTGAATGTGTGTGCTTTGTAGGTGACCCCACGCAACACCCAGATGACCTTCCGCACCGAGAGCCACGTGCCCCGGCTCGGAGTGATGCTGGTGGGCTGGGGAGGCAACAATGGCACCACCGTCACTGCCGCCGTACTCGCCAACCAACTGCAGCTGACATGGAGGACCAAGACTGGAGTCAAAGTAAACAGTTCACATCACGCACAAACACCGGAGGATAGGGAGGGAGGGCCCGGGATAGATTTATTTTCTTATGCCGGTGTCAAGATTATACAACTCACAAACTGTCCTGAATGCAAAAATCAGCGGTGCGTTAGGAACAAGTTAAATATTGTGGTTAAAGTGTGTATGACAGGTTTTTATGATTTTCTAGTTTTGACTTTATTTGGTGGAATAAAACCTGTTGTGAATATAAATGATAGTTTTACACAAATCAGGTGTCAGTTTGTGAAGAAAAGTTGAAAAATATGTTGAAAATTACAGGAAGTAGAGCAGAATTCCAAAACACGACGACATCACACTAGGGAGACACACCAGGGACAATTTACAACCAACAAACACATTTTTCTGATCCTTCAAACATTAATCCATCAAAATAAAGGTGTTCCTATGTGTTTTTATTTGTCAAATAATAATTTCCGTGACATCTGAGGAGTTTTCACCCAGTGTACGACATGGTTTCTAGGCAACAGTTACAGAATTCCCCAGTATGATGTCATGATTTACAACCAGGAAGTAAACATTTAAACCTAAAAAACTGCCAAACTGGGATAAAAATTGTTTTATTTTTAGCAGAATCTTCAATATAATTATCTTAACTGTGTTTTAGTAAAATTAGTGCTTCAACCTGTCATGGGCCCTTTAAGTGCTGGTAAAATACCTTGAAGGTGCTTGATGTTGTTGTCCTTCAGGCAATCTCAAGATTATACAACTCACAAATTGTACAAAATGTTGTTATAACTGATCATGTTTGGAAGAAAAAAAACGTCTTACCCTGGGATATAACATAATTAGTTGTACTACAGACCCATCTTTATTTATTTATTTATTTGATAGGGACAATGCACATTAATGAACATCAGTATAAAACAGTAAATGTAAACATGTAAATATGCCGGATTATAGCTACAAAGATGGTTTTCATCCGTAGTCCCTGGGCAGGCAGATACATAAAAAATTACAACATGCAACACAAATACAAGGAAAAGTTAAGAGTCTAATGGTTTGTTTTCAGCCATCGTTTCATGGATGTATTAAAAGAACTGGATAAGCCACGCCCCCTCTGTCTGTGGTCCCAGATTGATTAGTGGCCGTGTGAGGTACTGCAGCCTCTTGGAACCAGCCTTTTTCTATAATTGCTCATTATAATCACAGGCAGGCCTGAATTATTATCGGTATTTAAATAAAATAGAAGGAAATGTTCTTTTCTACCGTTTCTAAAATCACTGAAATTACCGTTTTTATATGAAGTGGGGGATTGTCGTCACATGGCGCCCTAAAGCAAAGATGGCCGCCTCCGTATCAGGAAGTAAAGCAAAGATGGCCGCCTCCGTATCAGGAAGTAAAGCAAAGATGGCCGCCTCCGTATCAGGAAGTAAAACAAAGATGGCCGCCTCCGTATCAGGAAGTAAAACAAAGATGGCAGCCTCCGTATCAGGAAGTAAATGCGGAAGTAAGAAACTTTTTTGGGGTCATGCGCCAATGAGCTCACTCCATAGGGATAAACAAGGCGGCCATTTTGGATTCATCTTCCAGGTTTTATTATAGTTCTATGCATCGTTTGTGTTGAGTTTTAAAGCTGATCAGTGCAGGGCTCTCCGTGTGTAGAGGAAGACTGTTCCAGAGGTTAGTGGCCCTCACAGAGAGAGTGTTCTGTCTGTAGGTTGTTCTTCAACCTTCTTTATTATTGCGGAAGATTTCTGTAATAACTCAGTGTCAGTTGAGAACAAAATACAATCTGTGCTATATATATATGTGAGGGGATGTTTTCATTGGATCGATACAATACATAAAAACAACAAAAACATATCATACCCTTTCTTTTAGTTAGTCATAACAGGCCTGCCGCAGTAACAATTTATTATGAAGTGTGATATATTGCTACAGAAAATATCACGATAAACGATAATATTGAAACTACTTTATGCCAATGACAGCAAGATTCCCACCCAAAAAACTTCCAAATATCTTTAAAAACATGAGTCGCAATAAATAGACAGCACAATGAAACACTTTTTTAGTTTATTGTTGTCGATAATGAGTCATAAAAGTTGCTTATTTCCCTCTCTACAGCTCAAATCTCATCGAAAACAAAGAAAAGGTTCCCCGAAGTGCAAAGAAAACGCACATGATAAATACTGAGGCCCAAATATATTGTTCTGTCGATCATATATTGAACGATAAGTCGGTATGCTAATGCTCTTAAAGGCTCTTAAATGATTCTAGTATTGTATTGACCGGACCAAAGGAATCCACAATGAACAATACAATACTGCTGTGTCCTTGGGCAAGACACTTCACCCATACCTGCTTATATATCAGCCGCATCTCTGTCAGTGTAGCAGGTGCAGACATATTTTGAACAGTTCTGTTTTAACATGACTTTGCAGATCAATTCGTCAATATTACATGACGTTTTTTCCATTTACATACAGTATCTTACTTCTCTATAAGTGCAATAACCAAACAATTAGCAGATACTAATTAGACTGCTGTTAAAGACCACTAGAGCCCTTGTCCTACTTTATAAATATAGCCCTGTGCCCGACTGAGACTGATTATAAGTTCATTATGTCATGTTCATTAGACTGTCAAACTGTCTCCTCGCTTCATAATATGCCCTTATAAGGCTATTCTTTGCCCCTTATGTAATGGAGTCACTTTCCATTTCAAACCCTGCCAGAAATACTTGCTTCTAACAGTAACTCTACCTTAAACACAACAATCAATCAATCAATCACACTTTATTTGTATAGCACTTTTCACATTTACAACAATTAGCAACAGACAAACAGAGAAGACTCCTTAGGGTTATAGGGAGCATAAAAGTTAGAATGTGAGAATATGCATAGAAATACAGATTAGAGTGTTGTGAATAGACAAAAAGGAAGAATTAAAAACCTGACTAAAAGTAATTTAACTAATATTTAAGTTTTAATCATAGGCTAATTTAAAAAGATATGTTTTAAAGGGCCTCTGACAGGTTGGACGACTCATTTCACTAAAATGCAGTTAAAATAAATATATTTCAAATTCTGCTCAGATCTTTACAAATTTTATCCCGGTTTAGCTGTTTTTGTAGGTTTTTAATTATACTTCCTGGTTGTAAATGATGACATCACACTAGGAAATTACCATAGCAACCACACTGTACACTGGGCCAAAACTCATCTAATGTCACAGATTTTTTCATTCGACAAAGAAAAATACATTATTGCATTTATTTTATTGAATTAATGTCAAAAAATTGTAAAAAAAAAAGTAGTTTATTTTGTGTAAATTATGCATAACCTTCGTCTCCCCAGTGTGATGTCATCAGTTTGTTTACTTCCCGTCATTTACAACATGTTTTTCAAAGTTTCTCCACAAAGAGTTGCCTGATTGGTGCAAAACTATAATTTATATTTACAAGAGGAATTAATACACTGAACAAAGTCAAAGTTAGAAAATCATAAAAACCTGTCACACGCACTTTAAGTTTACTTAAGACCTCAGCTCCTCAGGTCGACTGTTCCATAAACGGGGGCCGTAAAAACTGAACGAGGCCTCACCGTGCGTTTTAGTCTTAACTCTTGGTACAGTTAAAAGATACTACCTGATGACCTGAGGGTCCGAGAGGCTCGTGTGGTAAAAGCAGATCAGTTAAGTAGATTGGATTGAGACCATAGAACTATAACAAAACCTGGATGAACCCAAAATGGCCGCCCTGTTTATCCCCATGGAGTGAGCTCATTGGCACATGACCCCAAAAAAGTTTCTTACTTCCACATTTACTTCCTGATACGGAGGCGGCCATCTTTGTTTTACTTCCTGATACGGAGGCTGCCATCTTTGTTTTACTTCCTGATACGGAGGCGGCCATCTTTGCTTTAGGGCGCCACGTGACGACAATCCCCCACTTCATATAAAAACGGTAATTTCTGTGATTTTAGAAACGGTAGAAAAGAACATTTCCTTCTATTTTATTTAAATACTGATAATAATTCAGTCCTGTCTGTGATTATAATGTGACATTTTAGAAAAAGGCTGGTTCCAAGAGGCTGCAGTACCTCGCACGACCACTAATCAATCTGGGACCACAGACAGAGGGGGCGTGCCTTATCCAGTTCATTTAATACATCCATGATTGAGACCATTAAGAGCTTTAAAAACCAATAAAAGTACTTTAAAATCTATCCTGAAGCTCACAGGGAGCCAGTGCAGAGACCTGAGGATGGGTGTGATGTGCTCTCTCTTTTTGGTCCTCGTCAGTAGCCGTGCTGCAGAGTTTTGAAGTAATTGTAATGGACAATAGAATGTCATTTTCAACACTGATATTACCATGTGGTGTACTAATTCTGATATGGATCTAAAACAATTCAGGAAAGTTCAGATTTGTCGTGTTTGTGTGATGTTTACAGCATCAGCTCGTGTTCAAATGAATATCTAGTTATTTTAGTTTTGATGATTATCTGTGTTTTGATTCTTTTGATTTTGTTTTTTTCCAACAGGAAGCAAACTACTATGGCTCCCTGTTGCAGTCCTCCACTGTCTGTCTGGGGTCTGGCCCGCAAGGAGAAGTCAACATACCCTTCTGCGATTTGTTACCCATGGTGCACCCAAACGATATTGTCTTTGACGGTAATTACGGTCTATTCACCTTATTCTGCTCCGTCCACTTTTGCCGTTTTTTTGCACTTTTGTTGTAAACGCACTCCCATTTGACGAGAACTCCGTTAAAGCTAATGATGAACGAGGGAAAAGTCTGACGCTAAAATGTTACATAAAGTAGATTGATTTGTGTAAAATGTTTAATGAACACGAGCAACAACAAGTCAACAACGCAACGATTTCCTGGTCAGTCTGAAAACGTCTTTTTAGTCGAGTAGAACTTATTTTCTGTTGAGCTCGTCTGCTCCATGTGAACTAATACAACAGAAACAAGACGGCGGCGCGTACGACAACTTCAGGAATAAGGTGAATAGCATTTTTCTTGCTCATAGTCACGTTCTTTTTTCACTTTGTCATTTTTTGTCACAATTTTGTCGCTTTTAGACCCGTTTTTCTCACTATATAGAATTTTTCCGCTTATGGTCATGTTTTTGTCGCTTCTCGCAGGGTTTTTGTCACTTTTAGCCACATTTTTGTCACTTCTAGTCGTGTTTTTGTGCCACTTTATTCACCTTATTCTGCCCCGCCCACTTTTGCCGTTTGACGAGAACTCCGTTAAAGCTAATGATGAACGAGGGAAAAGTCTGACGCTAAAATGTTACATTCAGTAGATTGATTTGTGTAAAATGTTTAATGAACACGAGCAACAACAAGTCAACAACGCAACGATTTCCTGGTCAGTCTGAAAACGTCTTTTTAGTCGAGTAGAACTTATTTTCTGTTGAGCTCGTCTGCTCCGTGTGAACTAATACAACAGAAACAAGACGGCGGCGCGTACGACAACTTCAGGAATAAGGTGAATATGCAAAAAAATAACAACTTGCCATTCATTTTTCTTCTTTTGGCCATTTTAGGCTGGGATATTTCCTCGCTGGATCTCGGGAAGGCCATGGAGCGAGCGGAGGTGCTTGACTGGGCTTTGCAGGAGCAGCTACGTCCGCACATGAGCCGCATGAAACCGAGAAAGTCCATTTATAATCCAGATTTCATCGCTGCTAACCAGGAGAGTCGGGCTGATAATGTCCTCACTGGCACCACAGCGGAGCAGGTGGGCAAAGACAGAGATCACAGCTTGGTTATTGGATTCATTTGCTGCGATTTCAGTTTCGTTACTTTTATAAATACAACAAAATGCATGTTATCGAGCAGATGGAACAGATTCGAGCGGATATCAGAGACTTCCAGAGCTCCAGTGGTGTGGACAAAGTCATTGTGCTGTGGACCGCAAATACGGAGCGCTTCTGTGATATCACACCGGGGCTCAATGACACGGCTGACAATCTACTGGCTGCTATTGAGGTAAAAAGAACTGTTATGTGCACTTCAAAAGGTTGTATTTAAATTCATTTGTGTCATTTTCCTGCTACAATGAAGTTTCCTCATTCGTTTGTTGAATGGATCTCTTATGGGTTTTAGATCAATATTGCTGGTTACAATGAACAAAATGTAAAATAATGATCTATTGATATTATAGTTCAACACTCAAGTCTCAAAAAACATAATATGTCTCCTTTAAAGGCACCATTTTGAGTGCTTCTGACCATTCAAAAGATAGAATACTTGTTTTGAAATGTTAATGGCTGTCGTAAAGGTCCTAACATTGAATCACTCTGAAACCCAGGGATATTCTGGAGATACCTTTAAACAAAAATGAAAACTGATCATAGGTCATACTTTTAGACTTTTTAAATATGGCATAAAACATTTAATACAAGAGAAATTGCCCTGATATACTGTCAATTCAATATGTAATCGACACAAATATTGGCAGTGTGTAGTTTCTAAGAGGTTTTGAAAACTTCATTTGAATACATTGGTACTGCATGAAGAACCAGCAGAGGACGCAAGAACTTTGTTTTTTGCAACATAATTTTAAAAGAGTAAAAAGCTCATTTTATCACAGGACCATTAAATAGTTTGAACTCCATGGACTAACATGTTTGTGCATGGCTTCCCTGAGGCTGGAGCGGAGGTGTCGCCCTCCACACTGTTTGCTGTGGCCAGTGTCCTGGAAGGCTGTGCCTTCATCAACGGCGCCCCACAGAACACCTTCGTCCCTGGGGCCGTGGACCTGGCTGTGCAAAGGGGAGTCTTCATCGGAGGAGACGACTTTAAATCCGGTCAGACTAAGATCAAGTCAGTGCTGGTTGACTTCCTAGTCAGTGCTGGCATCAAGGTGAGAGCTGGAATATAACTCAATATAAAATCGTGATGATTTATAATCATCACTATTTTATATTGGCAGTTATAAGCCACAGCGAGTGTGGAGTGAATGGATTTGTGTTGATTTTGATACAAGAAAAAGGCTCAATTATCGATATCAATTTTGATAGCACAATGATAACAAAACACTCCCTTATCAGACAATAGAAGTGAATTTACAACACAAAATAATAGCACTTTCTTTTAAATGACCATTTGTTTTCATTGTCTACTTCTTCAAATATAAATCAAGACTATTTTGAAACTCCTATCAATTTTATTAATTTTTTAGTGTTGACGATTGTTCAAATGATTATCTAGTTTTGATACAAGTTTTAGCTGAAGTGCAATCATTTCTTCCACAAACAACAAAATGTCTTACTTTGATTTGAATAAAAACTGCTGACGCTGTAGTGTGAATTTGTACAAACATGTCCTGAAACAAGTGACAAAAGTGCGACCAAAAGCAATAAAAATGCATTCAAAAACGTCAAAAAACGAGCCTACAAACAACAAACGCGACTCACTGCACCGTAACGCAACTTAAAACGACAAAGACACGACTGAACGTGACAAAAACGCAACTAAAAGCGACAAATTTGTGTTTAAAATGTGAATTTGAACAGAATCCTACTATTAAAACCTAAATCGCAATCACACTGAACATCCTAAATCGTGCAACTCTATTATAGGAAACAGAAAAACACACACACTCGATAGAGCAGGGTTGGAACCGCCAAAGATAACGGCTACTATTCCAACCGAGCTACCGTTTGCCCCAGAATTCCAATCTGGTAAAAGTGTTCCTCTCTGTCTCAGCCGACCTCCATCGTCAGCTACAATCACCTGGGCAACAACGACGGCAAGAACCTGTCGGCGCCGCAGCAGTTCCGCTCCAAAGAGATCTCCAAGAGCAACGTAGTGGACGACATGGTGCGGTCCAACCACGTCCTGTTCCAGCCCGGAGAAAAGCCCGACCACTGCGTCAGTCGAAGAGAAAAAAAAAACAACGTTGTGATCCCTGTCAGGTTCTAAATTCTAAAACTCATGGTGTGTTTTCCAGGTGGTGATCAAGTATGTGCCGTACGTGGGCGACAGCAAGCGCGCCATGGATGAGTACACGTCTGAGATCATGATGGGAGGGACCAATACCATCGCCATGCATAACACGTGTGAGGTCAGTGCATGGATGTATTAAAAGAACTGGATAAGACACGCCCCCTCTGTCTGTGTCCCAGATTGATTAGTGGCCGTGCGAGGTACTGCAGCCTCTTGGAACCAGCCTTTTTCTAAAATGTCACATTATAATCACAGACAGGACTGAATTATTATCGGTATTTAAATAAAATAGAAGGAAATGTTCTTTTCTACTGTTTCTAAAATCACCGAAATTACCGTTTTTATATGAAGTGGGGGATTGTCGTCATGTGGCGCCCTAGAGCAAAGATGTCAGCCTCCGTATCAAGAAGTAAAACAAAGATGGCCGCCTCCGTATCAGGAAGTAAAGCAAAGATGGCAGCCTCCGTATCAGGAAGTAAAGCAAAGATGGCAGCCTCCGTATCAGGAAGTAAAGCAAAGATGGCAGCCTCCGTATCAGGAAGTAAAACAAAGATGGCAGCCTCCGTATCAGGAAGTAAAACAAAGATGGCCGCCTCCGTATCAGGAAGTAAAGCAAAGATGGCAACCTCAGATCAGGAAGTAAAACAAAGATGGCAGCCTCCATATCAGGAAGTAAAGCAAAGATGGCAGCCTCTGTATCAGGAAGTAAAGCAAAGATGGCCGCCTGTATCAGGAAGTAAAACAAAGATGGCCGCCTCCGATCAGGAAGTAAAGCAAAGATGTCAGCCTCCGATCAGGAAGTAAAGCAAAGATGGCAGCCTCCGTATCAGGAAGTAAAGCAAAGATGGCCGCCTCAGATCAGGAAGTAAAACAAAGATGGCAGCGTCCGTGTCAGGAAGTAAAGCAAAGATGGCCGCCTCCGTATCAGGAAGTAAAGCAAAGATGGCAGCCTCCGTATCAGGAAGTAAAGCAAAGATGGCAGCCTCCGTATCAGGAAGTAAAGCAAAGATGGCCGCCTCCGTATCAGGAAGTAAAACAAAGATGGCCGCCTCCGTATCAGGAAGTAAAACAAAGATGGCAGCCTCCGGATCAGGAAGTAAAACAAAGATGGCTGCCTCCGTATCAGGAAGTAAAACAAAGATGGCCGCCTCCGTATCAGGAAGTAAATGCGGAAGTAAGAAACTTTTTTGGGGTCATGCACCAATGAGCTCACTCCATAGGGATAAACAGGGCGGCCATTTTGGATTCATCTTCCAGGTTTTATTATAGTTCTATGGGTCAGTGACGTTGTGGCGTAGTAAGCCGGGTTAGTCAAATGTTTTTCTCCTTTTTATTGCGGGAAAGTTGTCCAGTAAGGCTTGAATTAGATGTTTTTCCTAATCGGAGACGCAACTACTTTGTCGTTTTCTTTACAACTCACAGGCGAAGTTTGATTTGATTTGATTTGATTTATTTATTTTCACATAATCAAAAAAAACAGAAATCTTGACTTTTGGTTAAACAAAACAACACAAATGTGATGGAGTGTGGCAGAAACCTGAAAGGGCTTATCCTTAAAGCCACACCCCTTTAATTGATTATTTTAACAAGCTCAAATTAAAAGCTGTCTGGTCAGATGATTTACAAATGAAAATCACATGATAAACAAAATTACAATTACTTTTACAATTACAATTAAAATTACTTCTGTTCAGAGTTATGATTGACTCCTTTTTCCACTCAAAACCTGGAGCAAAAGCACTTTTCTAAAACATTACTAATAAAAAATATTCAGTCTGTACTTTCTACTTTGTACTTTGTACTTTTAGGTTGGAATTGTAGAAAATCTGAAATGTGCTGTAAATCAGTGTTTCCCAACCAGGGGTACGGGGACCCCAAGGGGTACGTGAGGAATTACCAGTGGGTACTTGGGATGGTTTCAGGTTTTAAATAAAGAGTAAATTTACTTTTATCTGAATAAAAAAGTAAATTTCGCATCTTATATATATATCTTGGACCATAAATATAATTAAAACAAAAATATAGTAATAATAGTTGACTATATTCAGCCATTAAACACATTTATTTGCCCGAAATTCAAGTTAAGCGGTACTCAGAGTGTTAAACAAAGCTTAGGGGGTATGTGAAACAAAAAAAGGTTGGGAACCACTGCTGTAAATAGTACTTATCAGGACAATGTGGGCCAGTTCACCAGGAAGCCTAAGGGCCAAGAAAAATTGGTCTGAGGGCCGCATTTGGCCCCCGGGCCTGAGTTTGGACATGCTTGCTGTAGCTGTGTCAGAGAAGATTCTCCGTAGCACGTGTCCATGATGTGTCGTGTCATTTCTCTCTCTTCTTCTTCTTCTCTTTTCCTTTTCCGTGCAGGACTCATTGCTGGCCAGCCCCATCATCCTGGACCTGGTGGTGCTGACCGAGCTGTGCCAGCGTGTGGGCGTGCGTGTGCAGGACGAGGAGGGCTACCAGTCCTTCCACAGTGTGCTGGCTCTGCTCGCTCTCCTCTGCAAGGCCCCTCTGGTACCACCGGGGGCGCCAGTGGTCAACGCCTTCTTCAGGCAGAGGGCGTGCATTGAAAATATTATGAGGTGACTGATGATTGTGTTTTGGTTGGTTCTGTTTCTCTCCTTGTGTTGACGGTGTTTGTGTTGTTTGCAGAGCTTGTCTAGGACTGCCGCCTCAGAACCACATGTTACTGGAGCACAAGCTGCAGAAAGGCTTTGTGCCTCAGAAAACCAAGGGGAAGCTTCATTATGTCAATGGTTTGTCTCACTATGTCAATGGAGACGCACAAACCAATGGACAGATCCATATCAACGGCTCCACTTAAAACACTAAATACTGAGATCTTAGTTTGTTGTTAATGCAAATGCTACAAAGTCTATTTTGTGATGTAAAGTCTGATCAAACACTCTGGTTCTTGTCTTAGTGTGTTGTCTGTTTAGTTTCTGACATAAGCAATAAAAGTAATCTGTAAAACTAAATGTTTTAGTTGAGTCCTGTGGGCATTCTGTTTTCTGTCAAACATTGTCATTCACAAGCGTTTAAGCTGCACATTCAGAATGAGATATTATATTAATTTAGCATTATTATAATATACATTATAATATTATAATAGTTTGGTGCTGTGAATCACATAAACATGCACATATAGCTGAAGTATGACTGGGCCTCCACACTTTTATTCAGGCTTAGACACAAAATATGAGTCGTCTTGCACCGTCGTGTTTTTATTGAATGTATATTTATTATGTGGAGGTGATAGTGTTTCTCATGAAGCCTGGGGCCAACAGAGAGGGGTCTGAGGCTGCATTTGGCCTCCGGGCCAGACTTTGAACATGCCTGCTCTAAACATGTTCACAGAGCGCATGGTGAGATTTATCTGCCCTGGGACAAACTGCCTCAGATGTGGCTGCCATTCTTTGTAATATGGCCTTTTATTTATGGACCATAAATTGCAGTCTTAGGGGATATACATGTTTCTGCTGACACTTGCTGTTTTATTTGTATTATTTATTTATTTTTGTTGTGGCTGTGGTGGATTCATTCTAAATGTGCACTATTTACACATTCGCTCGATTGTATCATCATCATTTAAATTAAAAACACAAAGTCCACTGAATGACGAAGCTCAGCCCATGCACCGTCACGTGACGGTCAGCTGGCACGCGGAGCCGCCGCAGCATCCGCGCGCACTTCCGCCGCGGTTGCTGAGACACGAGACGTCAACAGTGATGGCAGATAACAAGGAGAAGCGCCGGTCCGCAGTCGTTCCCCCGGCCCTGGGCGACAGCAAAGCGGCCAAAGGCGACAGTGACCGGGAGTTCCTGTCCCAGGCCGGAGTGGGCGAGCTGCTGCGGGGCGCGATCCTCAAGATGGTGGAGGCCAGATCAGACGACCCCATCGGCTTCTTGGCGGACCACTTCTGCAACCTGGCGTCCGTGAGCGAGGCTGGGACGGGGGGCGGCGACGGGGACGAGATGAACAACGGCTCCGGGCCCGGGACACTGGGAGGACGCGCGCACGAACAGCAGCGACTCAACCGCGCGCTGTGGCACCTGCGTCTGGCGCACCACTCGCACAGGTTTGGCCCGGGACAGCGGACACTACAGGCGGGTGGACCGTGTGGGACATAAGACAGCCTTTGCACAAATCCCGGAATAGTTGAGGCGCATATTTGGCCCATGTCGCTTGTGACACAGCTGCTGCTAATTCATTCAATTATTAGACCAGATAAGAGATCCTTTATTTGTCCCACAATGGGGGAAATTCCACTGTTGCAACACACAGTTTAGAACAGGAATGAAAGAAATAGGCGCATGCAATAAAAATAGGATAAATAATTACTAAACATGGTAATAAAAATACAATATAAAGTATAAAGTGCACACTCTTATTTACAGTAGGTGGCTGTCTGGGAATAAATAGTAAAAATGGCAAATAAAGTGGCTTAAGTGTATGTTCTATACAGTAAGTGACTATAGTGAGGTAAAAGTGTATTAATAGTTAATAATAAACCTAACCAGATGCCACTTCCTGTTCAATGGGGACATTGGAGCTTGAATGGAAGAAAAAAAAAACATATAATACAAATTTAAGATGATAATAAAATGTTTTTTTATTGCAATAACAAAAAAAAATAACAACAACATACATGACATGACACAAAAAAATAAAATAAATAAGTGTATAGAGCACAGAAAAGATTATACTGCCCGTATGTTGCAACGTATTCACTTAATCCACTGTCACAACCAAGTACAGGATGTGGGCGGGGACAGGGGGCAGGTGAAAACGGGCATGTCCTCCTCGTGTTACCGTGGGTTCTCTCCGGGTTCTCTGGCTCCTCCCACCGTCCAAAGACATGACTGTGTTCAGGTTAATTGAGAACTCTAAATTGTCCGTAGTGTATGAATGTGAGAGTGAATGGTTGTCTGTCCTTGTCTGTCTCTGTGTTTGCTGTGATGAGTTGGCCACTGTCCAGGGTGTACCCCGCCTAAGGCCCAAAGTCACTGGGACAGGCTCCAGTCACCCGCGACCCCTAACGGGAATAAGCGGTAGAAAATGAATGAATGAATGAATAAAATGATTAGTCGACTAAAAGTCTTGGTCAACTAAGATACCATCAACCAACTAATCGTCTAAACCAGGGGTTCCCAAACTTTTCTGCCCGGGACCCCCAAAATAGCCATGCAACCGACTCGGGACCCCCAAAGTGAAATGAAAATGACAGTAGCAATAATTTATCAAGTGTCAAAACATGTTAAATCAGGTTTAATGTTGGTTATTTGAATAGTTTATTGTCTTATTGGATCCTATTTCACTTAAAGATACTGTTTTTAATTAAAAAATAGAGCAAATACATGTTCATATTAATTAAAATGAGATCTTGAAATCATCTCGCGACCCCCAGCACACCCCTCGCGAGCCCCCGAGAGGTCCCGACCCCCACTTTGGGAACCACTGGTCTAAACAACCAAAGGACTACAGCCCTAGTTGTAACACGTTCTTTCTGGATTAACACAATATTGCTATCGTTATCTAGATCAGTGGTTCTCAAAGTGGGGGTCGGGACCCCTCGGGGGGTCGCAAGGGATGAACTGGGGGTCGCGAGATGATTTCAAGATCTAATTTTAATTATGTTTTATATTAAAAACAGTATCTTTTTGTGAAATAAGGCCCAATAAGACTATAAACTATTCAAATAACCAGCATTAAACCTGATTTAACACACTGGGACACTTAAAACTATTACTACATTCATTTTCATTTCGCTTTGGGGTCCCGAGTTGGTTGCATGGATATTATGGGGGTCCCGGTCAGAAAAGTTTGAGAACCACTGATCTAGATGACCTTTTGCCAATATCACCCACTCCTATAATCTCCCCACAGGTCAGCCTTCTGCAACAACGTCCGCGTGGCCTACGACCTCCTCAACGACCCTTCCCCTCCGCCCTGCCCGCCCGAGCTCCAGATGACCGACGCGGACGGCCCCGGCGGCTCCGGGCCCCCCACAGGCTCAGGCGGAGACGGCGGAGGCGTCCGGGGCGGGCTCTACACCCAAACCCTCCGGTGCCTGTGCAGCGAAGGCGGCGTCCCGGCGTCCACATCCGCGCCCCTCCTCCGCCGCCTCCACTGCCAGGACCACGAGGCCGTGCCCTACGACGTGTTCCGCCACGGGGTGCTCACCTGCGCCGTTTTCTCCGACTACATCCGCCAGGCTCAGAGGCTGTACGCCGAGGTAAGATAAGATAAGATAAGATAAGATAAGATAAGATAAGATAAGAGATCCTTTATTTGTCCCACAATGGGGGAAATTCCACTGTTGCAACACACAGTTTAGAACAGGAATGAATGAAATAGGCGCATGCAATAAAAATAGGATAAATAATTACTAAACATGGTAATAAAAATACAATATAAAGTATAAAGTGCACACTCTTATTTACAGTAGGTGGCTGTCTGGGAATAAATAGTAAAAATGGCAAATAAAGTGGCTTAAAGGGCCCATGACAGGTCGGACACTCATTTACCTAAAATGCAGTTAAGATAAATATATTTCAAGTTTTGCTAAAATTCTTTACAAATGTTATCCCGGTTTAGCAGTTTTATACGTTTTAATTTTACTTCCTGGTTGTAAATAATGACATCACACTAGGAAATTACCATAGCAACCACACTGTAAACTGGGCTAAAACTCATCTAATGTCATCAGTTATTTTACCCGACAAATAAAAATATATTTGAACTTATTTATTTAGTTGAATTAAAGTTTAAAGGGTCAAAAATGTAGTTTATTTTGTGTAAATAGTGTATAAAGTTTGTCTCCCCAGTGTGATGTCATCAGTTTGTTTACTTCCTGTCATTTTCAACATATTTTCCAACTTTTCTCCACAAACAGCGACCTGATTGGTGTGAAACTATTTTATATATTTACAACAAGTATTAATACACTGAATAAAGTCAAAATTAGAAAATCATAAAAACCTGTCATACGCCCTTTAAGTGTATGTTATATACAGTAAGTGACTATAGTGAGGTAAAAGTGTATTAATAGTATGTTAAAGTGCGTATGACAGGTTTTTATGGTTTTCTAATTTTGACTTTATTCAGTGTATTAATACTTGTTGTAAATATAAATTGTAGTTTTACACCAATCAGGTCACTATTTGTGGAGAAAATCTGTTGAAAATTACAGGAAGTAAACAAACTGATGACATCACGCTGGGGAGACAAAGGTCATGCATAATTTACACAAAATAAACTACTTTTTTGACCTTTTAAAATATTTATTCAACAAAATAAAGATGTTCACATGTGTTTTTCTTTGTCAAATGAACAAAATCTGTGACTTTAGATGAGTTTTGGCCACTGTACAGTCTGGTTGCTATGGTAATTTCCTAGTGTGATGTCATACTTTACAACCAGGAAGTAAAATTAAAAATCTAAAAAAAATAGCTAAACTGGGGTTAAATTTGTGAAGATTCTAGCAGAAACTGAAATATATTTATCTTAACTGCATTTTAGTTACATGAGTAGTTCAACCTGTCATAGGCCCTTTAAATTATACTGCACATGATCACAGGTGTGCTGCCCGGACGAGGGGCCCGTCTCCCGGGCGCTGGGCCTGGCCGTGATCGGGACGCTGAAGGAGGCGCTGGAGACGTCGCAGGGGAGTGACGCGAACTCCGGCGGCAACGCAAACACGACAAGTAAAAGGAACTCGTGTCTGGAATCCAACGTTAAAGCGCTGCGTTATTTGGAGGCCAGTGCCAAGCTGTCTCCGGATAAACTGGCTCAGGCCATGGCCAAGGCGCAGACGAGGGGCCCCGGGGGCAGCATGGACGCCAAGGAGTTTGAGAACGCAGCGGCGGAAGTGTTTATAACTCGAGTCAAAGTTTTGTCGTAGGGATTGCTTGGTAAAAAAGGTGAACTAACACCAACAGTCCTGACCCATCGCTCACATTCACATTAAAGGGCCTATGACAGGTTGGACGACTCAATTGACAAAAATGCAGTTAAGATAAATATGTTTCAAATTTTGTTAAAGTACTTTACAAATGTTATCACGGTTTAGCAATTTTTTCGTTTTTAGTTTGACTTCCTGGTTGCAAATGATGACATCACACTAGGAAATTACCATAGCAACCATCCTGTACACGGGGCCAAAACTCATTTAATGTTACACACTTTTTAATTTTCCAAATAAAAATACATGTGAACGCCTTTATTTTGTTGAATCAATGTTTAAAGGATCAAAAAAAGTAGTTTCTTTTGTGTCATTTATGCATAACCTTTGTCTCCCCAGTGTGATGTCATCAGTCTGTTTACTTCCTGTTATTTTCAACATATTTTTCAACTTTTCTCCACAAACGGCTGCTTGATTGGTGTAAAACTAAAATGTACATGTACAACTGGTATTAATGCACCAAATAAAGTCAAAATTAGAAAATGATGAAAACCTGTCATACGCACTTTAAAGGGGACATATTATGGAAAATGAGACTAAAACTAATATGAAACTAGGTTTGAACAAGTATCAATAGTAAAAAGAAGTCTCATAAACAGGTTAAAATTCAACCTTTCCTGAACAGTTTTTCGAATGATCTTGAACTTTAGCTGTTTTGTTGTCTGTTTTCACCTATCCCCGCCCACACCACTGTATTTACCTGTGATTATTGATAAATGATGATAAAAGATGATACTCCAGGTAATATATAGGGTTAAAAAATGCCACAAATCAATAAAAACATTTTAAAAAAAATCCACTGCTTGTTACGGGGAAATGTCACTATGAAGAGAGCGCTGCAGGTTTGAATACAAAGTTAAAGGGCCAGATGTTATTATTATTTACGACGTTTTAGATCAGTCTTGCACATTACAATGAATGAAATGTACAATAAAGATCCACATATGTTGTAGTTTTATAATAAATACCCAGAGAAAAAAAGCATAATTTGTCACCTTTAACCAGCTTAAAGTGCGTATGACAGGTTTTTATGGTTTTCCAATTTTGACTTTATTCAGTGTATTAATACTTCATGTAAATACAAATTATAGTTTTACACCAATCAGGTCGCTGTTTGCGGAAAAAAGTTGAAAAAATCTGTTGACAATTACAGGAAGTAAACAAACTGATGACATCACACTGTGGAGACAAAGGTTATGCATAATTTACACAAAATAAATTACTTTTTTTGACCCTTTAACAAAATAAAGGTGTTCACATGTGTTTCTCTTTGTCAAATGAACAAAATCTGTGACATTAGATGAGTTTTGGCCCAGTGTACAGTGTGGTTGCTATGGTAATTTCCTAGCGTGATGTCATACTTTACAACCAGGAAGTGAAATTTAAAACCTAAAAAACAGTTAAACTGGGGTTAAATTTGTAAAGATTTTAGTAGAAATTTGAATATATTTATCTTAAAGGGCCCATGACAAGTTGGGCTACTCCTTTAACCAAAATGTAGTTCAGATAAACATATTTCAAAATTTGCTAAAATTCTTTACAAATTTTACACCGTTTTCGCAATTTTTAGCTTTTTAATTTTACTTCCTGGTTGTAAATGATGACATCACACTAGGAAATTACCATAGCAACAACACTGTAAACTGGGCCAAAACTCATCTAATGTCACATTTTTTTGACATGACAAATAAAAATGAATGTGAACACCTTTAATTCGTTCAATCAATGTTTAAAGGGTCAAAAAAGTAGTTTATTTTGTGTAAATTATGCGTAACCTTTGTCTCCCCAGTGTGATGTCATCAGTTTGTTTACTTCCTGTTATTTTCAACAGGTTTTTCTACTTTTCTCCACAAACAGCGACCTGCTTGGCGTAAAACTATCATTTCTATTTACAACAGATATGAATACACTAAACAAAATCAAAATGAGAAAACCACAGAAACCTGTCATACGCCCTTTAACTGCATTTTAGTTAAATGTGTATGTCAACCTGTCAGAGGCCCTTTAATGGTTTCAGAAAACACTGTTAACAGGAGTTGCCAAAGCCGTCGTTTGGTGAGCCGTGCACTTCGTCGTAGCCTTTTGTAGCTTATCTCCTTCCTGCCACATTAGAGGCCGCTGTCCACTGTCACCCGGACAATAGTTTTACTGAATAAAGCGGATGGACTCGCCTCAGGTTATTAAAAAGCCATGTGTTTATATTGGCAGACGTAAGGAAAATAAAATGTGTGGTCCAAAATATTACTCAAGTGAGAGTGTAGTGGACCAAACGTAAAAAGGCACGGACAACAGGTGTAAAAAAATCAGGTTAATTTAATTAAAGGGCCTATGACAGGTTGAAATACTCATTTAACTAAAATGCAGTTAAGATAAATATATTCAAATTTCTACTAAAATCTTTACAAATTTAACCCCAGTTTAGCTGTTTTTTTAGGTTTTAAATTTTACTTCCTGGTTGTAAAGTATGACATCACACTAGGAAATTACCATAGCAACCACACTGTACATTGGTCAAAACTCATCTAATGTCACAGATGTTTTCATTTGACAAAGAAAAACACATGTGACACCTTTATTTTGTTGGATTAAAGTTTAAAGGATCAAAAAAGTAGTTTATTTTGTGTAAATTATGCATAACCTTTGTCTCCCCAGTGTGATGTCATCAATTTTTCTACTTCCTGCAACAGATTTTTCAACTTTTCTCCACAAATAGTGACTTGATTGGTGTAAAACTATAATTTGTATTTATACAAAGTATTAATACACCCAATTAAGTCAAAATTAGAAAATCATAAATATCTGTCATATGCCCTTTAAATACAAAAAGGACTAACCCAAAATGAACACAAGGGGGAGACAGTACACTAAAGACAAAACCAAAACTGCAAACTTTACCAAAGTAACAATAAGGCAAATTACAATAACTAAACAGAATTAAATAAGTGTGCACATTGTACAATTGTATTAAAAAGTTAAGTAAATGTAACTGTATCACCTGACTCTATAAGAACACACAGTCTTATGTGTAAGAACCACATGACCTGGAGAAGTCGCCCTTGAATAAACATTCAGCATCAGGCTTTAACTTTCTGTACAAACATGTTCTGTTTATTCAGGATGCACACTGAGTCGGGCTGCAACAGCAACTAACAATTGTTTTAGTAGCTGACTGTTCAAATTAATATTGCTATTGTACATTGAGATTATTCCCAGACAGCCACCTACTGTAAATAAGAGTGTGCACTTTATACTTTATATTGTATTTTTATTACCATGTTTAGTAATTATTTATCCTATTTTTATTACATGCGCCTATTTCATTCATTCCTGTTCTAAACTGTGTGTTGCAACAGTGGAATTTCCCCATTGTGGGACAAATAAAGGATCTCTTATCTTATCTTAGATAGTTAAAATTGAAATATGGTGACTGTTTTTTGACGAAACTATGAAATTGTTTGTGGGGTGCACGGTGGCAGAGCGGCTAGAGCTTCTGCCTCTCAATAAGGAGATCGTGGGTTCGAATCCCGGACCACCCTAACATCACACGCTCTCTCTGGGTGGAGTCTGCATGTTCTCCTCGTGTTACCGTGGGTTCTCTCCGGGTTCTCTGGCTCCTCCCACCGTCCAAAGACATGACTGTGGAGGTTAATTGAGAACTCTAAATTGTCCGTAGTGAATGAATGTGAGAGTGAATGGTTGTCTGTCCATGTCTCTGTCTCTGTGTTTGCTGTGATGAGTTGTCCACTGTCCAGGGTGTACCCTGCCTGATTTCTAGATCTAATTTGAATAAATATGGCACTGTATTTGCTCTATTTTTCAAATTCAAAACAGTATATTTTAGTGAAATATGGTCAAATCAGCCAGTAAACAATTAAAATAACCAACATTAAACCTGATTTAACATGCTTTGACATTTAAAATTATTTTTAATTTCGCTTTGGGGGTCCCGAGTTGATTGCATGGCTATTTTGGGGGTCCCGGCCAGAAAAGTTTGGGAACCCCTGCTGTAATGAATGGAATTGAACTAGCCCATGCCCAACCTCTAGATGGCAGCATTGTTCGTTACGCGCACACGGAGCGGAAGTACACTTCAGCCAAACCACACACATGCCCCAAACAATGCTCCAAAACATAACCCTCGTGCATGGGCAGTGAGGGTGCCATGGAGGGCGAGGGGCCCCTGCGCTCGACCCTGTTCCTCCTCACGTACGTCCTGCTCAAGCGGCGCAGAGACGTGTCCAGCGCCGAGGGCCAGAGGCGCACCGAGGTCCAGAGGCGCATCCGGCAGCGCCAGTACTTTCTGCAGAGACAGCGGAGGATGCTCATGGTCAGTGAATGAGCGTCTGAAGAGGACTGGACGTGTGTGTGGAACTGTTTTGGTTCCGTTCAAGGCATTCGTGGGTGTCAGCTTCATGTTTGTGAATGAGATGTAGAGCTCGTCCCTGTGACAATCTGCTATTTTTGTGAAATCGACGTATCGTGATTGTTTTTCTGTCTTTAATGCAGCTGTCTGTTCAAACAAACTCTTTCTCCTGTTGTTTAGCCTCTGTAGTCTCTGAGCAGATGACTTTATTTACCTCTTATAGACAAGGGCTGCACAATTTAACGAAATCGACACAAAAAGCAAGAAAAAGCATGATAAAAATGCGCTCAAAAGCAGCCAAAATGCACCTGCAAACAAGAAACACAACTCAAGAGCGACAAAAACGTGGAAAAAAACGACAAAGACTCATTTAAATATGACAAACACAACTGAACGTGACAAAAACTAAAAAAGCAACAAAACTGAATCCTATTATTCAAACCTAAATCGCAAATCTAATCTTAATCGCACGGGTCAGAAAAATCACTATTAGATATTTTTCCTAAATGGTGCAGCTCCATTAAAGGCAACAGAAAAATACAAAGTGAACATGAATCGTGATCAAATCGAAATCATGATCTGGCCCCAAGGAAATTGTGATCATAATTTTTAGTCACATCGCCCAGCTCTAATGAGATGCACAAAACTTAATCATGGCTGAAGGTACAGGACAAACTAAAGACAAGCCTAGTGTGACCAGATTTTCATAATTAAAAACTGGGACACACTCGGGTTGGAATGGGGAGTTTGAGTAAAATTATAAAAGGAACGAATAATTAAATACAATACTATACACTCGGTCCATTCACGGCTCATTCACGACTTCAGTGAACTGTATAATATGAGAAACTTCTATTTATAGTGCTCTGATTTTTTGTGTTTTAGTCATTTTCAAGTCATTTTTTTTGTTATGGCTTGTGTACAAGATTTGCAGATTTCTCTCTGGGAAACTTGTAGAGAGGTCACTCACATGCAGTCAATGAAACTGGTAGACTTACTTCAACTTACCTACTTTACTTACTTGTTTGAGTCCTGTTTTAGTCTTACATTACTCCTTGTTTCTCTCTGGTTCAGTCCTGTTCTAGTCCTTGGTTTAGTCCTGTTTTAGTCTTGCTTTGGTGCTGGTTTTGTCCCTGGTTTAGTCTTGTTTTAGTCTTACTTTACTCCTTGTTTCTCTCTGGTTCAGTCTTGTTCTAGTCCCTGGTTTAGTCCTGTTTTAGTCTTGCTTTGGTGCTGGTTTTGTCCCTGGTTTAGTCTTGTTTTAGTCTTACTTTACTCCTTGTTTCTCTCTGGTTCAGTCTTGTTCTAGTCCCTGGTTTAGTCCTGTTTTAGTCTTGCTTTGGTGCTGGTTTTGTCCCTGGTTTAGTCTTGTTTTAGTCTTACTTTACTCCTTGTTTCTCCCTGGTTTACTCCTGTTCTAGTCCCTGGTTTAGTCCTGTTTTAGTCTTATTTTACTCCTGGTTTCTCTCTGGTTCAGTCTTGTTCTAGTCCCTGGTTTAGTCCTGTTCTAGTCCCTGGTTTAGTCCTGTTTTAGTCTTGCTTTGGTGCTGGTTTTGTCCCTGGTTTAGTCTTGTTTTAGTCTTATTTTACTCCTGGTTTCTCTCTGGTTCGGTCTTGTTCTAGTCCCTGGTTTAGTCCTGTTTTAGTCTTGCTTTGGTGCTGGTTTTGTCCCTGGTTTAGTCTTGTTTTAGTCTTATTTTACTCCTGGTTTCTCTCTGGTTCAGTCTTGTTCTAGTCCCTGGTTTAGTCCTGTTTTAGTCTTGCTTTGGTGCTGGTTTTGTCCCTGGTTTAGTCTTGTTTTAGTCTTATTTTACTCCTTGTTTCTCCCTGGTTCAGTCCTGTTCTGGTCTTGCTTTAGTCATGATTTCGTCCCTGGTAATTTCTGTGATTTTAGAAACGGCAGAAAAGAACATTTCCTTCTATTTTATTTAAATACCGATAATAATTCAGTCCTGTCTGCAATTATAATGAGCAATTATAGAAAAAGGCTGGTTCCAAGAGGCTGCAGTACCTCGCACGACCACTAATCAATCTGGGACACAGACAGAGGGGGCGTGTCTTATCCAGTTCATTTAATACATCCATGGTTGGGCACAGGACCATTTGGGGGGCCATCCCTATTACTGGCATCAGCAGCACCTACAGAGATTGTGAAATAAAAGTTGTCTCTAGTCTCCGCTGATGCCTCGCGCTCACCGTGTGCTGAACCTTCACTCTCCCTGTTCGCAGATGATGATGGCGGGGGGGATCCGCTCCAGCCTCCGCCTCCGCACGCGCCCCTGGTCCACCACCCCGCGCACAGACTGGTGGGAGCGCGTGGTGATGATCGAGTTCCAGCCGTCCGACTGGCTGGACAAGTTCCGGATGAGCAAAGACACGTTCTTCTACCTGTGCGACAAACTGCGGCCCCGTCTGGCCCGGCAGGACACCACGTTCCGCCTGGCCCTGCCCGTGGAGAAGCGCGTGGCCGTCGCTCTGTGGAGACTCGCCACGAACGTCGAGTACCGCATCATCAGCGGCCTGTTCGGGGTGGGGAAGTCCACCGTGTGCAAGTGCGTGCGGGACATGTGCCACTCCATCGTGACGCTGCTCAGCTCTCAGTACATGCACAGTCCCACGGAGCAGGAGCTGGAGGAGTCCGCCCAGCTCTTCTTGTCCGAGAGAGGGTTCCCGCACTGCGTGGCTGCCGTGGCGCCGCTCCACGTCTCCATCATGACCCCGTCGCAGAACACCTCGGACTATGCCAACCCCGCAGGCTGGCTCTCCGTGCTTTCTCAGGTATCGCCGAGCTCCGTGTGAAGGGTTATCGTGGGTGATGTTGAAAATATTGAAAATAGATATCGCAATACCTCCGTGGAGTGTGTCGATAATAATATTCAGTGTTATGATATTAGTCCTGGTATTGTCCCTGCTTTAGCACTGATTTTGTCTTATTTTACTCCTTGTTTCTCCCTGGTTTAGTCCTGTTTTAGTCCCTGGTTGAGTCCTGTTTTAGTCTTATTTTACTCCTTGTTTCTCCCTGGTTTAGTCCTGTTCTGGTCTTGCTTTAGTCATGATTTTGTCCCTGGTTTGAGTCTTACTTTAATCCTGCTTTAGTTTTGTTTGAGTCCTGTTTTAGTCTTAGATTACTGTTGGTTTCTCTCTGGTTCAGTCCTGTTATAGTCCCTGGTTTAGTCCTGTTTTAGTCTTGCTTTGGTGCTGGTTTTGTCCCTGGTTTAGTCTTGTTTTAGTCTTACTTTACTCCTTGTTTCTCCCTGGTTCAGTCCTGTTCTGGTCTTGCTTTAGTCATGATTTTGTCCCTGGTTTGAGTCTTACTTTAATCCTGCTTTAGTCTTGCTTGAGTCCTGTTTTAGTCTTAGATTACTGTTGGTTTCTGCCTGGTTCAGTCCTGTTCTAGTCCCTGGTTTAGTCCTGTTTTAGTCTTATTTTACTCCTGGTTTCTCTCTGGTTCAGTCCTGTTCTAGTCCCTGGTTTAGTCCTGTTTTAGTCTTATTTTACTCCTGGTTTCTCTCTGGTTAGGTCTTGTTCTAGTCCCTGGTTTAGTCTTGTTTTAGTCTTAGATTACTGTTGGTTTCTCTCTGGTTCAGTCCTGTTCTAGTCCCTGGTTTAGTCCTGTTTTAGTCTTGCTTTGGTGCTGGTTTTGTCCCTGGTTTAGTCTTGTTTTAGTCTTACTTTACTCCTTGTTTCTCCCTGGTTCAGTCCTGTTCTGGTCTTGCTTTAGTCATGATTTCGTCCCTGGTTTATCCCTGTTTGAGTCTTACTTTACTCCTGCTTTAGTCTTGCTTGAGTCCTGTTTTAGTCTTATTTTACTCCTGGTTTCTCTCTGGTTCAGTCCTGTTCTGGTCCCTGGTTTATTGCTGTCCTGGTCTTGCTTTAGCCCTGATTTTGACCCTGCTTTAGTCTTGCTTTAATCCTGTTTTAATGTGAATTACCCACAAAAGTAGAAACATCACTTTATACTCACGTTTGAACTTAAAACATAAAATAAATACTGCTTTTTTAACTATAAACGTTATGTACAATATTCAAATTCTGCATATCTTCAAAACCACACTCACAATATTATCAATTTAACCATTATTTTGCTTCAAATCATCGTCCCCCCTCTGTCTCATTAAACCTCCTCTCTCAGCACATGAATGTTTTGGAGTCTGGCTATTGTCCAAATAATTATCCAAAGACATGCATGTGTTAAGTTAATTGGCAACTCTAAATTGGCCCTAGTGAATGAACGTGAGGGTGAAAGATCGTCTGTCCATGTCTTTGTTTCTCTGTAAACCCTGCGACGAGCCGGGTGAGCCGACTGGGAACAAGCGATAGAAACTGAACGAATGAATGAACTTGTTTATTGTCTACTGCCCACTTCTAACGGCACATAAAGCCAAACCTAACGCGGTTGTCTGTCCAGGTGGCTGTGAGCGGCCGCGGGCAGTTCTGGGACGTCTGCGCCAGTTTTCCAGGTGGGACTGACCCGGCAGAAATCCTCCAGAACTCTGCACTCTGGGCCACGGCGGAGGAGGGCGGCTTTTCTCCAGCTTCAACACCCACTTTTATGGGATCACCTCTCAAGTAAAGTTTTACATTTATTCATCCATCCATTCATCCATCTTCTTCCTCTTATCCGGGGCCGGGTCGCGGGGGCAGCAGTCTGAGCAGGGACTCCCAGATTTCCTTCACCCCAGACACTTCCTCCAGCTCCTCCGGGGGAATCCCGAGACGTTCCCAGGACACAGAGAGACATAGTCCCTCCAGTGTGTCCTGAGTCTGCCCTGGGGCCGCCTCCCGGTGGGACATGCCCAGAACACCTCCCGAGGGAGGCGTCCAGGAGGCTCCTGAACAGATGCTGAGCCTCAGCTGCTCCTCTCGACGTGGAGGAGCAGCAGCTCTACTCCGAGCTCCTCCCGTGTGACTGAGCTCCTCTCTATCTCTAAGGGAGCGCCCAGCCACCCGGAGGAGGAAGCTCATTTCGACGCTTGTATCCGCGATCTTGTCCTTTTGGTCATTACCCAGAGCTCATGACCAGGTGAGGGAGGAACGTAGATTGAGGTAAATCGAGAGCTTTGTCTTTCGACTCAGCTCTCTCTTCACCACAACAGTTTGATACAGCGCCCGCATCACTGCAGACGCTGCACCGATCCGCCTGTCAATCTCACGCTCCATCCTTCCCTCACTCGTGAACAAGACCCCGAGATACTTGAACTCCTCCAGTTGAGGCGAGAACTCTCCACCCACCCAGAGAGGGCAAGACGCCTTTTTCTGGTCGACATTCATTCATGGTTTTCAAATTGCTTGGCTAACACTTTCTCTCACGAGCCACTTTGGTTGATTGGATCTTATGCTTACAAATAATTAAATTTAAAGCTGCGTTACACTAAGCGCTGATTGACTGCAGAGGTGGTCCACCCTGGTTCACGTAGGCGAGGGACGATATCGAAATTTTGTGTCACGATTATCACGGCCAAAGTACTTGCGATTAACGATAATATCACGAGAGTTATTAAAATTCAATCCAATCCATTTTATTTATACAGCACATTTTACAAACAAGCAGTTTCCAAAGTGCTGCGCAGAAACAGACTGACAACCATAAACAATAAACTAGCAAAAAGTAAATACATAAATAAATAAAAGCAATAAAATGTATTAAAATAAATGAAAACACAGAGGACACAGACTCACGCTGTGTTAAAAGCCAGAGAATAAAAGTGTGTCTTAAGACGAGACTTAAAACACTGAAAATGTGACGTATAAAGACACTACTTTCTCATTATAAATAACTTCTGACATATTTGCACTTATAAAAACGATCTAGAAGACAACATAAAGGGGAAGTTGCTTTTCTTCTGCACAATCTGGTGACAAAATGGTGATTATCTTTGTGCAAAATGCAACACAAACACTTATTATCTTTCCTTTTTATCACGATAGACGATATTATTGTTTATTGTCCCATCCCTAGGTTCACGGTTCAATAGCTGTTCTGTGCAAGTGGCCAAAAATGTATTTGTGTAAATTAGGGCTGCACAATATATCGAAAAAATATCGTTATCGCAAAGATGAGTGATAATTTCTAACGATTAAATGCATTCATCTTGCGTTTTTCGTGCGCCCGAGCTTGCTTTTACTTTCAGATCAGACGCAGCCTTTTATGTTCAACCCCAAAAGCGACGGTGAATGTTTAAGTGTTTTATTGTTAATTGTTCTTGCTGCAAAATCCACATACATTTTTCCACTATTCCATGCAAACATAAATGAAGGTGAATAAAATGTCTGAAATGTTTAAAATGCCCGAGCAATGTATTTTTATTGTTTGCAGAGTAATGGAGAAAGTTTTAACACTCCAAATGTCTCCAGTGTGTGTATATTTGTACGCTTTACAGCAGGCTTGTCCAAACTAAGGCCCGGGGGCCAAATGCGGCCCTCAGACCAATTTTTCTTGGCCCTTAGGCTTCCTGGTGAACTGGCCCACATTGTCCTGATAAGTACTATTTACAGCACATTTCAGATTTTCTACAATTCCAACCTAAATAACTAACATTTTGGTGCCACACAGACCTGATATTAAGGCACTGAGACTGAATGTAGATGTGGTGGAGCTTAAAACATCAGATAAATGCAGCTTTTTTTAACGTTTCACGATTGATTTATGGCCCTCCGCTTGGTCTATATTTCAATATGTGGCCCTTGATGGAAAAAGTTTGGACACCCCTGCATTACAGTAAGAGTTGAGTACTTAATTGTTATCCTTAATACCTGGAAAAGAAATGAAAAAGATATGCAAATGAGGGAAAATACCGCAATACTTGACACCCATATCGTATATTGCACTCATTTCCAATATTGTGCAGCCCTGGTGTAAATACTAGCGACAATTTATAAGAGTCAGGAACAAGTTTAAAATACATACGTCCTCTTTTCACATTTTGGAAATCAGGTAACCCAGCTTTAAGTTCTCCTTGATGTATTAGTATAAGCAACAAATCTATTCTGGCTTCAGACTTGAGAGAAGTAGTGTCATTATTCAATTTGTTGCTGCTTGACAGGACGTGAAGCCATAAGATTAATGTGGAAGTTTGTGGAATCAGTCCCCAACAAATAATGATAAACATTTGTGGATCGTAAGTTTGGATATTTCTTTCAAAAACACTCCTTCTGAAACTCTGAAACCCCCAAACTCTTGATCATTTAACGCAAACCATCAAGAAAACATCGTATCATTCACCTGCTCCGACATGCAACGATAACCCTCGCGTTGTTCTGATCTTCCCGCAGATACGTCTTTGTGGGTGAACCCTGCTACCCCCTCCAGAGCTGGCTCCTCACGCCCTTCAGGGAGCCGAAGAGGAGGCGACCCCAGCCGTCCTCGCTGAACCAAGCCCAGCGCGTGTTCAACCAGCACCTCCACCGGGCTCTGCGGGTGTCCGAGGAGGCCCTGCTGAGACTGAGGGCCCGCTGGCAGTGCCTGAGTAAGAGGAACGACTGCGCCCTGGACGTGCTGCCCACCATGGTGCTGGCCTGCTGCATCCTGCACAACATCTGCGAGGCCCACCGGGACGCCTTCAAAGCCGAGTGGAAAGAGGAGGTGAGCGAGACGTACCCGCAGCCCCGGCCGCAGCACAGGCCACACCCCTCGGCCGCCCCGGACCACATGGAGGCGGAGGAGACGCGGCAGCTTTTTTGTGACTATTTTGAACAGCAGGAGCAATGAAGGAAGTTGTCGGCGTGTAAAGGTTTGGGCAATAAAGAGAAGGGCTGGTGTTGCAGTTAAATTTATGTTTTAAAGGAGACGTGTTATGCTTTTTTTCATGCACTTAGGCCCTGTCCCAGTACTCGCACTTCTGCCCTTGTGGCCCTCAATTGTGCGTTCCCGCTGAGAAAACACTGTTGTAACAAGGTGATTTATCATAATGTGTTAAATTCAAGATTCAGTTCAGACATTTTAAATCCATCCAGCAGCCTTTATATTCCAGTGAAGATTGAAATATGAACTGCCAAACTTATACTTCAAGCACAGACATCCCACAGTTTAGTGCTAAATGTTAGTTACCATGTTGTTTTTGTTGTTTTAAATATATTTTGTTGTTTGCAGTGGAGTCTCTTTTACCTAAACACCTGTGACCTTTGCACCTTTATCTTTGTGACATTTCAAATTGCAATTCAAAATGAAATGTTTACATATTTTTGAATAGTTTTACATCAATTACTTTTGGAATACCATTTTTACTATTTGTTTATTTGTTTTTTAAACCATAAAATAGAAGAAAGAACATCATAATTGACAGTTTCCTTTGTAAAAATGTTAGTTATTTAGGTTGGAATAGTAGAAAATCTGAAATGTGCTGTAAATAGTACTTATCAGGACAATGTGGGCCAGTTCACCAGGAAGCCTGAGGGCCAAGAAAAATTGGTCTGAGGGCCGCATTTGGCCCCCGGGCCTGAGTTTGGACATGCCTGGCATAAATGATGTATTCACCCATTCACATCATACATACTGCATTATAATGTCACACGTGCATTACTGCGACTATTGCAATATCCGAGCTATAAGTACGTCGAATAAGTCATTTCTGGGGTCAAAAATGTTTATTTAAAAGGAGAAGTTTTGACTTTTTAACGACCACCAACGATCACCCTCACTGGAAAGAGTACTACAAATTTGTACTCAAGTAAAAGTGCAGTTAAATAGCTAATATTGTACTCTATTACAAATACAAGTGCTGTGGCCAAAAGTTGAATAAAATAAAAAGTATACATGGAATTCAGTAACATTTTGGATAAATATTTCATACCTACTGAATGAAGTTGTTTCAAATCAAAGCAGGAGATGCAGTTCTGTTGTTTGGGTCCGTCAGTTTAAACCAGGGGTGTCCAAACTTTTTCCATCGAGGGCCACATATTGAAATATAGACCAAGTGGAGGGCCACAAATCAATCGTGAAACGTTAAAAAAAGCTGCATTTATCTGATGTTTTAAGCTCCACCACATCTACATTCAGTCTCTGTGCCTTAATATCAGGTCTGTGCTGCACCAAAATGTTAGTTATTTAGGTCGGAATTGTAGAAAATCTGAAATGTGCTGTAAATAGTACTTATCAGGACAATGTGGGCCAGTTCACCAGGAAGACTAAGGGCCAAGAAAATATGGTCTGAGGGCCGCATTTGGCCCGCGGGCCTGAGTTTGGACATGCCTGTTATAGAATATAACATAAATCAAAATACACTGTGCTAGAACAGTAACAAACCACACAACAATCTCACATTTTCCATCGATTGGCGCTTTGTGCAGTTGCCACCACTAGATGTCGCTAGTCCTCACAGTATCTTATAAATAGGCGACAGAAAGAATCATCCTCTCCTTGATCCAATTGATACAAAATGTAGTTTTTTAGCAGTTGGTGTGTTGCCATGTGTGCCACTATCCCCTCTTGCTTCTGGCTACTCCGGGTTTGGCCGCAGAAGCTCTGAGCTGCTCTGAAAATGGCTGTGATATTCTTTTCACACATTTGGTCGACTGAACAAATTGTGCTGTCTGTTTTACTTATTTTTATTCATTATACGGTCATTATGCAGGCTGTGGTGTTATCATTAAAACTGACTAATTCGCGTGACCAAAAAGAATCCCAGAGTGAAATAAATCGTGGATACTGTGGTTTTTTTGGGGCCATTGTTTGTCAGTGACTGCGGGAAAGTGTCTCCTCACCTGTCGTGCGTCGATTATTTCCCAACATTGATAGAAAAGAAGACGTTTGTTGTGTTTTTGGACAAGGTACATTTACTTGAGGACTTAAAGGTGCAATATGGAACTTTTCTAGTGAAGGTGCGGCCCCTGTTTGTCTCTAGGTCAGGCATGTCTACAATTCCAACCTAAATAACTAACATTTTGGTGCAACACAGACTTGATATTAAGGCACTGAGACTGAATGTAGATGTGGTGGAGCTTAAAGGGCGTATGACAGGTTTTTAACATGTTCTAATTTTAACTTTATTTGGTGTATTAATACCTGTTGTAAATATAAATGATAGTTTTACATCAATCAAGTGGCTGTTTGTAGAGAAAATTAAAAAATATGTTGAAAATTACAGGAAGTAAACAAATCGATGACATCACACTGGGGAGACAAAGGTTATGCAGAATTTTCGTAAAACAGACGACTTTTTTGACCCTTTAAACATTAATTCAATGAAATAAAGGCGTTCATGTGTATTTTTATTTGTCAAATTAAAAAAATCTCTAACATTAGGTCAGCTTTTGCCCAATGTACTTTCTAATTTCCTAGTGTGATGTCATTTTTCTTGGCCCTTAGTCTTCCTGGTGAACTGGCCCACATTGTCCTGATAAGTACTATTTACAGCACATTTCAGATTTTCTACAATTCCAACCTAAATAACTAACATTTTGGTGCAGCACAGACCTGATATTAAGGCACTGAGACTGAATGTAGATGTGGTGGAGCTTAAAACATCAGATAAATGCAGCTTTTTTAACGTTTCACGATTGATTTGTGGCCCTCCGCTTGGTCTGTATTTCAATATGTGGCCCTCGATGGAAAAAGTTTGGACACCCCTGATGTAAAGGAACGGCACCATATCTTTTGCCTTTATATAATTAATGTAAAGTATGATCTGTGCTTCCAATGTGGACAACAGACCAGTCTAAGCACAACTGAGAGGTCATTTTCACACTGTTGTAAGGAGTTAAAGTGACCAAGGCCATGTTGGAGAGGGGAGTTCTGATAAGGTAAGTAATACTGACAAAAATATACAGTCTTCTTAAACAGCCAGATTTAAAATTTAGTTCTAATTTCTCATCAATGTGAAACCTATGAATAAGCTATTTGTTTTAAATGATGCAGCCGGGCCATTAAATGTAGTGCCTTTAAGTTTTGCCATTAAAGGAGACATATCCTTTTTTTTTTTTACCAAGTACTTTGCAATAGACTACAACAAAACATACGTAGCTCATTATTACTTACATTACTTTTTGTTAATTGAAAACAGTAAATTATATTATGTATATTATATAGACAAATATTGGACACCGGGATTGGTTCAAAACAAACAAACCTAAACATTTTTAATTAATACATTTTAACACAAAACAATTTTTGGTGAGCTTATGTTGAGAAAATGTTGACTTTTTTGTTAATTAGATAAGTCTGGAAGAGTCTCGATCATTTTCAATTAACATTAAACTCAAACAGGTTTTGGCTGTGGACATTTTTCTTCATAAATATAACTTTAACAAAACGAGATGCACAGCGTTTTTGTGATTATAGTGTAACCACATTATAGAATCAATGGAATTTTTTCATATAAATAATGCACAGTGGCAGAGCTAGAGCTTCTGCCTCTCAATAAGGAGATCGCGGGTTCGAATCCCGGACCACCCCAACATCACACGATCTCTCTGGGTGGAGTCTGCATGTCCTCCCCGTGTTACCGTGGGTTCTCTCCAGGTTCTCCGGCTCCTCCCACCGTCCAAAGACATGACTGTGTAAACCAGGCATGTCCAAACTTTTTCCATCGAGGGCCACATATTGAAATATAGACCAAGCGGAGGGCCACAAATCAATCATGAAACGTTAAAAAAGCTGCATTTATCTGATGTTTTAAGCTCCACCACATCTACATTCAGTCTCAGTGCCTTAATATTAGGTCTGTGCTGCACCAAAATGTTAGTTATTTAGGTTGGAATTGTAGAAAATCTGAAATGTGCTGTAAATAGTACTTATCAGGACAATGTGGGCCAGTTCACCAGGAAGACTAAGGGCCAAGAAAAATTGGTCTGAGGGCTGCATTTGGCCCTCGGGCCTTAGTATGGACATGCCTGGTGTAGATTAATTGAGAACTCTAAATTGTCCGTAGTGAATGAATGTGAGAGTGAATGGTTGTCTGTTCTTGTCTGTGTCTCTGTGTTTGCTGCGACGAGTGTCCACTGTCCAGGGTGTACCCCGCCTAAGGCCCAAAGTCACTGGGATAGGCTCCAGTCACCCGCGACCCCTAATGGGAATAAGCGCTAGAAAATGAATGAAAATGAAAAATGAATGATTTTTTTAAAAAAAGAAAAAATAATAATAATAAAATAAAAATAAATAATTTCTAATAATTTCTTTTTTTTTTTTTGGACACGTGAATCAGAATCAGAATCAGAATTACTTTTATTTATCCCCAAGGGGAAATTATTTTCGTTACATGTGCAACCGACCAGTAGAGACAGTAAGTATTAAAACAAAATAAGATATATATAAAATAAAAATAAAATACAATAGCTCTATAAAGAACGGGTGGATATCATTTTCAGACGGTGTTGACACAGTTTGATCTGACAAAAAGCGCAAGAAATAAGAAAAAAATTAAACAATAACAGGAAAAATAGTTAAATTGATATTTTGGACAATCAAAAATCCTACAGACAAACGGGCTCAGAGGATGTGTTGTCGAACTAGATCAAAGATGTTAACCCCCCCCCCAAAAAAAAGGTACGGGGTGTGGAGGGGGGGGGTCGAGCGTGGCGCACAGTGGCTGCACGCTGACCCCCCTCCCATCCCTCCCCCACGCCCGAGTCTCCCGTGATTTGCCGAGAACAGCCGGTCGAGTCGCAGTTGTTCTCGGCTGAAGAAGGGATGGGAGGGGGCCAGCGAGCTTGACAACCACCACCAGGCCCCCGTCTAGTCTCCCCTTCCCTTCCCCAGATGCGCCCGTTCTGCCTGACAGACCGCGATCTCGCTCCGTGAAAGCGCGAGAGAGAGACACACACAGAGCCAGTGCGTGCGTAAAGGCGAGGCGAGCACCGGACCGGACCGGCGGGCACCGAAGACGGCGGCGGAGCGTTCGTTTTCTGGGGGGTCCCGTGCAACACCGGGGCTGAGCGAGCGGAGCGGAGGATGACTCTGGAGTCCATGATGGCGTGCTGCCTGAGCGAGGAGGCGAAGGAGTCCAAACGAATCAATGCCGAAATTGACAAACAGCTGCGGCGAGACAAGCGAGACTCCCGGCGAGAGCTCAAGTTACTGCTGCTGGGTACGTGCGGACGCGTGAATGCGCACCGTTGTCTCGTTAAATCCTGGCGTTTTGTCGGTTTTTTTTTTCCTCTTTAGGAGCAGCGGCAACCATCCCTGCCTCGGCCTTTTGCAGCGCTAGCCGACGTACGCTACGGCGGCTAGCTTTACGCGTGGTGCTTTTTGGGAACGGTTTTCAGATGTGCGCGCACGATCGGTTCACGGTGAAAACGGCTTTTGTGCGGAAATATGCGGCTAGGTTTTCGTGCGCAGTGTAATTACGCGTGGACATGTCGTTTTGGGCACGTCTCTGTAGCTCGGTTGAGCTTTTTCAGGCTACCACATGCTAGTCAAAGGCCAGTTCTAACCATTATTGACTGCATCTTGGCTGTTTGGACGTTTTGTGCACCGCCTGGCGCTTGTTTCGAAGTCAAAACGCTGTTATTTGTTTATTCCACGGCGATAGTGTAAGGTTAGAAGTAGGCCTGATGTCCATTGAGACGTATTCGCTAATTATTTAATGGCTGGAGTGCGTTTGGGTTGGTGGAATGCAAGTGCTGCTGCTGCTGGATAAGTTTAATGCGTATTGTTCTCCAAAAATTCCCCTTAATGTGGTCTGCTGTTAACAGTAGATCATGTTAATCAAAGGTTGCTGTCAATCTCCAGGACAATTAGTGAAATCTAGGTTGAGTGTGGCGCTGGAAAAGGCTCTTGCTCCCATTTCCTGCTTTCCAAAAACAGCCCAGAGTATTTGACATGTGTGTCTTCTTCTTATTCCCCCTGTGAATACCTCAACTTGGAGAATGAGGCCACTTCGGAGGTATTTAAGTAGTAAAGGAGATGTCGCGTCCTGCAGAGTCTTGTAAAGTTTTTTATTGTATTTATCCGAGAGAGCAGGGCCTAGATCTTTATGATTTAGGCGTCATGCATGTAGGTTTGCTGGGATTGGATGGACAAAATGGCATGCTGATCAACAAGTTTGTTACTCTAAGAAGAAAATGCACGCTCTGGATGTCATTTATGATTATTGGCGAATATCTGTAACGTTGTAGTGTTACATGGACTAATATTTGTTTGTGACAGCTGTAGTTTTTCCTGTCGTGTTGCATCCTTTAAGCAGTTGCAAATACACCGGCTGCCCTACCTGTTGATAGATTAGGTGTCTGCAATGTGGATAACTTGCTCACGACCCGGTTTTAAATGTGTTTGAACTAGTTACTTCCTGGTTAAACACTGAACAAACTATGTCACTGTAAAATCCAACTTGTCATTTTTGAAAGAAGGCAGAAGGAGGACTGCACCGTGGAAGACAATAAATGGATCTTAAAGGGGACATATTGTGCTAAATTAACATTTATTAGCTTTTAGCCATATTATAACAGTGTTTCCGTATCTGTAAATGTCGGTTTTCACGTACCCTATGTCCCCGCCCACTTCACTGTACCGACTTTATCAAAAAATGTTAAACTGCAGGACACACAGGAATGTCGCATTAAATGACAATCCGTTGCTTGTTATGAAGAGGCGGGGCTTATCAATTCAGCATTTTTAACAGGAAGTCAATCGTCCCATTTCTATTACAAAGCCGCTTTAGATCAGTTTAGCCGTTAAAAAAGAACAAAATGTACAATAAAGATCTATGTATGTTTTAGTTTATTACTGACTATTGGGAAAAAATATGACATGTCTCCTTTAAAAAGACAAAATAAACCAGATTGTAATAGCTATGCTTTAATTAATATCTCATTTTTAGTGCTATTTCACACATTATTCATTGTAGGGCTCGGCAATGTGACAAAAAATGCATCGCAATTTTATTTTCCCTTGTTGAAAAGAAATACAAAATCTCTTTCAATTAATTTCATGAACATAAACAATACAAACTTTTAATCATTGCCATTTAACACCAACAAATTTCTTCTTCCAAAGTCTGAACTCTGCTCCAAACCGTTTGCTTTGCTGATCACCGACTCTTACATATATCTCGACCTCGGTTCAAATTCGATGAATTGCACTGCCCTAATTCGTTGTTTACTGGTGAATATTTGGTAAAACGGACAAACAGTGACAACAGTAATGTCATTCTTCCAGTTGGCACAGCGTCAAGAACTGTCATCCCCCAACAGCCGATAAACTGTGCTGTAGGAAGACTCGGTCAGCACTTCAGCCACACAAATACTAAGGATGATCGCGTGCCTTGTTGAGTAAGCTCGTCACAATAATAGTCATTTTGGAAACTCAAATGAGCGTTCCCCGTTCTAAATAAACATGCATTTTCTTATCATGAAATAACTACAGCACAATCAAACCCAAGATCTGAAAGAAATCTTGTTTTAGCGGCTACATTTACCCACTATTGATATGACGTTGACGTTTCTGCTGTTCACTTGTTGCAGTTATGATGTCGTTTGATCGTCTGAACATTGCTGCTTTACAAAAGTGTCCCATTTGTGAAAACATCTACATCAGGGGCGTCCAAACTTTTCCCATCGAGGGCCACATATTGAAATATAGACCAAGCGAAGGGCCACAAATCAATCGTGAAACGTTAAAAAAAGCTGCATTTATCTGATGTTTTAAGCTCCACCACATCTACATTCAGTCTCAGTGCCTTAATATCAGGTCTGTGTGGCACCAAAATGTTAGTTATTTAGGTTGGAATTGTAGAAAATCTGAAATGTGCTGTAAATAGTACTTATCAGGACAATGTGGGCCAGTTCACCAGGAAGACTAAGGGCCAAGAAAAATTGGTCTGAGGGCCGCATTTGGCCCCCGGGCCTGAGTTTGGACATGCCTGATCTATTGACCTTATTCTGCCCCGCCCACTTTTGCAGTTTTTTGCGCTTTTGTTGTAAACGCACTTCCGTTTGACGAGAACTCCGTTAAAGCTAATGACGAACGAGGGAAAAGTCTGACGCTACAATGTTACATAAAGTAGATTGATTTGTGTAAAATGTTTAATGAACACGAGCAACAACAAGTCACAACGCAACGATTTCCTGGTCAGTCTGAAAACGTCTTTTTAGTCGAGTAGAACTTATTTTCTGTTGAGCTCGTCTGCTCCGTGTGAACTACAACGGAAACAAGACGGCGGCGCGTACGACAACTTCAGGAATAAGATGAATAGCATTTTTGTTGCTCATAGTCACGTTCTTTTTTCACTTTGTCATTTTTTGTCACAATTTTGTCGCTTTTAGTCCCGTTTTTCTCGCTATATAGAATTTTTCTTCTTATGGTCATGTTTTTGTCGCTTCTCGCAGGGTTTTTGTCACTTTTAGCCAAATTTTTGTCATCTTCTAGTCGTGTTTTTGTGCCACTTTATTCACCTTATTCCGCCCACTTTTGTACTTTTGTTGTAAACGCACTTCCGTTTGACGAGAACTCCGTTAAAGCTAATGACGAACAAGGGAAAAGTCTGACGCTAAAATGTTACATAAAGTAGATTGATTTGTGTAAAATGTTTAATGAACACGAGCAACAACAAGTCAACAACGCAACGATTTCCTGGTCAGTCTGAAAACGGCTTTTTAGTCGAGTAGAACTTATTTTCTGTTGAGCTCGTCTGCTCCGTGTGAACTAATACAACGGAAACAAGACGGCGGAGCGTAAGACAACTTCAGGAATAAGGTGAATATAGTTCATTTTTCTTGCCTGAGAATGAGGTACATTAATGAACATGACAGGTCCTGATCGATAATGACAGGTGAACTTGAATTGGGCCAGAGCTCGTCCAAAGCAGAAGCTGCAGCGGAGCCTGTGTAGCTGCTGTCTGTCACAGAGGCCATATCAGGCCATGCAGACCCATGCAGACCACTTCCTCTCCACACACCACTGCTTTGCCTCTACTTGGTCAAAACACAGCTCCGGTCTGGCCTTTGTGCCCAGGGTTAAGACGTTCAGGGAGGTGAAGTGGTACGTATGAAAGCTCCGTGTTCTGAAACGGCAGAGACTTACTTTCCCTCTCATGTCTGTAGGGCTGCAGGATCTTGTATCTTTAGTAATGCAGTATCTTGACGTCAAATGAGTATTGTGGGTGACTGGTTTAGTGTAAGTTAAGCAGATCTTATCAAACCCATGAATGAAATGAACTAAAATATTGTCATAAGCCATAGTTTTAAGTGTAAGTGGTCTCTAAACACATACATTTGTTGTATGCGTGACTAGTGTGACCAGATTTTCATAATTAAAAACTGGGACACACTCGGGTTGGAATGGGGAGTTTGAGTAAAATTATAAAAGGAACAAATAATTAAATACAATACTATACACTTGGTCCATTCACGGCTCATTCACGACTTCAGTGAACAGTATAATATGAGAAACTTCTATTTATAGTGCTCTGATTTTTTGTGTTTTAGTCATTTTCAAGAACAATTCTCTATTTTTGGCAATTTATTCCTCTCTTCATTGTTGGTCGGTATCAAATTGGTCAAAAAAGGGACAACTGGGACGTGACTTGTGTAAAACTGGGACAAATAAATGGTTTTGGACACATCTTCTGGGACATGGGACACAGGGCTCAAAACTGGGACTGTCCCGGGTGAATAGGGACGTCTGGTCACCCAACGCGTGACCCCTGTGTCACTTAACGGCTCTGAGATAAGACGATATCCAGCGGCGTGGCCCTGGACATTGACTCACAAACGTCAGGTTATGGTCTGTATCGATCAGTCGTCACCTTTGGCTCTGTAGCTGGGCCCCGGTGCCTCCCAGTCCCTGTGCCTGACGCTGTACGGCGGGGTCCATATCGCTTTAGAACAGCAGAAGTTCCACAAATGTACTTTCCCATGTTCTATTGATCAAAGTGGTGACGTCACCTCCCGGAAGTGGGCCTACTATTAGTCATGCCCCGCTAAAGTGTGCACTGTGCCCTGTGCTCAAGCAGATGATTAACAGAGCTGTATGTGGCCCTGTGTCAGCAGTGTGCAAACCTCACTGCAGCAGAGCTATTCTGACGGGGCAAGTCTACTTTACACTAACGACTGCTGCATTCATTCATAAATGTTTACGGATAAAGTGTAGTGCTTAAAGTGCGTGTGACGGGGTTTTATGATTTTTTAATTTTGACTTTATTCAGTGTATTAATACCTTGTGTAAATACAAATTATAGTTTCACACCAATCAAGTCGCTGTTTGTGGAGAAAAGTTGAACAATCTGTCGACAATTACAGGAAACTGATGACATCACACTGGGGAGACGAAGGTTACGCATAATTTACACAAAATAAGTGTGATGTCATACTTTATAACCAGGAAGTAACATTTAAAACCTAAAAAAACAGCTAAACTGGGGTTAAATTTGTAAAGATTTTAGTAGAAATTTGAATATATTTATCTTAACTGCGTTTTAGTTAAATGTGTATTTCAACCTGTCATAGGCCCTTTAATCCAAATCCAATTTCAAGCTCCGAAATGTCTCTTAAAGTGCGTATGACAGGTTTTCATGATTTTCTAATGTTTACTTTATTTGGTGCATTAATACCAGTTGTACATGTACATTTAATTTTTACACCAATCAAGAAGCCGTTTATAGAGAAAAGTTGACAAATATGTTTGAAATTACAGGAAGTAAAAAACTGATGACATCACACTGGAGAGACTCTTTCCATCCAAAGGTTTTGCATAATTTACCCAAAATAAGCAACTTAAATTACCCTTAAAACATTAATTCAACAAAATAAAGGTGTTCACATCATCAGAATCAGAAGCGGTTTATTACCATTGTCAGTGAAATTCACAAACATAGGAACTTGCTTCGGCGAAGGTGCAACATAAAGCAATGAATAAAATATAAAAAATATATAAAAAGGCATGCATAAAATTAAGAATAAAATAGACTAAGATAGACTAAGACTATATACAGAAATGTACAGTTGGCAGACAGTGCCATGTGCAAATGAGTAGTGCAAATAGATTGTTCTTATATAATATATGGTTAAAGTGACAGGTGTTACAAAGTGTTCATGAGTCCAACGGCAGAGGGAAAGAAACTGTTCTTGTGGCGGGAGGTTCTGGTCCGGATGGACCGTAGCCTCCTGCCCGAGGGGAGTGGCTCAAATAGTCCGTGTCCAGGGTGAGAAGGGTCAGCTGTGATCCGACCTGCTCGTCCCCGAGTCCTGAGACGCACAGGTCCTGGACCGATGGAAGGCGGCAGCCGATCACCTTCTCAGCAGAGCGCACAATGCGCTGTAGTCTCTGTTTGTCCCTGGCTGTGGCTCCAGCGTACCACACGGTGATGGAGGAGGTGAGGATGGACTCGATGATGGCCGTGTAGAACTGCACCATCATCTGCGCTGGCAGCTTGGCTTTCCTCAGCTGCCGCAGGAAGTACATCCTCTGCTGGGCCTTCTTGATGATGGGGCTGATGGCCGGCTCCCACTTGAGGTCCTGAGTGATGGTGGTGCCAAGGAAGCGGAAAGAGTCCACGGTGGTGATGGGAGAGTCTGTCAGGGCGAGGGGGGGGCAGGGGGGCTGAGACTTTCCTGAAGTCCACGATCATCTCCACTGTCTTCTGGGTGTTGAGCTCCAGGTTGTTATCGCTGCACCAGGACACCAGCCGGTCCACCTCCCTCCTGTAGACAGACTCATCGCCGTCCGAGATGAGTCCGATGAGGGTGGTGTCGTCTGCAAACTTGATCAGTTTTACAGAGTCGTGGCTGGAGGTGCAGCAGTTGGTGTACAGGGAGAAGAGCAGAGGAGAAAGTACACAGCCCTGTGGAGTTCCTGTGTTGATAGTCCGAGTCTCTGAGACATTCTTCCCCAGCCGCACGCACTGCCTCCGGTCCGTCAGGAAGTCAGTGATCCACCTGCAGATGGAGTCAGGCACGTTGAGCTGAGAGAGCTTGTCCTGGAGCAGAGCAGGGATGATATATTTTAATATATATCATCCCTTAACATATATTTTAATTTGTCGGACAAAAAAATCTCTGACATTAGCTGAGTTTTAGCCGAGTGTAAAGTAATTTCCTAGTGTGATGTCATTGTTTACAACCAGGAAGTGACATTACAAAACTAAAAAAACAGCAAAAATGATACTCTTAAAGTGCGTATGACAGGTTTTCATGATTTTCTAATGTTTACTTTATTTGGTGTATTAGAACTAATTGTACATATACATTCAATTTTTACACCATTCAAGCAGCCATTTGTAGAGAAAAGTTGAAAAATATGTTGAAAATAACAGGAAGTAAACAGACTGATGACATCACACTGGGGAGACAAAGGTTATACACGATTTACAGAAAAGAAACAACTTTTTTTTATCCTTTAAACACTGATTCAACAAAATAATGGTTTTCACATGTATTTTTATTCATAAAATAAAAAAATCTAACATTAAATGAGTTTTGGCCCCGTGTACAGGATGGTTGCTATGGTAATTTCCTAGTGTGATGTCATCATTTATAACCAAGAAGTCAATCTAAAAAATGAAAAAATTGCTAAACCGTGACAAAATTTGTAAAGTACTCTGACAAAACTTGAAATATATTTATCTTAACTGCATTTTTGTCAAATTAGTCGTCCAACCTGTCATGGGCCCTTTAAAGGGACCTCGGGGATCGGCCTCCTGCAGGTGCCTAGAGTCAGGACTAAACATGGGGAATCAGCATTTCAGTTTTTTGCAGCTAAAATCTGGAACAGTCTCCCTGAAGATGTGAGACAGGCCTCCACTCTGACAATGTTTAAATCCAGGCTAAAAACAGTTCTCTTTAGACGTGCATACGACTGAAAGATCTATCTGCACTCTTCTCTTTTAAAGCACTTTATTTTAAAATGATTCTGTGTGTCTTTTTGTGTTTTGTGATTTTAATGCAACTTTTCCTGTTTATGTAAAGCACTTTGAATTGCCCTGTGTACGAATTGTGCTCTACAGATAAACTTGCCTTGCCTTGCCTATGACAGGTTGAAACACACATTTGACTAAAATGCAGTTAAGATAAATATATTCAAATTTCTACTAAAATCTTTACAAATTTAACCCCAGTTTAGTTGTTTTTTAGGTTTTAAATTTTACTTCCTGGTTGTAAAGTATGACATCACACTAGGAAATTACCATAGCAACCACACTGTACACTGGGCCAAAACTCATCTAATGTCACAGATTTTGTTCATTTGACAAAGAAAAACATTTTTCAACTTTTCTCCACAAATAGCGACTTGATTGGTGTAAAACTATAATTTGTATTTACACACAGTATTAATACACTGAATAAAGTCAAAATTAGAAAATCGTAAAAACCTGTCATAGGCACTTTAAATGTTAAAAATGAGCACTTGGGTGAGTTGCGTGCTAAAATGTACCACAGACCTAACTGCAATAGCTGTTTTGAGACATTAGACATTTAGAGAACTAAATGTTCTTTCCAAAAATTTTCCAAGCTGTCGAATCTATCATTTTACAGATTGATTGAAGAATTCTAAAAATAGAGTACAAATACTGTTTCTAAGTTCTGAGCTCCATAGCTGCCGGTAGACTGTCCATGTTAAAACAGAAGCGCTAAACCAGGATTAGATGAGTTTATTGCTGACCTGCCTTCTTTTGCCAGGCTCTTATTTTGATCATATATGGCAATAAGGATGTAGCTGGTCTCCTCCGCACAGGCCCGTGTGAGAGAGGGAGAACCTACTGTACTTTAGTGCCAGGAAAAGACGGGATACTTCAGCGCCTCTGGAACGGAGCGTCAGGTGCAGACACAGGCAGTGGCGGACTTAGCATTAGGCAAAAGGCCACCCCAACCTGAAGGGGCCCCATTAAGATGACCAAGACTCAAGAAAACAGTTGCTTTTCTCTCAATATCGTAACAAAGTAGTGCAGTGTACTTTATACACAAGAAAAAATACAAAATAGTCTGGTATTATCAAATGTGTTAATTCCCCCCCACAATAAATCTCAACAGTAAATCAAATGTGTAGGAAAGCCAAGCGGTTAGGTGCGCCCCCTGGTGTTAGATTTCGTTTTTGCATCCGTTGGGTTACAAAACGTCAAGCAGCCTCGTGTTCGGAGGAGACAATTAAGGACTCCAACCATGTTTAACTTTGCTTTTCTGTGCGTGAATGACAAATAAGTAAGTGTAGCTCTGATTTGGTAATGTGGATGCAATTTCATGTCTATCATTTGTGTCTGTTTGTACATTTTGCGCATATTCTTGTCTTTCCAATTAAGCCTCGTTAGTCTAAACACGTGGTGCTACGCGGCTCTATTTCCCCTCGTTCTACTTTGTTCTTGCCATGTGGTGATAGGGCCTATATAATTATTGTTGTTGTGTTTGCCTTCTTTCTTTATTGATACTGTGCCAGGCACTTGGTAGCTTTGCTATCTTTCTATTATTCTGTTATTGTGCATTTAGCAGTTATACTATTGACCTTATTCTGCCCCGCCCACTTTTGCCGTTTTTTGCACTTTTGTTGTAAACGCACTTCCGTTTGACGAGAACTCCGTTAAAGCTAATGATGAACGAGGGAAAAGTCTGACGCTAAAATGTTACATAAAGTAGATGGATTTGTGTAAAATGTTTAATGAACACGAGCAACAACAAGTCACAACGCAACGATTTCCTGGTCAGTCTGAAAACGGCTTTTTAGTCGAGTAGAACTTATTTTCTGTTGAGCTCGTCTGCTCCGTGTGAACTACAACAGAAACAAGACGGCGGCGCGTACGACAACGTCCAAAATAAAGTGGATATGTGCATCTGTTTGGCTATTTAAGTATTGTTACTCATTGTTCCTTTGTTTGCTTTATTCCAGACCACACTCAATCTGTTATCAATAAATGCCTGACAGTCATCCCTTCTCCGAAGTCTGATTCTCTGACAGGAATCATTTCCATACTGTTACCGCCTCAAACCAGTTAAACATCCACAGTGGGCCAATCAAAGCTTGTGCCTCCACTTCAAAATGTAATATTATAACGTTTCAAATGAATATCACATATTTAAATCTGCTGAACAACAGGAAATATGGTATGATTTCTTAAATATTCCAAACCCCCCGGTTTAAAGCGTTTGCTGTTTAGAACATAAGCTGCACATATGAATTAGAATTTTCAAATAGTTCACTTACCACCCCAGATTTATGAACCTGTCGCCACAAAAGAAAGAAAACAACAAAAACTAAAAACTTCCTTTCAAGAATAATTAGTGAAAGAAAAGTTATAGAACAGTCACACTTTATGAGCTTGCACTTCATTTTGCCTTGGGCCTCCAAATTCCTAGGTCCGCCCCTGGATACGGGGATGTCACACTGTCAGATCGTAGTTTTAGGATCATCGTTCATCGCGCATTTATCCAGCCGTCAATGCGTATTTGTTCGTAGTAGTTATTACTAGGGCTGGGCGATATGGCAAAAAATTATGATCACGATTTTCTTGGGACCTGATCATGATACCGATTTTATCACCATTCATGTTCACTTTGTATTTTTCTATTGCCTATAATAGAGCAGCACGATTGAGGAAAAATGTCTAATTTTTCAGTGCGATTGTGATTAGGTTTGCATTTTGCGATTTATGCTTTAATGATAGGTCTCAGTTCAAATTCCCATTTTAAACACAATTTTGTTGCATTTAGTTGCATTTTTGTCCCTTTCAGTTGTGTTTGTCATATTTAACCACGTCTTTGTCACTTTTAGTTGTGTCTTTGTTGTTTTTGGTCACAGTTTTGACACTTTTAGTCACATTTTGGTGCACTGTGTGGCGTTTGTCGGTGCGTTTTTGTCGCTTTTGAACACATTTTTCACACTTTTGGATGCGCTTTTGTCACTTGTTTCAGAACATGTTTGTAGCAGTATTTCACTTCAAAAATTGCAGCCTTTTTAATTTAGTTTAATGGTGCAGCTCTAGTCTTGAAGAGGTAAATAAAGTCATCTGCTCAGGGGCTAAACAACAGGAGAAAAAGTGAGAAAGAGAACAACAGTGAATCACGATATGGCGATTTCACAAAAATAGCAGATTGTCACTGGGACGAGCTCACGATTCGATTTTTATTGCCCAGCCCTAGTTATTACGTACATGGTGTAGAGACAAGCACCGAATAGAACACTTTTCACGGTGCAGCTGAAGTCTCTGAGCGTTCCATACTTGTCGGCGCACCTTTCGGCATCAAACACCATGTAGGGGCATCAAATAACAGAAGATGACGACAGTAAATCACAGTGAATTAATTGAGGGTGAATGAGAAACGCACTAACTTTTCAGCTGATTTTTTTACTTCGCTTTCACTTCTTACGTTGCGTTTGCTAGAGAGTACAGCGTGTGCAGATGTGGCTTGAGTTTTGGGGCTCTGAAATGGGGCCATGCCTGCTGCTCTGGAGGCTGCAGGGTGACTGAGGCCGCTGTCCCACATACTGCTCCCCAGACGCTTCAGGGACATAGGTAACGCTGCTTTCGTCACTGCAAGTTTTGGACACTGTTACTGATTAACTTGTAATACCTTCTGAAATCAGTTGTTGCTTGTTTTATGAGAAATTACCAGTCCGGGCTGGGGATGGGACAATAAACAATAATATCGTGATAAAAAGGGAAGATAATAATCGTTTGTGCTGCATTTTGTAAAATCGTGATCATCGTCAACAAAGATAATCACCATTTTGTCACCAGATTGTGCAGAAAAAACAACAACTTTATGTTCTCTTCTAGATCGTTTTTATAAGTACAAATATGTCAGAAGTTATCTATAATGAGAAAGTAATGTCTTTATATGTTACATTTTCAAACTGTCAGCAATGTTAATAACTATCAGTCAATCAATTTATTTGTTCCTTTCATGAAAATAATTGTCAATGCCATTGTTCACACAATGATTAATATACAGTACATATTTCCATGATTGGAAAGGAGCAGATAGAAGAATTAAATTCTTATATTAATCTGCCCCTTTTTCACATCTTAATAATCTTCATGATCTTCCACATCCTTTTCTTTCATCCTCCCCTTGTTTCACCGGTGTATAAAGTTCAGCGTACCCATCCAGTCAATACTCAAGTTGATATTGACCTTATTCCACCCCGCCCACTTTTGCCGTTTGTTGTAAACGCACTTTCGTTTGACGAGAACTCCGTTAAAGCTAATGATGAACGAGGGAAAAGTCTGACGCTAAAATGTTACATAAAGTAGATTGATTTGTGTAAAATGAGCCGTAAGCTAATGTCACAGAGCCGTAAGCTAACGTCACAGAGCCGTAAGCTAACGTCACAGAGCCGTAAGCTAACGTCACAGAGCCGTAAGCTAACGTCACAGAGCCGTAAGCTAACGTCACAGAGCCCTAAGCTAACGTCACAGAGCCGTAAGCTAACGTCACAGAGCCGTAAGCTAACGTTTGAGACCAAAGCCGTATTCTGAGCCTCAGGCTCTAAAGTAGGTTTGGAAACGTCTAACTCCCCATTGACTTGCATTGAATAATTCTACTTCCACAGCAGCCCCTAGTGGTCAGCAGCAGATTGCAAACATGGCAGCCTACAGTCGGCGGCTCAATTTGAGCGAGGTAGCCTCGCCTACTGGCTCAAACAGACAGGTGGAGCTAAAAGCGTATCAAACTGGATAAATTGTACATTTGCGCCTCGTAGTAGCATCTAGCCAGCTCCGCCTAAACTTACAGCCCGTGAAACACAGTATTTTGCTCATAAAACACTTACTTTTCTCGTTAAAACAGGATTTATCTTTCTCATAAAAACAGAAACATTTCTTGGTAAAACAGGATTAATTTTAGTCGTTAAAACAGAAATTACTTTTCTCGTTAAAACAGGATTTATTTTTCTCATAAAAACAGAAACTTTTCTCGTTTAAAAAAGAAACTATTGTCATTAAAACAGAAACTTTTCTTGTTAAAACAGAAACTTTTATTATTCAAATGAATGCAATACGTTGCCGTAAAATAGCATATTTTAAAATCACAATAATATCGATATCTTAATAGCCATATCGCAATCATTTCTAATATTGTGCAGCCCTAATTAAAAATACTTCATATGTGTTTTTTGAGTTTTTGGGAAAATCGATTGATCTCAAATGACTTACTGTTGCTCACACTTATCATTTTTTAGTTCTTACGATTGTGACCTGAATATTACAAAGTTTAATCTTATGAAATGCAGAACACACGCAAAAATGTCTGTCATGATTTTCGGTGCACATAAATCGACCTTTTTTGTCATTTTTTTTTGCCAGTAAAGTGACACTGTGTAACTTTCTGCAGGTGGAAAGTCATCTACGTAATTCCAAAAATAGAAAGTTAAAACCGTGCTTCAGAACATTGTCCATGGAGGAATAATTAAAGGGACTACAGTGGCTCCCCGTAGTCTAATTTGATCTAAAAACAAGCTAAACAATAAACCGGTCTGACTAATAATACTGTGTCTGTCGTATTATCATAAAAACATCCAAAAGAATCGACACCGTTCAAAAAGGAACCGTTTAAAGATTGAACAGAGGCAATAAATGTCATTTACGGCCCAACATTTGCATAAAATAGAACTGGGATTGCATGTGCCTCCACAGTCTCAGCAGAATCACTGAGATAGATACGTTTATGCAAAGTTGTGCAGCCAAAGCATGGATGTATTAAAAGAACTGGATAAGCCACGCCCCCTCTGTCTGTGTCCCAGATTGATTAGTGGCCGTGCGAGGTACTGCAGCCTCTTGGAACCAGCCTTTTTCTAAAATGTCACATTATAATCACAGACAGGACTGAATTATTATCGGTATTTAAATAAAATAGAAGGAAATGTTCTTTTCTACCGTTTATAAAATCACAGAAATTACCGTTTTTATCTGAAGTGACGTCACACAAACATGTGCGAGTCACGTGAACGAGTGGGGGCATTAAGAAGCATTAAAGTGTGTATGACAGGTTTCTATGATTTTCTAATTTTGACTTTATTTAGTGTATTAATACTTGTTGTAAATATAAATTGTAGTTTTACACCAATCAGGTCGCTGTTTGTGGAGAAAAGTTGAAAAATCTGTTGAAAATTACAGGAAGTAAACAAACTGATGACATCACACTGGGGAGACAAAGGTTATGCATAATTTACACAAAATAAACTACTTTTTTGACCCTTTAAATTCAACAAAATAAAGGTGTTAACGTATTTTTATTTGTCAAATAAAAAAAATGTGACATTAGATGAGTTTTGGCCCAGTGTACAGTGTTGTTGCTATGGTAATTTCCTAGTGTGATGTCATCATTCACAACCAGGAAGTCAAATTAAAAAGTTAAAAATTGCGAAAACGGTGTAAAATCTGTAAAGAATTTTGAAATATGTTTATCTGAACTACATTTTGGTTAAATGAGTCGTCCGACCTGTCATGGGCACTTTTAAAAGTCATCAAATTCATTTTGGCAAAAAGTAAGGCCTGATAATGCATTGAAAAGCGTTAAATTCAATCCCCACAGACATTAAATCTAAAAATCATTTTGAAAAAGTATTTATCCATCAGAGCAATATCGTAATAAAAATAAGAGCAAATCATTATCACAGTCCACGTCAGCAGAGCGTGTCCATGACATTCAGATGTGTTTAGAATCCCAGATGTCCTGCATTTATTGAATGTAAATGTAAGTTGCTTAGATCCAAACATCGAGGGCCACATATTGAAATACAGACCAAGCGGAGGGCCACAAATCAATCGTGAAACGTTAAAAAAAGCTGCATTTATCTGATGTTTTAAGCTCCACCACATCTACATTCAGTCTCAGTGCCTTAATATCAGGTCTGTGCTGCACCAAAATGTTAGTTATTTAGGTTGGAATTGTAGAAAATCTGAAATGTGCTGTAAATAGTACTTATCAGGACAATGTGGGCCAGTTCACCAGGAAGACTGAGGGCCAAGAAAAATTGGTCTGAGGGCCGCATTTGGCCCCCGGGCCTGAGTTTGGACATGCCTGGCTTAGATGAAATGATCTAAAAAGTAAAAGCTAGGGTTCAGAGCATGCATGTGCACGCTTTAACCTTCATGTACATTCGCTTTTTGAATATTGTAAAGTAGTTTATTATATTCTGGTCATTCTGCTGCGTGATGGAATGGTTACAAGCCAGTATGTTTGACATGATAAAAGTGTAAAGCGTAACAAATGTCCAAAAAAAAAGGTAAATGTCTTCATGTCATCAAAAATCTTGAATTGTGGCATTAAAAGAATTACATTTGATGAGCTGAAACCTGCATAAACCCTTGAACTCTTCTTTATTGCTGCCACAAAACATGTAACAGAAACATGAAACGTACCAAAAAGTCGATTACATGACGACGAGAAACGTTCCTATATTGTTCTATCTGTTCTATCTGTGTATAATATGGTATGTTTCATGTTTCTGTTACATGTTTTGTGGCAGAAATAAGTTGGGTTTGAAATTTTACAATTGTGATAACACTAATATGTACTGGGGCAAGACATTCTTTACTTTGTTTCTTCGGGTACAACCCCTTTAAGTTACCGGTCAGATTTGTGGAGAGGCGACGTCGCTCACGGAAAGAGAACGTTTTTCCATGTACTTTTGAGCAATATAACATTTGCAACTGAATGAATACTATTCATCTTATTCCTGAAGTTGCCTTTCGCGCCGCCGTCTTGTTTCTGTTGTATTAGTTCACACGGAGCAGACGAGCTCAACAGAAAATAAGTTCTACATGGACTAAAAAGACGTTTTCAGACTGACCAGGAAATCGTTGCGTTGTGACTTGTTGTTGCTCGTGTTCATTAAACATTTTACACAAATCAACCTACTTTATGTAACATTTTAGCGTCAGACTTTTCCCTCGTTCGTCATTAGCTTTAACGGAGTTCTCGTCAAACGGAAGTGCGTTTACAACAAAAGTGCAAAAAAACAGCAAAAGTGGGCGGGGCAGAATAAGGTGAATAAGACCACAAAGTAATGAAACCACAATTTGTCTTAAAAAGATCAAAATCGGTTTAGCGTATCAAACCTTTACCGTAATATTCCAAAATTGGGTTTGAAATTTTACAATTGTGATGACACTAATATGTACTGGGGCGAGACATTCTTTACTTTGTTTCTTCAGGTACAGCCCCTTTAAGTTACAAGACATCTACCTTTTTTTTTTTGACATTTGTTACGCTTTACACTTTCATCACGTCAAAAACACTGGCTTGTAACCATTCCATCACGCACGAGAAACAATCCTATATTGTTCTATCTGCGTATAATATTTAATCAAATCTAGCAGCAAAATGAATCAGTGAACCGACAATCGAAATAACCGTTGGCCTCGTCGAAGAATCGGAAAAATAATCGTTAGTGGCAGCCCTGATGGACAGCTAGCGTTCATGTTTGCGTCTGGAGTTTGATCGTTCCCGTCACAAATGGAGAAATGAAATAGCGCTTGTTGTCTTCCTCAGGTTTTCTCTTCTGTGCAGCCTGGACACCCACACACTGTAGCTCCAGTCGCTACAGATAAAGCTACTAGTTTTTGTGCTTCGAAAACACACTGGGCATTTTGAATCGTGGAAAAAGCACGAGCACCTGCAGGAACCGCATTTGTAGCTTGTAAAACGTCGTCAGCGCTTTTGGTCGGAGCGGGATCGAGTATTTGCATGAATTTGAATGAGCCATTGACTGTTATTTGCGCTGTAGTTTAACCGGTGTAGTGATTGTTGTTATAAGAGTTTACTGTTTATTTTGGATATTATTTGGATAACTGCTTAGTCTGGCGATCGTTCTTTTAATTAACCACTTAAGTTAAATCGTTTTTTGTTCTAAATTTGACCCAGATAAAGATAAAAATAAAGATGCCGCTTGTGGACGCTCCATCGATCGCATTTTCGGCGTCATTTTGTTGTATTTATTGCGTTGCGTGAGTCATAAAACCTATTCTCTCTGCACGTGGCATCGGTTGAAGTCCGTGTATAGACCTGGAATTCCATATAATTAATGATATTGACAAAAAGACTGAAATATTGAGCTGACAAACTATAAGAATGACATGTATTACAACAGTCTATGTTCACTCACACTCAAAAATCTGATTATTATCTGATTTCTGGACCTTTAGGATGATTTAATTTCATCATCATTAAAAAGAAATGTGATGATATTGCTGTTTTCATATCATTTTAATAATCTTATTAAATCACAGCCACCGAAATCCTTAATTTACTTTCATTCTCACATGTTACCATTCCTCAACTTTATATTTTCTGAATGATGAATGGAAATGAATCTCACACAAACTACACTTTACATGTTACTGCAAAACTTTAACAGCATCTAAATTAGTCACAATTATATCTAGGGCTGGGCGATATGGCAAAAAAATTATGATCACGATTTTCTTGGGGCCAGATTGTGATTTCGATTTTATCACCATTCATGTTCACTTTGTATTTTTCTGTTGCCTTTAATAGAGCTGCACCATTTAGGAAAAATAGCTAATTGTGATTTTTCTGACCGGTGTGACTGTGATTAGATTTGCGATTGATGTTTTAATAATAGGATTCTGTTCAAATTCACATTTTAAACACAATTTTGTCGCTTTTACTTGCGTTTTTGTCACATTCAGTTGTGTTTGTCATTTGCATGCGTCTTTGTCACTTTTAGTCACTTCTTTGTCGTTCTTAGTCATGTTTTTGTCTCTTTGAGTCGTCTTTTGGTGCATTGAGTCGTATTTCTTGTTTGTAGCTGCGGTTTTATCGCTTTTGGTCACGCTTTTGTTGCTTGTTTCAGATCACGTTTGTACAAATCCAAACTACAGTGTTAGCAGTTTTTATTCAAATCCAAGCAACACATTTTGTTGTTTGTGGAAGAAATGTTTGCGCTTCAAAAATCGCAGCCTTTGTGATTTGCTAATTGCATCCATTAAAATTAAATTGCGATTTTGTGTCGATTTGGTTTAATTGTGCGTAACCTATAAGAGGTAAATAAAGTCATCTGCTCAGAGGCTGAAAAAAGGAGAAAAAGTGTGTTTGAACAGACAGAAACAGTGAATCACGATTCGACGATTTCACAAAAATAGCAGATTGTCACAGGGACCAGCTCACGATTCGATTTTTATCACCATATCGCCCAGCCCTAATTATATCTATTATTAGTTTTTTTTAGCTTTTTGTTTTTAGTTTAGTTTATTTTTCCAAAAGGGGACAGTGCAATTTCATAAAACACATGAATAAAACATGAGTAAAACAGCCAGAATTAGCCAAAGAGGCTATTTTTCATCAAATGGCAATAAAACTATACTATTGTTTTACTGTGATCTGACTTTACCGAATAATCTTACCGTCCCTAAACTGGATATGAAACGATTAAAATCTCGAGTTGTTATGTAATCCTTATGATGTAATTGATTCGTCCTGTGCGTGTGCCATTTGAATTGTGATAAAAACGTGGTGCTTTTAACTCCCGTCCAGGCTGTCTCCAGATATGGCCTTTGCCGCACTAAACTCTCCCCCCGCTCCCTGTAGTACACTTGATCTGAAATAAGCTCACTCTCTTTTTCTCTCCTCACTCCACGGAGCACAAAACATTATCAAACCAAGTAGTGTACGTGCGCTATTAAAAGGTGCCCTCCTTTTTCTAGGTCATTACCGAAAAGAGAGGACGGACGGACGGACTCTCGCCGCACGAAAAATCTTGACGGGGCGCGATGAGAACGGAGAGGCATGTTCGCTGCCTGAGGGAGGGCAGATTGTGCGGGGGGCTGGGGGAGAGCGCGGCGTTTAGGGGAGGATTGATAAAGCATTTGAGACGCTCGGGCATGGATGTATTAAATGAACTGGATAAGCCACGCCCTCTCTGTCTGTGGTCCCAGTTTGATTAGTGGCCGTGCGAGGTACTGCAGCCTCTTGGGACCAGCCTTTTTCTAAAATTGCTCATTATAATTGCAGACAGTATTTAATTATTATCGGTATTTAAATAAAATAGAAGGAAATGTTCTTTTCTACCGTTTCTAAAATCACCGAAATTACCGTTTTTATATGAAGTGACGTCACACAAACATGTGTGAGTCACGTGAACGAGCGTCGGACGATACAAACAGAAGCTCGTGGAAAAGGCTCGACTAGAGACACCTGTAAGTTGTATTTTATTTCATTTCAGACGCTTCACGTGTGTCTAACATGAAGAACACAATTACAATCACACAAGCTAACGCTAACACAAAGACCTGCAGCTGCTGGTCGTTCACGTCACTCAAAGCATCATGGGGGATTGTGGTCACGTGGCGCCCTAAAGCAAAGATGGCCGCCTCCGTATCAGGAAGTAAAGCAAAGATGGCCGCCTCCGTATCAGGAAGTAAATGCGGAAGTAAGAAACTTTTTTGGGGTCATGTGACAATGAGCTCACTCCATAGGGATAAACAGGGTGCCATTTTGGATACATCTTCCAGGTTTTATTATAGTTCTATGGTAAAAGTTAGCAATGAGCATTAGCTGTGAGAAACGGTTAGCCGTTGAGTCAAGTTGCATATTACGATTTTGAGCATTGTCACTTGTTGAAAAGATTGGAGCTTGTACTTACCTGTGCTCTAAACTCAGTAAATTATGTTTTGGAGTGAATAGTTCACTTAATATTTGAAATAACTTTGGCTCGCCTTCAAAACGGTAAAAATTGTGGGCTAATCCACAAGAAACAAAAACTGGCATCGATTTTAACCTCTGACAGCGCAAAAGAACTTAGACGTTTTTACTTGAGCGGCAAATAGCACCGAAAGTACATCCTGTCCTAACTCAAATAAATAAGTACAGGCGTGATTATTACTATTTATTCCCAGACAGCCACCTACTGTAAATAAGAGTGTGCACTTTATACTTTATATTGTCTTTTTATTACCATGTTTAGTAATTATTTATCCTATTTTTATTGCATGCGCCCATTTCATTCATTCCTGTTCTAAACTATGTGTTGCAACAGTGGAATTTCCCCATTGTGGGACAAATAAAGGATCTCTTATCTTATCTTATTCTTTACTACTACTGTACTTTTCAGAAACAAGACTAATATGGTTAGTTTATGATCAGGGGCGGACCTACCGTTAGGCAACAGGCCACAATTGCCTGGGGCCCCCAATAAAATGCCCTTCCTCATCATTATAGACGCAGGGGTCTTCAAACTAAGCTAAACAGTCAACAAAATCTAACATGATAAAATTGCAAATGACGTATTTAAATGAGCTCGAACACGTGTTAAAATGAAAGAAACGAAAGCAAAGTTATAGGAAATCACACTTGATGAGGAGGGCCCTGTACTTCATTTTGCCTTGGGCCCCCAAATTCCTAGGTCCGCCACTGTTTATGATGTAACTTTTGAACAAAAATCAACAAGGTTCAACATTTGCGGCTTTACTGTTGAGCTATTTCCTTCCAAAATGGCATCCCTCCCATAGAATCACAAACCCCTGCCGTCAACCTGGAACGCTGACATCAAATCGTGAAAAGTGAACGCCGCCCGTCTCTCTCTGGATCCTGCGCTCTGTGTGTGTGAACCTGTTGTTGCAATAATCTTCGTCCTAGCGACTGGCCGTGTGTTTGGACGAGCTGCAATCGGATGTGTGCTCGCCGCTCCCTGGACCGTGGCCATTATAAACTGTTTCAGATGACTTGCATATCTGTAAAGTGACTGTTAAATGTGCATCGCGGTATCGCCTCCCCGTGCTGCCATCCTCGATTGTTCTCGCTCCTTTCTGAATCCAAACTTCAATCCTGCGGGCCTTATAGTCTTAGCGGTCTTTTATTCCAAACTTGGACATTTTCATAGCACGAGGCTCCTCTCCCCATAAGGCTAAAACTGGAAACCCAAAGTATAGGCCTTTCTTGTGTTAAGGAATTTGCGCTGCTGTGATCACTCCTAAAGGTGCACTGTGTAACTTTTCTGGTGCTATATCTGCTACCGTGGAAATGTTATTGTTCCACAGTATATGCATAAAACTTATCATTCAGTTGCAAATGTTATATTGCTCAAAAGTACATGGAAAAACATTCTCTTTCCTCGAGCGACATTGAAGTGAAAAAACAAAAATACAGTTTGATTTTTCCATTTGAGTATTGGAATAAAAATACACAATTTGAAAGAAGGTTTGGAGCGTGAATTCATGAATTAATTTAGCTTTATTCATTCTGCGTAAAGAGTTGGTTCTGGGTTGTACCAACAGTGGGACCCGAGCTCTTTATAGTATTCATTCAGTTGCAAATGTTATATTGCTCAAAAGCGACAAAAACGTAACTTAAAAGCGACTACATGTCCAAAAGTGACAAAAACACGACTTAAAGCGACAAAAACGTAACTAAAATGTGATTAAAAACGACTAACGTGAAAAAATTGACTGAAGTGACTAATAAAAACAATACTGTAAGTGACAAAAATGCTACTAAAATTCAGGTTAAAGAATATGCATGTGTGTCGTAGCTCTAACCACTGATGTAGAGTACATTGAAAAACGTTCTTTTTCCGTGAGCGACGTCGCCTCTCCACAAATCTGACTGGTAACTTAAAGGGGCTGTACCCGAAGAAACAAAGTAAAGAATGTCTCGCCCCAGTACATATTAGTGTTGTCACAATTGTAAAATTTCAAACCCAACTTTGGAATATTAAGGTAAAGGTTTGATACGCTAAACCGATTTTGATCTTTTTAAGACAAATTGTGGTTTCATTACCTTGTGGTCTTATTCACCTTATTCTGCCCCGCCCACTTTTGCCGTTTTTTTGCGCTTTTGTTGTAAACGCACTTCCGTTTGATGAGAACTCCGTTAAAGCTAATGACGAACGAGGGAAAAGTCTGACACTAAAATGTTACATAAAGTAGATTGATTTGTGTAAAATGTTTAATGAACACGAGCAACAACAAGTCAACAACACAACGATTTCCTGGTCAGTCTGAAAACGGCTTTTTAGTCGAGTAGAACTTATTTTCTGTTGAGCTCGTCTGCTCCGTGTGAACTAATACAACGGAAACAAGACGGCGGCGCGTACGGCAACTTCAGGAATAAGGAGAATAGCATTTTTGTTGCTCATAGTCACGTTCTTTTTTCACTTTGTCATTTTTTGTCACAATTTTGTCGCTTTTAGTCCCGTTTTTCTCGCTATATAGAATTTTTCTGCTTATGGTCATGTTTTTGTCGCTTCTCGCAGGGTTTTTGTCACTTTTAGCCACATTTTTGTCACTTCTAGTCGTGTTTTTGTGAATCCAAAATGGCCGCCCTGTTTATCCCTATGGAGTGAGCTTATTGGTGCATGACCCCAAAAAAGTTTCTTACTTCCGCATTTAATTCCTGAAATGGAGGCGGCCATCTTTGCTTTACTTCCTGATACGGAGGCGGCCATCTTTGCTTTAGGGCGCCACGTGACGACAATCCCCCATGATGCTTTGAGCGACTTGAGCGACCAGCAGCTGCAGGTCTTTGTGTTAGCGTTAGCTTGTGTGATTGTAATTGTGTTCTTCATGTTAGACACACGTGAAGTGTCTGAAATGAAATAAAATACAACTTACAGGTGTCTCTAGTCGAGCCTTTTCCACGAGCTTCTGTTTGTATCGTCCAACGCTCGTTCATGTGACTCGCACATGTTTGTGTGACGTCACTTCATATAAAAACAGTAATTTCAGTGATTTTAGAAACGGTAGAAAAGAACATTTCCTTCTTTTTTATTTAAATACAGATAATAATTCAGTCCTGTCTGCGATTATAATGTGACATTTTAGAAAAAGGCTGGTTCCAAGAGGCTGCAGTACCTCACACGACCACTAATCAATCTGGGACACAGACAGAGGGGGCGTGGCTTATCCAGTTCATTTAATACATCCATGGGCCCCGCTCACGTGAACAGGGCACAGCGTCGTTAAGCTCTGAGCTCTTTGCTGGATGGTCCTGGACCCCTCCCATAGTGCTGGACACATAGACTTCATGTGGCTCGGTCCAGGCCTTTGGGCCCCAGAGCAGGGAACACACGAGCTGTGGCCCTGTCATGTCACTCAAGGGCCCCTCTGTGGGTCCAGCCCAGAACCAACTCCTGCACTGCAGAATGAATAAAGCTAAATTATGAATTTGTGCTCCAAACCTTCTTTCGAATTAGAATTTTTATTCCAGTGTTCAAATCAATCATTCATATTCATATTTTTTTGTTTTCATGAACAAAAATGAAAAATGGAAAATCAAATCATATTTTCCTTTTATTTGTTTTCAGTATCAAATTGAAAAGGCCGTGTCAGTTAATATAAAATAGATACTTTTGACAATCCTAGTTCATAAATTTTAGGGTCAAAATTATAAAAGTAAATGATCAGGCTGCATGTTAAGCATAAAAAGAAAATCGCTTATTTCCAGTTAAATAAACCATTGTGGGATAAATCAGGGCCAGTTAGTTCTGTGAATCCACAAATAAAAAAAAAATCCCCTTAAATTCAAGAGACTTTTATATGTCTTCCGTTTGGACTTCTTCACTTTATTACAAATCCCTAAAACTATTTTTCATTGAATTAGCTTCATCTTTGAAAGAGGAATTATCAAACCGCAACAAATGCCCAAACTAGTGTCAGACTGTTCTCCTAACAAAGAAATTCTATTTAAAATCTGAAATCCCCCGTACAGAGCTTGTTTCCACATCAGAGGCCAAAACTACGACCAGTGACTTTCCTCCACCTGAAAAGTTACACAGTGCACCTTTTAACGGACTCAACGGAGCGTTACCTGCTCCAGCTCTGCCACTGCGACTATATTTACCTCCACCAAACAAGAGGGAAGAGTAGGATGTGAACGTTTGGTTTTAAATATAAAAACAGAAAGCAGAGGGATAGAGAGAGAGAGACGGAGTAGGGGTTGCCAGGGTAACGGAAACATGGCTGCTCTTCAAAAACCTTGAATGTAGGTGGTGGTGAGATGAGTGTACGAGCGCGTTTTTCTTTTTTTTTCCCATCTCGTCCGCTACATGTCGGTGCACCGCTGTGATTGTGGCTAAAATCTACTTGTGAGGCCTAAGGGTGGTGTTCTGCAACATGCACGCCGCCAAAACTGCACCCGAACCCCCCCGTGCTGAGGCGGTTCTGCAGTTACTCGTACGGGCTAATGGAATCTGGGTATCGTGGAGGAGGGGGGTGTGTGAGTTTGGTCTGATCTGGTGTTCGTAAAGGGAGAAAAAAGCAGGCATTTTCAAATCCGATGGTCCCAGCAGCTCCTGATATGGTGTTTGTAAAGTAGAGGAGGAGGAGGAGGATCAGTCAGATGTAGCCGGTCGACTCTTTTATAACCTGAGAATGGAAGGAAGAAATGGACGCCGAGATGGAGTGCAAGTGGAAGGTTATGTTGCACACAAAAAAAAAACGGGTGAAAACGCATTTCCAAATTGCTGATGATGAAAGAGAAAGAGAGACAGTCATCAAACTCATGACAAATTCAGGTTGGGAACTGCATTCTGACACACTGCAAAGCCATGAATGTATTTTAAAGGGCGCATGACGGGTTTTTAGGATTTTCTAATTTTGACTTTCTTCAGTGCATTAATACCTGTTGTAAATATAAATTATAGTTTTACACCAATCAGGTCACTAATTGTGGATAAAAGTCGAAAAATCTGTTGACAATTACAGGAAGTAAACAAACTGATGACATCACACTGGGGAGACGAAGGTTATGCATAAATTACACCAAATGAACTACTTTTTTGACCCTTTAAACATTGATTCAACAAAATAAAGGTGTCACATGTGTTATTCTTTGTCAAATGAACAAAATCTTTGTCATTAGCTGAGTTTTGACCAGTTTACAGTGTGGTTGCTATGGTAATTTCCTAGTGTGATGTCATACTTTACGACCAGGAAGTGAAATTAAAAACCTAAAAAAACAGCTAAACTGGGGTAAAATTTGTAAAGATTCTAGCAGAAACTGAAATATATTTATCTGAACTGCATTTTAGTTAAATCAGTAGTTTAACCTGTCAGAGGCCCTTTAAGTAGACGCAGGAGAAATATAAATATATATATAATAGGGCTACACGATGAATTGAATCAAAATCGCAATTTGAATGGACGCAATTATCAAATCGTAAAGGTTGCAATTTTTAAGTGCTGTATGAATTAATGAATGAATAAGTTTATTTGGCTGTCCATATACCAAACAAAATTATATACAATACAGAAAAAAATACATTTCCATCTGTTTGCCACTTAAGTGGTTAATTTTCCATTCCCTTTGGTGCAATACTTGAATTTTTGTTTCTCTCGGTTTCTAACACCGTACAAAACTGGCTCCTATCTTTGTCCATCACATCACAAAGTACTTGCATTTGTACTTCTTTGTAAATAATCCAGTAGATTCCAGTCCTGTCTGTAGCCGCACATATTCCAGTGCAGGCAGTCGCTCTTGAGTCACTTGTGAATGAGTCTCCACTGTTTGTCGCTGATTGTTTACCGGTGACGGCCTTAAAGGGCATATGACAGGTTTTTATGATTTTCTAATTTTGACTTTATTCAGTGCATTAATACTTGTTGTAAATATATATAATAGTTTTATACCAATCAGGTCGCTGTTTGTGGAAAAAAGTTGAAAAATATGTTGAAAATTACAGGAAGTAAACAAACTGATGACATCACACTAGGGAGACAAACTTTATACATGATTTACATAAAATAAACTACTTTTTTGACCATTTAAACATTAATTCAACTAAATAAATAAGTTCAAATATATTTTCATTTGTCAGGTAAAAGAATTGACGACATTAGATGAGTTTTAGCCCAGTTTACAGTGTGGTTGCTATGGTAATTTCCTAGTGTGATGTCATTATTTACAACCAGGAAGTGAAATTAAAACTTATAAAACTGCTAAACCGGGATAACATTTGTAAAGAATTTTAGCAAAACTTGAAATATATTTATCTTAACTGTATTTTAGGTAAATGAGTGGTCCAACCTGTCATGGGCCCTTTAAGCGCTGAAAGGAACTACAAATGAACGCTTCTTTAGAACGTAAACTGGAATGAAGCACCTTTTACCGTCCTGCCCGTGTGACTGTGTAACTGGTGGAGGTTCTCACTAGGGACGGGACAATAAACAATAATATTGTTTATCGAGATAAAACGGGAAGACAATAAGCGTTTGTGCTGCATTTTGTAAAATCGTGATCATCGCCAACAAAGATCATCGCCATTTTGTCACCAGATTGTGCAGAAGAAAAGCAACTTACCCTTTATGTTCTCTTCTAGATCGTTTTTATAAGTACAAATATGTCAGAAGTTATTTATAATGAGAAAGTAATGTCTTTATACGTCACATTTTTCAGTGTTTTAAGTCTCGTCTTAAGACACACTTTTATTCTCTGGCTTTTAACCATAGACCGTACATATCAGTGGACCATGTTAGCATGCTAGCCGCCGCGTTCCAAATAGGAAGCAGCTCTGGAGGCTCCTGGCTCCTTCAAGCCGAGCTGCCATTCACTTTCTATTGTGACACTGGAGCCTTTACTCTGTAACTGTTTCTGTCAAACTCACATCTGGAACTAAAATGTCTGTTTTGACTCACTCTACATGAATCGGGTGTTTTTTTTCTCGTTGGTTATTCATAAATCAAGTTATTAGCAATAATAACTGACCAATCAGGTGCTTCCTTTTCCAGGGGCCGTTTTCGCTCGCGTTAGCAACAGATTTGATTGACAGCTAGCGCCGCACGTTGCCGCCGTCTCCCTCGCCAGGCGGATACCGTTAGCAACCGCGCTCCTGATTAGTCCGTGTGGTTGCCACGATACGCACTCGGATTTAAATATGGAGTCTGGCTCCACTTTAGCCGCTATAACTGCTAGCTCCACTTTAGCCGCTATAACTGCTAGCTCCACTTTAGCCGCTATAACTGCTAGCTCCACTTTAGCCGCTATAACTGCTAGCTCCACTTTAGCCGCTATAACTGCTAGTCGCGATGGGCTTCATTTGGCTGTAGCCAAACGCTATGGGTGACGTCACAATCCCATAGTCCACTGATGTACAGTCTATGCTTTTAACTCCGCGTGAGTGTGTGCTCCTCTGTGTTTTAATTTATTTTAATACATTTTATTGCTTTTATTTATTTATGTATTTACTTTTTGCTAGTTTATTGTTTATGGTTGTCAGTCTGTTTCTGCGCAGCACTTTGGAAACTGCTTGTTTGTAAAATGTGCTGTATAAATAAAGTGGATTGGATTGAATTTTCAGCCATTTTAATAACTATCGTGATATTATCGTTAATCGCAAGTATTTTGGCCGTGATAATCGTGACATAAAATTTCGATATCGTCCCTCGTCTAGTTCTCACTGAGGCCGTTTGCCCCATGGATGTATTAAAAGAACTGGATAAGCCACGCCCCCTCTGTCTGTGTCCCAGATTGATTAGTGGTCGTGCGAGGTACTGCAGCCTCTTGGAACCAGCCTTTTTCTAAAATGTCACATTATAATCACAGACAGGACTGAATTATTATCGGTATCAGGAAGTAAATGCGGAAGTAAGAAACTTTTTTGCGGTCATGCGCCAATGAGCTCACTCCATAGGGATAAACAGGGCGGCCATTTTGGATTCATCTTCCAGGTTTTATTATAGTTCTATGTTTTGCCCTGAATGGCAGCCGTGTCGCCCCGAGTGTGATTGAAGAGTTAATAAATATAATGATAAAACAATCTGAGGGCCTTGTGAAATGTTTAGAGACTAAAGACTCTAAAAATTATTCTATTTCCTTTCGATCTGCTAAAAATATACATTACAAATATCCTTGACCTAAACATTAGTTTGTTGTTGTGTAATGAGTGCTAACACGAGCCGATACCATTTGAACTCATGTTTTTTGACGATGTTGATAGAAGCGCTGACAGCCTTTAGTCATTCATGTGATTTATCGGTCGTCTTTGTAGATGGTTTTTCAGTCCAGTTAGCTGCGTGTCTGGACAGTTTAATCCGCCTTCACTTGAAGATGCTGTTTACTCGTACCTCTGTGCACAGAAGGCTTCGCTCACACTGTCCCGGTGTTGGAGTGATGTTCTCGCTCACATTAGGACCAGAGCTCCACGGTGCTGTTGTGGTCCCCGGCTTTGATCGTGCACTCACAAGACCACGTGCTCACGAGATAACTGGTCATTAATACAGGGACAAGGCTTGCGAAGGGCTCCGGTGTCCCGTGAAAATTTCAATCCAATGGAAACAATGCCAGTGCCCCGGCATCTCCGCCTGCACCAGCGCACGGCATGCAGTAAGCTCCTCTGGTACTTTGAACGCTACGGAAAGGCTCCGGTCAGTGCAGTGTGAGCCTGGGGTTAGAGTTTTCCTGTGAGAACCTAATCGTTTTTAGAACTTTTTTCAAAGCCTTTTAGTTCACTAGTCCAGTGTTTCCCAACCAGGGGTACAGGGACCCCTAGGGGTACGTGAGGCATTACCAGGGGGTACTTGGAATGGTTTCAGGTTTTAAAAGAAGATAAAATAGTCCTTTATCTGAAAAGAAAACATGTTATTAGTTGTAAATTTATAACATTTCTGGAGCATCTTGGACCATAAATATAATTTAGACAAATAATATAACGGTAATAATTGAAAATATGTGACTAGTAAACCCATTTATTTGGCTGAAACTTAAGTTAAGGGGTACTTTGAGTGTGAGCCAAAGCTTAGGGGGTACTCGAGACAAAAAAGGTTGGGAACCACTGCACTAGTCGATGCACAGGGTACATCTGCAGCCGACTACAGCCCTAGTGTAGCCGTGGACTGGCAGGGATGTGTCTCTAAACTGCTTGTGTGTTCTTCACAGGCACAGGAGAGAGTGGCAAAAGCACCTTCATAAAGCAGATGAGGATCATCCATGGTGCGGGCTACTCGGATGAGGACAAGAGGGGCTTCATCCGTCTGGTCTACCAGAACATCTTCATCTCCATGCAGTCCATGATCCGAGCCACTGAGACCCTCAAGATCCCCTTCAAGTTTGAGGAGAACCGGGTGAGCTGAACTGTTTCTTTGTTCAGAAATATCCTTGAGCATCAACTACAATAGGGCATTTTGAGAGCGTGTTCCCCTGTCCAGACGGCATTCAAACACTTTTGTTTTGTTAGTTTTAAAGTGCGTATGACAGGTTTTCACGATTTTCCAATTTTGTCATTATTTGGTGCATTAATAGTTGTTGTAAATATAAATGATAGTTTCACAACAATCAAGTGGCCGTTTGTGAAGAAAAATCAAAAAATCTGTAGAAAGTTACAGGAAGCAAACAAATTGATGACATCACACTGGGGAGACAAAGGTTATGCATAATTTACACAAAATAAACTACTTTTTTTTACACTTATTAATTAATTCAAACAAAAAAGGTGTTCACATGTATTTTTATTTGTAAATTTAAAAAAAAATCTGTGACATCAGATGAGTTTTAGCCCAGTTTACAGTGTGGTTGCTATGGTAATTTCCTAGTGTGATGTCATCATTTACAACCAGGAAGTGAAACAAAAAACCTCAAAAATGGCTGAAGTGGGAGAAAATTTGTAAAGTATTTTAGCAGAATTTGAAATATATTTATCTGAACTACATTTAAGTGAAATGAGTGTCCAACCTGTCATGGGCCCTTTAACTAGTATTTAGTCAAATAGGAGCCAACCACAGTAGCATTTAATTGGGTTGAGGATAAACGAATTAGTCAACTGTGTACAGCTTGGAGGAGTGTGGAGAGAGTGATTGTCCTCTTTTCTGCTCTTCTAACAATTTACTTTTCTCTGCGCTTTTACTACAAATGTTTTTTTAATTCCAATATACAAAAATATATTGTATTCAATCAATTTACTGCCAATGGGGTAAAAAGTTTAAAGGTGAGAAATGATGCTAAATCAACTTGAATGAGCTTTCACCTTGTTACACCAGTGTTTTCTCATCATTAGTTTATTCACAGTTGTCTCTTGATTGATTCTCGCGTGTTTTAGTTAATCCTGTATTGTCCTGCAGCTGAGGCTCGAGTGTTCAGAAAAGTCCTGTTTTCACTTTAAAGGGCCTCTGACAGGTTGGACACTCATTTCACTTAAATGCAGTTCAGATAAATATATTTCAAATTCTGCTAAAATACTTTACAAATTTTCTCCCACTTTAGCCATTTTTGAGGTTTTTTGTTTCACTTCCTGGTTGTAAATGATGACATCACGCTAGGAAATTACCATAGCAACCACACTGTAAACTGGTCCAAATTCATCTAATATCACAGATTTTTTTTTTATTTACACATAAAAATACATGTGAACACCTTTTTTGTTTGAATTAATTAATAAGGATAAAAAAAAAGTCGCCTCTTTTGTGTAAATTATGCATAACCTTTGTCTCCCCAGTGTGATGTCATCAATTTGTTTGCTTCCTGTAACTTTCTACAGATTTTTCAACTTTTCTTCACAAACGGCCACTTGATTGTTGTGAAACTATCATTTATATTTACAACAACTATTAATGCACCAAATAAAGACAAAATTGGAAAATCGTGAAAACCTGTCATACGCACTTTAAACGTAAGTGAAAACGAGACTCCGAGTGGTCCATGGAGGTTTGTAAAATGTGATGTAGCCACTTTTCAACAATACAAACATATAAAAGACGATGAAGAGGCTAATCCATCCTGTAGTCACACCGCTTAAAGGTCCCATAACATGCAAAATGGACTTTTCAGAGGTTTTAACCTTCCTCCAGTGCTATTTGGGCCTCGTATGTTGTGCCCAAAGTGGTTTTTTGATTGATTCCCTCATGTTTTCACTAGAGAACTGTCTTTTCCGTCCCCCTCGGCTGAGCAGCGGACGAGGGCTCCTCACTAAGATGACGCGCTTCACCAGGATGACGCGGTGTTTAAGCCACGCCTCCAGGAAGCGCGCAGCCGCAAGAATAAAAACAGCTAATGCTAATGCTACACAGTAATTACACGATGGATACGGCAGATAGAAGAGTTAGCTTGTTATTTACCAAACGGCACGTCCGTCGTTGAGGCCCTGGAGCACGTCAAACTCCAGGTCAGATCCAGGACGTAGGACTCAGCACGACGCACCGTCAGGACGAGAAAATGTTTATTCAGTGTTTGTGTATCTCTGTTTACCGGAGCACACGGCGCATGCACCATCTCCGCTCTAGGCTTCGTCGCGGGTTGGGCGGGGGAGGCGCGCGGGTTGGGCGGGGGAGGCAGCCTGCTCTCTGTTCGGGGGGGTCAGATCTCAGAGTGAGCCGTTTGCTTTTGCAGGAGGGGGGCCAGTCCAAGAAATGGGTGTTTTTTGGAAACTGTTATGTTATGGATATTACACAACGAGAAAATGTATCAACAAAGCCCTTAGAATAGACTGTGTGAAGGGGAAAAGAGCAGAATATGGGACCTTTAAATTAAATTAAAATAAACCTAACTTTTTTGTATTGTTTTCAGGCCAATGCCGGACTGGTGAAGGAGGTGGACATAGAGAAGATTAACAGCTTTGAGGAGCCGCACATTTCAGCCATCAGAACTCTGTGGTCTGACCCCGGGATCCAGGAAGCCTACGACCGGCGGAGAGAGTACCAGCTGTCCGACTCCACTAAATAGTACGTGTCCCGTCTCTGTCTGTGCGCTAACTGACAACTAACGGGAGAAAATGTGGGCTCCGATGCCTGAAGTTACACAAGATAAGATAAGAGATCCTTTATTTGTCCCACAATGGGGAAATTCCACTGTTGCAACACACAGTTTAGAACAGGAATGAATGAAATAGGCGCATGCAATAAAAATAGGATAAATAATTACTAAACATGGTAATAAAAGTACAATATAAAGTATAAAGTGCACACTCTTATTTACAGTAGGTGGCTGTCTGGGAATAAATAGTAAAAATGGCAAATAAAGTGTAAAAAAACAAGCTGTAGATCTCAACGTTCTGTGGGATTTATCTAGGAATAAAGATATTTTGAATGTTTATGTTCAAATGAGTCTCAATATGCTTTATCATTTATGAAAGCTACTATCAGACTGTGCTCAGGTCTTTACAGCTTTTGAAATCATTGCTTAGAGTTCTAGTAAACATGGATTTTGAAAGTTTTTAACCAATTTGGACATTTGCTATTGATCAAGCAAATGGTCATTACATTCATTTGAAAGCTCTAGTCCAGGGGTGTCCAAACTTTTTCCATCGAGGGCCACATAATGAAATATAGACCAAGCGGAGGGCCACAGATCAATCGTGAAACGTTAAAAAAGCTGCATTTATCTGATGTTTTAAGCTCCACCACATCTACATTCAGTCTCAGTGCCTTAATATCAGGTCTGTGCTGCACCAAAATGTTAGTTATTTAGGTTAGAATTGTAGAAAATCTGAAATGTGCTGTAAATAGTACTTATCAGGACAATGTGGGCCAGTTCACCAGGAAGACTAAGGGCCAAGAAAAATTGGTCTGAGGGCCGCATTTGGCCCCCGGGCCTGAGTTTGGACATGCCTGCTCTAGTCTATTGGTATTTATATTCAGGACTTTTTTGAGGACTTTTTCTCATTCAAAAAAATATGATATTTTGTTTTAATCGCTATGGCAGCAGTCCTCATTTGTCATACTTCTGAAACCCATGGGTAGTTATTGATTGTGCATAGGAATCTGTTAAAATTCTGACAGAACAAGTTTGAAAAAATACATTCTGATAAATAATAAAACAAACAATAATAAAATAAATAAAAAACAGTAGCGATCTAGGGTATTAACTGTTAAATGGATGCAGGAATTACAAACTAAACTACAGTTTTTTTAACGCGGTCTACAAAAAGTGAGGTGATTTACAAGAGAGTTACCGTATTTTCCGCACTATAAGGCGCACCGCATTATAAGGCGCATAGAATAGAAGCTACAGTAGTGGCTGTGGTTGCGTAGTTGCGGCTCAGTATTGATCCATATATAAAGCGCACCGGATTATAAGGCGCACTGTTAGTTTTTTGAGAAAATTGAAAGCTTTTAGGTGCGCCTTAGTGCGGAAAATACTGTAGTTAGTTTTGTACAAATGAAGAGTTCTCTACTGATCAGGGAGGTCATAATACAACGTTTATTTTCAGAAGAAGCTATTACTGTCTGACAAAACAACAGTGAAATCCTTCATTTTCTTTCATTCACAATTAACTAACTATGACCAGTTTTAGGAAATAAAGCTTTCTGAATGATAAAGAAAAGTGGATGGGACATAAACAGTCAGATAAAAAGCATGGAGTCTGTGTAGAAATCAGTTTACGATTGCTAAATTAAACTATTCATATCACTGATTAGTTGCGAATAATTGATTAACTTGTTGCATCCTTTCAATTCACATTTTCTTATTTATTTCCGATTATACTCTGACCTGAATAATACATTTTTGTTTAACCGAATAATCTTTACATCCCTACTACCAAATTATGACTTTGATTGAACTTCTTGAACGTTTCATCCCGGACATGAGTGTTTCTGTTTGTTTAATAATAACTATCTTGACTCCTCAGGCTAAAACGGCAGCCACGCTCCAGCTCCATGTCCCCGTTTTTTCCTCATTAAACTTGTCTTGTATCTTCTTGATTCTTGCCCTCACTAAACCTTGTCTCTAGCTACCTGAACGACCTAGAGCGGGTGACTGCTCCGGCATATGTTCCCACGCAGCAGGATGTGCTGAGGGTGCGAGTGCCCACCACGGGGATCATAGAGTACCCCTTTGACCTGGAGAACGTCATCTTCAGGTACAGCAGAGGCGCGGGCGGACCCAGAGCGCAGACCACGGCTCACTCAGGGCGATGAGGCTTGTGACGGGTTGTGTTCATCGTGTTGGAACTGATTATGTTACAGTGTCAGATGGAGCCCTTTTCAAAAACAGATATCATTAGTTATTTTTTCATATGTTTTTTAATGTCGTCGATGTAATCCCTCATTCGTCCAGGTGTGGTTCATCGTAGAAAGGGTTTCAGGGGTTGTCATCCGGACGCTGTTTGAAGATCGAGACGTTTCGACTTTTATCCAAAAGTCATTGTCAATCTGAGAGCTGGTCTGGGAACTCAGGCTTATGCTGCTCTAAGTAGTGAGAGTCCTGCCCACAGGGAGGAGTCACTGAACGCCTGTCTACGTTTGGAAAATTGTTTGTCATCTGAAACTTGATAATTGGTCTGCCTTTGTTTGATTAATAGTTGGCCCTGCCCAGTTTCACCGGTGGCTAAGGTCTATTATTGTCTTAGATCTAGCTAGCCAGCTATCAATAGAACAATAGATCTAAGACAATAATAGACCTTAGCCACAGGTGAAACTGGGCAGGGCCAACTATTAAACTAACAAAGGCAGACCAATAATCAAGTTTCAGGTGACAATTTTACAAACGTAGACAGGCGTTCAGTGACTCCTCCCTGGGGGCAGGACTCAGAGGAGCATAAGCCTGAGTTCCCAGACCAGCTCTCAGATTGACAATGACTTTTGGATAAAAGTCTTCAAACAGCGTCCGGATGACAACCTCTGAAACCCTTTCAACGATGGTTTTTAATGGTTGCGTACAGAAATGACCTTTTTTTTGGCTTATGTCTAAAGTCACGCCTGTAAGATTAAATATAGTTTAATTTATGAATCATGTAGAAAATGTCAGGCTTCAGCGACCAAACCTGCCCTTGAGTGTCTGAAAAAACACCAAAAACCTGCAGAACTAACGCCGCAGCAGTTTTTTTCACTGCGCTGGTGAAAGAAGTGCTCCTCCAATAACACATGGCTTTGGATATGAAGATTTGTCTTTCATTAGGATTACTCTAAATATCTTCGGCCCAGGCGGAGGACCTGCACACACTGGGTATATTTTTTGTAGCGTATTTGTCTCATTTATGCCGATGATTGGTAAAGAGTCCATTTTCATTTTAACTGCGAAGGAAATGTTTTGCATTGGATAAATATTGCTATTTGAGCCTAGTCCTTGACAATTGGCTGTCCATCCATTTTATTTTATTTTTATTTTATTTATTTTTTTATTTAACCAGGAAAACACCCATTGAGATCGAGATCTCTTTTTCAAGGGGGACCTGGCCCAGTGGTCAGCAGCACACGTCAGGAGTATTACAAGTTTAAAAATACATAAACAACAAAACAATTTGTCTAAAAAACTGAAACAAAGTGCAACAGTCAGAAGATAAAGTGCCATTTGTCACAGTTCACAGTTAAGTTCACAATAACAGATTAAAAGCACAAGCCTGAGAAATTGAGAGCCTCTGTCTTTTTTTGTAGAAAGGAATTTATTTGATATACTTTTCTCCAAGTGGGGTATTAAGAGTGAAAATAATTGACAGTGGTTTATTAATATCAGTCCAATGTCTGCGCACAACTTTCACTTTAACATTATGAAAAGGCAATTTTTCTTTGGGTAACTTGCATACAACAAGACAAGACATTTATCTTTTTATTTTTTGTGTTATTTTTTCGGTTTACTGTGGATATGTCTAGATCTTGCTGAAGGACTGACCAAAAATAAGCGTAGGGACACTCCTGATCCAGCTCTGGTGAGGTGCATTGAATGATAAATCATATTTCTCTATCAGGACAGTAAAGTATACCTTAATCTTAACCATCTTAGGTGCCCTCCCACTTTAATTTCAAACGTTAGGCCTTTCTGAGTGACTGGAACACAACCCTTCGCCTTGGATTCGTCCTGACGGAGCAGTGGTTTGGGCTCTGGACGTGCAAAAGCGCCTTGCTCCAGGAGGATAAGACCGTCCTGCACTAAAGTGTGGAAGCGTTCACATTCTGGATCAAAAAGGAGCCAGTGGAATGTCAAAGATTCTGCAAGACAATGAACGCACCAATCCCATTCAAACAAATAGTACGGCCTCCATTTTGAATGATTTGCTCTGTGGAACTTTGACATCGTGTACTGGACCTTTTTATCAGCCGCTGCCTCCTGTTTCCACTCTCTGCATAAGCCTTCATAGCGTGTAGGCCTGTGTAGGTTGTAGGCCTCTCTGCTGTCTGATGCCGCAATGACTAACGGCCTTTGTCTCTGAAAGTGGCCTTTTCTGTGAAGCCTTTCCCCCAGCTCTGATCTCCTCTTCCTGGAACCGTGGAAGGTCTTGTGGTAATTTGCTTGTCACGCTTTATATAACTGTTTTCTTGTCTTTCTTGTATCTCTCTCTCTCTTTGACTGCCCTGTCTGTAGTTATCTTTCGGATCTGGAGCGAATTTCAGATCCCAACTATCTTCCTACGCAACAGGATGTGCTCAGAGTGCGCATCCCCACCACAGGAATCATAGAGTACCCCTTCGACTTGCAAAGCATCATTTTCAGGTAGAACAAATGCATCAGCGCATCAGCACATCTTTGAATCATGTTGTTCCTGCCCCTAACCTGGTGAATTCTCCCTGATTAACTAACCTCTGGTAATGGTTGTACTGTACACTGTGGCCCCTGCTCCTCCCTCGTGTTTATGTCGGGTGTGAGGCCTACATTCTCCTGGTGTCTGTAAATGGGTCGCCTCCTCCTTCTCCGCTCTATCTGCCAGAGAAACCAGGTCGTCCGTTCTGTGTGGAGCCTGTTATTTTGGGCAGCAGGTCCTGCAGGGCCTATATTGGCCCCGAGTCTCTGTGGACCTTGGTGGACTGGGCCACCACTAGGGGGCAGTATTTCAGATCCTTAAATTTGGTCAAATTTGTCCATTTGTCAGCTGCACCTGGACATGAAAATGCTCAAGAGTTGGGGTTTGAATGGTGCTATTTTTATAACAGTGCATTGATCACACAGGGGAGTGTTTTAGCTTTTATGTTAATGAAGCCCGGCTTTAATGAGCTGAGTTTGACCGTGTCAAGGAGAAGCTCAAGGTCCTCAGGGACACTGTCCCCGTATGCCTCCAGTCTGTGATGTGATCATGCATTAGTTTATAGATTCTATACTACAGACACACAGTGGCCAGAGTCTTCTCCTGTAGAGTGGGACTCGTCTGTATTTCTGTATCTAGGATGTGTGGCCCTCCTGAGATCCCACCTCCTCCTGTCCCTTATTTTGTCCTTGTTCTCCTTTCACTATTGTCTCTTCAACATGTTCAGATTCATTCTCCTATTAATTTGCTCTCTCCAGGAAGCACAGGCTAGTTCTAATAATACACGCCTCGGGCGTCTGACTGATCTACTTGTTTTGATGCGCTAATTGACGACAACTCATCACTTTTTGTTTTTTTACAAGATGAAATTTCAGATACATTGCATCATCAGACGGTAACTTATAAATAGAAAAATGGCAATTCTGGCAAATATACAGTGGAATAAGGATTAGTTTGAAACACTGAATAGATTTTAGAAACACTTTAAGAGCGATTCCTTGAAATTGCATGCTACTTCATTATTCCATGCATGGACAGATCTTTTTAAGCTTGCAAAGCCTAATGGCACTGCTGTGCACCTCTTCACTCTGTGAATCCATCCAGTCTGACATCATTGTAACTAAACCAACATCTGGACAGTCATTGTGTCGAGACATGTTTAAGACTTTCAAACTGGATGGACTCAACACCTCTGTAAGGCTAGGCTTTGTTCTTAACCACGTGTGAGTATTAGATATAAATGCTCTGTTTTGGCGTGCAGAATGGTGGATGTCGGGGGTCAGAGGTCGGAGAGGAGGAAGTGGATCCACTGCTTTGAGAATGTGACGTCCATCATGTTCCTGGTGGCTCTGAGTGAATATGACCAGGTCCTGGTGGAGTCCGACAATGAGGTACAAGCTGTGAAGCGTCTCATTCAGTGTAAGAGCAAAACAGTTTTGCTAAGATGTGCACTTGTGTCTCCAGAACCGCATGGAGGAGAGCAAAGCGCTGTTCCGGACCATCATCACCTACCCCTGGTTCCAGAACTCCTCCGTCATCCTCTTCCTCAACAAGAAGGACCTGCTCGAGGAGAAGATTGCTTACTCACATTTAGTGGATTATTTTCCTGAATTTGATGGTAAGATTTTATATTAATTTGTCTCAGACTCTGGGATGGGGCGGCACTCACGTACATATGCATATTGCTTTAGATACGACAGGCCAATTGAGATTTTTAAAATACAAACTACTTGTTGTTACTCAAGACACTTTATATTGTCGTGGCCACTCCAACTTGTTTGACTTAGTTGTCTGTCCCTCGACATGTTGTCTAGAGCAGGGGTTCCCAAACTTTTCTGGCAGGGACCCTCAAAATATCCATGTAACCTACTCTGGACCCCCAAAGCGAAATGAAAATGAGAGTAGCAATAATTTAAAGTGTCAAAGCGTGTTAAATCAGGTCTAATATTGGTTATTTGAATAGTTTATTGTCTTATTGGACGCTGTTTCACTAAAATATACAGTTTGTAATTAAAAAATAGAGCAAATACAATGTCATATTCATTAAAATGAGATCTTGAAATCATCTCGCGACCCCCCGAGCGGTCCCGACCCCCACATTTTTTGTCTTGAGTACCCCTAACGCTTTTTCTGACCCCTTAACTTCAGTTTCAGGTAAATAAATCAGTTTACTAGTCATATGTTGTCAATTATTATTATCATATTTTTGTTTTAATCATATTTATGGTCCAAAACACTCCAAAAAGATGTTACAACCAGTATTTATTGAGATAAAAGTATATTTCATTTCCTTTTAAAACCTGAAACTGTTCTAAGTGCCCCCTGGTAATTGCTCACGTACTCCTTGGGGTCCTTGTACCCTGGTTGGGAAACACTGGTCTAGAGTCCCCTGAATTATAAATCCCTCTTACAAAATCAAGGTTTGGTTGCATACCTCCATTGTAGTCAACTGTTTTTCTAGTGCTTTTATTAAGAAAAAACATAAAAAAAAAGTATAAACTATTTCAGATTTTCATCAATAATATACTTTATCTCTTTCTGCTCACCTTTGGTCACCACATTTCAACCTTTATTTGGTTGATAATGTTTTTACAAAGTCTGATTGTACAATAGTCCTGGTTAAAAAGGTTATATAAATGAAAAATAGATAGAGATAACTGTTGATTCATCAAAAAAATGATCGACTAAAATGATGGTTATGATTGAATTGAGTTGAGTCTGGAGAATTATGAAATGTAAAGTAAAGACTACCTGATTGTTTTCATATATAGATACCTTTTGTTTTAATTTAGATTTTGTTATGCTTCAAAATTAGCACTGGCTCACAAATACCTCCGTTTCTCACCACAGAAGTGTCCTCTGGGAAGTATTCATCGCATTTGTAAAGTCTAACACCCGGCTATTCAACTTTATTTTACCGAGAGACAGATTTTCCGGATTGTTTTGTCCTCGGGACCACAAACATGCCCAGCGCACCAACGCTTTTGAACTAAGTAATACATAATGTAATACGAAAGGCTTTAAAAACATCTGCCAATCCAGAATTGAAAAAGTCTGATTGTACAATAGTCCTGGTTAAATAGGTTATATTAGGGCTGGGCGATACGGTGATAAAAATCGAATCGTGAGCTGGTCCCTGTGACAATCTGCTATTTTTGTGAAATCGACAAATCAGTCTTTAATGCAGCTGTCTGTTCAAACTTTTCTCCTGTTGTTTAGCCTCTGAGCAGATGACTTTATTTACCTTTTATAGACTAGGGCTGCACAATTCAGCGCAATTGACACAAAAAGCGCGACCAAAAGCGATCAAAATGCGCTCAAAAGCAACAAAAACTCGCCTGCAAACAAGAAACGCTACTCAATGCACCAAAGTGCGACAAAAACGTGACAAAAAACAACAAAGACGCGTTTAAATATGACAAACACAGCTGAACATGAAAAAACTCAAAAGCAACAAACACACTGGTCAGAAAAGAATCACAATTAGATATTTTTCGTAAATCGTGCAGCTCTATTCAAGGCAATAGAAAAATACAAAGTTATCATGAATCGTGATAAAATCAAAATCATTATCTGGCCCCAAGGAAATCGTGATAATTTTTTGCCAGCTCTAGGTTATATAAATAAAAAATAGATAGAGATAACTGTTGATTCATCGACTAAAATGATGTAGGACTGCAACAAATGAATCGATTAATCGCAAGTAATCGATTATAGAAATGGTTGTCAACTAATTAAATAATCGATTAATCGTTAACTGGTCTATACACAGACTTCAAAGCATTGTCTGCACTGAAAGAAGAGGATTTATTACTTATACAGAGCAGGAATGATACAAAAAACAAACAGGAAGCATTTAAATTCTGTGTTTTTGATTAAAATCCTTGTCAAAGGCCTTCACTTCAGCTTTGTTTGGGTAAAATTGAGTAAACTTTTCATATTCAAGGGTCTTTCGCGTTCTAAACAACTAATCGAGGAATAATCGCTAGACTAATCGATTACCAAAATAATCGTTAGTTGCAGCCCTAAAATGATGGTTAGTTGCAGTGCCTCTTGCTGATACGTTCATGCAGGATTCACAAAGAGTAAGGAACATGATTTAGTCGAGTCTGGAGTGCACAGGCTTGCTCACTGTCTTGTTGTGCTCACTGTCTTGTTGTGCACCCGAACACTTTCCTGACCGCTCTGTCGCTCTGTCTCAGGTCCCCAGAGGGATGCCCAGGCCGCCCGGGAGTTCATCCTCAAAATGTTTGTGGACTTAAACCCCGACAGTGACAAGATCATCTACTCTCACTTCACATGTGCCACGGACACTGAGAACATCCGCTTTGTGTTTGCTGCGGTCAAAGACACCATCCTACAGCTCAACCTCAAGGAGTACAACCTGGTGTAGGAGCCGCCGAGCCCCCACATCTGCACTGCACAAAGCCCGGCCTGCGTGTGGCCCGTGCTCCTGTCTGTGGCATCACCCCGATCACTCCACCCTCCGTCCCCGTGCCCCACCGCACCACAGCCCCCTCTCTGGTCTCTCCGGCAGCTTGTGTTGTGCCCACAGCGGCTCAGTGTGCCTCGTGGGGCGGGCACATTGGCTAAGTGGCAGCTCGTGTCGAGTCCACGGCGGGTCAATGTGCCTGGCTCTGCGGGCACACTGGCTCTGTGGCTGAGTGAGCGGGCCCCGGGTGTGTTTGTGGCAGCGCTCACTGTGACCAAACACGCTTCGATGGAAGAAAAATCCAGACCCGACGTTTGAGTGGAAGAGAAGTACTTCTGACAGCAGCTAGAGGGCAGCACAGCGCCGCTCTGACACACTCCAGTTTGACTACCACTGCTGCACAAACAGAGAAAGGAATGTACCATCAAGTGTCAGCTCTGCGACGGGACTTTGATTTTAATGTTTCCATTCTGAAGACGAATGAAGTGCTTCTTTACTCACACAAATCAAAAATACACAACACAAGATTTTTAAACCATTTTAATAATGTATTTGTTGCTATGTATATTTAAAACGCTAAATAGAATTATTTATAAAAACAAAAAATGTTAGAGGCAACCAGACTATGTTCATGTTGTGAGTGTGCAGAGCTTTTCAGTGAGAACAATCACACTGTCCTGTCGGCCGCTGCCGCTGTAGTGCACATAAGGGTCTGGATCTGTTCACCTTCACATAATCAACGAGCGTTCAGAGGTGATTGATGGGGCATGCTCTATGCTTTACACGATGGTCAGGTGCATGTCTATCCTCCGTCCTCTCCAAATCCACGTTTTCACAGACAGAGGTCAAGCTATTGTAAATAATAATGGAAATAAATGAGAAGGCTGGTCTAAGGGTTTCTACAGTCTGGAAACAGTGGACTCATTGATTAACTTTACGAAAAGAAGATTTTTGAAATTAGGGACGTTCCGATATGGATTTTTGTTTCTTTTTTGAGCCGAAGCCTATATCCGATATTTTGAGTGCTGCTGAACTTAAAATGAATACATAGCAAGGCCCACAAATCGATCTTAAGTTGAAGGAAAGATCACTAACTTTTCTATTTAGGCAAACTAACAGCAATGTATTTATCTTTCATAATTTGTGGCATAATTGTTTAAACGTACAGCGAGGGGTGGGCGATATTGGCACAAATGAATACCTTCATACTTTTTTGGAGTATTCTGATAATAATATTTAGGTAATGGTATGTCACTACAACAGAAATTTGTTGAAATGTGTTTATTGAGTTGTTTTTTTTTCTTTTACAAAAAGCAAAATGCACAATAAAAATTTGAAATTTTATGATGTATTGCCCACTTCTACACACAGCCTTATTTTTTTGCCTAAGTGTTCCCTTTTTACTCATGAGTCTGTTCAAAATTACAAATCTGACGCACTCAGGACAAACTGGGAACGCCCCTAAACATCGGCAGCAAATACCATTACTGCAACCGATATATCGCCCATCCCTAACTTCAATTCAGATCAAATTCACGCTCGTTTACCTCCAAAATTCTAACTTATGCGACTGTGTTTTCCCCCCAAAACACTAGTCAAAAGCTTGCAGCCGAAACCGCACATTTTCCACCGTCATTACGTGCTTCGCAAATCAATTTCCCAAGAAAGTAAATGACATATCTAGGTTCATCCTAATGAGAGGCTAATTAAACACACTAAGTCCCACTGGAACAGCCCACTTCTCCAGCCTGTAACTGAAGCGTCCGTACACTATTCGGTCTTCACGTATCATTTATTTCCATTGGTTTTGATGCTGTCATGTTTGGTATTACCGAGAGCCCGACTCGACGGGTCTGTGCGGCATAACCTTTATTTATCTTAACTTATTTATGGACCACAAGTCGGACTACTTTGCGTCGCGGAAGAACTCCTCCCCACGTGGCAGAGTGTACTTGAGTCTCTGAACTGCTGTATAAATGAATGTGCTCGATAGTAAAGGACATATCTTTGCTTTTTTTTTGTTCGACACCATTTGCCACTTTTCCATGGATAAGAAGACACTTTTTTTGGTTTTGTAGGATCTTTCACGTTTGTGTGGACACTATTTTTACTTGGTTTTAGAAGCGTATTGCATATTATAATTGAGTATTAAACAGTTTATTTTTTACTTTTTTAAATTCTGGCCACTCTTGATTATGGAATCTAACTGTAATGATTTTTTTTTAAAGATTTTGAGGGTTAAGAAAGTGCCAGTGAAGCGTGATGATATTCTTGGAGCTGAAATCCCCATTAAAGGGCTATGATAGAGCATACTTTACAAAGGTTTACACGCACAGCCCTTCCCTACACTCTTCTTACGAAAGCTACGCAACTTTTTAAGACTGAAAAAGCGTCACTTCGCTCGATTTCTTAACACTAAACAATGCTGCTTTGGCCCTTAGTATTATGAAAGTGGTGCATGGCAAAGGAAGGATGAGAAAAAGTCAATATTGGTGTTGTCGGCTGATAAAAATGCCAAAATAATTCAAATAATACACTAGCTTTGTGACTTTACATTACAAGAATCACCCTTGATGTGCAATGACGGAATAGATTTATACATTAGTTACAAGAATGATGATTTCCCATTTACCACATTTTTTATTTTCTTTAAAAAGGTTTTGTAGGTTTTTATGGGCTCTGTGCACAGAAGATATCTAAGCTAACCTCACAGCTAATGCTTTTATTTGAACGTAGAATATAAAGAAACAACCAATTATGAAAAGTAAAGTAAAGACTACCTGTTTGTTTTCATATATAGATTACTTTTGTTTTAATTTAGATTTTATTATGCTTCTAAATTAGAATTAGAATCACAAATACCTACATTTCTCACCACAGAAGTGTCCTCTGGGAAGTATTCGTCGCATTTGTAAAGTCTAACACAAGGCTATTCAACTTTATTTTACCCGAGAGACAGATTTTGTGGATTGTTTTGTCCTCGAGACCACAAACATGCCCAACGCTTTTGAAATAAGTACCGTATTTTCCGCACTATAAGGCGCACCGCATTATAAGGCGCATAGAATAGAAGCTACAGTAGTGGCTGTGGTTGCGTAGTTGCGGCTCAGTATTGATCCATATATAAAGCGCACCGGATTATAAGGCGCACTGTCAGTTTTTTGAGAAAATTGAAAGCTTTTAGGTGCGCCTTATAGTGCGGAAAATACTGTAATACACAATGTAATACGAAAGGCTTTCACTAGCGAGGACCTCAAGCTTGGATGCAGAAGTTTATTGGCGAACGAGAACGATAAAATGCATGAGAGTAGATGATCAATGCCGTTTTGGGGCTGAGGCTCCCGGGCCTCGGTACCCCCCGACTAAAGGATAAGACAGAATAATTAGAAGAAGGTGGGAGGGAGGGGCATGAAATAACGAACACTGGTGTGTGTGACCGGGACGTTTAAATAGAGTACTCACCGGAGGGGTGTGGATGAGGTGTGGTCCTGCTCCTGAACTTTAGATAATGACTTATCTCCATTTAAAAACATCTGCCAATCCAGAATTGAACCAGAATTTACTAAACCAGGACTAAACCAATAACAAGAGGTAAAATATTGTCTATCAAGGGCCAAATCGTATCTCCTGGAGTGCCTGATTTGGCCCCCAGGCCTTCAGTTGAATAGCCCCGCCTTAACGTGTCGTCAGTGACCTCCATCTGCAGCTCACTGTTCACGGCCTGATCCTTAAAGAGCCTATGACAGGTTGGACACTCATTTGACAAAAATGCAGTTTAGATAAATATGTTTCAAATTGTGTTAAAAAACTTCACAAATTTCAGAGCGGTTTAGCAATTTTTTAGGTTTTTTATTTTACTTCCTGGTTTTAAACAATGACATCACACTAGGAAATTACCATAGCAACCATCCTGTGCAGTGGGCCAAAACTCCTCAGATGTCACAGATTTGTTTATTTTACAAATAAAAATACTGTTAACACCTTTATTTTGTTGAAATCATGTATAAAGGTTCAACAAAAGTAATTTATTTTGTGTAAATTTTGCGTAACCTTTGTCTCCCCAGCGTGATGTCATCAGTTTGTTTACTTCATGTAATTTTGAACAGATTTTTCAACTTTTCTCCACAAATAGCTGCATGATTGGTGTAAAACTATAATTTATGTTTACAACAGGTATTAATGCACTGAATAAAGTAAAAATTAGAAAATCATGAAAACCTGTCATACGCACTTTAAGTATATAAAAAACATAGTGGTAGAACTGAACATGAAGTACTTGGCAAGGCAAGTTTATCTGTAGAGCACAATTCATACACAGGGCAATTCAAAGTGCTTTACATAACAGGAAAAGTTGCATTAAAATCACAAACACAAACACACAGAATAATTTTAAAATAAAGCGCTTTAAAAGGTCAGAGTGCAGATAGATCTTTCAGTCGTTTGTACGTCTAAACAGAACTGTCTTTATCCTGGATTTAAACATTGTCAGAGTGAGGCCTGTCTCACATCTTCAGGGAGACTGGTCCAGATTTTAGCTGCGTATTGGTAGTACAATACGCTAGCTATTAAAAAATACAAATTGGCAACTGAAATGCTGTGCACAGAGCCCACTGCTGATGAAAAGATAGACAATAAAACAATAAAATAAGGGCACAATAATCTTAAAGCAAAAGTATGCTCAAAAACATATCCTAAACATATAATCCTTCGATGTAATCCCTCATTCGTCCAGGTGTGGTCCATCGTAGAAAGGGTTTCAGGGGTTGTCATCCGGACGCTGTTTGAAGATCGAGACGTTTGGACTTTTATCCAAAAGTCATTGTCAATCTGAGAGCTGGTCTGGGAACTTGTATGTTACTCTAAGTAGTGAGAGTCCTGCCCACAGGGAGGAGTCACTGAACACCTGTCTTTGTTTGGAACATTGTTTGTTTGTCACCTGAAACTTGATTATTGGTCTGCCTTTGTTAGTTTAATAGTTGGCCCTGCCCAGTTTCACCTGTGGCTAAGGTCTATTGTTCGAAACGTCTCGATCTTCAAACAGCGTCCGGATGACGACCCCTGAAACCCTTTCTACTAAATATATAATATAATAAAAACCCGAGTTGCAATAAATAAGTAGAATAATTAAAGATTTATTAATATTTAAAGATAATTTTGTACGTATAATTCCCATTTCAGATCATGTTTGTACAGCTCTAAACTCCAGAGTTATATGTTTTTATGCATAAGAAGAATTAGACTCTATATTTTGTTTGTGGAGGAAATGATGGTACTTCCAAAATCGCAGCTCATTTCGTTCAAATGTTCAAATTGCACTTTCGATTGGATTGCGATTCCTCTTGAAGCCCTAGTAGTTCTCGTGACAGGCCTAGCTGTTGTGTTGCCATGCACCAAAGCGAGTCCACATGTGATGGTGCCAGTTAGGGGTGGGTGATATGGACAAAAATGAGTATTCCAATAATAAAATTCAGACGATATTATGTCAGTCTAACGGTTAAAACATGTCTTTAAACCAGGGGTGTCCAAACTTTTCCCATCGAGGGCCACATATTGAAATATAGACCAAGCGGAGGGCCACAAATCAATCGTGAAACGTTAAAAAAAGCTGCATTTATCTGATGTTTTAAGCTCCACCACATCTACATTCAGTCTGTGCCTTAAAGGGCCTATGACAGGTTGAAATACACATTTAACTAAAATGCAGTCAAGATAAATATATTCAAATTTCTACTAAAATCTTTACAAATTTAACCCCAGTTTAGCTGTTTTTTAGGTTTTAAATTTTACTTCCTGGTTGTAAAGTATGACATCACACTAGGAAATTACCATAGCAACCACACTGTACAGTGGCCAAAACTCATCTAATGTCACAGATTTTGTTCATTTGACAAAGAGAAACACATGTGACACCTTTATTTTGTTGAATTAATGTTTAAAGGATAAAAAAAGTAGTTAATTTGGTGTAAATTATGCGTAACCTTTGTCTCCCCAGTGTGATGTCATCAATTTGTTTACTTCCTGTAACTGTCAACAGATTTTTCAACTTTTCTCCATAAATAGTGACTTGATTAGTGTAAAACTACAATTTAGCGGTATTAATACACTGAAGAAAGTCAAAATTTGAAAATCATAAAAACCCGTCATAGGCCCTTTAATATTAGGTCTGTGCTGCACCAAAATGTTAGTTATTTAGGTTGAAATTGTAGAAAATCTGAAATGTGCTGTAAATAGTACTTATCAGGACAATGTGGCCCAGTTCACCAGGAAGACTAAGGGCCAAGAAAAATTGGTCTGAGGGCCACATTTGGCCCCCGGGCCTGAGTTTGGACATGTCTGCTTTAAACACATTAGTTGAGGTTTAATCATCAGACAAATGTGAAACGTCGGTCAAATTAATCACAGAATTGTAGAAATATCACTTTTTTTTGTTTTTTGAATCCGCTGTGTTACTTGACATTCAGATATTGCATATCTTCAAATCGACATTCACGATATTTTCTAAATTTCAACATATTGCCCACCTCTAATGCCAGTATTCTACAAGTGAAGGATCTTTTGGTAGTAGTATTATTTTTGAGCACTGGACACTAGCTTATGGGCAAAGGCCAAGTATGTTTGAGTATGAATCCTGCACATCGTCTGCAGTTGAAGTTGTAGAAAAAATACTGAAAGTCCATGAAACACACAAATGAAGAGTATTTGTTCTAAAGTATTGCCTTGAAGAATGAAGGATTGCAGCCCTTTAACGTTTGGGCAATCGCAGGTTTACTCCCATGGACTTAAAGGGCCCATGACAGGTCGGACGACTCATTTGACAAAAATGCAGTTAAGATAAATATATTTCAAATTTTGTTAAAATACTTCACAAATTTTATCACGGTTTAGCAATTTTTTAATTTTTTTGTTTTACTTCCTGGTTGTAAATGATGACATCACACTAGGAAATTACCATAGCAACCATCCTGTACACGGGGACAATTCATTCAGTGTCACAGATGTTTTTAATTTTACAAATAAAAATACATGCAAACGCCTTTATTTTGTTGAATCAACGTTTAAAGGATAAAAAAAAAAGTAGTTTCTTTTGTGTAAATTGTGTATAAAGATTGTCTCCTCAGTGTGATGTCATCAGTTTGTTTACTTCCTGTCATTTTCAACATGTTTTTCAACGTTTTTTCCAGAAATGGCTGCTTGATTGGTGTAAAACTAAAATGCACTTGTACAACTGATATTAACGCACCAAATAAAGTCAAAATTAGAAAATCATGAAAACCTGTCATAGGCCCTTTAAAGTGCGTGTGACAGGTTTTTATGATTTTCTAATTTTGACTTTATTCAGTGTATTAAAACCTGTTGTAAATATAAATTATAGTTTTACACCAATCAAGCAGCCGTTTGTGGAGAAAAGTTGAAAAATATGTTGAAAATTACAGGAAGTAAACAAACTGATGACATCACACTGGGGAGACAATCTTTATACACGATTTACACAAAATAAACTACTTTTTTGACCATTTAAACTTTAATTCAACTAAATAAATAAGTTCAGATATATTTTTATTTGTCGGGTAAAAGAACTGATGACATTAGATGAGTTTTAGCCCAGTTTACAGTGTGGTTGCTATGGTGATTTCCTAGTGTGATGTCATTATTTACAACCAGGAAGTGAAATTAAAACTTATAAAATTGCAAAACCGGGATAACATTTGTAAAGAATTTTAGCAAAACTTGAAATCTATTTATCTTAACTGCATTTTTGTCAAACTAGTGCCCAACGTGTCATGGGCCCTTTAAACATCGGAGCAAAGCGGATCATTCAGTCCCCTGTCACACGACCAGAAGAAGCATTAGGACCATTTTATTTATGTTGAGTTGTGTAATTTCTTTGTACAAAGCGATGTAAAATATGTATTATACTGAGTGTGCCAACCCCACTCTATAGAGCCAGGCTCACTGTAAGTGCCAACGCCGTGGTCATCGTGGGACCACCCGAGCGGTCCCTCCTGAAGGAAAACACACTAGGCTAGAAGAGTTCACAGAGACTTTACTATCTGTATTTAAGATTTAAACAAAAAATAATCTGTTTTTTAAGAGACTGTAATAATATTTGCATGTGCTGTTTTATTTTGTGTTGAAAGTGAGGGCTTGGTTTTTTCAATGAAGCAGCAGACCCTTTATAGAAGGGCTCGTGCATATTTGGTTTTGAATGATTTCCATGAATCTTGCCATATTTTTCAATCGTGTTTCTGTATTCGTTTGGACCACTGTTGCCTGATCCTCATTCAGACATGATTACGATTCATTGCCGCCTTTGAGAGATACATAATGACAAGCTATTTGTTTAAATGAAAATAAATTGTTCCTATACTTGCTCTGTGTGTCGTGTGAATTTCATATAACGTTAAGGTTTTCATTTTAGACACTGATTAGTATTGACCCCTGATTGCAAGTTTTTGATAATAATTCATTTTCTCCCGCTTATTCCCGTTAGGGGTCGTGGGTGACTGGAGCCTGTCCCAGTGACTTTGGGCCTTAGGCGGGGTACACCCTGGACAGTGGACAACTCATCACAGCAAACACAGAGAGACAGAGACAAGGACAGACCACCATTCACTCTCACATTCACACACTACGGGCAATTTAGAGTTCTCAATTAATCTACACAGTCATGTCTTTGGACGGTGGGAGGAGCCGGAGAACCCAGAGAGAACCCACGGTAACACGGGGAGAACACATAGACATAAAAATAGTGGACAGACGGTTGTGGCTCCGCCCCCTTCATGATAATGCGGCTCAGTCATGGAGAATTCAAAATGGCCGCGGGTTAGCCCCCACCACTCCCCCCTCGGTGGGGAGGCGGGGGGAGGGCGACTTTGGGGCGGCCTTTTGCTGACGTACTGCCGTCGTTGCCTCTATGGTTACCGCCCACTCGTAGGTCTATGGCTGCGTCCTGACATTTCCGGCGCGTAAAGCCCGCCTTCTTCATTAGATATGCACGAACTTTAAAAAATCACAGGCTAAACCAGCCTGGTTCAAAAAAATTCACCCCCCTCAACGTCGTCACAGAGCCGTAAGCTAACGTCACAGAGCCGTAAGCTAACGTCACAGAGCCGTAAGCTAACGTCACAGAGCCGTAAGCTAACGTTTGAGACCAAAGCCGTATTTTGAGCCTCAGGCTCTAAAGTAGGTTTTGAGACGTCTAACTCCCCATTGACTTGCATTGAATAATTCTACTTCCGCAGCAGCCCCTAGTGGTCAGCAGCAGATTGCAAACATGGCAGCCTACAGTCGGCGGCTCAATTTGAGCGCGGTAGCCTCACCCACGGGGAGGACATGCAGACTCCACCCAGAGAGATCGTGTGATGTTGGGGTGGTCCGGGATTCAAACCCACGATCTCCTTATTGAGAGGCAGAAGCTCTAGCCGCTCTGCCACTGTGCACCCCTATAAAATAATTCATTTCAAACTTTATTCTGGACACTCTGTGCATTTCAAGACAGACATCGCGATTCACTGAAAATATATAAAATATTTGGTTTAGTGTATTTACTTATGCACCATTTTAAAGGTGCCCAGCCCAAATGGACTTAAAAGACACTTCAAACTTAACTTAAAATTAATTTAAAAAAAGATTAAATAGCCTATATTTTCTGCACGTTATTCAGAATAATAACAATAATAATCAATGAATAACTTGTTTAATAAAAGCACTTTGAAGACTTTGAAACCATCTATAGTTAGTATCGCTGCGTCTTTGTCTTTTCTGCATAACTCGCTCCAAAACAAATAAAATAATCTACAATTAAATAGCAATAGTTACATATGATTTTTGTTGTGTTTACGGCACAAGATTACGGAGCCCGTCTGATGACAAGGGGGAGAAATGTTTTTAAATTGTGGCCACGAATTACTATTTCATTCCCACCAAATATAATTCGTTCCCACGATTTAGCCAAAACGTTCCCACGAATTAAGAAATCGAGCGCCAATTAGATAATGCGCCAGGTACGTAGCAGGGCGAGGTAGTACCAGTTAACGAACATGAATGGACATCATAATTAAAAAGCTAGCATTTTAGCTTTCGCTAGACAAAAAGAGACGCCAGACTGGCAAACCATAAAGGTTCTGGAATTCATATAACTTACATCTCTCATATACTCACAGCAACATATGAGGAGGGAACAAGTAAACATGTTTTACCTTCATTTGTTCTTGCTGAGGTCCATTATGATGTCCATTCATGTTAGTTAACTGTTACTACCTCGCCCTGCTACGTACCTGGCGCATTATCTAATTGGCGCTCGATTTCTTAATTCGTGGGAACGATTTAGCTAAATGATTTAGCCATTAGTAGGAGCGTTTTGGCTAAATCATTGGGAGCAATTATATTTGGTGGGAACGAAATAGTAATTCGTGGCCACAATTTAAAAATATTTCTCCCCCTTGTCATCAGACGGGCTCCGTACAAGAGAAATGTGATCATCAAAACCCCTGGTGACGTGGCATCAGTGGATTTTCAGACTTGTATTTAAAGTACAAGGCCAGACTCGGCTGCAGCTGCGCCATCGTGTGGCTCGACAGGGACACGGCGCAAGGTGCACCATGGGAGGATTTGTTTCATTCATGTTGTGCTGCTCTTTTACCTTCTCTCACACAGCCCAGTCATTTATCGTCATTATTTTACCTCAACCCGTTATGGACACTAAGTTTATTGTCTGTGTATG